>CM057009.1:15373342-16573342 GCA_029891345.1 Dryococelus australis
CATGTCTGTCTTTTAAGCAAGAAATAGGGTGCAGCAATTGTGTGAGCACACTGTAAAGAAAAATGTGCACTGTGACTGACTGTCGATGCATGTTGTCTAGCTGTGCAGGATAGCATTATCCTTATATTGTTAAGGATGTTGTTTGTAATTTGGCACCCAGAAGGATTTTTTAAGGAAAACTGGTAATAGAAGATGGGAGAGGAGAATCCAGCTGGCTACATATTATTAAATTAAATAAAGAATATCCAGCAAAATTGTGCCAGGTTCAGAGATCAGTGTGTTTTGGAGGCAATGTTTATGATAGACACATGAACAGATGCCGGAGTGCTGGCTGTTAATTTGGATTCATGGATGTTACCATTTGTGATACACCCTCAGACCTTCAGGAAATCAACTAGAAAGATGTTAGTAGAGCAAGTAGAAAATCATGTTTAATCATCATGAGACTCATGTTAGGTATGTACTTGTTTAATTATGTATAATTGTTTTTGCGTACTCCCGCCTGCATGTGGTGGGAATGAGCTGCCTTCTATATCTGTCATTCAGTAATCTTGTTCAGAGCTCCACCAAGGTAAATCATGTACCACTGCAAGAGGCCTGCACCTTTGTGTTCAACTCTGTTCGTTTGCCATCAATGTGTGTAGTATTCTGGAACCTTGCTTATTTAGCCTCTCGTTTTTACCCCAGTGCACTTCCTTCTACAGCTTGGTACAAGGGGGCTTTTATCAGATATTTATGGACACAGCCAATGCCACATGATCGTGAATGCCCCCACCACATTGCAGGCCACTGAAACTTTGTTTCCTTGTGTTTTGACATGTAATTTCTGTTTTAATTGAGTGTAAAGGCAACCATGATATAGTATTATTGTGTACCAGTTTTTGTATTTGTGCCATTGCACAACAGTGTAATCTTGGTTACTGTAAACACAATTTACAGTAATCCATGCGTTGTCTATTCAGGTGGTACTGTTGCTAGGCAATGCTGTGTCAGACAGCGATGGCAGGAGTCTTACTCCATAGCCTGAACAGTGGCAGTAGTTAGCTGTGTAGCTCCTGGTATCCCATGTATTTTATACATGTACGTAAACATATTGCAGTCAAAGGGATTTGCCATGCCAACCACCCACTCTAGCCACGATACATTAAGTCGCACTCACAAATGCAATTACTGACATCAGAATCTACATTCTACCCCTTGGCATAGCACCGGTCGCTTGTCCGACACTTTGTCGGCCAGCGACACCGTGGTGACGGTGTCATTTGGCGCCAAACCCCATGGCCACAAACATCCAGCAAAGACTACCGTATGATGCTACACCTGCCAAACAACAAGCCACAATGTGGTCAACCTGTCACCATTTCACGAAGTGCATGCGGTGCTGCCAATGTGCACCCCGAATTCCAGTGACCTCTCTACGGAGTACTTCCACCCTTGTGGCGGGACAACAGAGCACGTGCATGCGGAGTGCAAGAACAGTTTATGTTCATGCACAATTTTTCCACTTAAGGAAATGAGATGTGAATGGGGTGATGGACTTACTCACCAGGCACAGTGCATGGGGTCTAGCTTGCATGTGCAGCGAGATGGAAAGCCACAAGTGCAAACAGATAAAGATTGAATGATTAGTGGACATAGACATAACCAGAAGATCGGCTAACATATGAGGCAGCGGACTGTGATGCAATGGGACTTGAGGCAGCAGTGAGTGTGTGTCACGTGGAAATCAGCATGACACATGCAACGGAACTGGTAACATTCGGAGAGGGCGGGTGTTTGTGTGTGTGTGTGTCAAATGTGTGCCAGAAATCGCAAACAGCAGACGGGAGTCACATCACGCCCCTCCAGTCAAGAGGGAAAAATCATGCTACGCAATACCAGTGCCATGACTACAATGCCATTGCAAGGGGTACTGCTAGGCACTGGGCCCATTGTTAGAGTGAGCCTGGACAGGCGGAACTGGCCGCAGCCAGGATACTAGGGGGCGGGCAAAGCAGTCCAGGAAGAGGTACGGTCACAATAAGGACACTCTACTCACCCTAGCCAGTGCAGTGTGCAGAAATACTGTACCGGGGCTGGAATACCACAAGAAGAGTGGGCTGAGAGCGCCAAGGAACCCCTACATGTATAAATGTGCATGTGGTGGTCGATTTGGTGGCGACCCGACTTCACCTGGGACAGGTTAGTACATGGACTGTGCGATCAGTTTTCAGTCATGGAAACATCAGTTTGCAGTCGAATAATCATGGATGGAATACTTCGCACAATTTTTCAGAGAGACATAGAGGGAAGGCGAGTCAGTAGAACGAGTCATAGCAAAGAAAACACAGTTATTCAAATGCATGAACCCCAACATCCCCTAATGTAAGCCTTAGCAGACATCACACTACAGGTGCAGGTAATGATGAGGCCGCTCTTGACCTATATGTCAGGGGAAACAGCGGGTGGTTATGTGCGAAGAGCAGTAGGTAGTAGCAAAGTGTGGAATTGAGCAGCTGTTTTGGTCATGAGCAGATGAATAGGTGATAAACAACAGAACTGTAAACACTATTGTAGACATAGAACATAGGGCAAGCAGGGTGGGTGACAGAATCAAAACCCACCAATGAGCTTTCATGGGGATATTAGACACAACACCACCAGCGGACAAGCCAACATGGTGCAACCCACATAGTGTCTCGTGTCCAGCTCCGACATTCCATTGGCCCCAGGACTGCCAAAAATGCAATCCAAAACTCTCAGGAAACTGAGACTGAGGGGAGCCTCACTCGCGAACGACCTTCCTGAAGAAAAAATCAGTACAGTGACAGAGCAGGGCAACCAACGTATGCGCTCAATAGCAGTGACAGGAGTACACCGCTTGCTCAGGGTACCGCTAAAAGTTATAACATTGTGAACATGCTCGACAGCGGACATATTTCTTCAGCATTAGCCAAGATCAAGGGGTGGCCCCAGTTGTCATGTTGGCGGGCGTGAGTTGTTTATCTGCGTGACGGTTAATTCTGGTAGTTTCTGGCCTCTGCAGCATGAGATTGAGATTGGGTCGTAGGGAGTGAGGAATCGGTGGTAAGTCACCTTGCTGGGTGGTCGTGAGAAATATATAGTTTGATTGAGGTGCATATTGGTTGCAGTATAGGTCTTGCGCGAGGGAATGTACCGGGGCACGGGTATGATGAAGTAAAAGTGAGCAGCTGGTGTTTGGCCGAAATACTGATAACATTTACTGTGAAGTGTCCCAGAGTTGGCATCTGCTTGTTTATGCTGCAGCAATCAATGAAATATGCACTGGTTAGTAGCTGATGAATTTAACTGTTAATCAAAATTGTGTGGTACTTAATTTATTTTACGGCTTATTGCTTTTGGAATATTGTGAAAGTACACATATGAGTCACGGACAGCGGTACCACATTTGTGAAGTGGTTATGTGACACCCTATGCCAGAGCATCTAATGAGTTCACTCTGTCATGTATTTATTGCTTATACACGAATGATTGTGTGTGGTCGTGAGTGGTATATCAACGTATAATGCCATGGTGGAAGCAAGCATTGTGGAATATGCAGAGAATGATTTTGAATGGCCACGTCTTTGGAGAGGCTGTATTTTAAAGGCCGTGGGAGTTCTCATCACCGTCCAATGATCCTGTCAAATATTGTACTGTGTGCCATGAATTTTTAACAAGGTAACAGTCATCTGTCCTTTTTTCTCTCTGCACATATGTGGAAATTGGAAATATGCCTCAAATAGGCCAGCTGTCATGCCTAAGCTGTTCTTAGAGTATTTTTAAATTAATTTTTTTCACAGAATTGTCATTGAAATGATTGCCCATCTGGCCAAATGCCCATTTTTAATGGGTTCTTTTTTGTCAAATGCAATTGTACTTGACATTTTATTTCAGTTTTATGAGAGTGTATGGTTGGTTTTGTGTTTTGGCCGACTTTTTAATGGGCATTGTAAGTTACAGCACAAAATGTGACAGTTCATGGCAAAATGTGTGACAGTTCATATATACAGAATGATTCCCAAGAAGTTACTGCCACTCACAAGGCTTATTCCTTACATCATTTGGAGCAAATTATTTCATATAAATGAGGCTCCTATTCCCAATATTTACAGAGTAATTCGATAATCAGCATACCCATCCTACACTGATTCAGCATCAATGTGTGGTGTTCTAAACGATAAGCTGATTGGGCCATTCATTTTCCTGGGATACTTGACCGGTGAGGTGTATCTGCAATTTTTGCAAGAAGAACTGCTGCTGTCACCTGAGGATATTCCGTTAATAGTGAGATGTCGTATGATCTTACAGAATGATGATGCACTTCATCACATCAACTGTGCAGTAGTTGAACACTTAAATATGCATTTTCCTGATGGATAGAACGAGGCGGTTTTCTTCCCTTGATTGTCAGATCTATCACCGCTATAATATTGTGTATGGGGATAGATGAAGAATATTGTTTACCAAAGGACTGCACAAACAAATGAGGAACTACTTGCATGTATCATGTATGCTGCTAAAGAAATCAAAGACAGTTATATAGAGCAACATGTGCGACTCATAAGCGTGTGGCTATGTGTATGAAAGTAGATGGAAACATTTATGAACATATTTTGCAAGTTTGTTAAACACAATTGTGATGTTAGACAGTAAACAATATGGTCTGATAATACATCATTGTATTTACTTCAGAAAAGGTTATTATTTTACTCGTATTTTCTCAAAAGATGCAAGGAATAGGCCCAGTGAATGGCTGTAACTCCTCGTGAATCATTCAGTATAATATGACCATAAAATACATTAATATCTTGTTTCAATATTAGAAATGTGGACTGATAGAAGGCGTTCTTTTAAGCAGTGCAAATAAAATTTTATGTGAGTAGTATTGTAAATCTTTGACTACAAATACCAGTGATTTATTGGTTAATATAGTTTTTATATTTAATATTTTTACATTATTTCTATGGCTGCACAGGATGCGTTAGTGTGTACAAGGTCTTGTACAACATTTTTGGTATGGCAGTGGATGCAGACTTTCTTACAGATTCTGTTATTGTCCTTTTTTTACTTGGCAATCTTTTCAGGTTAGTGAATATTTATTTGCCCATGTATAAACTTGTTTGTTTACAGCAGTGATTGTGCTTTTTCATTACTTTATATTTCAATAACTATTGCTTCCTTTGTACTGCCGATATGGCATCTTTACATATTTTGCCATCAATTTTGTCAGTACAAAGTGAACTGTCAACATGACAACCCTAGTTGATACAGCAACTAGTCATATGTTTGTGCGACTAGAAACTGAGTCATGCATGACACCTGGGTTACCATTTGCCTACAGGTACAGTTGTATGGCCAACAGTACAACATGAAAGCCATGGTCTATGGTGTGGCATTGGGAAAACCCTGGCTGGAGGAGCAGGAGGCGGTCAATCTGCCGAGTACATCTAGGTGCCGGAAAATGACGCACTGTCTATGCCATGGAATGTGCACCAACTAAACCTGTGTTGTTAGATGATCTTGAGAATGAGGTACCAACAGAGTGTAGTGACAAGATGCAAAGGGTATATATAGTATGAACTTCGAGACATATTCACATTTTTAGACTTGCTAGACGCCACAACAATATCCCCACAGTAGTGGCGTGGCAGTACCTCTGTACGAAAGGCCACATGATGGTATGGGTTTAAGGAACAAATGGTGATTAGAGAACAGGTAAATAATATTGATAAAGGAGGCTGTGATGGAACCATCAAACAGCCAGTGTAATTCCTGGATTGTACTAGTACCAAAGAAGGATGGTGATATAATATTCTGTGTGGACTTACACTCAATAAATTTAGTCACGGAGACTGCTCACACAAATCTGCATAGAAGAGGCTAGTGTACAAGATGTGTGCATGTTCTCCATCTTGGACCTAAAATCTGGGTACTGGCAAGTGCAGATCAGACAGTAGGATAGGAAGAAAACCACCTTTTCACGCCAGTTTGTTTTGTAGGTAATGTTTATGATAGAAAAATTAACTGATTCTGGAGTAGCAGCTGTTAATTTAGATACATGGCTGTTACCATTTGTGGCATGTCCTAAGGCGTTCAGGAAATAAACTAAAATGATGTTAACGTCTTAATAATAGGGTAGCAGAGCAAGTAGAAAATTATGTTTAATCATCAGGAGGCTCATATTAGGTTTGTACTTGTTTAATTATGTATAATGGTTTTTGTGTACCCTATTCCCTAGCCACTCACCCTCCTGACTTCCTCGAAAAATTTCCAAGTCCCACAAATTTTGCTTGGGCGCTTTGTCCACCAAAAGAACACTCCCACAAACAACAGCCAATCACAGCACACCTCAGAAGGGAGGTGAACCCATCAGCCAACCACAATACACTTCCCAGCGGAAGGGGTTGATCGGTTTCACACACTAAAGGATGCCTGCAATTGATTTTCCTCTCAGAGCAACCTCTTCCAGGGGTATTTTTATAGCACTTATGCCATTAATATCTCCCTAGCATGCCAGAAGTCCTATGCTCCCACTACTGCCATTGTTTTTTTTGACGAAAATAGTAAAAAATATGCGGGTTTCGTTACACCATAGTGACATTTTGAATGGAATAGGGTACTGTTGGGGGATAAATTTTGAGGGTCAGTGTTTGTGGCGAATTTTGGAAGTGCTATTCGAGGAATACCAGTATAAGTTTGTGGTTATATTTTGGTGATATATTGGTACTTTCAAATTCCTTAGATGAACATGTGGCCCATACTCAGTGTGTTTTAGAAAAACTAAAGATATTGGCATTTACTGTGAATCCACAAAAAACACTGTGGGCACAACAGCAGGAAAAATTTTACGTTCATTGTTTCGGTAGGTTGAATCATCATGGACCCTAAACAAATTGCACTTATAATAAATTTTCCTATGCTTAGGAATGTGAATGGCATCACACATTTTCTAGGTATGCTGGGTTATTTCCCCAAATGTATTGATAGTTATGCTTAAAAATGTGCCCCCCTAAACTGGATGAAAAAGAAGGATGTTCCTTTTGAATGGGGTGCTGAACAGGAAAAGAGTTCTTAGAAGTTACAATTTGCTATATCTCACCCTTCCATCTTGCAACTTCCTAATTTTTAACTACGGTTAATGCTGCAAGTTAACGTTAAGTAGTCTGGCAGTGGGGGCTGTTCCTTTGCAAGGGAAGCCTGATGAATTAAAACCAGCAGCTTTTTCCAGTCGTACTTTGACAAATGCTGAACAAGCTTACAGCACGCATGAAAAGGAAGTTTGAGCTTGTGTATTTGGTATGGAAAAATATAGTTCACTTTTAGAGCACGCTGAGTTTGGTTTAAAAACTGATAATCATGCTTTAATTTGGCTTTTCTCCCATCCAAAACAAATTGGAAAATTAGTAGATAGATTATGCAATAAACAAGGTTCAGAATTAAAATTATACATGTCCAAGGAAAGGAAAACGGGGTAGTAACCACTTTTTACAGGATATTTGACCCTTATGAATTTATGTGTAAGGAAGAAACTGGAATAAATAATGAAATAATGTTTTACAGTTAATGCCAGGTTTGTTTAATATTCAGAAATGGCAGGAGGAAGTTCCATTTTGTCAGGATTAAAGAACAAGGATAGTGATAGGTGCGAGTAAAAATTATAAGATTCATAATGGAATATAACATTATAGAGGGAAAAAGGGGTAGAAAAGGGCTGTAGTTTTGGAAAGGGCGAGACCTATGGTAATGCATTATTAACGTGATACAGAAATAGGTGGCCATATGGGAACTGAAAAAACTGAGCAAAAAATCAAAAAGGATAGTTTTTGGCAGAGAATGTCAAAGGACATACAAAATTATATTAAAAAATGCCATTCTTGTCAGTCTGTCAAACAACCATTAAACAGTAAAGTAGGTATATATTCCGTGGACAGTCGCCAAAGGCTTTCATAGCAATTATAAATTAATGTATTTCGGCCACTTCCAAGATCAAGTAGGGGAAATAATAGTTTGATGGTATTAGTTGATGGTTTTACCATGTTTGTTAAATAAATTCCTATACGAGACATGAAGGCTAACACCATTTCTGAAAACTTGGTAGGTGAAATCTGAAATTTTTTTATTTCTGATAATGCCACAAACTTTGCATTAAAAATTATGAAAAATGTGTGTGTCACTTGGGGCGTTAAATATGTTTTACTAGTCCTTACTACTCATGCCCTAATTTAGTTTAAAAAGTGAATAGGTCAATAAAAATTATCTTAAAATATTTTTCATCATCCGGCGCAGAGAGGTTGGAATAGTAACTTGGCTTGTTTGAGTGTGGCCTTAAAATAAGTTGTACATAAAACATACATCAGTCTCCCAGTGTGGTATTGTTATGCCAAGAGATACCTCATTGCCACCTCAATTTATGGTGATGCACTCTCGCACTCCTCCACTAGAGTTGCCTCACTGGGGGAGGTGGGATGGAGCTGTTGTGGCTCATTTCCTCCTCCGCATGGCTTAGGTCGTTGCAGTGGTAACCCAATTCTCGGTGCCTTAGGCACTTTAATTCTGTGCTTCTTTTGAGTGGCGATTCCCTCCTATAGACTATTCACGGTAAAGTTAGCACTATTTAAGGCCCTGCTAAATTTTTTATTTCAGCCAATTTATATGTTTCCTTCACTTTTTAATATTAATATTGCATGTGACTAATAATCACAGTTTATACATTTCACCACACTCAAAAGTTAACGTCTGAGGCATCAATAAAAAATATTTAATGGTAGCTAAAGACCATTGAGAGGGCCTTAAAAAGTGCTCACTTTACCGTGAATAGCCTATGGTGAATGTGATAGTCCCTTTGGTGGTGATTCATTGTAACTGACATGCCTGGCAGTCGGGGTTTGCCCACGTTGGGGTTCACAGTAGTGGTCCACCTATCTGAAGGGTGCAGGGGAGGTAGAGGGAAATCAAACCCCAGAAGGAGCTTAATGATATATCTCTCTCTTCCCAGGTGAATTAAAATAAATTTGAAATGGTGTCAAGTTTGAGTGAACGGTAGTTCGATTAGCATGAGATGAGGTAGGGCGATCTTGGCTATCCCTACTCCACGTTTTGTTGGTGATAAAGTCTCCCAAGAGGTGATGGCTTGGTGGACTTTCGCACAGGGATGTAAGTGGGGAGTGGGGTAGCGATCCTACACCTTTGAATTGGCGGTGGGACTACCACCTGTATTACCTTTCTGGTGACGGTGTGTACTACGCACGTCTTTGAACTCGGGCTTTCTACTGACACAGGTAGAGTCTGCGGTTCAGTGACCTGGTTGGGTGGGGGTGCATATAGGTAACTAATGTCATCATAACAGGGCCACTGCCAATAAATTCCCAACCAGGGATCGAGATAAGACTGGCATGTGGGGATCCCCACTGGTGAAATTGGTCATGGTACGTGCGTGGTGATCTCGGGTGCGGTCGGCGGAGGCGTACTATCCTGAGGAGTGTCAGTTGCCGGAAGGGTAGCAGATTGTTCTAGTTTGCGTTGCAGTGCACTTCTGGCCTTGCGACGCAGTCTAATGGGGAGGCCACCACATTTCCACGTCATCTGAAAATACTACTAGTGCACAATTATTACTGGATGAAAGTACTCTTATTACAATAGGCTCATAAATTACCATTGGTCACGCCTTCCCTAACCGTCATCCAGTATTCCTTTTTGTGTGACTTTTCAGCCCCTCTGAGGTTTTACCGGATAACCACAGCCAGAGTTGGTATGAGTCCGCAGAGCTGTATTGAAATCCCGGGCTTACCCAAATGTAAGAATATGTCCTCTTAGACTAGAGATCCCTTTCGGTCGGTCTGACACTAGGAAACTCGGTCCACTTACAGTTATCCCGCAGAAACAATTTAAAAGTATATTTGAGCTGAACTATGTTTAACATGCAATCAAAAGAAACCAACTTAATTTTATATGCGAGAGGGAGCAAAATAAAATAATTAATTACATAATTAATTATGATTTTGATTTTAAGAGTTTTACTTACGCTTAGGAAAGTACTGGGGAAAACCGATTAATACAGACTTCTAAGTGAATGTTTTTCCCTTTAAATTACACTAAGCCAGGTGAAGGCCAACATGGGAAACTTCCAACTTCAAAGTCAACTTCCAGAAGTTTATCTTGCACTTTACAGCGACGGCTTCTGAAGGGACCTAGGATGTCGCAATGCCCTGCTACCGCGGAGTAAAGGATGATTGGGGTAGGGGGTGCAGAGTTCGGACTTAGAGGTTACCTATGGAAAGTGAGCTTTGTCAAGCTGCTTGAGCCAGTTTTGGAATTTGAGCCTTGGCAGGCTGCTGGAGCTGGAGAGAGAGCCTTCTTCAAGCTGTTGGCTGGGAGACGAGGAGGTCCTTCCAGACCCAGGAGAGCTCACTGACCAGCGCGGTCGGCGAGCCGACAAACTCTGGCAAGGGCGGTTTGAAGCTTCTTTATATAGAACCAGCTTCCTCTTCATGGCTCTCCAAGGGGTACGGGGGTTGCAAGCCTCTTGATACAGGGGTAGATCATCTCTGGTAGCGGGCGGCATAGCATCATTTCTTATCGTCCTTGATTGAGGCTGGCGACAGTTTTACCTCCTCTGCCAGAAGATCGGCATCTGTGACATCACTGGGCGCAGGGGTGCTGCGATTTTGTGGGTATCTTTCCAACTTCTTTATCTAAGCTGGAGGGTCCGCAGCTCGTTGGTTAAAACAATCTTGGGTTGAGGGGGTGGCGACCGCATGTCGGAATTTGGGCAGGCAGTACAATTTCATAATTAATTTTTTAATTATAGGCGTGACCGTGGTTGTCCAGGCTCATGGAATCAACTCTGTCGGCAAGGAAATTTCGTATGCCACTGTGTAGCATTGCAGCTAGATATATATAATTGGTAAATTCGGGAAGTATTTCAATTGTCTATATTTCAGTCTAGGATAGTAATTCATGTAATATTTGAAAGGTCGTGGCAATGACAACTTGTTTGTATTTCATATATTTTCGTTTTTCCAAATTTGTTGTTTTTCTTTCCTCATTTCATCAGTAGTAACAGACATCAACAACAGACACGATAGTGCATCTTTTCTTTTTCAATGGGTTAGTAAACTAAAAATATTGCCACTGCAAGGCACAACATGGTGAAACGAGGAAAATAACAGAGGTCACCTTTGACTGACGTGACCGACTGCTCGAAAAAAAATATGTTTTCAATGAGGAAACTTTCTACCAATATATAGGTAGCACGACCTTTCTCGGGTATCACAACAGTTCATCGCAGCACGATCGTTTGTCAGCTGTCAGTCGGACAGCCTGCAACGGGTGATCACGTTACTCGCACCGACCAGCGCCCGCGACTTTAACCTTCTTTTGTATTTCGGACATTTCAGTTCAAATATCTATTAAATCTATTTTCCATCAGTGCGAGGAGTCAATAGGGCACCGGGAGAGAAAAGTAACGATTCTGTCTCGTCTTTGTAACTCTTAAAGTGAGAAGTTTTGTTTTATGAAGGCTGCCATTCCGTCATGTATTTTTTTTTGTTCGTCAGAGCTGCGAATTTCTACCATATTTGTCAATAGTTTGTTTTGCCGAGAAGACAATAAATCTCCAGTAAACATTTAACTACTTCTGTTATTTATTGGCAATCCTGGTATCAACCAACTTTCATTATTATGTAGTCAAAGTCTCCAACTCACGCTGAGCTAGTTCGTTGGTGTTTACTGAGAACTAAAACGAGAGAACAGGACAGTAACCTATTACAACTGTTTTGACTTGCCCCGAGCTCTTTATCGCTCGTTGATGGGAAGAAGTCGCCTATACAGTACACAGGCGTGCTGTGCAGCCGTGTGGCATGCGTCGATCGGCCACCCCCTGAAGCAACGTAGACCCATCTCAAGTGACACCACTATATACTTCAGGTTGTATAGGTGATGGCCTCAATTATTGTACTGGTTGTAGGTCTGGACTCGCACACCTCTTCTGTGGCTTGCATGGCCAGCTGGAGTGCTAGTGATTCATATCTAGCCGGGCAGCATCTGGTTACTATCACCGGGTTAACGGCATCTCTTCTCCCTTCCCCTCTTCCGCTGCGGTCAGCGTAGGTGGCGGTAGGATGTCTTGGCTCATTTGTCGGTTGCTGCTCACGCTTCTCTGTCATCGCAGGTAGGAGTTTCTGTGGAAAGGAAGATATGGAAGCAGGTAGTTTTCTCATTGAACCCTGGCCTTCCTATATCGAGAGCAGTTTACATTCCAAGTCAACTGGGTTACTTTTCAACAGTATTTTTTACAATATTTTATGCAAGTTATCAAGTTTCATATTGTTTCTTTCTGCCCTCAAGAGAAAAATGAGTTGCTAACGATTCAACAATGACAAATCCCACTCGCAAGGATTTTTACAGGGGAGGTTTACTGTGGCCCCTGTGGGACGAAGTTAACTGGTCTGTTTATCAGCCAGCATTGTTGCACGGTAAACCATTTACATGTGAGTAAATGCAAACGTATTAATTTTCAAAAAAACATTGTTATGGCCTAAAGTCTTCAGAATTTCCCCATACAAGCAAAGAGGTTAGAGTTTAGAAGAACATGGGCACTTCAGTAATAATAATAATCTCTTCATATAGCAACATTTTTCCACCTAATGTTACAATTTACTGGTTTTTACTTACATGCTAATGCAGCCACTAGTTTGGCGTGATCATCTTAGTTTCTACTAGATACTACAATTCCTAACTTTACTCAATAGGCTGTGGCCTGTTACGCTTACGTAACTTATGCGTATATATGTACATGAATACATATAGTTCCTTTGCACAACTTTTAGGTTATGATCTGAGTTTAACGACAATCTACATGTTTCATCACACTATACATTAGCAACTTCTTTCTGAGTTAGTTTTTCATCAAACAGGGCGGTGTGTACGCTTAGTTAATTAATTTATCCTACACACTCCTTACTTGTCTCTACGTCTACAATAGAGTTAACTTAGATCTATCTGCATTTAGCTCATACAAGACACTAGTGACTTTTATTATTTTACAAGGACATGTAACCTAACTTAATTATTTTGTAACCTAGGAAACGTACTACATTACGTTCATTGACACAACTTCCCTTACTCTCTCTAGCATTTACACTTTTTTCTACTTATGTCAATTCAGATACTGGTAATTAAGGTGGTTTGCCCGACTCTCTCTCAATCACTACTGATCTCAGCCGTATTTCCGGTGGGAATACAATTACATTTATCGTTCACAACCTTCCGATTACCTTTACTGGCTATCGTTACCTTAGCTCAGGTTCTACTGGACTTTTCTACTAGTACACACAATATGAAATTTTACGGGGAAGTGTTAATCTCTTACTTCTTTTCCTATTCTCTAACAAGGTACATGTTTAATAGTATAATTCCCATTTCTATAGGGCACTCATTGCCTACAATTTAATCTAAATATTTGAATAAGGCTCGGAATTTTGTCAGGCGGTGTTTACGGCATACTCACATTGAGTTACGCCTCATGCTCTTACTGTCAAGTACATTGGTGCTTAAATCAATGTCGCCTTGTATTGCATCGTTAGGAATAGTGAGGGGTGTCGGGGCTTTTACGGGCCTGATAGGCTTAGCTTATGCTTATCTCACTTAGTATCAGAGCTCATGAGGTCGAGTGGCTCTGCGTTAAATGTGTCATTTTATAATCAACTGCAAAATAAGTTTACATTATTTTATTCTTTACAGATTACGTGAGCACTCTTGGGGAGTAGGGTCAATCAAACATTAACTTTCCAGTTTATTCGGGATTACAGCTAATTTAATTCCTTTGTATGTCTATGCAAATTAGAAATCAAAATAAAATATACAAACTCTTTGCTTCTACGTTAAGTGCCGTTAGGAGGAATGTTTAGGCAAAATGGCACATTTTAGTGTGGGACCTCGGTTCCTGGCAATGCGATTTAAATTCCTACCCTTTTTAAACCTTATCCTCTAGTTACATTTCTTTGGAACCCTTTTGCTGTTTTACCCATTTTTGTTCCTGAGGTAACATGAGTCGTTTCTTACCACCTGACTATCAGGTCAGGATTTTGAGGTGCTAAGTGACACCTAAACTTCCCTAGTAAGTTAATTACTACGAGTTCTTACAGTCTCACAGTTTCATTCTCGGGACTGCCCTATCACTCCCTACTAAGTTTAGCTATCTAGTTAGAGTCTTAGGTTGGGGTGTGATAGTCAAAAGTTGGCATCTGCCAAATACTCACTCATTTGCTGCCGGGGTAGGTCACTGGCGTTTGTAGAGGCATCGCTTTGGCGGTCGTCCTCTTATCCGTGGTGGCGCAGTAGGTGTGGCAGGCCACTGGAGCTTGGTGGGCGCCTTTCACGTAGTTTACCTGTAGCATCCTGGAACATGCATCATGCGTCTCGCATGCAGTGGTGTTGCTCAGGCGGCATTGTCAGCTGTAGGCGGCGGCTTTGGGACAGCGACCTGGGTGTTTGTCCTGGGTTGTTGGGAGTCGTGGGCCTCAATGATGCAGATAGGCTCATTCTGGTGTGAGCGGCATAGATGAGAGGTGTGTGGTACTCGCGATCTTCATCCGCTCCTGGTGTTGGAGGGGCTGCAACGGCAGCGCCGACGCCTTTGGGAATCCGGATAACCAATTTCACTTTAGTGTCTGCGCGCATGTCACTCTTGATGTCCTCTCTCGTCTCTCCAGCTCTGTTAGCAGGGTCAGTCACCTGGTAAACTGACAGCTCCGCTAATTCTACGTTATACCTTAGGCTCCTTCCAGTCTCTTATGCGTCATCTTCCCTCTTGCCAGGGATTGGAAAGAATGGGAGGGGTAGCAGGGTGTGTGAACTCATGTCTCGATCCTCGTAGGTTTCCATGCCCTCAGGATGGGGGGGGGGGGGTGTGGGGTGGGGGGGGGGGGGTAGCCGGGGCTGAGCCTGGGTCAGCGGGTAGCTGGCCTCGTCCAGTTAAATATCCGGGAGCAGCACTTCTTTCGGCGTAGGAATGAAGGCTGAGTGTGTGCATTCACCATTAAGCTAGGGTGACGCTCTAGCTTCCTGACACTCTAAAGGCCAGGTATGAGGCAAGGGGTCAAACGAGGGGATTCTGTGGCCATACGGTCATGTCTTTGGGAGTGGCTGGAGGTTCGTGAACCTCCTCTATCACGCTTTCTATCAGTTGCCTTCTTATACCGGTCCTATCACAGGACTAACCCACGATCCTTCAATTACCGTACTCGGTTTCCCCATACGGGATCTAGACGAGTAAGCTACATATGAACTGGGGGTGGAAGGTAGTACCCTCAGGGATACCCTTCATGGACAGTCAGTCTACGTCCTGCGATGTATTACTTGGGAGGGAGGGGGAGTGTTGGCTCTTCCTGAGTCAGACATATCGGATTCACTGAACGGGGCTTGGGGTGCATATCTCACCCGCCTCTTTTGAGGTTGTGGTTCGGTTATCTCTCTGGTTTCTGTACAGGAAACTTTTGCCTCATGGACCTCGCTCTAGGAGTCCCGGGTTCGGATCCTGACGTGGACTATATTCCATTCACAACTGGAACAGACTTACGAAAATCAATCTTTAAAAAAACCCTACCCATTAGCTGCATGCATAGCTAGTAAAAGAAGTGGTGGGTGCAGGTTCAGTACTAGCACCCCCCCACTATTTTTACTAGCTATACATGCAGCTAATGGCTAGGATGTTTTTTTAAAGGTTGGTTTTCGTAAGTCTGTTCCAGTCGTGAATGGACTATAGTTCGCATTCGCATTTGTCAGACATTGAGATGTAGGATATTAGCAGTGGTTTGAGATCTTTCCATTGGTCCATTTCCTCGGGATGCGATGCGTGGTTCGCGATTATGAGTCTGTGCACTGTGCGGGTGGGAAATAGGGATTCTTGTCTCCGTGTTTCGTTGCGTGGGGCAGTCTCGGTTAAAATCCCGGCCTAAGCAATACCAACATTGTGGCACGGGGGTGGCAGGTGGAGGAAGGGTCGTGTTCCGTTATGTGGAAGGTCTGGGGAAGGGGGTTGGGCCGGCGTCCTTGGCGGCGCGTGCCAGCGGTGCCTTCCCGGGGATGGGATGGCTATTTATCACGATTTCCCTCACTCTTCCTGCCAACTCCTCGACCGTCTGCGGCCTCGGGTTTAGCAGGCGTTTCTTGAACTCTGGAAGAATGGTGCAAGTTATACTTCAAACTCGCTGTCGCTCATTGTGATCAGGATAAATTCTTTTATGAACTCTATTCTTTTGTCTAATGAAGAGTTCTACCTCTTCATCCATGGTTTGCATGTGGGAATGAAAGTCCGTTATCAGACCCAATATTACTTCATCTTCGCCAAAGTGGGTGGTTAGCTGGGTTCGAAATTGGGGCCATCCCTCAACAAATTCCCCATATTTCCCCCACAATTTCTAGGCTTTACTGCCCAGTTGGTCGCGTACTCAGGAATTAAGTGCTCCCTTAACACTTGGGTCATACTATTGATGCCAAGGGCATTAATGGGAATTAAGTGCTCCCTTAATTCCCTTTCATATTCACGTGTGAAGCCCTCGGGGTCTTCTTTTGGCCTGCCATGTAATTCCGGTAATACAATTTCTGTATTAGGTATTCCGTAAGTACCGGACTGGATCAGGTTATCAGGTTTGAGGGTCGGTGCGTGTGTTCTCTTCGGCACACGTCGCAATGGTAGACTTGCTCAGGGTTGCGTACTCGTTTGTCTACCCACCCGATGCATTGATGGCGATTTTCTCTTTGGCAGAGAATACACCGTATCATGTGAAGTCCTTGGCCTGTGCACTCCAGGCCATTCGCATAACCGGGCTGGTGCTTGTCTACAGCCGAGACTGTCGTGTACCTAGGGGCATCTTCCCAACCTAGGCACTGGTAGTGATACCGTCTGGTGCAGTAGACACACTGTATTACGTTTACGCCAGTTCCTGAGCATGATGGTATGGGGCAGTGGTCGGTTTGTGTGTCTCCAACAGTAGCCTCCACTGTTTCCATCTGGGGGTCATGTAGGCTGTCTCCTGAGCTGTACAGGACGGTGATGTTGAGCACCACAGGGTGTTTATCTCTACTCCTCGAAGTCAATGTTGGGGCTCCTCGGCAAGGAGACTTATGGTGAGAAGGGTGGGTTGGAGGGGTACTGGCGAGGTCCCAGCTCCCAAGGCTGAGTCACTTGGAGTATATGGCCCCACATTAGGCATCAATTGACGTACTCTCGCTCTCCTTCTCTAGTTGCCTCACTAGTATTGAGAAGGAAGGGGAGGCGGATGGAGCTGTTGCAGCTTGCTTCCTCCTCCGCTCAGCTTAAGCAGTTGTAGTAGTATCTTAATTCTCTGTGCCTTAGGCACTTTAATTCTACAATTCTTTCGAGTGCCGATACCCTCCTAGTGAATGTGATAATCCCTTCGACGGTCATTCTTTGTAACTGACATTCCTCGTGTGTGGGGGTTGCCCATATTGGGGTTCACAGTAGTGGTCCGCCTATCTGAAGTGTGCAGGAGAGGCTGTTGCCATGCCACTAATAGGAGCCATAGGTAAATTTGCATCGGAAAGGGAAGATTTTTTTGTCTTATTTAGAAAAGTTGTTCAAACTAAATGTAATCAGTGTAGATAAGAAAGTTCCATTGTTTTCTACTGTTGTGGAAGCAGATATTTACAGTATCTTAAAATCTCTGTTAGTCACCAATTTACAGTCAAAAAAATCCAATGCTGAGCTAATGTCTACTCTGCGGATGCACTTTAGCCCTAAGTTAATGGTTATTGCAGAGGGCTAAAACTTTAATTCTCATTGTCAAAAGTCAGATGAGACTATGAGTGATTACATTGTGACATTAAAAAAAAACTTGCTAAGTCGTGTGATTTCAAGGAATTCCCTAATGATGCTCTGTGGGACCAATTTGTGCGTGGATTGAGGATTAACATATTTAAAAAAAAACTATTAGTGGAATCAGACTTAACATTTGAACGTGCGTGCCATACAGCTCAAAGCATGGAATTAGTAGTGTCAGAAGTAGCCTTATTGAAACCAACCGATTTGTCAGAGGATGTAAAATATATACGAATAAAACCTAAGGGGAAAAAACATTAGAATCTGCAGCAGTCATCATTGGATAGTTCCAAGGAACATAAACAGTCAGTTCTCTATAATAAGTCAACTTCCAGAACTCTGTGCTACCGTTGTGGCCGCCATCATGATGCAGTTACTTGCCCATCTAAAGACTGGGATTGTTTTAGCTGTCATAAAAGGGGACACACAGCCTGTGTTTTCTGGTCCAAGAATACCACATTAAAGAAGATAGGAAGAGAAAGTTCCAACAGTGAGGGTGAAGTGGTGAGTATAATTAATAATATTGAGGATGGGACAAAACAAGATGTGGTTGACACCTTGAGTGCCAAGTCACACATTCCAGGGTTGACAAAGATATGTGTAGATAACAAACTCTTAGAGATGGAGGTGGACACAGATGCTAGTGTGTCAATCATACTTTATGAAAAGTGGAGAAGTTATTTTCAACACTAAAGACTTAGCAATTGCAGTGTGAAGTTGAAAACTGTTTCAGGGGCCCCTTTGTGTGTAGCGGGACAAATAAATGTGAAGGTTCAAAACAGAAATGACAAGATGCACTGTTTGGTGTTGCTGGTTGACAGTCCTGACCTAGGAAGAAGTTTCGTTCCTTTGCTGGATCAATCTTGGCTGGATGCTCTGTTCCCATTGTAATAGGTTACTGTCCTGTCTTCTCGATGTAGTTCTCAGTAAACACCAATGGACTAGCTCAGCGTGAGTTGGAGACTTGTGACTACATAATAATGAAAGTTTGTTGATACCACGATTGCCAATAAATAAAAGAAGTTAATGTCTGGAGATTTATCGTTGTCTCAGCAAAACAAACAATTGACACTCGCAGCTGACACACAAAAAAAAAAACAAGACAGAATGGCAGCATTTATGAAAGAAAACTTCTTACTTTGAGAGTTACGAAGATGAGAGGGAATCGTTACTATTCTCTCCTGGCACCTTATTGACTCCTCGCACAGACGGAAAATAAATTTAATAGATATTTGAATTTAATGTCCAGAATACAAAAGAAGGTTAAAGTTGGTGGTGCAGATCGGTGCGAGTAACGCGATCACTCGTTGCAGGCTGGCCGACCGACAGCTGACAAACGATCATGCTGCGACGAACTGTTGTGATACCCGAGAAAGGGCATGCTTCTTTATGTATCGGTAGAAAGTTTCCTCACTGAAAACGTATTGTTTTCGAGCTGTCTGTCATGTTAGCCAAAGATTACCTCTGTTATTTTCCTCGTTTCACCATGTTGTGCCTTGCAGTGGCGGATGTTTATAGTTTACTAACCCAGTGAAAAGGAAATGATGTACGTCTGTTGTTGACGTCGTCTATTACTATTGATGAAATGAGGAAAGAAAAATAACTAATTTGGAAAACCTAAAATATATGAAATACAAAGAAGTTGTCGTCGCCACGATCTTTCAAATATTACATGAATTACTATCCTTGACTGAAATATGGACAATTGAAATACTTCTCGAATATGCTAACATATATCTAGCTGCAATGCTACACCATCCTAGAGACAGCAATGGTGCAAGATGGTTCAGTTTGTGAGTGAAAAGGAAGAAGCTATTACTAATTGTGGGAGTCTCACCAAAAGCAAGAATAAAGACCTGGTGACAGATTTTCATAAAATTTTTCCATTTGTTTTTTCAAATTATATAAGTAAACTATCCAAGGGTTTCAAGCCACCCTTGTCTTAAAATAAAATTGTACCCCTATATTTTATAAGGCATACAGTAAACCATATGCCTTAAAAGATGAATTAGGGAGAGAGTTAAAGCAGTTGCAGTCACAGAATGTTATATTTCCTGTAAAGCATTCTGACTGGGCATCACCTGTGGTAGCAGTGCCAATGAAAAATGGGCAGTTGAGACTGTGTATGGACTTTAAAGTAACTTTAAACAAGGTGCTTAATGTAGACCATTACCCCTTGCCAAGAACTGATCATGTGCTTGCTACTTTTGGTAGGGGAAAGGTGTTCACATTGCATATCAGCAGTTGGAAATATATAACCAATATCAGCATTTGCTTACAATTAACACACATTTGGAACTTTTCATTTTAAGTGTCTCCCATATCCTGTAGGGTGTCGGAAGCGCTTGCAAGCCATCACGGACCAAATTATCGACAATATGCTAATGGTTACATCCTATTTAGATAATTTATTGGTTGCAGGCATTGATGAAGAGGATTGTAAACAAAGGGTGAAGGAGGTTTTGAAGAGGTTAAATATGTATAGAGTACAATTAAATGTAGAAAAATTTCAATATATGGTGACATCAGTAGAGGTGGCGAAGAAAATCATTTTTGCAAATTTTCGTGATTAAATGCTATAACTGAATTAAAAAACGAATTAATACGAAAATGTTTACTGTCAAAAACATTCACAAAATAGTGTGTATTTAGAATAAACTTGTAGAAACAGAAGAAACTGTTCACCCATGAGCCAGTGGTTTTCACATCATCATTGATTGGCAATGCATGGCAAACTTAGGTTCCCGTCGCGCATGTTTCTCCTGACGGGGTAGGCGGCCTGCATGATAGTCGATGCATAGATAAAGGTAGCAGTGCGGGCTAGGAGGTGGGTGAGTATGTTGACAGCTGCATCCTGTTGGGATTGGTGACTGGTGACGTTGTTAGGGTGAATGAGGCAGCTGACTTGAAGTGAAAGCAAAGAGTGTGCAAGCAAGAGGGAGCAGAAACTGGCCGGTCTTGAAAGGGGTAGGAGGGGTGGAAGGAGGTTGATAGGAATGGCCGGAATGGAGGTAGAGAAGAAAGCAAGAGAATAGTCAGTTGTTGGTTGGAGTAACACCAGAGAATAATAAGGGCGCGACTTTTTAGAGTAAGACATGCAATTACTGCTGTTCTGAGGCAGCAGTTGCCGTTCTTATTCTAAGAACTGAATGAAAGTCAGTCACTCGTGCAAGTGGAAGGGATGGTGGGAGAAGCTACCCTGCTGAGAGATAATCATCTATTGGAAGAGGAAAGAGTGAGGGAGAAAGTTTGATGCTGCTCTCACCCCACTGCCGCCTGCTGTGACAGGCACTGATAATCATCTACAGCCTGTATTGCGGGTCATCGAATTACCAGCTTTGCAGGGGTCGCACTGCAGCTCAACCTTGTCACTTCAGTATTTAAAGTCTTTTAAAAGCAGTATGAAATCTGACATTAACTACCTGAGAAATGGCAGTGCTTCAAATTTACTCTTAGTAAAATAAGGGTGTGCTGAATTTAGTAAGCTATACATATTAATATTTTTTTAATTTTATGAATATAAATAAAGTTAAATTATGCTGAGAAATGTGGCACACAATCTCGTAGATTTAATTTTTTTTATTTGATAAGTTTAAAACATAAATTGTTTAAGTTGCCCTGACCTAAGATTATTACTAAAGTATTTTTTGAGTGCTGCTTTTATTTTCCGATTTTTAAGAATTTATGTGAAATTTATTTCGCTTTTTTTTTTGTACGTTTACTTAACACATCAAATAGTACATAGTGTGATACTGACTTAACACAAATTTCCACCAGTTTCACAAAATACTTTAGGTACTAGTAGAAGTTTTTCAGTTCATTACTAATACTTCCAATGTATCAGTATCGGATATCTGCTGCATCGGCAAGGAAGTATCATTTTGTACTGGTATTGGTAAAAATCTGTATTGGCTCAGTACTAAAAATAGTATGAATTAATGTAGACATATTTTTCAAGAGTATTTTCTAGAAAGAACATACCTGTTTATGGAAATTTTTTTAGAGCAGTAGAATAATGACTTCTTTTGAGTGTGTATTTAATTAAGGAATGCCATTTTCTACAACTTATATTGCAATTAAAATCCTGTTTACTATGTAAGTATAAAAATACATGTTAATAAATGCTATGAACACACTTATAAAATGCTACAAGGAGACTAAATTAATGGTATTTTCCACCACCTCTAGACATCAGTTAACTGGTCATATTATTTATGCAGAGGGCATTCAACCCACTAGAGCTAAAACACAGAATATACTAAAAATGCCTGTTGTTTCTAATTTAAAACAACTTAAATCCTATCTGGGGTTAATCCATTTTGATGGCTAGTTCATACGAAACATTTCATCTATTTGCAGCCATTGTATAACTTGACCAAGAAAAATGTTCCACGGGAGTGGCACTCATCATGCCAGGAGGCCTTTGTAAGATCAAAATAAATGCTTTCGGACCACAACGTGTTGTACACTTTGACCCTAAACTGCCCTTAATGTTGTGGGGTGGGTACCATGTTGAGTCACATAATTGACAATGAGGAAAGACCAGTGTTATTTGCTTCCAGTACTTTAACTTCAATTGAACAGAACTACTCTCAACTAGAAAAGGAGGCTCTGGCCTTCATTTTTGGAGTTAAATACTTTCATAAATATTTGCCCAGAAGGAAATTCTTGTTGAAAACTGATCATAAACCCTTTCAACCCATTTTCTCTCCTGACAAGGGTATTTCTACCTTATAGCACCTTCAAGGCTATAGCGATGGGTAATAATATTGTGGACATATCTATCAAATTCAGTACTGTAAGGGAACTAGTATGGGGCCAGAAGATGCTATGTCGCGTTTATCTGTATCCACTGCAGTTGGAGTAGATGAAGTAAAATCTTTTTCAACTAGTGTCGATTTTCACCCCATAACACACCTGGAAATAGCCATAGAAACACAAAGGGGAAGACGTGGTAGCTAAAGCGTTGTCGTTTATTAAGTTAGGTAGGCCTATTCATATATCTGATGTAACCTTGAAATCTTATTTTATTCAAACATACCTACTATCTGCTAAAAATGGCTGTGTAATGTTTGGTAATAGAGTTGTTATACCATGTAATTTGAGGCAAAAATGTTGAACTTATTACATAATGAACATCCTGGTATGTTGTATGAAAATTCTTGCTAGGTCATACAATGTGGTGGCCTAAAATGAACGAGGAGATTGAAAACGAAGTCAGGCTGTGTGAAGCATGTCAGTTGGTTAACATTAAACCTGTAAGTAGTTCTGTTTATGATTGGCCACTACCAAATGGAGCATGGGAACATGTACATGTAGATTTATTTTAAAAAAAGATGGTTCATCCTTTTTAATTTTGGTTGATAGTTATTCCAAATGGACTGAAGTCAGGCAAATGAAAAATACTTATGCAGGTACTGTAATTGAAAAGCTGGTTGCACTGGGATGATGGGATCAGGACTGCTGTATGATTTTCCTTTGGTAACCAAGGTGGTTGCACACATGACAAGGTCCTACGTTTCTTCCTTAATAGAATTTCTGCTGGGGTATTTTCTTTACTAATCCTTGGGGTGGTGCGATAAGCCAACAACAGATTGTCAAGCCTCAACTGTACGGTTTTGCAAACATTTAGCCTTGAGTAATACAATACCTGTTTAGTCGAGGAGTGCAATTTATTGTCTGCGCTGCCCCTTCCACCATACCATTAGAACTTGGATGATAAGGAAGTGATTTTAACACCTTAATGCCATTGGATGCACAAAATGTTGTGAACTCCTTAGAAGCAAATGGGGCCCTAGTCTTTAGATGGGCAAGTAGCTGCATCAAGATGGCGGCCACAACGGTAGCACAGAGTTCTGGAAGTTGACTTATTATAGAGAACTGACTGTTTATGTTCCTTGGAACTATCCAATGATGACTGCTGCAGATTCTAATGTTTTTCCCCCTTAGGTTTTATTCGCATATATTTTATATCCTGTGATGAATCAGTTGGTTTCAATAAGGCTACTTCTGACACTACTAATTCCATACTTTGAGCTATATAGAATGCACGTTCAAATGTTAAGTCTGATTCAACTAATAGTTTTTTTTTAATATGCTCATTCTTCAATCCATGCACAAAATGGTCCTACAGAGCATCATTAAGGAATTCCTTGAAATAAATCACATGACTTAGTAAGTTTTTTTAATGTCACAATGTAATCAATCACAGTCACATCTGGCTTTTGACAATGAGAATTAATGTTGTCGCACTCTGCAATAACCATTAACTTAGGGCGTCCGCAGAGTAGACATGATCTCAGCATTTGATTTTTCTGATTGTAAATTGGGGACTAACAGAGATTTTAAGATACTGTAAATATCTGCTTCCACAACAGTAAAAAACAATGGAATTTTCTTATCTACACTGATTACATTTAGTTTCAAAAACGGTTCTAAAGAAGACGAAAAAATCTTCCCTTTCCGATGCAAATTTGCCTATGGCTCCAATTAGTGGCATGGCAACAGCCACTGTTATTTAACTTGTTCAACTGCCACTCGCAAAATGTTTACATTAACACTCACAATATCGTGTAATCCCATTCTTGTCGCCACTTTTACATAATGGTTTAGGTAACTCACAACACTTACAGATTACCATGCAACACGCTTATTGTTAAACGAACTATCTAAATAACAAATGACAATGCTTTTTTCAGCCTCTAAAACGTAAATCAATATGAGTCACACTTCTCTAGTACCAACTTCCTAAAACCAAATATCTTAACTGAACACAATATAACACAGAAACAAGTATTATAAACACTTTTCATGCTTATTTTATTAATAGTATTTTAATGTGTAGTAAGGGGATTTGTTGTGATTTACGTCTAAGACTGTATACCCCATTTGGCCGACTGTTGTTTAGTACTTAGTAATTTATTGGCACATAATTTAGTGTAAATAAAATTAAATGATAATCACCTGGGGCAGAGGCACTTCCTGTCAGTAACACCCAGGCAAGCACCATCGCTAACCTGCTGGAGTCAGAATTTTTTTCCCCGGTGGTGTTACTCCTACGTGCTCCTGACAGACAACGGCACACAGTTTGAGGGTTGAAGATGGTGGACAGATTATGCTTGCTGGCATATGTAATGCCAACCACTCCAGTCTACCATCCACATGGGAACACGACTGAGCACTGGAACCAGAAGTTGAAAGCCCAGTTGCGTGTGGGCATTGAGGAAGACCATATGAAGTGAGATGCACACCTGCCCTTGGTGTTGTTCTGCTTATGTAAGTGTTCCAATGTCACAATCGGGGCATCACCTGTGCAGTTGCTGCAAGGGTGGGACCTGCCAAGGCTGGGTCAACTAGACGTGCTGGACCAGGAGGAGTCAAAGAATGCCCCCATACACCATGGGGAGAGGCTGCAACAAGCGAGGGACTTGGCTTGCAGCCTTCAGGTGGTGTATACAGTATAACAGGTCACACACCCACCAACTTCTGTCCTCCCCTCAAGTTCCAACCTGGACCGTGAGTGTACGCATGTGCACACCCCCTGTCAGCACGGCAGAGATAGCTTTGTGTGGGGTTAGCCCCTTGTTGGACAGGGCTTGCGACCAGAGTAGACCGTGCTGGCACTTCATCATACCTCGTATGGTTCGGCAGCGGCAGGCAACAGAACACCCACAGTGACGACCTGCACGCAGCAAAAGACCTATACGGCGATCACGCCGGACCTGACGTAGGCATCCCCACCGAGCTGTGTAATCAAGAGGACAACATGGACTTGGCCACAGTGTTCGCAACCACCACCCATGCCAAACCGCAGGACTGCAGTGTTAACACACCCATTACTCCTTGAGGCATCCCAGGTTTCCCACCAAACAGCTTTGCGCCAAGGAACACTGGGCCACTACCCCTACTTATGCAGAGACTCCACACGGCACAGACTATTCATCGACCATCCTCAGGTTTCATGGGTTTTCCTCTCAATCACTCAGCACCTATAGTCGAACAGCTCCTGTCATGCCAGGAAACACCAGACACACCCTGGTTCTACTGGCCACTGGACATTTCAGTGAACAACTCCGTTCTCCACTAAATTTTGTAAACTTGTGTTAATTTTGTGTTCCTTCCATTTGGATTGCACTTCATCCTTCACGCAAGTGCTTTGCATGGGACCACCACTTCTGACGTTGGCTTATGCCCCAGTCTCTCCTTGGAGTTGGTTCAGATGGGGCATCATGTAAGTGTATTCTCATACCACCTTTGTACTGTTTATTTCCATTGTAATTGAATTCATGTAACACTCCCTGCACTTTGCAATGTTTTTTTTTAAATGTTTTAAATGCCGGATGGCTTCGGATTTAACATTCACGTGGTCACCTGTAATTTCTGTGCTTAAGTGACCCTGTCACCCCTGTACTTGCATTTGGCATGCTGCGTGGCAAGCAGCTGAGCAGAAGATTTTGTATGTGTTAATGGTGTCCGTTGATTAGTTATCTGAGTACATCATGACACTAGTAAGAATTTCTGCTCACTGCATGAAATCAAATCCTGGTACCCTGGGATTACAAATGCTAATCTGCCTCCAACCATCTCCTCACAATTTGATGCCATTAACAACACACTTCCGGAGAGGAAAATGTTTTTCTGTGATATGACATCAACAATTATTTTGTTGTATGTGCATCTTGGTACCTTCGGTGTTAATAGCAGTTGGTCATGAATCTGTTTTGAAGTTGTGCCATTAAGTATGCAATGTTTCCTAGAGTTGATTTTGTATTCGTTCTTATCGACACCAGAACATAACTTGATCATAATCTAAGCCTCACCACCTGACAAACTTAATACTGGGTACTGAATATGACCATCACTGAGTATGACTCTAACCTAAACTAAAAACTTTCACCAAATATTACAATGGTATATCACACAGTCTTCAGACCCTTTCTTCATGTCACACCAACAGTTTATGGCATTAAAATTAAGCACTACAGCCATTCATTCACTAAATTTCAACTTTGTGAGCATACATCAGACTATGTTGTATAAAAACTGAAATATTTTTTGCTCAACATCCAAAAAACCTTTTGTCATAAATCAACATACAGATGTGTGAAAAGTTTACAAGGGACTACACAAATTACATAATTTTAAATGTTTGCAGTACTAATTAGTAGACGTGCCAATAAATTTATTTTATGGCAGACAAAGAAATTATCAAGAAAGGAATATTAATAAAATTCTAAATTTAATAAACACTTACGTATCTAACTGGATCAGGTTTGTATCAACTGGAACACTGTCTTCATTATCTTTGTTGGAAGCATGTGATGGAGAAGGGCGAGCAGTATGAGGAAATATCTCTTCCTCTGGCTTTGGGTGCATCAAAATAAAAGGTAGTTCTGCAACTAAGTCACTGAAAAAACAAACATGTATTACTGAACACTTCTGTTTATAATGCAAACAATTGAAACTAATAATATTAGTTATATTACAAACAAGAATTCACCTTAAAATTAAGACTGGGATACTAGCCAATCTCAGTTCAAATATTATGCCCTGCAGAACAAATATTTTTAATGGAGGATAATATATCTGCATTATGTAGCAGATTTCATAGGGAATTAATTTTTTCAGACTATTCCACTTTATCCTTCTATGTGCATTCCAGCATAGACAAGAAAGCCAGAAAAATTGGGATATCCATATAATAATATTTAGGTTCACATTAGGAGTGCAGAACTGCACAAGCATGATGGAATATGAATACCACTGACTTTCTGAATGTCTTTAAATTTTAAACACCATGCCACTTAAAGAATGGTCTGCTTTCAGAAACGTTTTGGAGCACATGCCAGATATGCTCAATAACATTTAAGTATAAGAGAGCCACAGCATGACTCTTTAACTTCAATAAGCATTCCTAAAACCAAAATTTGGGAGCTATAGACGTGTGGTAATATATTCTACTGGTGGAAGAAACCAAGCCCATTAGAAAGAATGCAGGGAAAAAATGTGTAACATGTGTAAGGATGCACACACATAGTTCACTGGTCACAACGTTTCTGGATATGAGGGTGTCCTAATGCATGCCAGCTGCACACAAACAACACCATTTCAGAGTCTCGGCCAACTGGTAGTGTTCCTTGTTCACATGCAAGACCCATGAATTCATGTGTTTTCTCTACACACAAAAGAGTCTTACAACTGAAAAATCTGTAGGAAACACACATGTCAGAACAGGCTACACATTTACACTTGTTAATGTCAACAGTTATTCCTAACCCCAGACAGGGTGCACAACTCTGTCTTAGGTTGTTAGCAATATTATTAGGGTCAAGTTTCCTAAAGCTATATCTACTAATGAGCAGTTGATTTTAAAGGCACCTGCCATGTTGGCAAAATAATGCTGTGGTCGCCTCATCAAATGGAATAGTGCCCAGCCATGCATGACTTGGATGTTGTCAGACATTACTCCGATTGTCTGTGTAACAGTCGAGCACAAAATGAGAAAGAAACAAGATTCAAACATATTTGATTGTGGCCAGATCGTTGGGACCAGACATATGGGGCACTCTATCTCTGAAGTCATGCAAGCAGTAGGATTTCCACGGGCCATAGTGTCAAGTGTGTACATGAGTTCATAGATTTCAGTAACAACCACAGTTAAGAGGGGCAATTGCACAATGTACTGATGGCCGGGGTCGCTATCTGCTAGCTCCATTGATAACAGTGGACAGACAGGCTGCAGTGCAGCCAATCACTGGCCAATTCAATGTTATACTATGACTTGTGAGCAGCCGTACCATCCAGAACCATCTTCTTACTATTGGGCACAGAATCTACCACCCCATTAGGTTACACCATCTCTAATGACCTCGCTGTCGAGGAGACGTTAAGCCTAGTGGCGGCTCGTGGGGCCATGCAGTCGTGCTGCAGCACTGACAAGATTTTCACAAAATTGTTGAAATATTTTTTGAATAAACTTGTTAATTTTTAACATTATTATTTAAAAAATGATGTTATTTTCCATTTATAGAATTGTTTTACTTGAATAGGTACAATTTTTGTTGCCAGAGAGAATTTACCCCATGTATTTAGCTTCATACACACAGCCTTAGTGCTCTACTGCCAGGGAGTACGGCTGCGGTCATTTCAGCCTGTCCCTCTACCTGGAAAGTCGCAAAGAAACAGGGGAATCTTGCCCTTATCTACGCCTTCGCTGTGCAGATGCAGATTCTGCCCAGGATGCAGATATGTTACTGTGCATGGATGACAGACAGAATCTTCCAAGGTTGGTAGCGCTGTCCTTCGCAGTTTGAAAGAGATAGACGCTCACTTCGAGCACGTGTTGTGTCTGTTGGCCGATCTGGTAATTTTAGAAGAAAGGTATAAGGTTTTAAGAAATGTGCGCAGCCTAATTAAAATTGGCGGTGTTCTTCTATAATGCGAGATATTTTAGTGTAATAATGACTAACATGCATGTTTAAAATGAGTGATATTTTTGTGGTGTTTTGATCTGCGAGATGTTGATACTTCACGACTTCAAGCAGTATCATCTTATAAACACATTGGACGACATGTATATTTATTTTGGGATTATATGACGATGAGTAAAATCTATTTTGTAATTACAGTTTTAACACTGGTTCTTATGGTTGGTAAATATTTTAAAATGTAACAAAATAAAAAACATTGTTTATTGATGAACACAAAAAATATCCTGTATAATCGAGGTTGAAACCGTATTTCAGTGAGTTTTTAGTTCCATTTTTTGTAATTTGCGCTATTTTGTAAAGTTTCAGTGGAATGCAATTTCATGAAACTTTTCTGCTTGCCAGGCTTGTTTACGACATTGCTGATAACTGATTATTTCACATTTACATCAGAATATCTTAAATTAAAATATCTTATTTCTTCCTGAAATTTGGTAAATAGCTGTTTCAAAATTAAAATTAACCAAATAAAATAATTATATATTCCTACGTAATTGTTTAAGTAAACAATAATTGTCATAAAAATACCTTTTCATGAATATTTCAGTGACTTGCTATAGTTACTGTGAGTACGATAGGCCCACATGTATGTTTATTTCAAGAAACTTCTTTTTGTATATTTTAATATTCAAGTTGGCAAAACTAATATGGGGGCAATTCTGTATTTTGTCTGAATTTTAATGTTCATTGCAGTGTTAAACAACTGCAGAGACTGTGTTTTTGTGTAGTTATTTGTATACTTAAGTTTAAAAGTGGCAGCTTAACAAAATCATACCGCTTAACAAAGCATGGCAAAAACGCAGTCTCAAAATTTGCCGAAAGAAGACATTATTTTCTAAACAATATAACACTTACTAACATTGCTTATCCATGCATGCCTTTTTCTGCAACATACTGGGCCGCAAACACACTAAGTAAACGCGTTAGACATAAGAATTATATGTTAATCGAAAAAGTGATCTTAAAAGAATGCAGTGTTTTTATCACTTTTTTTTGCCATAGTGTTAATGAATGGCTATTTAAATTGAACTCGGATTCTTTTCTCAGAATATTACAGTTGTGGTTTTTTTATGCTACTTTCGTTATACAATAATGGATGCATGCATTAGGTAGGCCTATATTTAACTAATCTGACTTTTATAAAATTCTAAATTTTTTTTGCTCACTTTCGGATTTGTTTATATGAATTTGGTGGGAACTAGTCCTGCGTATTTCTCCTGTCCTCTTGAAAAGGTGCCAGTTCTTATATCTGTGCAGTCGTGGATGGTACGCGTGTAAAGTTCCGGTCATTCAAGGAGAAGCTATTCAGTACGTGCGTGCGTAGATGTGTAACGTGTGATTGTTATAAGATACGTAATTTACATACTTAAGGCGTTTGTTTTTAAATAAATTTTCTGTATTGCAAATGCTGTGTCGACATGAATTCAGTTGACTGACTTTTAAAAGTGTCATTTGCACAAATAACTTTAGAAGAAAAAATAGAAATTAAGTCATTAGGACGACCGATACCAGAGTTAAATATCACACAGTGCAGCATAAATAAAACCAGTACTTACAAACATCATTTCAGCAGTAGAATATATGACGAAAATCAGTGGACTTATTTGTGGATGGCCTGTAAGAAATTCATTATTTTGCTTTCCATGCATGTTTTTTAATGGTGAACCATCATGGAGTAAGAATTGTGTTAAAGATCTTGGTCATTTGCGAGAGTATATCAAAAGACATTCAGAAAACAAAACACACCTTATGAACGTTCTTCATTTGGCCGATATTGCTAAAGTTAATATAGCTACTCAGGTGAACAGTGCTTACCAACTCTCAATAGAAAAACACAATGTTCAGGTAGAACACAACCATTACATTTTGTACAAAATAATTTACTGTATATGGTTTTGTGGTGCATTTGAGCTAGCTCTTAGGGGTCCTGACGAATCAGATACTTTAACAACCCGGGAATTTTTAGAGGCCTTATTGATTTAATGGGAAGCTTAGACTCTGCCATCAAGAACTATGTTGAAAGTAACAGCGTATTTAAAGGTAATTCAAAAACAATTCAGAATGACTTGTTGGATTGTATGTTATCAGTCTGTCGGGAAGAAATTAAAGGGCAAATTGTTTCTGCAAAATTTGTTGCAGTTATAGCTCATGATACGACTGACATTTCAGACACGACTCGAACTGTTCTGGTTTTGCGTTATGAATTTGGCAGCAAAGTTTACGAAAGGTTCTGGGGATTTCTTAACCCAGAAGGCCAAGATGCTGAAGCTATTTCCAAACGTATCATCAGAGAAGTACACCCGTTAATTGGTGACAACACTGAAAAAGTTATAGCCCAGAGTTTTGATGGAGCTGCCGTTATGAGTGGAAAAAACAATAGTGTACAAGCGAAAGAAAGGGAAGTTTTCAAAAAAGCATGCTTCACTCACTACTATGCATATCAGTAAAATCTCATAGTTAGTAAATGTGCTTCACAAAATAGGGCAGCCTGGGTATTCTTTTCTTGTCTGGAAGGGATATCATTTTTTTTTTTTTTTTAATCTCCCTAATGATTAGCTGTACTGGAAGAAACAGTGGCATGTCGGATTCTTAAAGTTTCTCATACAAGATGGAATCTTAAATCCAGAGTTGTGAACATGGTATACGAAAACAGAGAGGCATTGATAAAATGTTTTGAAATATTAGAAGAGGATCAGAGATCAGAAACTGTCCAGAAAGACAGAGAATTCAATTTTTGGCTGCAGTTTTTACACAGAATAATGCCTCGTGTTGATATTCTTTTTCAGCAAGTTCAGTCTTGTGAAGCAGATTCTCTCGAATTAAGCAAGGGCTGGAATGTTTTGTTCAAGCTGTACAAATTGTGTGTGATATTGCAGAAAGTATTTTGCATGACGAACTTGACTATGCTCTTATAAGCATCCCTAAGTGATCCAGGAGAGAAGATTCCAGTTATGCTAGTGCTCAGGGTGTCTAGCAAACCAGACTTTTGAAATTCCTGGCTTTTTCCAGGTTTACATGGCTTTTCCAGGTTCTTGTGTTACATGTCCACTGTCAATAAAATGTCCAATAACATAGGAAAATTAACACTCCTTTATCCTATGTATACTCTGCATTGTATTAATTTATGGTTTTAAAAAATACCACCATTTAAATCATCTCTTCTTCCCCAAAATGAGCTAAAATATGACATAGTCTAGAAGGTTTACACAATAGTTGGAGAAACAAACATAAAACCTAATATTATGAATCATATCACTACAGTAAAATTATAACATACAACTTAAACAAACCACAAAAAAATTCTCTATTTCAAAATGTGTGCGGCGACTTATAACCTAGGCCATTACTCTGTTTTATATAAATTCTGTAAATTTTGACAGTTCTCGAAAATAAGTGCGGCCACCATGTATCCCTGTCAGAGAAGAAAACGATCTTTGTAAACAAACTACAAATCCAATGGCAAGCATTGAAAGACTGACAACTTCTGTCCAGTAATTAGGCTACTATAGCTTGTTGCGCTTCGCGATAGTCACAGAAAATGGCCGACTACAGCACACAACAAACTGTTTTACAAAGCGGCAGACACGTGTCAATAATTCATTTCACCGTGGAGACTTCTAAAAAGGCACCTATGACAAAATATATTTAATGAAATATCTAAATAAAAACATAATTAACTGCATATATAATATTCTGACATCACCAGCAAAGAGTTCTCGCATATAGATAAATTATGACAGAAGAGAACACAATGACAACTGCTTTTCACCAGGCAGGTGGAGACCATAGACAACAGACTCAACGGAGATTCGTGGAGACCTTTCACATAACCGTGATGTTCGCATGCTCTACCATAATATTTCTAAATATTTCTAAACCCCTTGTTCTATAACTCAGAAAAATAGTGTGGTATTCTATGGGTGTAATTTTAACCAGAAATGTTGTAATTATCATAAATTTTCCTCATTATAATTTTTAATTCTGAGTACGACCCCGAATATAAGGCAACCTGCAGTTTTAAGGGCCCATACAAATGTAAAACACTATTTTGGTAGAAGAAAATACAATAAGCCTTCTTGGGCGATAAGTGAGTAATTTAGTGTGCGATGGGCATTACGTTCCTGTGTTAATATTTAAATTACACTACACCTCTCCACTCAGTCGGCTGCCGGACGTCCGAGAGTGAACATCGCTCTCCCAAAATAGATCCCCTGTACATATACCACTCCAAGAATACCAAAAAAAAAAATCAATATTTTACTAAAATGTATTAAGCCTTAATCCAATTAAGCAATTTAAAAATTAACCAGATTAAACAATTGATTAGTAATTAACCCGCTCCATTTACATGTCATTCACCTACTGATCACGGGGTGGACAGGTTTGGGATCATTACTACCGGAAGGAAAAAAAAAGTCGCTAGTGCGTCACAGCTGCCAGCCTGTGAATGACATTCTCAAGGACACGCAGCCACCCTCACGTGCCATTCTGTTTTCAGCCTGGAACTAATGTTTGGGCCGCCACATGTATAGCGTGCGAAAATAAGGCGATTGCCGATTTTCATATCTCTTGTTTATGTAAAAACGGTTGCCTTATATTCAGGGCAATAAGGTATTTTCTTTTACAACCATCGCAAAGAGCGCCAATATAATAACACGTATCCTGCAACAACCATCAGCTGATACAGTACTTTGCTGGTTGAGGGGGGGGGGGGGGAAGTGTTTACTGTTTACATCCTGTTTAGGTTGGTCACAACATCTGCAAATTTTATTGAAGTTATATGAAACAGGGTATTATGGCATGCGGCGCATGCTACAGGGGGGGGGGGGGGGGCTGAACTTTTTCTTATGTTGGGCAACAACTTCCCCTCTCGATAGTCACCAGGAGTGTATGGGGAGGTACCAAGCCAGACTTATCGCACCACGATACAGATGTGCTGGGTAGATAGATGCAGTGCTCATTGCTGTGCCATGCCTGGTGGCAATAACCGCCTGTTTTGACAACTTTTATGCTACACAAAACACCCAGAACCACTAAAAAATTTCAGGCATTTTCCAGGTTTATTCCTGGATGTAACAAACTCTCTGTGATTTCCTGGTTTTCCCGGTTAGTAGACACCCTGTAAAGAAGAACGTGATGTAATTATTTCAAATTCAAGATACAGATTCGAATTTTCAGAGTATCTAGATTCATCGAAATTAATTGATAGCAAAAATTTTGCCACAGTCAGTTTTCTGGAAAAACCACTCGATATTGCTGTCACATTTGATCGACTTTTAAACAAGGAGAGGTTAAAAACTGAACTTACGGTTTTGTACCAAAGAAGCAATTTCAGAGAAATTTCCGGTGCCCTGCCATTACTGTGTTTCATTTTGAACAACAACCTTGAAGAAAACTTCCTAGACGTCACTAAATTACTACTCATTTTAGTTACGACACCCACGACAACTGCCGAAGCTGAACGTTGCTTCTCAGCATTAAAATGTATAAAAACATTTTTTTGAGGAACACTTTGTGCCAAGAAAGACTAAATGTGTTAGCAATGTTGTCGATAGAAAAAGAAATGATAAAAAATTTGACTCCAATGATAAAGTGATTGAAACATTCATCAATCACAAAAACTGCCGGATGGATTTCATTTTTAAAAAGTAGACAGAATATTTATTTCTAACTTTTGTGACTACTCAGTTCTGTAATCCGGCATTAACTTTACAAGTTATTCTAGTGTTTACATAGGCCTACTTGAAGGTCACAACTTATTGCTTCCTACTGACTTACTGATTTTGTTTTGAATGTGAGCTGTGGTCAACCACGGAGTTTCTTAGTCTGCACCACAGAATGAAACAGTTTTTGGAATGTAAGGTAAGGCACAACAATACCATTAATTAATTAATGTATTTACTTTTGAATGTATGCTGTTGTAAGAATATCAACATGCGTGGTTTGAGTTGTAATGATATCCCGTTAATGCTGTGCACTGCATTTTGTAAACCTAAGCAAGTTTGGTGAACACAATAACTTTTAACAGTGCTGACACCTGGTTGATGTTTTACATTAATTTTTCAGCTTCTCAAGAATCTGTTCTTACATTTACAATATTAAGTGGCACTTTTTGCTTATTTGGTTTCCCGAGCGTCTAACAGTTATTTTATATTACTATGATATTGACTATCATCGCTGATAATGAAACCAACATTTCAGATTGAACTCAAACTGTTTCAATTTTTAACTAAACATTTTGTGTTTTGTGAATCCAGACGGGCAAGATGTAAAAGCAACTTCAGTATGTGTCCTTTAAGAAATATGCCGTTAGTTATTTACATTGATTATTAATATTGTATAGTTACCATACCATAAATATACAACTTTTAATATAAAATTTCTCCTAAAATACGTTTAAAATGTTTAAGTTAATTAAAAAAAATATCACATTGAACAGCAGAAATACTTTGTCAATTTTTAATCCGAATGTTTGTGTTCCATACAATGCAAATGCTAAAAACACAGAGTTCTTGCCAAATAAACACAAGATGATTTTGCCGCAAAATATACCTAAATATCACTATTTTTAACGTTTGAAAATAAAATTTTCCAGAGGGAAAAATCCCCAGACCTGCTTTTCAAATTTTAGGAAATATTAATCAATGTAGCACTGAGACAATTGAATGCACCGGCCGCCACTGGTTAAGTCCACTTACCTACATATGTACCATTAGGTTACCTCTGCCAAATGCATGCCGCAAAGGCTCAATGATTTACGTGGATATTGGAACACCACAATAGGACTCTTGATACACGGGAGAAGGTTGCCTGGACGGATGAGTTGAGGTACACATTGATACACACCAATAACAGAGTACGAATGTGTCGCCAAGCACATGAAGCGATAGATCCCACATGTCAGCATGTTCAGGTCAGTGGTGGAGGTATACTCATATGGGGACTGTTTACATAAGATGAAATGGGTCTCCTGGTATTGTGCCATACTCATATCTAAAACTTGTAATGTCCATATGAACTGTATGCACAACAATGGCACCTCTGGTGGCAAGTACATGAACTATACAGGAAGACACATAACTTATGGATAACAAACTTATGTGTGTTGTCTATCAATTCATACCATTGCATCAATCATTCCTGTGTTGACCCAAAGTAAACATGCCAGAAGCTACATTCCCTCCAATATATAAATAAATTTGGCCGGGTCTTTCATCTATACTATAGTCTGGTTGGCATTATGACTATCCAGAAACATGAACACATATGGCCTAAAAAAGCCCCATATTTAGGACCTCTTGAAAATTGTTGGGGTTATCAGGAATGAGCAAAACACCAAGGAAGTCACCTGGAAATCTGGATGAACTGCGCAATTCTTCTATGTAAGTGTGGCCACAACATTGATGCTGCCAACATTTGGACATTTATCAAGCCCATGCTAAATAGAATCATAGCTGATTTGTTCTTATACCATGGCAGTGCAAAGTCTGAGCCACTACTCTAATTTTTGCCACAATGAACAGTTGTGTAGTAGTTACTACTACACAACATTAACTAACCTTACATTTATCCCAAGCTATCATCAGTTCTGCTTCCACTCATAGCACTGCAGGTATAAATTCAATGATTGTTTGCCCCCAACAACTGCAACACTGCATCGATGAGCTGATGCAGCAAGCTGCACACCTTACACAGCAGTTGGAAAATGCACATGATGACCTGCAAGTGCTGTCCAGAAGCCCTGTGCACACTATGCCATATAACAGTAAAAGGTGCCCATGGCATGCAGCAAGTGATGAAGCTCACAAATTTTTTCACACAAGTGCTTGCATGCACTCATCGAAGCCATTTGTTCATCTCGCAGCTTCTTTTTCTCATGCTGCTGCTGTTGTGGGCAATAGGCTCTCAGGTGCCCCAGCTGTCCACATGACCAACACTCCATCCATTTGGGTGGAGGTGGCGAATCTCTGTAGCATGGGCCCTGGAAGCAATGTGTCTCATAAATGTCTGCATTGCCTTCAGAGTCGTCTTGATATCATTGTCGTCTTCATTCAACATCACTGTCCATACCAAACATCGGGGTGCAGCCACCTGTCTTGCTGACTCCAGTGCTCGGTCCAGGGTGTCCTGCATGTTGTTGGGTGCAGCCAGATGTGCCGTTTGCCGTACCTTAGTGTTGGCGATGGTATTGATGGAAAAGTCTCATCGGGACACCCTTCCAAAACACATGCACAGCTGTGGCTGGTACCAAGAGTGTTGAGGCTGAACTCAGCTCTGAAAGATGATAAACATGCCAACACCGACTTTAGAACTATTCACAGGCAACTAAACGAGTATTCCCGCGAAGACAATGTGAACGACCTATGCATCTTATATCCCAATCCTTTTTAAAATAATTAAAACCCATCCCGTACAAGATCAAATTGTAAGACCTGAACCCTTCACAAAAGTAAAAAGAATAAAAAGAATTGTAAATGACTTCCAATAAAAAAGGTTAAGGCCCCTGTATAGAAAATTAATAAAAAGAACTTATAAAGGTATTACAAATTAAAATCCAAACAAACCACGACTACTAAGTTAAGGGCAAAAGACGATAACACCAAAACAGAAGCAAAACGACTTTCCAAAATTATAACCCAAAACCCAAATTAATAATAAAATTATTAAATAATTACCAAAACACCAAAAAGGACTCGCATCCGAACAAATAAAAAGAGGGGTACACCTAGCCCCAAAATGACAACAACAAATGGAATCATGCCTAGGATCGATCGCAACAAAATATAGAAAATAATCCTAACCAAAACAACATAATTCAAAATTCATAAATCCAATGAAAAATACTAAAATAACCTAATGGATAAAAAAAAGTGCTTCCCAGAAAAATTAAGGTCTTCCCAACAAAATATAATCGCAAAAATCACTTCGCAACAATATTAACTTATGTTCGTGCATCACCTGATATAGGATTTTGTAAATGGCACTTTGTTCATTTCGTATAGGTCAAGTTGCCACTCATCGACTGTCATAATCTTGCCTAGTTATATGAGACAGCTGGGCAAGGTAGGAGCAAGTATGACACACACATTGCTGCATACTGCTGTGGCCTTCACTGCTCGAAGGGTGATGTGTGGGAGAAGTAGCATGACTGTGCAGTGGTTGCATTTACACCTCGCTCCACAAAACTGCAGTTTTCCCTTGTTTCAAGCTGGGCAAGCCATGTTAGTGGCACTGTGATGGCATGTTTTCAGTGAACCGCAGATCACATTGTTGTGATATAGGTATTGGAAAGTGAAATTCTGGGTGGACAGGCATCCAATGGAGTTTCCACTACAGAAAATGAAGGGAAAATGCAGATATTGCTAAAAGTCCAAAATTATCATGGTCAGTAGTCAGGAAAAGGTGTTTAAAATTTTGTGCAGAAAATATCCTGGGAAAATGTAGGAAATCAAATTTTGACATGAGGGATTTTCCAGAAAGGAGTTAGCCTAATGACAGGATTTCACTTGCATGCTGGGTTTTCAAGATTGGTTTGAAACAGGTTCATTGTTGTAAATTGTATATTTAACAGGTGATAAGACGGGAAAATAGGTTTGGTTTCATAGGAAAATTTAGAAAGGGAAATGCCTGGTTACCAAATACTTAGTTGATAAAATAAATTCTGCAGAATCGTAGGCCAAAAGCTGTGTGTGATATCCCCAGTGGCAGTTCAATCAAGGATGTGACAATCTCATGGAATGGTGTAACCTTTGAGGGTGTTCCAGACCCCTCAAATGATAGTAACAAAGTGAGAATGTTATAAGCCATCTCTCATACCTTTAATGACATGAACCAGTTTACTTACTGTAGCTGAAGAGAAAACTGGAAGTGAGTCAAGCTCCAGACAGGATCAGGAATTGATCTGCCACGAGAGGAAGACAAATGCATTCAGACTTCAAGTATTTATTGCATCATCACATGGTTACAATACCAAATGACCGCTTATATGGACTCAGCAGTAAGGTCACTGGGGCCGAAATGGGATAAAACAGCACAATGCCATAAAGTAATTTCTAATGGAAAATGCATTAACCTTCGGGACTAGAGCCACCAAGGTTGATAGAGGGTCTGATGTACCTACAGATGCAAGACAAAATAAGGTTCCGGCATTATAAAACTATTCTATGCTACAAGGCCAATATAAAAAAAACATATGAAGGCACCTGTGGGAGGCTGCAGACGTGTAGAACTTCAGCTCTTTTCAACCACAGAGACTCAACTGACTTAACATGGCAGCAGGGTAATGAATTTCATGCACCCTCTAGCCAAAATATTCAAAACCAGTAATAAACAATATGGAAAGATATGAAATACAAACAAATAAACCATTATGCAAAACAAGTACACAAACAATAAAGATACAATACTAACATTTGCTTATAAAAATTATGTATGCTATATTGACACTATTTCTATTGAAAAGCAATTTGCTTGAATTGAAAAGCAACTGGTGACAATACAGAGTGTAGAGAGTGATGATGGCACAGTTGCGAGGAGGTAAAAGTGCTGTGTGTCAGTATAACGAAATTCAATCAATAAATATATAAACTCCTGTATTGCTGATGGCACACTAAATTTGGTGGGTATTATCGACTGTCTGCATATAAAGTATGGATACTTGATTTTAAAGTTCCTGAAATATTATTTATCACCCTGAAATGTTTTTAATGCAGCCTTTATAATCCCATAAACACAGGTACCAACAGTATACAAAATTTGGTGGGAATTGGTTTAGTAGTTCTTGATATACAACATGAAACCTCAATTTTCCAACTGGTAATTTCTCCCAAACAGTATATGTGAAAGAGTAATGATCAATGAATTAAAATATTGACATTAATTATTGGCAGTACACTAAGTATGTAGTTAAAAACTGCCATAGGTTACAGTTCCTTAGATGCTAAAGCACCCTACAAATCTGAACTGTAGCCATTGTGAAAATAAGCATTTAATATTGTTAAAACATTTTAGGCAAGAACACATACATGCATGCACATGCACACTTGTACACATTCTCTTGCATGCATGCACACTCTTTTGCATGCATGCACAAACACTCATGCATGTGCACAGTTGTGCACTCTCTCTCATGCACACACACACTCTCGCATGCAAAATCATGCACTCTTTTGTACATGTGCAAACTTGTACACATTCATGCGTGCGCACACACTTGTGCATGCGCAGAGAGAAGGAGAAAGAGAGAAAGATAGGAAACTGATCTCAAAAGACTAAACACTTAATTAAGAATAATTAATACGGTTTACAAGAATAAACTCTGATAACGATTTATATGAATTTTTTTTTTTTTTACTGAAATAGTTGGTCTGTTTCTCAAACTTTTTTTCCTGTGTTGTTCTAATGTACTTTATTTTTCAAACACATCAACATAGTTACTTTCTCTTAACGTCTCTCCAGACCAGAAATAAATGTTCCAAAATGAAATAAAAGTTTAAAACAACGGACATTCGCCATTGGAATAACATTACATACAAACAAAGAAAAGAGGTGTACACAATACAGGAAAGTGTAAAAACCAAGGTGAATTCTACCTTATATATTAATGATACTGACAGAAGAAAAAAATAATATAAGGTCAGGGAAAAGCAGTGCTATTTCTAGAATTTGCAAAAAAAAAATAAAAAAAAAAAAAATAATAATAAAATTATATTTTATACCTACCCTCCCAGGGCACCAAGACACAGCTTTACTTTAACTTTGTACTGCACAATTATACCTAGGTTCTCTCGCTGTGAAGGGTCTGCAACTCTACAAAAAAAAAAAAAATTTTTTTTAAACAAATTTTGTAACCATACACCATATCACACTAAAATTATCTGAAAATATTAACACAAAGAAATTATATCAGAAAATATCTTTGAAATTATTACATAAATTCCTACTATACTCTAAACCAAAATCATAAAGAATAATAAAAGCAGGAATCAAATTTAAACACTAGTAAAATATGACTGCATCCACTGCCCCCTTTCCGTAAATTAATTTACTCAACAAAGAGAAAAAAAAATAGCGTTTCCACAAAAAACACATTTTTAACTTTTATTATAATTTGAACATTTCACATACAGTACCTTTATGAAATAGCATTCCTAACATAACAGTTATTAAAATTTCATACTTTAAACAATCTCCAATCCCAGAAATTAGTTAGCAAATGTGTTTAAACATGTTGCAAATACAGGACAAGTAAAAACCAAAGAAACAACTTCACAAAGTTACCATGACATAACTGATAATGACAGAAGACCATGCAGGGTGTCTATATAAAAAAAATCTGGAAGTTTAATTCGTCCTCAACCTGCTTACAATGTTTTGCTACCACTCATTCAAGAGTGCTACGATTGCTTATGTAGCAAAATAGCGAGTGACCTAGCAGAAGGCACTGATTCAATTACAACTGTGCATAAACATTTCCACATACATTTTGGTAGTAATCCATCATCTCACAAGATCCATTGGCACATACAGTTACAAGATACTGGGCCAGCATGTAGAAAGAAGAGTGCAGAGTGGCTAAATGCTAACAGTGAAACTGCTGACAGAATTATGAAAGTGTTCACAAGAAGTCTGCAAAAATATATGCATCATGCAAGTCAGGAATTGCAGCTGCCCCAGATAACCAAATAGTTTTATTCATATCTGGCTGAAGGGCAAACAATAAAAATTGCAGTTGGTATAAGCATTGAGAGTAAATAACAATAACTTACACTACCAGTTTTGAAACTGCAAAGTAAATCATCACAATAAAAATATAGGGCTCAGAGAATACTCATACCTTGATTGAGCATGTGTGAGATTAACCAAAGCTTAATGTATTTTGTGCAATATCAATACAGGAGGGTCTATGGTCCATTTTATTTATGGAAGATAGTGTTACTGGGACAACCTCTTGACATGTTTCAATAGTTGCTAATCTCACAGTGTGATGAGGGCTCCAACAAGATAGTGCACCACTGTGAGTTGCAACGTTACTTATGATGAACATCTGCCTCACTGCTGGACTGGCTAGGTGGTTGACGAGGAGCTTGCATTTCTAAATTGGCCACTGCTAAGATCACCCCATCGTACTCCTTGTGATTTTTGTGTTTGGAGATAAGTGAAAGATGCTGTGTATGTTCTGCCATTCCGAAAGATCTGCCAGAGTTATGAAAGCGCACTGTTTAACTTGATTATTGCCTGGACATACGCCACATGACATGGGGTTCCCAGACTGAATTTTTCTGATGTGAGCAAAACATCCAGAGTTTTTCTTCACACATACACCCTGCATAGTCTTCAGTCATAACTAGCTATGTCATGGTAGCTGTATGAATTTGTGAGTGTGTATATATATATATATAAAGACAGAGATGCACACACATGCCTATTAACACACAGACCATACACAAACCACAGGAGTTATCAAAAATTTCTTTAATATCTGAGATGTGTCAACTTTACCTATTAATGTATCTGTATGTGTCTAAAAGTAACTGCTAACATATTACAAAGTGTAAGGCCAAAATAAAATATAAAAAAAGCATGTACCTAAATTGTAAAAAATAATAATTTCAATATAAAAGCAAACATTATAGAAATACACAATATATATGAAAATATGCATTGCATGTACAAAGGAGTATATGCCATTTAAAATTTACATCCCATAATCAAGGGTAAATGGCTTTTAAACTTGTGTCACTGTCCAATATAATCTACACAACAATTACTGGCAGCGGTACCAAACAGAGTCTAAAATTAAGTACAGTACAAATATTCATAAAGGCATAAAATGAAACAAAAAACTGATAAACTGATGTTAAAAGTGACTGTAAAATTATAACTGTGAAAAGCATCTAACATAAATCTTTTTTATAGCAACAGTTGAGTGTCGCAAGAAACTGGTATCCTTTACTCAATGCTGATGTAACCAAATGCTTAGAAGGCATATTTTTCCTACAGAGGTCCACATATAAATAAATCTGTGTAACCAAATTCACTTCCCCATCCTTTTCTATTGCTTCTTTGCACTCGCCCATTTGCGACCAAAGGAAACCTCGCTAATAAATGTTTGTATGTTGGGGAAATAGAGTGTAATTTTATTATAACCAAAGGTTACATACACTGCTGGTACTTTTATCACACATACGAGTCAGTGTTTGGGAGTAATTAGTAAATTTTCGGCCACTACTGTAACTATTAAAAGCAAGCCATTATGACTGAATTGCATTTTATAGTTTGGTTTACAAAATTTTCCATAAAAAATAAAAGAAAATTATTGGGTTAATTTCAGTTATAATTAATTTTTTTTACTGAATGTAACTATTTAATAAAATATTTCATAGTTCTTGCAAAATCAATTTATGGGGACGTATTGTTAATTCATACAATTCCTCATGTATTGAGATTCTATTCTGTGTCATTGGGTAAAAGCCTTTAACTTATCCATCACACTATAATCATTATACACTAAAATCAATTAAAACAATTTTGTTTTGTTAAGGGGAATCAGTCCAGCCATCTTGAATTTATAAATTGTCTGCAAAAAGTTATACTTAAGAATGTTAAGTAAAATTGTTCATCTAACACAGATTAAATAAAAGTTTCTCAATATTTATCTAATTTTTACAGCTTCACAGCCTGTATTAATTTCTGACTTGTGACTGCCAGCAAGAAATGGATAATGTAACAAGATACCAGAGAGGCAAATCTGAGTTCATGAGGGACGGGGGTCTTAATAAATATAAAATTAATTGGGTCAAAGTATATACATGAAGAGACCATCCATAAAGACCAACCATAACAGAAAACCATATCTACCAGTTATACTAGCCAGAAATCTGAACTAACCCTACCAGGCAACTAGGCAAACCAACCATACAAGCCAATAATACTATTGGCAAAAATATGAACCAACCATATCAGCCAACCAAACCACCAAATCATACTAGCTGGCCATATTAAATGACCATGCCAGCCAACAAGTCTAATGACAATCAAGATCACCTAAGTGATAACCACCAATAAAGCCAACTAGCTGACAAGTAATATAATCTGACCATTACAAGCAGACCATACAAAAGGACCATAACAGCCGATCAGGCCACCCAACCAACCAGATCAGTTAACCATACTAACCAACGACTGACTGCACCCATGACTTGCACCTGCTGAGAACATCACCTGCAAAACTGACTAGAACAATGGACAAGACCAATGAGCAAAAACAACCATCCATACCATCCATCTATAATAATAGACGATGACGACCAACCTCGAAACACGTCACCTAATACAAATTATATTGCTAACCTCTTCATGCAAAAATTTTGAAAACATCTCATTCGCAGGTGACCATACAAAATAGCCATAACAGCTGACCATTCTAACCAACAACCATACAGACTGACCATTACTAGCTGGCCTTATCAGACGATCCAAGCCAACCAACTAGACCAGCCAACCATACTGACCAAATGCCCCACAAGATAGGCTTCTATTCAGACCAAGTCCTGCCAAACTGACTATAACAATGAACAAGACCAAACAGGAAGACTAACTATATATAATAACAGACAAAGATGACTAATCTCAAAACAAGTTGCCTAATACAAATCACACTGCTAACGTTTTCGCAAAAAAATTTCACAAAACTTAAAATACACAAAATACTTCCTAAAACTTCACAAACCACTGCAAAAACTTTTCCAACCTTACCAAATGGCCATTCCGAGCAACCAGATCAACCCCAACACAAACAGACCCTCCTCCGCTACATATAACCATAACAGAAAGCCATACAAACCAACCATACTAGCCAGCCATACTAACCAATCATACTAACTGACCATACAAACTATACATACTGTCCATATGAATCAACCATATCACACGGACATACAATCCCCACATACTGGTTGACCATATGAACCATATCAGGCAGTAATACAGACCAATAATATTAACCTTCCATAACATCCAACCATACCAGCCACCTATACAAACAATTAATATGAGCCAACCATATGAGTTATTCATACCAAAAACCCATTCCAACAGCCAGAAAAGACCACCTGGGCATATAAACTAACTATACTAAACACCAAACACCCAACCAGGCCAACAAGACAAACCTGACGAACTGACCATACAAGCCATCCATATCAGCCTAACTATACCAACCCTCCATACCAGCTGCCAACACAAAACAATACCAAGGATATGATTGACCCGTAAACACCACCCATACCGGCCATATGAACCACCCACATCAGCCTGTCATACAATCTGACCATACCAGCCAATTATATGAACCGGCGATACTAGACAGACGCATGAACAAGGCATAATACCCAGCAACATGAATCATCTGTACCAGCTGAACATAGAAACAGACTGTTCCAGTCAGCCATAAAAAATATACTAGCCAACCATATGAACCATCCATACCAGCTAGCCATTCTGAGCAATCAGACCAACCAACACAGATGGATCAACCACCTGTACCAGTAAATTGTACAAACCAACCATAACAGCTATCTATATAAACCAACCATACAGCCCGAACATATGATCAACCTACACCAATCAGCCATACTAACTACACCAACCAGACAAACTATCCATAACAGCCAGCTATATAAACCCACCATACCAAATGCCCACTCTAAGCAATCAGACCAACAACACAGAAAGACCAACCACCCATACCAGCGAATTATATGAATCAACCATAACATCCAACTATATAAACCAACCATATAGCCTGAACATACAATCAATCCATACTAGCCAGCCATACAAACCATCCATACCAGCCAACTATATGAACCAACCACACAAACCATCCATACAGTCTGAACCTATAATTCATCCATAACAAAAATGACAATAACCAATCCTGAAACAAGTTGCCAAATACAAATCTATTTGCTAACCTCTTTGTACTTAACTTTGCGAATATTTGCTAAAACTTTGCAAATCTCGGCAAAACATTTGCAAATCCTTGCAAAATATATCTTAAAAATATTTGCAAAAACAAACCACCTATATCATGCAGCGAAACCAGAAGTGTATATCGGAACATGATGTGCTGTATATACAGAGTAATGTTGCAAACCAATATACGAGCTATGAAACATAGTTCAAAGAATGTAGTGATCCATGCTACAAACCCAGAGTGTCTAACATTGCGGCTTGTTAAAATTAATGTATAATTTCTGTACAATTCTCATAAATATTAAAAAAAAAAAGTAAAACATAAAAATTTCAGAATTCACATACATTATTTTAAAACCATAATTTATTAATTCTAAAGTTTGAAGTAATGATATATAAACCATTAGTTGAAATATTGCTTATTATGATTTTACTATCTCAAAATAGTTTTACTTGTATTTCAAGTGCTTATAATCAAAGAAGCATTGCTTGTTGACATATACAAGTAGATAATCAAGTCTGCTTTGTTGTGAACTTAAGGAATGATTATTTATATAATTACTATGTTATTCCTAAATAGTTTAATTCAAAATAATATTTCTTTTGATTATTTGATAGAAAAATTGAATATTTTCAAAAAAACTACATGAGCCAAATAAAAAAAATTAACATATACGACACACTTTGCTGTAAAAACAGACCCTCATTTCATAGTCTTTACGTAAAATATGTTTGGAGACACTGGCAATATTAAACATTTTGTGGATAAAATCTCTGACGATATAGCTAATGCTTATGTACTAGCACCAAATTTTTAAAATTACAAATGAAGCTGGCTAACAGCCAGCCGTGTTAAGACCATGACGGAGCTTACCACTCACGTAACACGCGGCCAAGCACGTGCGCAAGGAGGCCATAACTTGAACTTTCCCATAACGGAATATTTATTTGAAGTGTAAATTACGTCTCTTGTTTTGTTTTCAGGTTCGCAAGTGTGCAAGTGTTTAAAATGTATGTTTAATAATATTGCACAATGTTTGGTTATGATTTAAAAATATGCGCTGAGCAAAGACTAAGAACATTATTATTCCAGCATAAACACCATCATAAAAGACACTTAAAGAATACAGAAAATTCTCAATTTAAATATAAAATGTAAATCCAAATTTAAATTATTTATGTGCCATTTATTTTAAAAGATAAAACTTTTACTCGGCTTGCATAGCACTTCCGCTTGTGTGAACACCATAGGCAGATATAGTACGTCCGCGGGACCCCTGCCTCTGGGCAGTCCGTCGAGGAGAGCTGGCGAGGTAAGATGCTATCATGTGTGCACCTCAAACTTTTCGCACTGATGTAGATTACCATAGCTCACTTTTAGTATACTGGTTGACCTTTGCCTTGCATATGTTTTGCCAGACATTCCCAGCATTATGCTTCTGCTAAACTTAATAATTTGCACCCTTGTGGCTTTTTCAATGTAAACGAGACAACAGAGAAAGATGTCGGAGAGGTCACGCAGCCTACGGAACTTTGAATCAGGCGCCATCCACCTATGTTAAAGGCGTTTCAGTGGAATTTCTGTTTAATTGCTGTAGGCAATTTTAAGGGTTTTGTTTCTATGTATGTATTTAAGGGTATTTTTCACGTTTAATTTGTTTTACGGCCACATCATTTGCGACCACGTGGTTAACAGCCGCCAAGTCAATATCGGCGCCATCCATACACTTTGAGGGCTCATTTGTGTAATATCATGTGCGCCGTAATTAATTTCAGGGTTCTATGTGTTATTTCATTCAGGGTTCTGTGTATTTTTCATGTAATTGATGCTTTATATGTATGACTAAGCAGTCTTGTTCAAGTTTGATTTTCCCGCCATCAGGCGTGCTACAATCCTAGAAATGTCTCAATCTACCGGAGAATATTTTTCCCACCATCAATAACAATTTGTCTGACCAGAATTTGCCATTTTTATGGAGAGATATTGAAATTTCACCTACACCACGGGATCCACTACGTATATTATCCAGCGGCATCCGTGCCATATAAGCTTGCTTTTACGGACCTGTATGTTTACTGTGACCATCCATGTCATGTCCCATCTTGTTTCATATGTATTTGTGCTATTTATGTTATTTGTACGGTGATACTATTTCCGTCCTAGCCGGCTATGTGTATATGCCGTCACCACACTAACCACATGCTGGGAGGCGCACTCCGGCAAGTCCGCGTTAGCGATGCCAAATAATCACACGTGTTCGCTGTTCATTTCTTCATTCTCTGTGCCCTGTCTTCAGGAAAAATCAGCAGTCCACCCTAGCGGCTGTCGACCCGTTTCCTTGCGAAGATTGTGTTTTCTAACATCACTGAGAAGTCATCAATCTACGAGTCCGCTAGATAAATTACAGGCTGGGGAGCACCAGAATGGAGTTGGCTATACATGTCCTAGTTCATTCATTACGTTAACCTTTGAACGATTTTGTATGAGTGGCAAAAATAAAAAGCAAGTCTCACAGTTTATAAAGTATTTCTTTGTAGTGACAGCAACCTCTCGCCTTTTCAGTGATAAAATGTTTAGTAATGAAAAGTGTTTTATAAGTATGGTCGGGTGAAACGGACACACAGAACCCACAGCATCCTTGAGAACCCTGAGTCTCAACAGTGCGGTGACTGGGAAACACCGCTGGCGCCCATCTACAGTAAGTTTATTGTGTCACAGTTTGTCTCGTGTCTCACCCGACGGCATCAATTGGCATTCAAAAGTGGGTCCAGTGTGTTCATCCGCATCGCATCATCCGCATCAACCATGTCAAAATGGCAGACACCACATCTGATAATCTGCAAGAAAGCCTCAAGACTTCTGCATTGGGAACCGCGACACCCGCAATCGTGAATTACTTGGACATGCCGGTCGAAAAATGTGTACATTATGGCAGATTGAGCGAAGTAGTGCAAATGGAACTCACATTTGCGATGCATAGGGCCAGAAGAATATTCCACCTTTCCGCGATGGCATCATAAACTGTGACGAGTGCCGTAAGACGAACTGTGCAGAGATCGTGACACAGACAACCAGACAACACCAGAGGTGAAGCCCACGCCGCCACCGGTAGTGGTAACATATACGTCACAGAGACTAACGGGTCCGGATTGTAACGTACTCTTGCCAACTTTTGCGGGACTTGATACAGAAGACCCAGGCACGTTCTTAGTGGTATGTGAAGAGAAGCTGCACAGACACAGCGAGGACTGGATGGAGGTCACCACGAACAGATTAAGGGGAACAGCTGCCACATGGTGGAATTTACTCGGAGACATTCGTGTGAAATGGGAGGAGCTTTGTGACCGGCTACTGGGCAGGTTCGATATGGATGGAGATGCCATCCAGGCCCAAGCGTGGCTATACCACGAGCAGCAACGCAAACGCGAAGAGTTCATACAATGCATACTATTGAAGAGTTCATACAATGCAAACTAGGCCTGTACATATGCCTGAACCCAGGACAACCTACCTGCAGTGTGCTAGAAATAATTGTCGCCTTGTCAAAACCGGACGTTGGACCATTGTTGCGCGGAGCCAGCCGGGAAAGCGTGGAACTATTTATACGGGAGGCACGTGCCTACAAATGAGATAAACAGGCAGGCGAAGAGAACAAGGGCTGGACCGACACCGTGAACCTCCGCCACCTGTACCCCGCGCTAGCTATTGATGTCACATGACCGCCACCGCCTGTCATGCAGATTACACAATTGCCACAGCAGCAGGAAATGCCGCTCACCACACACGCAAGAGTGTTACAAGCGAGTGACAGTACCATACGGGCATTAAGGGTCTATGTTGAAATTGAGGGAAAGAATAAGATTGCAGTGATAGACACTGCTGCAAGCCACAATTTTGTATGTGAGGGGTGAATACAGGCAATAACAACTACAGTGCTACCATATCGCCTATAGTTCGCCACCACCAATCAACAGGGTGAGGCAAGAGGTATAATGCACATGACAGTGGGGATACGCGAACTCCATACGAAGTGCGATATCTACATTGTGCCAGACCTGTGTGAGATGATTTTTGGGTTACCGTGGTTGATCAACAATCAGGCCAACATTGAACCACATCTCGACCGTCTGCATGTGGGGACATGTGAAAAGTGGACGCTGTATGCAGTAGGAGCAATGCTGCCAGCGACAACAGCTGATGTGCCGCTCAGCGAATTCGAGCACCAGGCGTCCGAACAACATCAGCAACGTCTGCAACAACTGCTGGACAAGTATGCCAGTGTGTTCTACACTGATGGGAAGCTGCAGCGCACCAACGTCACTGAGCATGCCATCACCACGACACACGAGGTCCCGGTGTACTCCAAGCCCTGAGACCCAGGTATTTTCTTCCGGCGTGTCATCAACCCGTAGGTATGGGAGATGCTCAATGATAATGTGATTGAACCTACGCAGAGTCTCTACAATTCAGGCACTACACTGGCCCTTAAAAAGGACAGAGAATGGAGGTTTTGTGTAGACTTTTGCCCTCTTAACAAAATAACAGTAAACATGCAACCTCCTGTAATTAACATCAAAGACACTTTGTAAACACTAGGGCCAGCTACTGTGTTCATGTAACTTGATATTAAATCAGGATATTGGCAAGTACCTATCCATACCCACAGGACCATAAAAAGACTGCCTTTGCCACGCCAGATGGGCATATATTTCAGTTAATTGCCATGCCATTTGGCCTAAAATGTGCCCCTGCCACTTTGCAAAACCTCATTGTAAATGTGTTAGAGGGTTACATAGGAGGCTTACCTTGAGGATGTACTTATATGGTCGAACAGTAGGGAAGAGCACCTACACCACCTGAGCCTTGTGATCAAGAAGCTCGAACGCAACAAACTCACATGTAAGGTTGGCAAGTGTAAGTTGGGGATGAGTAGAATGGAGTTTTTTGGACACTACGTAACTGAGACTGGACACGAACCGGGACAACAACATCTACAAGAAATACTAAACAAACCCACACCAAGTTCACGTAAACAAGTTTGAAAATTTTTTAGCTTGATAGATTGGTTAAGGGAGTTCGTCCCAAATTTTTCCGTTACAACTGCACCATTGACTGAATTGCTATGTGAGAAATGTAAATTTGTATGGACACCTCAAGCTAACCAATCATTTAAAGAAATCAAACTTGCTTTCCAAAATTGTAAGCCATTAGCCAGGTTTAGTCCGGAGTTATATGTTGTCGTTCAGACAGATGCGAGCCAAGAGGGCATTGGAGCGGTGTTATACCAGTTGGGAGAGCATGGGAAGAGAAACGCATCATTAACTACCAAAGCGCAAAGTTTGGCGAGGCGGAATGCAAGTACCATGTGAACGAGCAAGAGTGTTTAGCAATTGTACACATGCTGAGAAAGTACCAGCCGTATCTGTTAGGGAGACAATTTACATTGAAAACAGATAACCGCTGTCTGGCTTGGTTGGAGGCATGCATAAAGGGAAGAGTAAACTTGCCCGCTGGGCCTTACTTCTCCAGGAGTTAAACTTCAAGTTAGAACACGTGACGGGGAAAACCAACGAACTCGCCAATTCACTGTCCAGAAACCCCTGTCTGAACCTAACGGTAAAATAGGAGGCTGAGTGGGAAGACACACTACCACCTTGCCGTGCCACACAGATAGCAGACACACCAGCTTTTGTTTTGCAGAAAATTTTCGCCACACCACCCAGTGAATTTGTTTTGTTAAACGTCCGTGATGTGTTCAGGGAGGTACACACAGCACAGGAAAATTCCCCAGATGCTGCGCAACGCAGACAACATTGTGCCACAAGGTATTCGGAACATAGGAGAGTAGTGGACCGGGAAATTTAAACCAACCCCCCCCCCCCCCGATAATTGACGAGGTGGCGAACGTACATGCCCAAGAAAACACGGGAACGTTTACTCAAATATGTACATGATAGCTTAGAACATGGACACCTGGGTTCCAAGCAGACATGTACGAACATGCAAAAGTTTTTTCATTGGCCAGGAGTTCAAGAGGACGTACATAAACATGTGCAGAGTTGTAAAACGTGCAACACCCGGAAGCTGCAGAGAACAGATGGCGACGCTCCACAACAGCTGAGGCTGTCAACTGAGCAGTTCAAAACTGTAGCACTTGACATCATGGGCCTGTACCCATGCACCAGAAGTGGTAAAAGGTTTCTCATTGTGCCACAGATTTGTTTACCACATGGAACGAGACATTCCCAGTCAGTAATGTTCATGCACACACTGTTGCACAAGTAACGTGAACAGAATTTTTTCCAAGATGGGGACATCCCCCAAGTACCTACTGACTGACAATGGCACGCAGTTCATAGGGAGAAAGTGGAGAGATTACTGTACCAGATGGGGATCTGAACACCGTACCACCACGGCCTACCACCTCAGGGCAAATCCGTGTGAACGTCGTAACCAAAAAATAAAAATTCAGTTACTCGTAAGGTTAGGAAAAGATCATATCAGATGGGCGGAGTTGATTCCAGAGGTCATGTTTTGTTTACGAAACAGAGTGAATGTGGCAACCAGGAAAATGCCCGCGGGAATGTTACAGGGTCGCGAACTGCATGCAGCCAGAGAAACCTGCCAATACAACCTGAGGGAATTGTCGCACAGCAAATACAAATCCACGAAGCGGCGCAGGTAAACCAAGAAAATATTTTGCAATGTTTGGTTACCAGAAAGCAGGAGGCTGCTGCCAGAGTTAGTGCCTGGTATATGCTGTCCATGATAGTGAGCACTTTTTGAGGCCCTGCTAAATTTTTCCTCTCAGTCCATTTCTATTTTTCCCCCCACTTTTTAATATGAACATTGGTATGCGTCTAATAAAAAGAGTGTATATTTTCACTACTATCAAAACTTAATGCCTTAGGCTGTAATATAATACATTTATTAGAGGTTAATGGCCTTTAGAAGAGCCTCAAAAAGTGCCCACTTTACCGTAAACAGCATATATGTATGTGTATGTAAAGGAGAACCCATTATCGGCGGGAGTGAAGTACCGTTGTGCAGGACTTGCACCCAAATGGATTGGGCTGGTCAGAGTAACGGCCATGATGGGGAATTCCACTTTTCTCGTGAAGCTGGATCTGCGACAAGTCACAAAACATCACCGCGACAACCTGCGCATAGCCCGCACACCTGAAGGGAAGAGGAGCACGGAGAAGCCGGAAAGCCCAGTACCTCAGCGAGCGCAACGTTGCGTACCAGGTAGTAAGAGGAATGACAGGAATAGCACGTGTCAAAACATCAACACCAGTCTCATGAGCACGCATCATAGAAATGTAAACAACAACACTGGGAACACTATGTCATTTAGTGGCTTCGCGCCATCGGAGCACTCCACACCAAACAGTGAGGGAGAAGACGATGAAAGTGCACGTGCACCAGTGAGAGAAGCAAGCAGTAGTGAAACACAGTTTCAGGGGTTTCCTCTTGAGACCTGTGGTAGTATCACAAATCAAAGCAGCTTCAAAGGTTTCACACGTGTACATGAGGAAAGTGGTAACCACAGTGTACACACAAATTGCAACACAACCAGTGCCAGTGACATAGGTTGTAAAGGGTTTCCCCAGGGCACCAATATCAATGGTTGTAACAGAAGTGGAAATGTAAACCAGCATACCACAAGTGTCAGTGCAACGCCTTTCAGAGGTTTTCCGGCCCCCGCAGGGGATAGCAGTAGGGCAAGAGAGTTTCAAAGGGTTTGGGGAAGTTAGTAGGGAAGTGAGTGTGACGCCACATGTCAACAAGCAACATCGCAGCACACGTAAGAGGCGAGGCAAGTCACTACCACGTCCCCACAACATGGGTCCAGCCTACACCCCCACACCCTGCAAACGCCGCAGAATCAGGAGACTCCCAAGGCCATGTTTCTAATGTCCTCAACTGGTGGTCCTGGTTCACAGCCGGGCAGAGTTGAGTTACTCGCACCATCGCACAGTCGTTTGAAGCCTGCTAACAGCCAGCCGCGTTAAGACCATGACGTCACTCACCACTCACGTTACATGTGGGCATGCACATGCGCAAGGAGTCCATAACCTGAACTTTCCTGTAAAGGAATATTAATTTGAAGTGTAAATTATGTCTCTTGTTTTATTTTCAGATTCTCAAGTGTGCAAGTGTTTAAAATGTAATAATATTGCACAATGTTTGGTTATGATTTTAAAATGTGTGTATTTAAAGAATGCAGAAAATTCACAATTTAAATATAAAACGTAAATCAAAATTTAAATTATTTATGTGCCATTTATTTTAAAAGATAAAACTTTTACTCTGCTTGCATAGCACTTCCGCTTGTGTGAACACCATAGGCAGATATAGTACGTCCGCAGGATCCCTCCCTCTGGGCAGTCCGTCGAGGAGAGCTGGCGAGGTAAGATGTTGTCATGTATGCACCTCAAACTTTTCGCACTGATGTAGATTACCATACCTCACTTTTAGTATACCGGTTGACCTTTGCCTTGCATACGTTTTGCCAGACATTCCCAGCATTATGCTTCTGCTAAACTTAATAATTTGCACCCTTGTGGCTTTTTCAATGTAAACGAGAACAACAGAGAAAGATGTCGGAGAGGTCACGCAGCCCACGGAACTTTGAATCAGGCGCCATCCACCTATGCTAAAGGCGTTTCAGTGGAATTTCTGTTTAATTGCTGTAGGCAATTTTAAGGGTTTTGTTTCTATGTATGTATTTAAGGGTATTTTTCACATTTAATTTGTTTTACGGCCACATCATTTGCGACCACGTGGTTAACATCCGCCAAGTCTATATCGGCGCCATCCATACACTTTGAGGGCTCATTTGTGTAATATCATGTGCGCCGTAATTAATTTCGGGGTTCTATGTGTTTTTTCATTCAGGGTTCTGTGTATTTTTCATGTAATTGATGCTTTATATGTACGACCAAGCAGTCTCGTTCAAGTTTGATTTTCCCGCCATCAGGCATGCTACAATCCTAGAAATGTCTCAATCTACCGGAGAATATTTTTCCCACCATCAATAACAATTTTTCTGACCAGAATTTGCCATTTTTATGGAGAGATATTGAAATTTCACCTACACCACGGGATCCGCTACGTATATTATCCAGCAGCATCCGTGCCATATAAGCTTCATTTTACGCACCTGTATGTTTACTGTGACCATCCATGTCATGTCCCATCTTGTTTCATATGTATTTGTGCTATTTATGTTATTTGTACGGTGATACTATTTCCGTCCTAGCCGGCTATGTGTATAGGCCGTCACCACACTAACCACATGTTGGGAGGCGCACACCGGCAAGTCCGCGTTAGCGATGCCAAATAATCACACGTGTTCGCTGTTCATTTCATCATTCTCTGTGCCCTGTCTTCAGGAAAAATCAGCAGTCCACCCTAGCGGCTGTCGACCCGTTTCCTTGTGAAGATTGTGTTTTCTAACACCACTGAGGTCATCCATCTAGGAGTGCGCTTGATAAATTACAGGCTGGGGAGCACCTGAATGGAGTTGGCTATACACGTCCAAGTTCATTCATATAGTTAACCTTGGCATGATTTTGTATGAGTGGCAAAAATAAAAAGCAAGTCTCATAGTGCATAAAGTATTTCTTTGTAGTGACAGCAACCTCTCGCCTTTTCAGTGATAAAATGTTTAGTAATGAAAAGCGTTTCGTAAATATGGTCGGGTGAGACGGACACACAGAACCCACAGCATCTCTGAGAACCCTGAATCTCAACAGTGCGGTGACTGGGAAACACCGCTGGCTCCCATCTACCGTAAATTTAGTGTGTCAACGTTCATCTCATGTCTCACCCGATGGCGTCACATGTATTTGAAGTACAAGTGTAGATACTGGTAACAAAAAATATAGCCTTACATTTTTAATTAAACAATTACATAGTGATAAAATGTTATACCTATGAAAAGTACAATATTTACTAAGTGTAATGTTCCATATATTCATGATGCTGGATTTTACACATACAGAAAATTTCTAAGGCAGACATAAAAATTAGCAGTATTTTGATAACTTTTTAGCTTTGAAGTTGAAAATTCAAATTAATAAATAGGAGTACATAATTTTAGGACATAAAATCAGATTAATGTATAATTTAATTTACAAACACTAACAACAAGGCACTGCCCAAGGCAATTTATGTTAGGATTGAATGTGTGTGCAACATGAATACTAGAATAAGGTTATGTCATAAAAATGGGCAAACTGTAAACCTCCCATATAATGTGTTGGTTAGATATATTAATTGATAGTAAAACATACTTGGGAACAGAGTGATATATTTTTGTTTGTGTTATTTCTAATTTTTGCCAGGGGTCATGCTGATTAATGAGTTTGTCAAAACTACTTAAAAATAATGGCCCAGGCACAACATCTATAAGCACATCACTAATGTAAGATAAACACAAATTCAACAGCACTGTAATTCAATATGACGACGATAAATACACCCTAACCACAGTTGACCCCAAATGTTCTTTTGTTTTCTTCTGAAACTTTTCATATAAAGAAGTTTTGGAATGTTTTGATGTGACTTTAGTTGCGAAAACTGGAACAAAACGAAGTCACTAATTTAAAAACCTCTCGGTTCAGTTGAAATTAGTTTTTTTTTTTTTTTTAAAACGAAAAAGGGCAAATGATAATTTCTGCAATACCAAGTGTTTAGCCAAGACATTGTGCTTGTCATAACTGTATCCACACACTTTCAAAACACAAACAGAACGAAGACAAAAATCACCAATCAAATAAGCAATCTTGCCAAAACAATATTCTAACCTCAGATACACTAGCAAAAGAACACCATTGAAGACTGGAATGGAAAAAAACAAAGGATAGCTATAATAAGTACGCCAACATAAAAATTAAACAATTCCCTATTTCATTCCAATTTTTACAAGCCCACACTTTCAATACCTCAGTATTTATCACATACCCCAAAAGTGACGTAAACAATACATATTCTCCATACTTTGAAAGAGAAATCCACTGAGCAATCATATTTCCACCACCACCAATATTTCATGTAAATGCAGGATTCCAGCACATTTGACTAAATCCTAGCACAATCATAGACTTTTCCAGAGTGGCAAAAATGTATCTATAGTTCCCATTTTTATGGCCACTAGATACCCTGTAACCATTATGAGAGTTACTAAACGTTCCTCATCTATGTCATGGACCATGTCACAAACCAAGATGCTAGCTACAAAAAGTGTCTCAAAGCATGTCACAATCAATGTCCAGAAGGCATAGGCCATACCAGCCAGAAATAGGACCTAACCATTCCCGGCAAACATGCAAACCAAACAATACTATCAAAGAATAAGACCCAAATATGCCAACCAACCATACCAAATGTCCATTCCAACCAACTAGTCTTTTGGTTATCAAGATCAGCCAACCATACCAACTGAACATGCCTACCAGTCAGCCAGACATACAGGCTGGCCATTACTAGCTAACCATACCATAGGACCATACAGCTGACCAGTCATCCATCCTGGCAAACCATACTGTCCAACGACTGACTCCACCTAAGACCAGCTCTTGCAGAGACAAAATCCTGCTAAACTGATTAGAACAATGGACAAGACCAAACAATCATACCAGCCAGTTACAACAGACGACAATTACCGCTACTGGAACAAGTTGTCTGATACGAATATCATTGCAAACAGCCACTTTGTACAAAAACCTCACAAAACTTTGCAAAACATCTCCCTCACCATGACCAGGCAGCAAAACAAGACATGTCATGAACCAGTATGCAAGCTACAAAACATTCCCTCAAAATATGGAGGAATGGAAAGGAGGTGGTGGAGTGGGCTGATGGTGTTGGGGGGGGGATCTTTAGTTGTGTGTGTGCCAGCCTTTCCTTCCATCGGAAAATAGGATAAAAATATTAATTTTACTTTCAAAACAATATTAGCACAAATGAAGACAAGATACTTAGCTATTCCAGCATATCAGCACTTCTATATCTTTGCACCTCTAAGTAACATCATACAGAAATATTCGACTGATGGCTAAGAAACAGTGGGGAAAGATGTGTGGGTTTAGCGAGTGAGTGAAGATATTTGGGTGGCTCTTAACATCAAGGTTACATGGGTTGAACATCTGATTATTTTGCAAGGCAGCATTTCCTTGTACTATAGTTGACTGGATATGACAGAAAAATAAATCTAGTGGTCACGGACAATGACAAATACACACCACTACTTTTGAAAGAATATCAAAAGTAAACCACAAATAAGGTAACATGTGCCCACTCTGCCTTGGGGTACAGGAACCAATCTGCTGTCCACAACGGGACCAGACTCAGGATCTAGGATCGGAAATAAGCCACTATCCAACATGCAGTAAGGCCCAGAAAGAGTTAGAATGAAGCTTCTACCCTGAAGAAAGCAAGACTAAATAAAGGGATGCGACAGAAGGGACAATAAATATGTCAGCAGGTGGAATCAGTAAAACATTTAAGCTACTCTTGATTGTTCACTTTATTCCCCAACCAGCTTTGGTAATGAACACTACAGGTATGTCTTTTTCAGCCTACATAACTAATAGTTTGCAAAATATTACACAACTTGGTATTTGTATACGAGGTGGAATGTTCAGGCACAAAAATAATTTAAAAATATTTGCATTTTGAATATTAATATAATTTATATAATTGAAGGTGCCTAGGAGATTTCCACAAAACTCATACGCAAAATATTACAATCATTACAATTGAAAAATAGTTATTTTAAATTGTAGCATTCTACCATCTATAATCATCTCCAATTATTTACATAGAAATTGTAGCACTGAAGGTTAGGTATTATTTAATAGTTTTTACAGTTATTTTTTATTGGATTTTTGCTTAAATTCCCTGTTTAATTTGTTAGTGGGTGCAATATTCAAAATTCTTCTTTGGTGTCAAGTGGAAAAGTAAGAACTTATCAGATTTAATGCAGGGATGTATTTCGAGCTGTTATCTGTAGTGCGTTGGCATTTTCGAGTTCCCAGGAGTCGGAGTGAGGTTGCGTCAGTTTTGTGATTTTTTTTTTTTTTTTTTTTACTTATTTTAATTTTTCCCTGCCATCAGCAGTATTTGTTTTGAAACCTTCTATATGACGTAGAGTTTAGCCAATAGGAGACAGTGAGCCTAGGAAATTCTAATTTTAGATTTTTGGTTAGAAGTGGGATAGCTGCACATGCCCAGTTGCGCTCTCAGGGTCTTTGTCCAAAAACACTTGTCTTATGGCCTGGGAGCAGGCAACATGGCGAGCAATGTGCTTGATTCACAGCTACTGCGTTGATACTCAAAGTTCATAAATTGAGTGAACCATTCCTGTTCGTGTTGTAAACTGTTTTGGAAACTAAATAAACCTGAAAAATATTCCAAACTGGAATTACAGTATTTCATTTGTTCAACATGGTGCCAGAGTTTTAAGCAATGACAGACTGAGCTAGTGCGGACTGTGAATATAGCAGGACTATTAACTGATTAGTTAGCGCACTTCAGATGTAGGATCCTATGGGACACACGTCTGTCACTCACCATGGTTGCTTCTAGACTGGCAATATGAAGGCCAGAAGGTAGCCTCTCCAGTCTTCTTCCCGACCATTAGATAAAAACTAAAAGCCGTGGTAAAATAAAAATAATAAATTGCTAAATTTTTTTTAGATAAAATATTCCAAAGCAAAATAACCACTTCATTGTATTTAAAACAATTGCTAAAATAAATGTGCTTTGAATTGTCTTGGCCCAGGGGCTGAACATATGTTACATCACCATTTTGAGGGGTTCAAGAGTACATGACAACACGTAGCACTCTGGCACCTCGATACCACTGTGTGACATCACATATCTGCTATTCACCTTGAAAGGGTGACTACGTTTCCCTATTGATATCCCATATTACTCCCTAACCCTTACATGTATACTCACACATGCACTTGCAATATACTTTGCTCAGTCGCCACTAGGATTGGGCTGGAAATGAGTGGAGGAGGTATGATATCCCAGATGTGGCGGTTTGTTGGGGTCTGAGGGGTCATCTGGTCGATGCTCCTCCTGGAGCATCGGATGACCACAGTGTGGAAGAAGTGTCTGTTGAAGATGCAACCTTATCAAATTAGTTGATCACCTGGTGCTGTGAGTCCCCAAGCAGAGATTTTACTCCAATGTCTGGGATTAACTGCCTGTGGCATAATTTGTAGTTCCTCTCATTTGCGGCTAGCCCACCGGTTCAATGGCAGGTGGAAGTGGCTCTGCTGGTTCACACTCCACCAGACAGCAATGGTGCTGGCGGTGATGTCGCCTCAGCAGCCTCTGGGTAAGGGTTCCTCTAGCTCTTCGACCACCCACCAACCCTCTCCTGGTATAGGGTGGGGTCTCTCCACTGTCCTGGCCTGCAAGGGACCACTCCTTCCCCTCATTTGTGCAGTTGCACAAACAAAACAGAGTCCAACAGACAGTTATTCGTCTCGTAGTGTATGATTGTCCCTTAACTGCACCTGCAACTTAAATACTTGGTTGCATCTTTCAGTCGGGTTTGCATACTGGCTGTTGCCAATAACCAGATCATAAATCCAACTTGTTGAATACTTCAGCATTCCCTAGGTTAGCTAATATGCACCCTATACATTGATTGGGTGGGGGAGAGGAGCATCAAGGTCACATTTTTCACTGGGTGAAAGTCCACACAAAATTTTGTGGGACCATCTTTTTCGTCCACTAATACAATCTCAACATTTTACTCACTCTCAGATGGTTCAATTACTCCATTTCGCAACTTTTCACATACCTGCTTTTTTATTTCATGCTGCTCCCTCAGCCTATAGTCTCATGGCTTGATGCAGATGGGTCTTTCGTGCATGATGTTAATGCAATGAATGACCATCATTGTATGTTTTAGGAGGTTAGTCGCAGTGAAGACTCCAATCTGCTCTTTAATCACACACTGTACTTCCAGCATACTCTACCCCCTTCCCAACAGGGGAAGGGGGTAGAGTATGCTGGAAGTACAGAAGCTGCACCAGGTCCCTGGGTGGTCTGACATTCCCAACGGCATATGTGTATCCAAGCTACTCTCCTCTCAAGCAGTGCATGTTGTTCCACTAGCCATGGCTGATCCAACACAATGTTGTCGCATACACCAGCCACTACAAGAAGAAAGGGTACATAACACCTGATTCTGCACTCGAACCTCCACTTCTATCCGCCTGAGTTACCTTGCCCTTGGCATGTCACAAGCTTGTCCTGGTTACAGTTCAATGTCTTCTGTCATGTAGAGTCACAGGGTCACAAACACATGGCTAGCCCCATTATTGATAAGTGTGGAAGTAAGTAGGCAATTGATTTTCATTGGCACTTGCAACAGGTGCAGACTGGTTGTGAAAATCTGGTTCACCACTGATTCCATTGGTTTCATTCCTGTCAGTTTCTGTAGGGGTGTGGGTTGAGACACTGGTCCCCACTCACTATCAGTTTTCCAAATAATGCTCTGCTCACCACATTGGACAATCTCAATGCCAGCTGGGGCAGTAGTGGCATTGTTGTGGGCGGATTGCAGAGCCTGCCTCCTCCACCGGTTGCTCCTCTATTGCTCATGGTCAGTCATGCCATGCATGCTGATCTTCTGTCATGGGCATGGGGGAAGCTCGCTGTGCTGGCTGCACCACTCCACGGTATGCCCCAGGCATTGGCTCTGCCAGGTCATACGCTGCAATAATCTTTATATGCTTTTCTCGGTGACGGTGGCCTGCTGGATGTACTCCTCTGGTGAGGCCTGATAAAACCACCTCACAAATGGCTGCACTTTGTCTGTGATGATAAATGACTGCTGTTCCTCTAAGATTAGTTCAGGGATCATGGGTAGGGCAGCCTCAGAGGGTAGTATCTGGAAATTTGTAGCTGAACCTTGTGCACAATGAATACTTCTACTGCCTTCTGACTATGCGGTGGCTCCCCGTAGAATTTCACACGAAAGTGGATCTTAGCTCAGTCATCCACAAAGTGATGCTCTAGATGTGCCACAAACTCCGTTCCACATGCCACCACTCTCTTGTCTCACCCCTCAACCGTTCACTTCCCTGATCCGTCTATTCAACTGACAATATCCTGTACTCACAAACCTGCCCTTGCATTGCCTTACAAGCTGTGATGGTTCCTTATGCACGCCTATGGAGAACTTAGTTAACATCAGCTTCACAAGTGTCTTGACCGCCCATTTCACTACAGGTGCATGTTCAGGGACCTGCATACGCATCTCACACCCTGTTCTCTGTCCATTCACCAGTCCTGCCTCACCTTTCCCCATAGTGATCAATTACACTACTGATAGCTTTGTTTCCTGTGCATTGTTGTATCTTTCTCCCTCTGCGGCATGACTGTTGGGTGGGCAAGTGCATGTATCTTGCCACATGTTGTTGCCTGTTAATAAGTCCCTAGGTCAGTTGCACCACATGCACTGCTTCAAACTGGGTCCCATGCCCATTACCTTCATGACAACATGGTTGGTTTCTTGGTGCACTGAACAGTCCTTCATTTCTCACACACATTGATCCTGGCATCGGTTCAACACACATTGGCAGGTGCCACTTCTTGTCATCTGGAGTGGTCAGGGTGATCTGACCTCATGTCTGCCATACAATGACTAAAAGTTGTATTTAACGCTCAGGTCACCAGTTAGCCTCTACTGACTAAAACAAGTATGAACATGAGTTCTCAGGATTGTATGGAATGTTTAGCCAATGTGGCTGGTGAGCACGAGCAATAATTGATATGTGTCTCACATTTTTACAACCTGCAATGTTTTTTAGGGTCATACTGCACCCCTGTAGAGAATGGACTTGCCCTTGACTACCACATGGTATATAACAAAAAAAACTCTGTTTGATAAAAATTACACCTCCCTTTTAAAACTGAAAATTATATTGATGCTGCCAGTCTATGGTTATGCCTCTCAGAATGAAACAAAGATTAGTTTTACGCAATCCTCACTGGCTGGGCTGCAGCTGAATTGAAACTCCGGAGTCAGCCAATGGCACTACAAATTGGACCAAAAATTTTATAAAACAATTTTGCAAGTGGTGGGAGAATGTGTTGGGGTGACGAAAAATGCTTCCAGAAAAATGATCAGTTAGCACACTTGAGATTGATGCAGTCGGTCGAGACACGAGACAAACTACGACACAAATACTTACTGGTAATTTGAGCGCCAGCGGTGCTTCCCAATCACCGCACTATTGAGATTCAGGGTTCTCAGGGATGCTGTGGGTTCTGTGTGACCGTCTCACCCCTGCGTACTTGCAAACGCGTAGGCAATACTAAACTGTTATTAAACATCACTGAATAAAATATATGTGGCTAGGACACTGTCACGACTGAATAAAAGAATTAAGTTCACTGTAGACTTGTTTTTATTGTTATTATTCATACACATCAACGTGCCAATGAAATGATCATCTCAGTCATGACTAGCGAATTAGGCTTGGGTGTTCCCCAGACCGTAATTAATCTAGCGCATGCCTAGATGGATGATCTCACCGAGGTGCATGAAAGCACAGCAATCACAAGGGAAGAGGGCCAACAGCTGCTAGGGTGGACTGACGGTTTTTCCCTGAAGACAGGACATGGTGAATTACAAATGAAAACCCTTAATACATATTAACACAATTGATTACTCAGTATCACTAATGCAAACTCGTCGGGGCTCGCCCTCCAGCATGTGGGTAGTGTGGTGACTGCCTATAAACAGAGCCGGCTAGGACAGGAATAATTGCACCTTACACTAATTACAAAATTACATAGACCCTTGAATGATACATGAAATAAGATGGGACACGAGGCTAACAGTCACAATAAACATTCAATAAAATATTCAAATACGAAAATAACCCTCAAATCCATACATAAAAACAAAGCTCTTAAAATTGTATGTAGCAATTATGCAGAAGTTACAATGAAATGCCATAAACATAGGCGGATGGCGCCTGATTCAAGTTGCGCGGGTTGCATGACCTCTCTGACAACTTTCTCCTCCTTCTCCTGGATTAAGTTAAAAATGCCACACGGGCGTAAGAAATTAATAAAGCGGGAGCATAATGCTGGGGAAAATGTCTGGCAAAAACGTACGCAAGCAAAGGTTAACTGGTAAACTAAATAATTATGGAAACCTAAATCAGTGAACAAAAGTTGTAGTGTGTATGTGACAGTGTCTTACCTCGCCAGCTCTCCTCGACAGACTGTCCAGATACAAGCATTGCAGGGACCTACCATGGCCGCCTACGGGGTTCACATAAGCGGAAGTGCTATGCACACAAAGTAAAATATTTTGTATTGAAAGTAAAATGGCACAAATTAAATTATATATTGTTATACATTTCTATAATTTTCTTATGAATTTCAATATTATTTTTGTGTCTTTGTGATGGCGTTCATGCCGGAATATTAAAAGTTCTTAATCTCGGTGCCGCAGGCACTTTGAATTTTATAACCAAACAATTAAAATCAGTACACACACTTTAAAACATTTTATGACATATTAAACACTGCAAATTCAAGAGAACACATTTTACACTTGAAAATAATATTTATATGAAAGTTCAAAATTATCGGCCTCTTTGCGCACGTGCGGGACATGTGACAAGTGAGCGCCGTCATGGGCTCTAGTGCCGCTGGTTGTTAGCCAGCATTAAGATGTTGGACCCTATGGTACACACGTCCATCTCCCACCATAGCTGCTTCCAGACAGGCAAAATGGTAGCCGGAAACCAGCTTCTCTAGGATCCTCTCGATCATTACACAAAACACCTAAATCCATGGCAAGACAAAAACAATAAAATGATTAATAGTTTACATACAATATTCAATAGTAAAAATATTAACTTCCTTGTGATAAAAATTATTGCAAAAATTAAAGTACTCTAAACTGTCCTTGGCTCAGGGGCTGAGAGTATGGGACGTGGCAGTTTTGAGAGGTGTGAGAATACATGATGTCGTGTGGCGCTTGGGCACCTTGGTGCCACTCTGTGACATCACATATCTGCCATGCACTTGACAAACACTTTCAACAGGCAGCTGCTTTTCCTTACTGATTGCCCGTATTGCTCTCTCGCCCTTATACACATGCACCCACATGTGATTACGGTATCCTACGTGAGCTGCTGGGTCGCTTCTAGAACTGGGTGAGAAATGAAGGGAGGAGGTACGATGACATACTGTTTTATTTAACAGAAGAGCTGCTGAGAAAGGATACACAGGATGTATCAAAATTCTATCGACAAACATCGGCTGCAGGTTAATCACAAAAAAAGTGAAAAAATATACATACGACCTATGGTCTAAAGTGAATCCTAAGGGCAGAACATGTCTTTGTAGTTGGGCCAGAAGCACTTGTTTAAAACAAATATTGGATAAAATATTTAAGAAGGAACAGGGAGTTTCTGGATAACATGTAACACAATTAAGGTCTGCAAACACCCCAACACCTGTCACTGTCATAAAACTATTTAATGGAAATAATCATGGTTTCTACACTTCAACTTAATCTCCATGATGCAGTAGCACACTTGGGATTTAAAAGATGGATTTTTAAACCACATTTTACTATTAATGTTACACATCTTCTAGACACTCAGAGTTCAATCTCAAACATTTTCTCCAATACTCGTAATAAATTAGTGCTTCAGGTCCAACTTCAAAGATGTGTATCACCCGTAGGATTCACTTTAGACCACAGGTTATATATTTGTTTTCACATTATTTTATGATTAACCTGCACCAGAAGCCTGTGTGTCGAATTTAGATACATTATGCATAATGGCAAAGTTGCAATTGACACTCCTTTTATGGAAATCTCAAAATTTACACTACAGTGAAAAGTAATCGGTTATTGCAAAATCCCAAATTAATTAAATAAAATACATTGATTTGCAACACTTTCTTACAAAGTGTATCATTTTCTGAAATGTTTAAGTAACTCGTCAATGTTAATGTTTCCATGAACCCACAAGATTTTGACTTGCTGTATACGTACATTTATTTTACCAGTATTTTGAAAAAAACCAATTTGATAATTTAATGTCATTAATATACAAGACAAAAATCATTATTCTACCAATGAAACAAAATCCGAACATCCAAGAATGTAAATAAGTCGACAATGGTATTTTATGCAAAAAAATTTAAACAAAAAACTCGTAAATTTTTTAAAAAGAAATATGTTACAAAAACTGTTGTAAGTATAGTTAATAATGTAAATTAATAAAACATACTAAATCTAATTAAACACAAAATTGGTTAACTTTCTTCTTGGTTCAAACCAAAAATGTTTTCTGACTTTTTTGCAGATTTTCTTCAGTGCATGACACTGTGCGTGTGTCCAAGTAAGTCAGCTTAAAAAATATCTTCCACTGCAAGTATCTAAACAAAATAGAGTATTTTATTTACCTTAATATAGGTCAGTCCTGATATTAGGTTGACCTTGTATACAAAAAAAAATCACAGTTACTGTCCGTTTATATTCTGAATTAACGCTAGATTTTACTCAATTTGGTTTGTTAACTGAAAAACTAATGATTTAGTATTTTACATATTTCATTAGTGTGTGGTTAGAATGTATCTAAATATTAATGTGAAAGCTATAAACAAGCAAAATCATTTTTGGTATTGATAGGCTATATATAAATTGTTTCCTTATATATACTAGTCCAAAACATACTCTGCATGATCAAGTAGTCCTGTTTAGGAACCATTAATTGAGTGTTGAGGAATATTTTTTTAAAAATTCCTTTTTAAGAATATTGTTTTATTATTAATAGTAATAAATTCTTACTAATATGACATGTATGTGCCACTATAAATTCTTTTTGGTTTTCTATGAGAAAACATTGCAATGAATTATAACCAAATAAATCAGTTAATTACAATATTGTTTGATTCATCATTATATTCAACTAGTCACAGCTTATAGCTAGCATCAAAGGAATTTCATTGAATTTGTGGTAACTAGACACTATATTTGCCAAATCTTTGCAGGTGGTAATTCATTAATTTAAAGAAACAAAAGAGATTCTGTTTCCAAATTTCAGAGATGCACCCTTTGCTTGTCTCCACACCATTCAGTCAATGCAGCATTACTTGGAAATGGGTGCATCCGAATAAGCAATACATTTCTCCATTGTAAGAAATTTTTTTTTGCTATCTCGTTATTTGGTCTTGAAGTTTTTTCACGCGTGTTTATCTTTTGTGTACAACAAAAATTTGAATGTAAATAAAATATATACCTTTTTCATTTATTTTTTATATTGGAAAATGAGCTTTAGTTTATTATAAAACAAAAAACATCTACAAAATTTAAACATTAAAATATGAATGGTTACTTTATATTAATTAGCACTTAAAATATTTTATAAATCTACACTCTTTATATAACGAATCTTGTAAAAAAACAAGAGGCAGAAGTGGCTGAGCGGTTAGCTTGCTCGCCTCCCACCAAGGTGAACTGAGATCAATACTCGGCCAGGTCACTTCCAGATTTTTGCATGTGGGAAATTGTGCCGGACGATGCCGCTGAACGGCAGGTTTTCTAGGGATCTCCCATTTCCCCTGCCCATTCATTCCAGCGCTGCTCCATACGCACCTCACTCATCCTCATCGGCTCTCAAGACCTCACTGGTAAGAGTCGCTCAAATCTCTTCACTCATTCGTTCAACATTTTTTTTTTACTAAAACAGAACCTGCACCAGTAAAAACTCCTTAAATATATACAATAATAAAAAAAAAAACGAATGAACGGCCACCAATTAGAACTTTATAAATATTGCAACAAGTCACATGGGACATATCTGAGATTGTAAGGGATGGAGATAAAAAAAAAAAAAGTGAATTAAATTTTTTTATTTATTTATCTAGTTACACAGCTATTATTTACAACATTAAACTACCAATTTCACTATTAAAGGCTGTTCACAATAAAATAGGCACTTTTGAAATCAACCTTGAAAAAAACCTCACTGCCCCTGCCTGCATATATTTTAATGGGTACACTGAGTGACATGAGCCCAGCAAAGTTGGAACGATGGATGGAAAGTAGTTCCATATCTTAATGTCGAATACAAATTACTAGGCTGGTTATTTGTGATTACTTAAATAATTTCTTTTGCTTTCTGTTTTTTTTTTTTTTTTTTTTATGCACCGAAGTGTAAAAATGAGCAGAATTGTAAAATATTTACTTTTCCAATAGTTTCACACATTTTCTCTTGAATGATGCATTAATAAAGTGATGAAGCCCATGGCAACGTTAATTTTACATAAAGCAGAAGAATACACAAGTATACAAGTAGATCTTAAGCAGGGCTTTCAAACGTGCTCATTTTACCATGAACAGCGTATAACAGTTATTATTCCTACCAGTAAGTGTAATATTCAGTGCCAATCTATAATATAATTTAAGTCCTTATCGCTGTATTTATATTAGCTAGTCACTCAACAGTCACTGATTACTTACACAGATATGATTAAAATGTCCATTGCCATACATTAATATCATTCCATATATATGTCACTAAACAATTCTAACCCCTCTTTCTCTTAATCCAGCCGGTCAGTCTCTCTCAAGGTTTACACTCACTAATCACTGTAAGACTGCCCATAATTCAAATTCAAATAGTTCCACACACCTGGCACTACTGGCCATACAAGATTCTTGTCTCTTGGCACAGACACACTTTCACAATGACTACCCAAGACATTAAATCTTCCAGGGTTAAAAGTGAGCCTCACTGCGGCTTTCACTCACACTTGTCATTTTTCTTGCCAGCACACACTCTATTCTCATATTCAGTAACACGCTAATGCTTTTTGTCTTCCTATTTACATTTTCATTTACTGTGTCAACTTTCTTGTCTACTAAGTCTCTTTCATTTGTTATTTGGATATTTACATTCTTGTTAACACTGCTTACATTGTCCTTTTCACGTTTTCTTTTACACTACTCATTTCAATCTTTATATCTTCCCATAAGTTATTAATACTTGCAATCACTTGGCTATTTGGCCTGTCAATGAAAGCTTGCAGTGCTTCCAGCGTGGCAGGCCTTCTTCTCATTAGCATTCAATGTGATTCTTATACAAAACACTGATAATTTTATGACCTAGTGCAAAACTTGGTTTATTTTTTAATCTTGCTAATGAATAGCCTATTATTAATTTAATTTATGAGTGCCTCCATCACACTTCAGACACCAGTGTAACAAATTGCTTAGGGTGTATACTAGTTCATAAAGGGCTGAGGACTCTATTCTTATTAGTGAGTGCAATATTTAATGACAATCTCTATTACAATTTAAGTGCTTATCCCCGTCATCATACAAGTTACAGTCACTTAATCTTCACATATTAGTAACATATATATCATCAAAATGTCCACTGTCATACATGAACATAAGTCCAAATGTCTGTCACTCCTCACTCACACATCCAGTTCCTGTTTCCCACAGTCCAGCTGGTCAGTCTCTATCTCTCTACCAATGTTTGCAGACTACTCTTGCTGGTCACTGCATCACCAGTCATTCCGATGGTGCCACACACCTAGTCCTAATGGCCATACAAAACTCCAGACTCTCAAAACAGAAGCACACTACCGCTAATGATAACTGAGCTAAGATGGCCAGAAGGATCTTAGCATCTTGAGTCGTGCTGAAGGCGGGTGGCAACAAGAACATTCGTGCAATAACTACCCAAGACACTCAATTTTCAAGAGTCAGGAGTGGCATCAGACTCAATAGCCTTATCACAGCATGTGTTAGAGTTACCACTGCCTTCCCTTTTATAGTTAGTGGACCATAGAGGTGGAAGGGCACGAAGGCCATGTGACCATACGTAACTCTATATTATATATATGTATAAATTCACATTCATTACCAAACTTGACTACAATAAATACAAAACAAAAAATTCATCATGTTTATTATAACTTAGACTTAAAAAACAATATGCCAATTTTTGATTACAAATTATTTGTTTTGTAAAAATTTCTTATGGTACAAGACAATTGATCAAAAACTGTAATTGTACCACTGTTCACATTAATATTTGCTGCAAGATAATTTTCAACGGTTACAAGGCAATCCACTACTTCATTCTTTGTAGGCAGTGGGGCAAATGGCTCATCATGTTGTCCATCAGTCAAGTCTTCAATTTTCTCTGGGTTATATGTTGTCAGGCGACTAAAAGTTCTTCTATAGTTGGAAATTCAGATGTCAACAATCCAGAATTTACTTGCAAAAAGTACAAACTGTTCTTGAAGCTGACTCCATCCTTCAACATCAATTTCTTTTTCGCACCAGTTCCAGAGGCCCTAAAAATCCTTCAAGAACACATATGGTCAAGATCTGACAAGTCAGCAGATGATCAGGTTGGTAACAGACTGTGTCAACTCCACATTTTTCTTACACAAGAACAAGTTCTATTTCCAGACTGAAGGCACACCCAAGGCCCTCCCCCCCCTCTGACTCCACTCCTAGCAAACATCTTTATGACATATTTTAAAGAGAAAGCAATTGAATCCAACCAACAGAAACCTAAATGCTGGTTCGGGTATGTTGACGACACATTTGTAATAGGAACCATGGCAAGGATAAACTCAAGCTCTTCCTGGGGAACACCTCAACCGCCTGCACAAAAACATCAACTTCAATGTGGAATTAGAAAAAAAATGGGAAACTACAATTTCTCGATGTCCTAGTAACTAAGAATAAATATGGTGGACTAGGACACAGTGTCTACTACAAACCAACCCAGACAGATAGATACCCGAATGCAAATTCCCATCATCCACCTGCACAAATAATAACAATCATTTCCACTCTGGTTAACCGGGCTAGCAAGATTAGTGAGAAAACCAAAATTCGTGAGGAACTAAACCATCTCACCACAGTGCTACAGGCCAATGGTTTCAAGAAGAAAGGTAAAATTAAATCATCAATAAACAAGCAAAATCAAAGAAATAGGAAAAGTTAAAAAACAGAACTATTCTGCCATTCTTTCAAGGGATAACCAACAGAATAACTTGAATACTGAAAAAACATGAAATCCACACCATACAAAAGCCTTCTAGGAGATTAGAAACTTTTCTGCCTTTTGGGAAAAACAAAACGCCAATCAAACTGCTAGCAGATGTCACCGAAATACCATGTTCCTGTGGTCTGGTTTATGTAGGACAAACTGGCAGAAGGATAATTGCAAGATTCAAAGAACACATCCACAATTACAAACATGAAAACCACAGAACAGCAATTACAGACAATTCATCCATTACAAAACATGGTGTAGAGATGAGTCATTTTGAAACTATAGCCACCATCAACAATTACAGAACAAGAACTATACGGGAAACTACTGAAATCTTTAAACATCCTGGTAATATAAACAGAGATGATAGATACAAGCTAAATAAACCCGGAGGCTAACTTTCCAGAAAAAACCCGCAAAAGACCTGCCAAGCGACAAATCAAGGTGACCCCTGATCCCAATTGGCAGCCACAGCAACCAACCCGAGGAGGCCAACAGCGACTGGCTACCACAATAGCTAATCAGATGTGACTGACAGTAATTGGCTGCCCAGGAGCCAATGAGAGGATTCATCCTTCCCTATTGGCTGCCTGGACAAACAATCACAGGTTGAACCCACTATGGCCATATATATGAGTCATCATCTTGTGACACTGAAGATCATCAAGAGATCATTGGGGGTTTTGGCACAGGGGCTTTGGACTCATGAGTCACTCAGGACTCATATCAGAACACCATGATGCCAGCGAACTCAGAGGCCTCACCAGTCTTCCAACCAGTACATCAGAGAACGAATATGACCCTGCAGCCACACACCACCAAGCAAGAATCGTACAGCGAGATTTTCAACCAGCACATACCAGCAGAGTGTAGCAATGACCCACTATTATACTGGAATCAGTACAGGTCGTACAAGGTTCTACAAATGGATATCATCAAGGACTGTGGTGATTTCATCTCAGAAGCACTATCGCCCCTCCAGGGTGACATCTTCGTCAACTACGTCATCACCAGCACGGTCACTCATTTTATTGTGCTCACCAACGTAAATGTCTGAGGCAGAGAAGAAGAGGTTATCATAGAAGACACCCTCACAACTATTACAGGGCAGGACAGGAAATATACTCAGACTACGAAGCTATCCGAATTCTCATTGACAACAAGTGCATGTACCAAGCCAGAGACAGAGTTCACCAATTTCTAGCCTTCTGGGACAAGAAACTCCCAGAGCCACCTAGACCAACAGCAGAAACATCAACTCAATCGGATCAGCAAGAGCCACACCAATCAGCCATAAAGAAGACAAGATGCATGCATACAACCATGCTGCAGCCAACACCAGCCACAAAAGAAGAGACAGTTCGGCAGGAGAATAGCAAGGCGCCAATGCTGCAGGAGATCATAGCTATGGAGATCATCGTCGTCAACAGCTCTACCTGTGAGCCTGTGCCAGCCATACTGCCCAACCAGACCACCCAGCCTGTCTACAGCATCACCAGGGAAGCAGCGTAGATGGAAGAAAGCCAGCGAGCGGACCCAGAGGCGGCCAGAGAACACCCACAAGAAGAGGGAGCCCTGGCACTTGTGTATAATCCTCGAAATATTGAATACTCATTGTATATCGTTTATATTTACACTCAAATTTATAATTACTAGTTAGAGCACTGCCAGAAACTAAGTAAGAACACTTACTAACCACTAGATACATTCCACAGAACACAACCATAGGGTAGCTAGGTTTCGGACAAATTACTAAGTCATTTCAAAAATATTACAAACTAAATGCCTTGTCAATTTTTTAACTAACACTTATCTAGAATTTTTTTTAATTAACAAAGAAAAACAAAGAACAAAAAAACAAAAAAATTTAAAAATTGAAAAACAAATAAAAATCACACAATAATCAAAAACCAATTAAAAATCACTAAAATATTATTACTAACACAAGATGCCAGTTGGGAAAGTTTGCCACTGCTGACAGTGCCTTTAGAGAACAATATTTTACTACCGATAAAAAAATGCCCCCCCCCCCCCCCCGGAACAGCTACATAAGGCGCCTAGGGTCGCAGGCAGCTGCCATGACTGACTGAGACTACTGAAGGCCAAGAAATTGATTAATTAATAGGTTTTAATTTAAATTATTCAAAATTCACCCCTACTAACATTTTCACTTCACATTCTAGATTTTAATTTTAATCATGTTCATTTCGCCAAGTCCCTAATACATGCCTGATAAGTGCAGAGGCCCTGTAGGCCTAAGCGCATTGACCCAAAAATCCATGAGTAAAACTTGTTAGAGGAGCAAGCCCCCTCAATTAATAGAGATTAGCAACCCTGAAGATGCCTACTGCAATGTACGGCGAAATGTATGTTCCAGAAACCAACCAGATGCAGCTCCAGACCGGAAGGCAAGACAGCCTACTGTGGAAGAATCTGGATCCAAGTGTAATTCAAAAAGCAGGAATTTATCCTTTCAGTGGGGAAGAGATCACAGAAAGTAAGTTCAATCCTTCAAGGCTTCGTCTTTGGAAGATTCTTCTTTCTGAACGAACCACTTAACATCTAAGTTCATCAATTGGATGGCTAGATCCTGCATTAGAAATGGAAATCAATCCAGCCAGCCAAGATGGCTTCTCTAGAAATGCTGATGACCTCAAAGACTCACAAATGGAATATCCTTCCCTGATTAGTGATCCATATTTCACATTTTACAACTTACATTTAGGCCTACATTGTGAAACAAACTGGCCTAGACATGAGGAAACATCGAGGGCCGTTGTCATCCAAAGTACCCTCCTCTTCTCACCAAATAACTGAATAATTGGCAAGTGGAAGTGAAGTAAATGACAGTAGACCTGCAAAGTCTTTTCAGGAGTTCTTTTGGAGACTACTCGGAACCACAAGGTCTTAGAACAAAAGAATAAGAAGACGAATAATAGGAAGGTAGCTGTGAGATCATAGGTAATAATATCAGATGGAGTTTACAAGAGACTTCTTGAGGAAAAACAGAAAAAAGAATAAATTGAGGAATGAAAAGAGGAAATACAAAAATTAGGAAGTTCAATAAATGCAAGAAATAAAGTCATATGGAAAGTTCATCAGCGTCAGATGGTGCTGAAGATGACTTTATCTTAAGAGGTTCTGATGAGTATCAGGACTTGGATAAATTTTTCGAAAAGTGCTTGATGAAGAGTAAGCAGACGAACAGGTTTTGAAAACGGCAGATGAATTGACCACTGCGGATTATTACACCATCATGAAATCCGTAGGACAAAATAAAAAAATAAAACTTGTTGTTGGTGAAGTAATACATTTTTAAAAGGTTGAGCTCATCTTCAAATACGTTAGAAAGTATCTAGCCTCCACCATAAGACATCAGCTCAATGTAAAAAAAAAAAAGGCATGAGCCATGATGATTGTGTCCCATAAAGGAAAGATTTGGGGAAGTCCATTTGCAAATTGATTTTTCAATCTAACAATGTTCAATAATTTTGATGAAGTGCCAGAAATGTTTGTTGACTGCATTTCATTATTGGGAAGCAAAATCCTCAAGTTTGTTCCTAGTATTTCAATCTGTTCTTTCAGAAAGTTTGTTAGGCACTTACTTCTTTATTTTTAAGATTTGAAACTTACATTGTTACATTCCTTGCGAGAAGTTTGAGGCCTCATTACAGTCTTACTCTGCCATTTCGACAGATTACCATACTTTTGTATTATATTGCCAAATCTAACTGGAACTTGTAATGTTTACTGTACAATACTCGTTGGAGTATGCAGCAAACATCAGCTCGAAACTAACTCAGATGAAAGCAAAAAGCTCTGACCCAAAAAAAAGTTGTAGGTTTGTTGATAACAGGAGTGCCAACAGAAAATAAGTAAACAATAATGTTAAATGTAAACTGGAGTTTATTGCAGTCTCTTCACAAATAATCGACACTCACAGCAGAAGAAAAACAAACCAAGAGACAAAATGGCAGTGTGGTCACTCGTTGCCTTACAAGAACACTACATTGCTGAACTGTCCTGACGAATAAACTGTGCTGCAAGTAAACTGAGAACAAATGAACAAATGCGGCTTGAGAAAGGTTGTACCTACTATTTATAATGACTGAATGTCTCAAAAAGTACACGTGGTCCAATTGTGGCTTTGCAAAGTGTGGTAATGTCTAAAATAGCCTGCAAACTCTGACGTGGCTCTAGAAATCAATACGATTACATGCGCGCGGGCAGTCACGATGGCTAATTGTGACCTCAGTACACTCATTGCATCATGTCGCACAATATGGCGGCTACGTATCTAGCTTGCTAACCCCACGAAAAGTTGCATTGTCATCCTATGACGATGTTACAACTGATACAGTGACTCAAATAAAATAATAAATTTGGAAAAATTAACATATACAAAATACAAACAAATTATTATTGCCACGACCTTTTAAATATTAAATGAGATACTACCCTTTACACAAATATATAGAAAATAAAAATAATTCCCTAATATATAAATGATAATATATTGCAATGCTACAAACTGGTGCTGAGTTAGTTTTTTTTAAGAGTATGTTGGTACTTTAACAGTTGATTTCAGTGCAAAATTGATTTGAAGTCCTACTTTAGTTAAATTATTCTTTATTAGTGTTTTCCACCCCCCTTTTCATGACTGATGACTCACAAGGTTGTAAAGAATGTATCCAACAAATTTTTTAAATAATTTTCATATAAAAAAATAATCTTCAAGAACTGAGCTATTTGGTACTTGCGCCAGCATTACTACCATTTGAATGTAGTATTGATGAGAGGACAGATGCACACTTACTCCATCAAGAAGGGGCAAGTGTGTAACTGGGACCAACCTGGGCATTTTGTTCCGTTTGACTATATACTTCAAAAGGGGACTTTCAAAGGAATTAAAAAAAAAAAATCTAGCAACAGAAACAAAGTTTTTAGAACCATTCAAAGTTGAACTTTTCTAAAGTTTGTGTGCACTTACCCCCATTGCCTTATAGGTAGAAACATCATCTTCACATTGGAGAGACTGCCTCTTCCAAAATAATAATGAGCTGCCTATCTGTCTAAGAGCAGCAAAATATTCATGTTTTTGTAGGCATGTATACAATAAAATTTGGCAAGCCATTGCTGAAAATTTTGGTAATCATCCCAGCAGATGGATTGTCTTCATAGACATAAGGTAATTGCTTGATGTGTTTTAAAAATTTGGGGGGAATGGATTTTGCAACAAGAGGAGTAATTTCATATTGCCACATTTCAGTTGCAAAACAGAAACTGTTACACATTCTTTATAGTATTTGCCACCATGACATTTGTCACACTGAAGATCTAATGTCTTGTTTGGTAAGTGGATGAAATATATATCTCTGTTTTATCCATACTGAAAATGTCTCTTGGCCTGCATTCTACAATATTGTTACGCCTTTGTCTTGCCCAGTACAGGGAATTCAGCATAAATTGTCTGCAGCACACAACCTAATCATAAAGATATATAATAAACTATTTCTTAAATAACTTGGTCAGAGATAGGTAAATTTGCTACATGTAAACTGTGTTAAAATTGCAGAAGTTTCTCCTCCATTTCTTCATACATCGAATCACACAATTTGAAAGCTCTGATGCAATGTCTTAGGTATGGTCAATGTTCTTGCAGTTTTATAAATTTGTAAACAAAAACAACAGATTGATACATAGTGTATTTCTTTAATATTAATATTTTTTTTGTATCCACTTGAATGACAACTATTAACTTAACCTGAATAATTAGCTCAGTTTGTTTCCTTTTGGATCTTATTTGAACTGAAGTAACACAATTTTGTATATTATATATTTTATACATTATTTCACACCAAATTGTATACTTAATAGGAATCATTTTGCAAATGACTGCACAGTTGACACCGCGTGCTCATAAATTCAGTTACTGCAGTTAAAGTAATCCAGTTCAACAAGAACTGCTAAATTTTTTGAAGTGAATGTAACACCTTGAAATTACTTTCATGTATAAAAAAACAAATGTAGCAAACATAGCACATGCCTTCCATCTTTATTTTTGTGTGAATATGTAGATAAATAAAAACCACATAAAAATAATTTTCTATTTTTAAAATTAATTTTACTTATTAACTCTGCGCAATCCTGTACAACTTTGAATTGGTCACTACCTCTGCGCTGTTTTTGCGGTTTTTGCTCTTGGTGACAGGGCCATGCTCAGTCATTTCCCCTCCCCTTTTCTTTTCCTTCAACCTCTATGAATTACCCTCCCTTGTTATGTATCTATCTTGGATGATTATATCTATAACCGGAAATAAAGTAGTTAGCAAAGATGGCTAGCTGACAATATAATTGTTGATTTTTATCATGTATCTTATCCTGCACAATCCAATATATAACATGATGATGTGGACAAAGTTTTGGTATTATTAGTAGTGGCAAACATGTGCTACGCTAAGAAAATAATGAAGGTTCGGTTATGAGTACGGTAACTGATTAATCAAAGTAGAAGACGGCAACAAGTAAATCCACATGGGGGGGTTGAAGCCACCGAAGCCTTTCAGCTTTGAAGGCGACCTAGCCAGAAATTGGAAGAGCTGGAAGCAGCAATTTACAATATATTTTAACGCCACTGGCGGAGAAAGCAAGGATGATGCTGTAAAAATTGCTACATTGCTACATGTCTTCTGGGAAGAGGCACAAGATTTGTTCTTCACAATGAATATCTCAGAAGAAGAGGGTAGAAAATGTGATGATGTAGTGAAGTGTTTAGAGTCGTATTTTCTCCAACGCACAAAACAGAGCGTGGAAAGGCATAAATTAACAACCGTATGCAGGAAGAAGATGAAAGTATTGATACATCTGTAACAGCACTCAGACGCCTCAGTACAAATTGTGGTTATGAGTCACTATGTGATGATCTCATTAAAGACAGAATTGTGTGTGGGTGTGAGAGACACACATATGAAAGATCAATTGCTTCAGGAGCTGACTTTGACTTTGGCTAAAGCTGCACAAATTTGTAAAGCGGAGGAACAAACTCACGAGTTGATGCAAGCAATCAATAGGAAAGAAGCTGTAGGCCTACATGTAATGTATCATAGCAATCGCACAGAAGGAAATGCGTCGGGAACATTGGCAGGTGATCGTGAAGGATACGAGTGCGGGACTTCATACTGCAGGACATGAGGAAACACAAAGGGAGGATGGTTCACAACAGGAACCAGGCCAATTCCAATAAATGGGGACTGCCAGAACAAGCTGTGCACCATCAGCAGCAGAAACAAAAGACACCCCCAGGAGTTTAACTCGAAGAAAGACAGCTACAGAAGGTATAGTCATTCCGCAGATAAGTTGTGTCACAGATGTGGACGTAAACATGCAAATTATCAGTGTCCTGCATTTAATGCTGTGTGTCACAACTGCCACAAACGGAGGCATTATTCAAGAGCATATAGATAAAAATCAGTGCATCAGGTAGCAGAAGGTGAACAAACTGATAGCATTGATAATGCTGTTGACTTAATGTTAGGTTGTGTCACTGTAACAGGACCAATTAAAATACCTGTAGATAAAGTAAATGAAACTGAAATTTTAAAATCTGTTGATAGTAGTAGTCACAATATTGAGCCAGATCTAATAAAATCAAATGTTAATTGCAGGGGTAAGCAAATTAATGCACTTAATACTGATGAGCAAGTAGAGCCATTACGTAAGTCACAGTAGTGCATGACAAGGGAAATGGTTTTACAGTTTGAACTTGACTGAGTCTAATGTATGTGTTATATTCAAAGTTGACACCGGTGCACAGGTAAATGTACTACCACAGAGAGTTTTTTGGAAATTAATATTAAGAAAGGGTGCTTTATTAAAATCAGATATTAAACTCAGAAACTATTCTGGCTCAGAAATACAACGTTTAGGTAAATGCTCTTTACAATATAAAACTAACCTAGGAAATATGCACAAACTAGAATTTCAGGTGACCAAAGTTAGTCATGCTACACCAATACTGGGGCTGCCAGGCATTTAACAGTTAGGCATTCTCAAGCGAGTGGAGACAGTAGGTTCAAGAATGGAACCACAAATTCTTAACATGCTATCTAGGTTTAAGCGTGTATTTTAGGGGTAAGGTGACATTAAAATACAACAATATCAGTTTGTGCTGAAACCAGATAATAGACCACCAGTGGTCACATTTCAGAGAATACCTTTTTCATTGCATGATCAGCTAAAGAAGGAGCTAGATAGGATGATTGAACTAGGGGTAATAGCAAAGGTGACAGAACCAACTGAGTGGTTGAACCCAATTGTAGTTGTAAGAAGACCTACTGAGGAGTTACGAGTATGCTTAGATCCTCAACCTTTGAATGCAGCCATAATGAGGGAAAATTGTAGACTACCAACTTGGGAGGAGGTTACCCTGAAAACAAATGGAGCCCAATATTTCAGCACTTTAGATGCAAACAAGGGGTTTAGGCAAATTCGCCTCACAGAAGACAGCTCCAAGTTAACCACATTCAATTCACCTTGTCAAGGAAGACTCAGATTCACACGGTTGCCATATGTGGTCTCGTGTGTACCTGAAATATTCTACAGAGTCTTTAGCACATTGTTTCAGGACATTGAAAGGGTGCAAATATACATATATGACATTATAGTTTTCAGCAAAGATGAAATTGAGCACGACAAAAGGTTGGAAAGGGTTCTACAAAGGGCGACACACACAATAATGTGACATTCAATCTAGACAAGTACAGGTTTAGACTAAAAGAGGTAAAATATATCAGGCACATCATTGGCAAGGAGGGGATCAAGGTTGATCCAGGTAAGGTTCATGCCATTGCAGAATTTCCAGAGCCAGCGAACGCTGGTGAATTGCAAAGATTTTTAGGAATGACAACTTATGTAGGGGAATTCATTCCCAACCTGTCTGATCATACTGCTGTGTTAAGAGCATAATGCAAACAGGGGGTTATTTAGCAGTGGACAAAGCAACATACAATTGTCTTTGAACACCTGAAAACACTGTTAACCACTACACCTGTGTTGCAGTATTATGATCCTCATGACACTGTTACACTCTCAGTCGATGCATCACAGAAGGGTTTGGGAGCACTTTTGTCACAATCTAAGGGTCCAGTAACTTATGTGTCAAAATCCTTATCACCAGCTCAGCAAAATTACGCTTAAATTGAGAAAGAACACTTGGCGGTTTTATACGGCTGCAAACGCTTTCATCAGTATATCTACAGGTGCAAAGTACTGGTAAAGTCTGATCACAAACCATTGGAGCCCATATTTAGCAAACCACTGGATAGGTGCCCTCTGAGCATACAACGAATGCAAATCAAGTTGCAGAATTATGATATCACGTTAAGATATGTCCCTGGCAAAGAACTAGTTATACCAGATACCTTGTCTCGAGCGAGTAGTCCTGATACCGAATTTCAGTTACAAGAGCAGGAAATTGCAGCTCAAAAGGGTTTGGTAGTACACCATATACATGCATCCCAGAATACTTTGGCTGAACTCCAATTAAAGACACAGAATGATGAAACATTGAATAATCTCAAAACTATCATAATGAATGGTTGGCCTAACTCACGTCAACAAGTACCAGCATGTGTGAAGTTATATCATTCCTTTAGGGATGAACTAACAGTACACCTTTAGGGATGAACTAACAGTACACGATGTTGGTATACAAGGGCACCCAAATTGTAGTTCCCAAAAGCATGAGACGCTCCATACTAAGCAAAATTCATTACAATCACATGGGGCTCCAGAAAAGTAAACTGCGAGATCTGGAGTGTGTTTTCTTGCCAGGTATATCTAAAGAAATCCAGGATATGGTAGACTATTGCATCACATGTAGGGCTACACAGAATCTAAATTCTAGAGAACCTCAGATCAATAAAGAAATTCCTGACAGACCCTGGCAAATAGTGGCTGCCAATATTTTCCACTTTCAGGGCAAAGATTATCTGTTGATGGTCGATGCGTACTTTATCTGTTGATGGTCAATGCGTACTCGAAATACCCTGAAGTCAGTCATCTCACTAATCTTTCCTCAACCCAGCTTGTGACAATGGGCATCAGTTTTCTTCTAGGGAGTTCAAGGAGTTGACAAGGTTGTGGGGCATTAACCATAAAATTTCAAGTCCAGGGTATCCGCAGTCAAACGGGTTGGCGGAATGTCATGTACAGACTATCAAATGACTGCTCAAAAAGGCAGTAGAGGATCACAAGGACATTATGCTGGCGCTTTTGGAGTACAGAAATACACCAATTGACAATACATTGCAATCACCAGCAAGGTTATTATTTAGTAGGCACCTGAGAGGTCTGTTACCCTGTACTGCAAGCAGGATAATGCCACAGGCACAACCGAACATAAAACGAGATTATGAAACTAGACTACAGTAACATAAACACTATTATAATAGTCAGTCAAGGGTTTTTGAAGCCCCTACAGGTAGGGAGCCTAGTTCAAGTTAGAAAAGAGGATAGGTGGCAGCGAGGAGAAATCATTAAATTTCTTGAGATATCCAAGTCTTATAGAGTAAGGGTCGACACTGGCTACGAGGTGAAGGAATCGCAGACACATTATTACGGATACCAGTCACCAACCCTTTGTAATTTCAGGTGATTTTGAGGAACAAGAGGGAAATTCTCAGGAAACAGATAACACAGAACCTATAACAAGTGCAAATGAAAAAGGGGAAACAACATTCAATACGGAGGATGGGTACAGTGATAATGAACAGGAAGGATTTCGAGGGTTGCAGAGAGCAACGATCCTAGTATAGGCAGTACAGAAAACAGTAGATTAAGGAATTTTGTCAATCAGAGAGCAGAGATAATGTCTACGTCAGGCCGCACAGTGAGGCCATCTATGTACTCAAATGATTATGTACGTTGAATATGTTTGTTGATGTAAATACTATGGTAGACAGAATATATTTTGTAAGTGTTTCATAGTTGTAATGTAAATTGATGGCAGGAAGAATAGATAGCTAATGTAACATGACTATGTGAGTTGAATATGTTTGTTGATGGAAATGCTATTGTAGACAGAATATGGTATTTTGTAATTGTTTCATAGTTGTAAATTGATGGCAGAAAGAATAGATAACTGATGTAACATGATGTGTGTGCCCCAGGCTGCACAGACATGCCACTTATAACTACTTCAATGTTTTATAGGTTAGTGTCTGATGTTTTAACATGTGTAAAATAAATATATAAATTTGTACCTCACATGTGGAGGAAAAAGACTAGAATGAATGTGAGAGGAATAGACCGACCTGTGTGATAAGACCAGATGTATGTGTTATCCGAAAAATGTACTTTGTATGTACTGGATCAATTTTAAAAAGAACTATTGGCACTTTATATGTAATGGATCAATGTAAGAACTATTGTTTATGGAGGGTTCAAAGCCTTGTGTCAGCTTTGTGTATCACAGCTTATCATTGTTCATTCTACTGTGACACTGTTTCGGCTTAATATTATTAAAGGGGAGATGTTATGTATCTATCTTGGATGATTATATCTATGACCGTAAATAAAGTAGTTAGCAAGATGGCTGGCCGACAATAGAGTTGTTGGTTTTTATCATGTATCTTATCCTGCACAATCCAATATATAACATCTCTTATCCAAGCGCATGCGTGTTTTATACCTTTGTACAAGAGATTTTTTTTGAAATTGTTTGAGTCCTGGTCACTCCGCTGCTTGGTAGCGTCGCTTAACGACGTAGAACTTTTTCTTATCATGTTTTAACGGGCGTCGCTAACTTTTAAGGTAAGTCATGGGTGCAGTGTTTGACTTCTTAGTAACTATGGTGAGTTTTTAAAATGATTCGTGCAGACTAGGGTTTAGTGATTTTAAGGAGAATCAGTATAGTTGGCTTAATTTCTAAAACGTCTTCTTGGCCGCTGTTCAAAATTAAGTTTCAGTAAGCAGCTTCATGGTATGCTGCCAGGACATCACTAGTTAATCCTTGTATTGATTTTTGCTGAAATGTGTGTACATATTAACAATGTTGAATGGGCCTTAGTGTGTGTTGCACATAATGTACCTGCTTTTAACATTGCACTCGTTGACTTGTGGGCTAGTTCCTTCTCTTTTTTAATTAATCACATTTGGATTTTGTGGAATTAATATAAAATGCACATCAACCCTGATGTTAAGCTTTAATGTAATATATACCTTATTTTTTTAAACTGTGCTAAGTGTACCTATCTAGTTTAACTTTTGTACCTATCTAGTTTCACATCAAAGTATTATATGCAATTATCATTTTAATTCATTTCATTGTCAGCAATTTTTTTAATGCTGCTTACATTGTAAGTTGGGAGGCTTCGATTGACCAGACAGACGCCCTCCCATCTCAAGGCATTCTACATGGTAGTTTTTTTAACACATCACTTACTACGTGTGGTTATCAGTTGTATTAAATACTCTTCATGTACTATGTATATTTAGAGTGTTTCAATAATAACAAATAACCATTATTAAATTGTGTTACTTTTTTTTTTATTTTGCTGTTACCTATTCTTTGGATTTAATGGTTGATATGCCATAAATAAACTTTGTACTTCTCTGTTACATCATAAGTTTGACGCAGTTTTCTCTTTCCTTTTTCATGCTTTATGAACGTGGTCATCGCAGAGGTGCCGTACGTGTATCAGCTGAAGAAAGAGGATTTGCAGGAGTTCCTGCTTGATAACATGAGCTTCAGCCCTGATACTACAGTCGCAGAATTGCAACGTGCAGCGGTGTCCTTCTGGCATGGACGAACAGAGACAGCCCACTCATCTCCAGCGACGGCCCTGATGAGGTTTGGCGTTACCACATATGACAAATTTACTTTGAAAGCCTTGAAAAATGTTCCCGTCCTATCCTCGGCCAAACCCTGTCGTATTTTGGATTTTTTTTGTGATGGTGTCTAAAATTGTCGACCTTCAGCTTTGTAGCAAAAGTTCTTTATTGAAAGCTCTGGCTTTAAAATGTGAAGGATTTCTGTTGCGAAACTCTTAATGGAAGAAATAAATTCTGAGAATAGAGGTATGTTCAAAGGTTTCAAAGGTAACATCTTGGCCAGCCTTTTCCCTCCACATGTCAGATGTAGGTATGAACGTGATTCAGATTTCAGATTTCAAAAGCTTGGCGAAACCCTGTATAATTGTATTGAATATGTCATTGCATACCAATGGGCGTTGTCTTTCAACATGACAGAAGGCAAATTGTTTCGGATTGTGCTTGATAATATTGCACCTCATGTTAGGGTTTTGTGTGCGCTTAAACCTGCCCCTAAAACTATGCAGGAATTGCATGGTTTAGTGGTGGAAGTTGAAGGTCGTTTAGTAGAGGTGAACAAATATCAAGCTGCTTTTCCTCCACCTACTCTGCCAGTAAAACGCTCCTAGCCTGATGACCGTGGCCATGTTGGGTTAGCAGTGCCGTATAATGTACAAGGAGATAGCCGCCATTGTAGCAATTGATCTGCGTGTGGTCACTTGCGCAGTGAATGTAAACAGGCCATTTGATCCTTTGATGAGCATAAATGTTTTTGCTGTAGGCAGGCAGATCATTTGCGCTCCAACAGTCGCAGCTCGGGAAATAGCGATGAACCGGGAACGTAAGCTGTGTTTCCGGTTGGAAACAATAGCAGCATGCCATAAAAAAATTTACCATAAAAATTACTTGCGGTAAGAATTTGGTGCCTGCCTTTATTGACACTGGAGCCACTCATTGCATCATAAGTAAAGAATTTTTAGACCAGTTATTAAAATGTCAAGTGGTTACGAGTTCTAAGGTTCACACAGTTTCAGAGTTAAATTTATGTATCTATAATGGAGAATTTTTAACGAATAATCAGGTTGTCCAGCTTCATTTTAAAATTGGCAGTTTTTCTTGGAGATTTAAGTTTTGGGTATTGCCCTCTCTATATTTTCTAATTGTTTTAAGGCTACAATTTTTGGGACATATTTGAGCTTTGGTGAATTTTTATGAAGGTTATATGTCATTCAGGTTTACTTCTAACATTAGTTAAGTTGTTTGTTAATGGGTCTGATGGACATATCGATCAAGCGTCTATAAATGTGTTCCTTCCGGCGGGTGCGCAACCACACCTGGATCTGTTTTGCAAAGAATTTCATGACATGATTGCACCGAAAATAGAAAAGCGAGATGTATTACCTTATAAATTTAGGTTGCTTGATGAACTGCCTGCTGGAGATTGGCATTTTATGTGTCCCCTCTCTGAACTGTAGGCATTTCACAGAATTATAAATAGGCTGTTGGAGAAGGGAGTGATTGTAGAGTCCACCTCACAATACTGTCACCTGGATTTTTTGTCAAAGAGAAAGGCAGTGACAAGTATAGATTAGTGGTTAATCATACCTTGGTAAACAAGAAAATTCATCTTCACCCTTTTTCGCTACCCACCATCAATTGTGCACTCCAACATCTAGGGAAAGCTATGATAGTTCTTGATCTCAATACAGCTTTAAACAATGTTTACTGGATGCCTCAAGTAGGAAGTACACTGCATTTAGCACTCCCTGGAATCAGTATGAACTCACTTGCGTCCCTATGGGAGGAAATTTCGGGAATCAGGCTTTATCAAGAGTGTTATATAATGTGCTTTCAGACTTTAAATTTAAATTCTGTTTTCAATTATGCTGATGACATCACTGTATATAGTGAGGATTTTGAGGCACATTAGCAGCATCTGCGTGTAGTGTTTGAACGTATGCAGTACATAGGATTGACGGTGAACCCTGAGAAGGTTACCTTGTGTTCCACCAAAGCAAAATTTCTGTGTTATGTTTCAAGTGAAGGTCGCTTGTTAAGCGATCTGGACAGTATTGTCCCAATTGTGAATTTTCCTCGCCCATGTACAGTTAAGGGAGTACAACATTTTTTGGGCCTAATGGGTTATTACTCAAGATTTATTTCAGTAAGTGGTGTCCTTAAATATTTTAAAGAAAAAAGGGCAAGACTTTGTGTGGGGTCTGGATCAGGCATTGGCTGTTCAGACTTTAAAGATGATTGCCAGATTTTTTGTGATGTATAGTAATTGAAGTCGATGCCTATTCTGTAACTTTAGATGCTGCTTTAGGACAGTGGGAGAGTGAGCAAATTGCTCCTGTGGCATTTGCCAGTAGTACGTTGTCAACCTCAGTGTTTATGAAAAAGAAACGTTGGTTTATTTATTCAGCCTGCAGAAATTTGCCTCTTAACACTGAGTACGACAAATGTGATTTATTCACAGACAACCAGGCATTGAGCTGGGCCCTAAATTACCACCACCGAGAAAACTGGGATGGTGGGTGTTGCATTTGTCCCATTTTAGATTTAAAGTTCATCATGTTCGTGGTGCAGATAATCAGATTACTGTTGTGCTGTCCCGTATGTATGACCAAGTGAAATTTGAGATTGAGAGGGATTAAGCTGAAGCCATGTTAGGCATGATTCAGGAGTTTCCAGAATTAATCGTTCAGCTCCACGAGGCGCAAGCTGGGGATGTTTGGTGTTTGGAAGTAAAGTCCGAAAATGCTGTTAGGATAGCTGTTCCTTATGTAGAAAGAGATGGACTGTTGCATTACACTGGGAAAAATGGACACGTGAAAAAGGTGATAGTATCAGAATAGTTACGTTCCGTTAATTCAAAATATTTTCGTGATTCGGTCTATGGTGGCCATTTAAACTTCTAGTAAAATCTCAGTTCATTTTGCCTGGCCAACTTTAAAGACAGATGTGTCTGAATACGCGTGAACTTGCACCGATTGTCAGAAATGTAAACAGGAAAAACAAACACAGTTTGGTCAGTTGGTGGTACAGATTCCCGAATATTCTTGAAAGTCAACGAAAGCAAACTTACCCTTGTCAGGGTAGAAAACACTGCAACCCCTAGTCATGGTCTCAATACAAGTACTTTTAACAATGTCAGAAAAACCATACAAATACAGCTGTTTTTTTTTCTCTCTTCACACCTCATTGATCCAAGAATTCAACCATATAGCATATTCTTCATACCAACCCTTATAAGAATCAATCATTAACAACATAAATCCTTGCTTCTTACTAGCCCGATATCCATTAAAACAGCACGCCAAACATTTATAATACCGAGGGTGTTGACAGACTAACGGATCGTTATACCTGAAACAAATGAAAGCTACCGCAGAGTCGGCATTGGTTTTTCTTATCAGTTCTTATCATCTGTTACCTGATTTTCAATTCAATTTGTATTTTTCGGCCATAACTTCGAAACCATTAATTTCTAAGGGTTGTAACCTTGTAATAAAATGATCTCCACATTTTTCTGCGTCTTTTGATACTAATATCAACCCCCTCCTGATCCCTTTAACATGCACTTAAAGAATGCCCTTTGGCCCTTTGGTTTGTTCGCAAAAGGAAAATATTTGTGTGTTGATTTTATTGGACACATTTACAGAGTTTGTAATTTTGCTCCCTTTTTTCATAATATGAAGGCTTCTAGCATAGTTTAGGCCCTTTCAGAACAGATCAGGAAGGTATTTGGTGTGCCCGCAGAATTGCTTACATATAATACTAGTTATTTTCAATCTTATTTGCTTAAAGATATGTTTTCGCAGGGCGACTAAATATTTTACATCCAGTCCTTATTTTCTTAAAGGGAACCTGGTGGAGAGATTTAACAAAAATCTGAAGGTGTGTTTGTCAATTTATTATAATCAGGATCAGGTTGCTTGGGATAAAAACTTGGACTTTACCAACCTGTGGTTTAATAGTGCTCTTTACGACTGTACCCGGGTTCGTACTTCTCTCCCCTTCCTAGGTCGCCACTTGAGTCATCCCTTACTTAACATCTGGAATATTCCTTCCCCACCTGTTTCCATATGTGATGCTGACCAGGACCATCTGCTGGCTAGTGTATGCATTCATCTCGCTACTACGAAGCAAGAGGTGGCCACCCGCCTTAACCATGTTAGGGTCTCAGTGCCTTTTAAAGTTGGGGACAAGGTTTCGTGTAGGATTTTACACTGCCTGATAGTAATAGAGATGTGGGATCTAAGCTAATTCCAAAATTTGTTGGCCTCTTTTAAATCATAAGTTTCTCACCCCTAACACTGTTGTGTTGACTTATCCAGGTTCTAGTAGTGATTATCGCAAGGCCCACGTATGTATTGTCCCTTCTCTTCCTTAGTAATATTTTCTGTTTGTAGTCCCATGCCCTCTTCTTTTCTCTTTTCTCCCCTTGGCTGAATCTTGCTCGTCTGTCTTGAGAGCCTTGTCAAGCCGCCAGCCACCTGCTGTTCACCTCACTGCCGTCTCTGCGCCTACAGCCTCCTGAACACAACCCTCCATCCATGCATGGGCAAAAAGACGTCTGCTTCGGATGATCCCAGGGTTGGAGCTCCGTATTTAATGTTCCCGGGAACAATGGTCATCAAACTGTCGCTAGTGTGAGTGATGGAATTTAAATGCACAACATTTTGATTCGACGTTATGAAGATTTGTTCTGTCGTTTGCAACTGTAATATATTACTTGGAGCTGTCGTAATTCTAAATTTATTTTCTGTTTGTTGTTACAATGTTATTCTTCCTTCTTATGCCCTTTGAGGCTTTGTTATTTAATGTAAAGTCTATTGATGTGACTTTGAACTTTCAATGCCAGGCAAGCTTTTAAGGGGTGAAGAATGTGCCATCCTGCTCAACTTTTGAGTTGGTCTCTACCTCGACACTGTTTTTGCGGCTTTGACTCTCGGCAATGGTGGCACACTCCATCATTTTCCCTCCCCTTTTCCTTTCCTTCAACTTCCCTTTCCCTCCCCTTTCCAAGTGCATGCGTGTTCGATACCATTGTACCTAAGAATTTTTTGGAATTGTTTGAGCCCTGGTCACTCTGCTGCTTGGTAGCGTCACTTAACGATGTAAAACTTTTAGCTAACATATTTTAACAGGCGTCACTAACTTTTAAGGTAAGTCATCTGTGCAGTGTTTGAATTTTTAGTAACTTGTAGCATTGCAGTCTATATTACATTTTATCGCTATTATAATTGTTTTCAGTTTCACTTTTAGTTAAAATCCCCAATTTCAATTGTCAGTGAGTGTAATTGTCTAAATTTTTACTTTCATGCCATGCCACGAGTAGAAGTAAGGGCTTTATCAGTTTTAATGCGGGCTGTATTTCAGTTGTTATCTGTATTATGTGGCACTTTCGAATTCTCAGGCTCCAGAGCGAAGTGATGCAACTTTTGAGATTAGAGTTTTTTCAGTTTCCCATGCTATCAGCAGTTCTGTATTTCGAAGCCTCGCAATGATGTAATGTTTGGCCAATAGGAGGTCACAAACCCCAGCCAGGAGTGTATTGTTAGATTTTTATTCAGGAGTGGGGGTAGCTGCACCTGCTGCGGTGAGCGCAGTTAGTCCTGTACTGTTCTCAGAATGGAATAACCTTTGAAGAGAAAACATATCGCTCGTGCCGGAGTGAGCTCGACACATTCAGTTAACAATCATAGTGTAAAGATGTTGTGAAGTGTGGGAGGCCGATAGGCATCAAGGGGAAAGACTTATTTTTCCTCCCCAATGCCTTTTTAAATTGCAAGTCGAGATGTTTTGAAATTTTCTGTAACTGCTACTGTGATTCTGTAAACTGTGAGTTTTTAACAAGACGGAAGTCGTGTGGTGTTATGTCATACTGATATAGATGTAAACTGTGCTAGGCCGTCCACAATAAATTGAGTCCAATTCCGACATGGAAATTTTCTCTTATTATTTCTCAACAACCAGGTGTGAACAACTTTTGTGTGTTCTAACGGGCTGAGGCTAGCCGAACCCAAACTTTGTAGCAAACCAGGCAATGCTATAAACCGTACTCCAACGTAAATGCTGAAGATGTGTATTGTAACATGGCGAGCTGATGCTATGTTGCAAACTTTGGAGAGTTTTTAACATGGCGAGCTGATGCTATGTTGCAAACTTTGGAGAGTTTTTAACATGATGTGTGCAAGCTAGGGTTTAGAGTTTTTAGGGAGTTTCAGTGTAATTGGCTTAATTTATAAATTGTCTTTTTGGCCGCCGTTTAAAATTGAGTCTTGATAAGCTGCTTCATGGTATGCTGTCTGAACTTCCCTAGTTAAGTTAGCACACCCCGTTGCAATTACTGTCCTGGTTCACTCTGTCGGTTAAACATGAGACTCGAGGGTGCCAATTAAAAATAATAAGAATGACATTCCTGTCTCGAAAAAGTTATTCGTTTTATCTAAAAAGTTCCATTATTGATTCCCAGGATCACAACATAAACATGAACATTATAGATGAGACAAATGAGAAACAGTGCCACATTAGTACTTATTTACTCACACTCACATCGTGAGACAATCTCGAGGCACTTCCTGCTCACATCATGGGGTTTCGTCATCTGCTGCAAAGACAAAGGCCAACCAGGCGCAGCTCGGCAAGTGCCTATCCCCTTTCCTACAGCCAAGTTACTAAAAATAAGATTTGGCTGGGGCTTGCCTCCTCCTATTGGCTAAACCCTAGTGCATCGCAGGGAACGTTTAGAACAAATACTGCTTACTACAGTACAACTGCAAAAGAAGTTGAAAAAATACCCACTTGAATACCGCCACTTTTTAAAACTGATAAACTGTTCCCACTCCATGTGGCACCAAAGAAATTTTTTGAATATTACACTCATTTACAAAAGAAACATGGAATTTGACCAAAATCTGATTTAAAAATTATTATAAAAACCATTAAATATATAAATATATTACAACATTACAATGTGTGTGAATAGTAACGATGTTGAATGGGTCTTAGTGTGTGTTGCCTCTAATGTACCTGCATTAAACACTGCACTCATTCACTCGTGGGCTAGTTCCTTCTCTTTTTTAATTAATCTCATTTGGATTTTGTGGAATTAATATTAAATGGATGTCAACCTTGATGTTAAGCTATAATGTAATGTATACAGTTTTTTGAAATTGTGATATATGTACTTATCTAGTTTATCTTCAAAGTACTGAAGCAGAGTATTAATATTTAATATGCACTCTGCAATTATCTTTTTAATTCATTTAATTTCATTGTTAGCAATTTGTTAATGCATCTTACATTGTGATTTGGTAGGCTTTGATTGGTTGGACAAGCGCCATCTCGAAGCATTCTACGTGGTAATTTGTTAACTTTCTTTTTGAATTGTATTATATATGGTCGCTTTCTACTCAAAGTAATCTGTAACATGTTTTTACACCATTTACTATGCGTGAGTATCATTTGTATTAAATACACATCATGTACTGTGAATATTTAGAGTGCTTCAATAATAATATATAACTATTACTTAGTAGTGTTATATTTCTTAAAATGTTGTTGTTACCCATTGTTTGGATTTGGTGGTTGATATGCCACAACAGTTTGAAACAATTCAAGCCATAATTCATTAATTAATTTTTTCTTTCTAGCAAATGTTTAAAACTCTATTTCAATTTCATTACCTGCAATAACATAAATTCAGTTTATAACCCCCTCGAAGATAAGTTGAAAGATTTTAGTTACTCTAGTTTTTATAAACAGGAAAAATGGTAAACCTCTCAGACCAGTAAATCCTGCCAAAACCTACACAGAAGTCAAAATTTACCATCAAAACTTCTGCTTGAGAGGAGCAAAAATGACCTAAGTGACCCAGGGGAATTTGACTTAATGAATTTAATATCTATTGCCATGCTGCTTCCAGTGAATGGAAAATAAAAGAGACAAACATTAAAAAACAGATGTTGAATAAATCAAACCTTTTTTTACATATGTACGATAAACTTACAGTAAAACACTTTTGATATTCATATTAAACTAATATTTTCAGTCGCAAATTTGCTTAGTTGGGCTTTTAAACTACTAAGTATTTCATACTGACTGCATTTCATAGTAAAAAATCCTATATAAAAGTGCACATGAACTAAAGAGACCACAAAATCACTTTTTAATAATGACTGGTTTGTATAAACTGGGCATTTACTAATTAGGGTGGATTATAAATTTATTATTAGATGGAAATCAATAGTTACCATAACAATAATAAAAATTCAACGTAATATTTTGTTATGACTGTAACATCAAGTATATGCATAAATTGAAAATATACCTCAAGTAAAACATAATGAAAAGTCAGGCTGGCTGTAAAATATTTTTGTTGGTATTAAATTCTAGGCTAAGTTAACATTTTGGGGATAATTTTAGTGGCAAAAAAAAACCTTGGCCTTTTCAGGTAAATATGGTACAAACCTAAAATATCTTAATTGGAAAAAAATTGCAGTTTCTGATTTTATGAAAATAAATATTAAAATCAAAATGTGGGTATTTGGATAATTTTGACCTGAATCGATTCTTTTTTTTTTAATGGTAACCAATGCTGTATGTTGCCTTGTCGTAAATGTCTGATATATGGTAAAAACTTCGTTACTGAATTTTTTAGTATTTTCATGATTAACTGACACTTTGTGTTATTTTAATTTCACAATTATGATGCTTGCAATACACAGCCTTGTCTAACAACAAAAATGGCAGCACTCTACAAATAAATTCTGAGCAATCTTAAAGGAAGTGTATAGTCAATTCAAGGGTGAGATTTAGAATACAACAGAACAAACCTGCGAGAGCACGCTCCGTATAGTTATAATCACCACATACAGTTGGAAATTCTATAAGGAAATAAGCTAACCAACAATTTAAAATCAATGCACAATGTGTACAGCTTCATGTATGTAAGTCAACAATACATATAAACACAGCTTCAATTAAAACAATAATCACAAAACAAAACATGAAAGCAGCACAATATTTGAAAAAAAAATAGTTAAATATGAGTGAGAAAGTGAATCTTAAAACAAGTTTTCCAATTGGAGATTAGTTTGCTTAAAAAAAAAGTTCAAAATAAAGACAATGCATGGCACCAGGTTAACAGAGCGCTCCAAACCTGCCCCTTAGGAAGAAAATTGGCTCCACTTATCCTTGCAGATCATGCCTTAAAGGTAGAAACAGCATGCAGATGGTACATTTACTTTTAATAAAATACAATGAAAAATTAATATGATACATATAACTATAAAAAAAAACTAATATAATTTTATACGTATCTGGAGCAAATACTCAGCAAAAAAAAATTAGTTGCAATTTCTACAAGCTATTAAAATAAATGTATATTACCAATTAAAATAAAAAACTTACAGAGTGCTAGAAGCTAAATTTGTGTCTTCATGTTTTAACTGACCATCAAGCGCTAAACCCCATTTGTCCTTGTTGTTGGCGAGAAGTGGGGTCATCACAAATACTTTACTCAAGGTAAAGCCGGGACCAATGGGACAACCTTCTCTAAACATCATAAAAAGAAACACAAAAAACTAACAACTATCTATAGTCAAGACAAAAATTATAATACAACTAGCAAACCAAAACATATTAACATTAAACAGCACAGTTATGTATGTTCATGCAAAAACTTTCACTAAAAGAAGTACTATTTCACAGAATCTATGAAAGTATTGCAAATTAAATACATTTTTAGAGAATGATAATAGCACAGCACCAATATATATTTATTAGCATCCATTTTCACCAGTGGATGCTGGATTGAATATTTCAGTACACGTACATACAGGAATATACAAACACAAGTAGGCCTACATAAAAGTGTAAATTATATTTTAAAACAGCAAAATAATATATATTATCCAGTGTACACACAAAGCAACTCCCTTGCTACAATAAACATTATATAAATAGAATAAATCTTAGTTAATTGTAAGGTATATAAAATACACTATGTAATGTTGATATAGGCTGTTCACAATAAAGCGAGCACTTTTTAAGGCCCTCCCAACAGGCATTAACCGCTAATAAATATATCTTATTGCCGTATCAGGCATTAAAATTTGAGGGCGATGAAATGTCTACACTGAGTTCACTGGTCACATTGCCAAAGCAGCAGGAAGCTGAAAATCTGATGAAAGGAAAAATTTACACGGGCCTGAAAAAAGTGCTCACTTTACCGTGAACAGCCTACATAAGTACATTATTTTCACCTTATATTAATTATTAAGAGCAGAAATAATAATTCACTGAATAAGGAGCAAGTTTTACCAAACGTTTTTAACATAAATTTTTGAAGATGTTTGGGCTCTTGTTTGTTAACATTTCTGAGATTTCTTCCGTAGCTGGTTCACAAGTTTTAACCCAATATAATAATAATTAATTTTATATTTATTAGTTAAATGTTGAGCAATAGGATTTTTATTAAAACTTCTGGTGAAGTAACCATGAATATCATGTTTTTTTTGCACTGAATATTTTGAATAGCAAAAATGAATATTGCAATATATACATATATATATATATATACACACACACACATGCACGCACGCATGCACACACACACCAGGTACAGTCAGCATGTTTAATTTACGAAAAATTAGTCTACATTAATCTGCTTTTTAAACCCTAACAATATCCTGTATGACAATTTCCCAGAATTTCTAATATTCACCAAGTTTTACAAATACAGAATGTTTGGGAATTCCATACATTAATTTTAAGGGATGGTATGCCATACCAGGATGATAATTTCTTATATAGGAACGTATGGTAGGAAGTGTTTCCCTACTGTGCTACAGGTGCTGAATACACCGTGCACATATAAAATTTGGTGTATGTGGCATGGGTCCCTGCAGTGAACAGACAGCTCTGGTAACACCTTGTAACTACAGCAGCACTGCCTTGTGCCTCGCTATAACCTGACACCATGTCCACATACTCCACACACATATATGCCGGTGGTGCTTCTTGTCCGACATCAACCAGCACCAACTGCAGAGGCTCACTACTTGTTGCAGTGACAAGCATTGCCACATATCATGGTGTGTTCGGTTCCCGTAGTACAGTAGGGGAACATTTCTGACCCAGATATTTCTTTATAAAAATGATTATCCAGGTGTGGCCTACTATCACATATTATTAACGTATTGAATTTCCAACCATCATGTAAATGTTGTTAACGACTCAACTAATACTGCATAAGAACAACAATTAACATCTTATTGAAGTTCGCCATCTATAAAGCAATGCTAGACAGTTTTATGTTGTGCTTAGTATACACCTAGCTACATGATTCTAATTGTAGGTGCATTCAGCAAAATGGATATGGGAGTTGAAAACACTAGTTCAGTTTTTTTGATAAAAATAAAATTACAAATGTTTGTGATATTGAATTTCAATACAGATAATGTGTCATATGTATTGTGAACATATAAACTGTAGCATTACAGCTAGGTGTGTGTGTGTGTCATATATATATATATATATATATATATATATATATATATATATATATATATATATATAAACTTGTTTGTATTTTATAAATTTTAGTTTTTCCAAATTTATTATTTTTCTTTCCTCATCTCAACAGTAGTAACAGATGTCAGCAACAGATGTCATAGTGCATTTTTTTTTTCCTTTTCACTGGGTTAGTCAACTAAACACATCGCCACCACATTGCATGACATGGTGAAACAAGGAAAATAACAAAGGTCACCTTTAATTGACGTGACCAACTGCTCAAAAACAATACCTCCAAATCCAGAAAAATACAGCACCAAGCGATACTACAATTGGATGTTTTTCAATGAAGAAACTTTCGATCAATATGTAGGGAAGCACGACCTTTCTCTGGTATCCCATCACATTACAACAGTTCGTCGCAGCACAATTGTTTGTCAGATGTCAGTCGGACAGCCTGCCACGAGTGATCACGTGATTAGCACCGACCAGCGCCCGCGACTTTAACGACATTCATCCTCATCAATTACAATTATTCATTCAAGAACCTGCCAGTACTGATGTCACCGACACATTGGAGTTTTCATCACTCGTGTTCCAGGGTGAGTGTAACTACGTCAACTTCAAACTTCCAACAACAGAATCCAGTTGACACACTGCCCACAGTTTCCAGTTAACGAATAAGACATCAAGGTAACAATAAACTTAGATTTCGCAGGATTGTAAATTGGAAACGTAATGGTTTTTTTTCTGTTAAAAATATTTGTGTAGGTATTATATATATATTTTGTTGTTTGTTTACTTTGGGCTGGTTGTGCCCTAGCGTAATAATACTGGTTAAATATTCAAGTAGTTCATAATGGTGAGTCAGGAAGAAGCAGGAGTAGATGAAGAGGAAGACTTTCTGGGTTTTGAAAATAATGGGGCAAATAAGGAAGCTGAAGTTAGTTAACATGTCCAATGTTGTAGTGAGCCCTTCAGGTTCCGGTCTTGGAAATGGTTCAGGTCTTGAAAATACAAACGGGGAAAATCGGAGAACAGAAGCACCTGGAATTAGTGAGCAATTAAGTTTGCTCATAAAACTGGCTACAAAACAAAGGGCGGAATTTCAGGAATTTCAAGGGAAATTTGACAAACATTTAAATGACTTAATAATCTGAAATTGTCAGTAAACAATATGCAGAGTAAATGAGACAGTAATACAAAGGTTATTCAGAATTGAAGATTGTCCTAAATGTCAAAGTGACAGAGGTTAGGGAAGAATGTGTAACTAATGCAAGTCAGGGTGTAAACAATTCTGTAGAATTGTTCTTAGTAGTGGAAGTACAGTTGTAAAAGATTAAAGCAAAGTTGCAAATTGCCAAAGTAAAATAGACACTAGAGAATATGATTGTCAAAATGTGGATATGGATGTTAATAAATTTAAGACAGTACAAAAAAATTTGGGAGGACTATCTTCAAAAAACTTTCACTGAATTAAAGTTAGGGTTAGGTTCAGCGGTTACTTTTCACCAACCGAGGGTAATTTCAAATATTATAATTTTTTGTGCCACTGCTGATACAACCACAGAAACAAAATTTCATGCTGAAAGTGGGGGGCTAAATAGGAAAAATTATGGTTGTGTATTAAGTAAATTTAATAGTGACAATGTTGAACAAAGTGCAAAATGTGTTAAAGTACCGAACTTGTTTAGGATTCATGAGTTATTCAGGAAAGAAACTATAAGTCAAAATAAGAGAAATAAAGGCAAGATTAGGGGGGTAAAGAAAAATTACAAGAGGAAAAAGAAATGTAGTTTTATGAGGACTAGGTGTAAAGAAATTGTGAAATATGTAGTGAGGAAATGTGTTCGGAAGAAGAGAAAATTGTGTAAAGAGAGAATGATGAGGAAGAGAAAGAAGAAACACAGTATAGTCTGTGATTTCATGTACCCTAATATGATTAAGTTGTGTCAATTCGTATGTTGTCATTTTTATTTATGATGTATTGTTTTTATATAAATTACAGTTAAAGCAGTAGTAGGTTACTGTGTATGTAAATACTGATGCTGGCTAACAGCCAGCGGCGCTAGAGCCCATGCCAGTGCTCACCACGCCATATCTAGTAAATTTATTTTCCGTCGGTGCGAGGAGTCAATAGGTTGCCAGGAGAGAAAAGTAACAATCTCTCGTCTCTGTAACTCTTGAAGTGAGAAGTTTTGTTTTATGAAGGCCGCCATTCTGTCTTGATTTTTTTGTCAGCTACGAGTGTCAATTGTTTGTTCTGCCGAGACGACATATCTTCAGTGAACATTAGTGTCATCGTTTACTTATTTATTGTTGGCACTCCTTTTATCAACAAACTTTGAATGATTATTTAAGTTAGAGTCTCCAACTCATGCTTAGCTAACTAGTTAATTGGTGTTTACTGAGGACTACAACAAAAGAACAGAACAGTAACCTGTTAAAAAATGGATCTGACAGAAAAAATGTAGTCTTATTATGAACATAATACTATTGCAAATCAAACACCATATTACAACAAATTATCGGTGAGCATTATGGTGTATTATTTCTGTTTACTGGACAAGAAAGTTGCAACTTTAAAACATTTTCAAGTGAATAAACTATGAATGTTAACTTGTCTGTTAGTGTAATAAAATACTTACTCAGCAGAATCAATACTTTTCTCAATATCTGTGTGTGTGCAGCTTGGCAACTTGTTTTGATGTAGTTAGGTAGGGCCTAACATGTCATTCAGATCCGTCATTACAGACAAAACACTTTTTGTCAGGTGGACATAGCAGCAGAATGATACATAGTATGTTTACCAGTTACTACTTCTGAACGATCTGTCAAAAAATTGAATTCTTAGATGAAATAGACTCTAGCAGACATCGAAAAGCAAGGTGGTTGTGACGTAAGTTAGATAAAATCACAGCCACAACAGCCTGATGATAGTAGATTCTATTTCTATTTCCTATTGTGTCAGGCTTGTCTGGGTGCGCACAGAATGCAAATACTTCTTATATATTTTTTCTTCTACAGTAAATAAATAACAAATTAACTTGCCACCAAAATCACATTTAGGTTTCTCTATAAATCATTTTTTTTAACTACAAATCAAATACTGTCAAAAGGAAATAATCATTCACTTTATCGTAGAGTTTCATATTTCCAATAATGGAAATTATATATATATATGACTTGCTGTTTAAGAATTTTCCAACAGCCAAGTACAACACTTGTCGGACAGATACTGTCAAGGTAGGCCTATTGTGAACACAAAATAAAATATGAAATGTCATCATGCTCTGGTTCAGTGCTGGGAATGTTGTGTCATGCTCATCGGGCTATTGTGAACTCCAGATTTACACTATACAGACAAGTATATAGTTGAACAGCTTCTGGAAAAATGTACAAATAATTTTTCGAACATGGAAAACATTTTATGATTCTGCAACATTAAATTATCACCCCCATAGCCAGAAAATATGGCCACTATTGAAAATATAAATTTTATTAGGCCTATATAAAGGTAACTGTTCTTAAGGTGGAGTACTAATTATAGTTTTGTTAGCCAATATTGATGAAATTTTGTATACTACTTTGCTAAGCTATTTTTATTGTATATAAATGATTTTGTTAATTTTTTTTAAATTTTAGTAGAAATATTTAATAATCGCTTTCATTAATCTGTCGCTTCATAACACGAGACCTGTTTAAAATGTGTGTACAACGATTTGATCATGTGAACATACAACCTTCTGGTTTGTTGTGATAAAATTTGGTTTAGGTAAGTAAACTATTTCTGTCATTAAATAATATTTATTTGCACCTCTGCATAAGGTCAATATGCAGACTGCAGAGAAATTATCCACTATACATGACACTGTCCTCGCTCTTTGCACCACCCGCTTGCCAAGAGTAATCGGCGACCAGTTAGTTTCTTTTTGTGTAAAAGTGTGACCCTCTTAAAGCAGAGTCTAATACATGCCCGATGAAGTGTTATCTCCTCCTTGTGTCCCTGCCTTAATTTCTATTTTAATGTTGAGTGCTCACCCACACAGTGCACGTGTTCACACAGTCACAAACTGAGAAAATCTAAATTATTCCGTTATTTTTCCAAGTGCTATATTGTTTGTTTTATGATTCTGGTAAATGATTTCATATTTTAAGGAAAATAAACCTTCAAAGATGCTTGCAGCTCTGGCAGCCATATGGCCATGTGCACGGAACAAATTTCCAACAGCTCATACATTAATTTTCACTTAAATTAATTTTGCTGTTTGAGAAGGGTTTATTTTGTATGTTTCGTTTTTGTTAAATTTTCTTTATAGTGTTTTATGTCTTCTGCTCGCCTGATCTGGCAACGAAACATGTTGTGCAAATCTCAAAGACGCTTAGCAGCAATAACGAGAAACTTTCCTAGAGAGTTCTGAACATTTCAATTTACGTAAAATAATTCAATGATTATTTTCCTGCTCTCCGTTATCTTTTTTGATAGCCCTTACGTGCGTGTGGGCGACGAACACCTGCGACAGAGTTGCTTCCTACGACGCTGCCAAGATGTCTACACCTGTTCAATTGGACCTCTGCACATCCTGCAACCTGCATGCCTTCATCTACTGCTGTCGCCTGCTACGAGGTAAAATGTGCTTTTCGCCTGCCGTCTGTCTGCGACCAAAGTAACACCTGCCCACGACGTTTGTGCTACTGTAACACCTACACTGAAGCTAAAGGTTAGTCACAGTCTTCAGTTTGCCAACGGCTATCTAGTAGTTCACATCATTTTAGCTTGTAACATTGTCTGATGTTATATTGCCTTTTGTTCACATCATTCTGTCATCTGTTTCACGCACTTCCTGTGCCATATTTGCTTGTCTCTTGTTTTGTGTATTGAGCAACCTTTCCTTTTGTGTACTCAATCGGCATCCGCCATGTTCTGTGTTATTGTTTGTATCACATCTTGTACACGCTCAAATCGTGTATCCAAGTTCACTCGCCATTTCATTGGTCCCCACTGCTAGTACCATCATGCATCAGTGTGTGTTTTGCTTACATTTTACCCCTGCCATGCCACTTTGCGAGCGCTATATGTCCGGCTTTCATCCATCAAGATACGAGAGATAATTGGTGGGCAGTATAACCCCTTCTGCATCCAAATGTGTAAATATGTTCATATCTTCATTCATTCATACGGGATCGGGAACCGAGAGTTAATTGGTTGGTTGGCAAACCCCTCTGCACCAGACACCCTTATCACCACGTACCCAGAGAAAGGTGGATTGACAGCCCCTCCCCACCGCATGTGAAGTGGGTCTTCGAGAGTTAATCGGTGAGTGTAGCCAGCTCCCCTCTGCACCCAACATTGTTCTTCACCGCCACGACATAAAGCCAAAAATGTGCAAGTGTTGGACAGTTGAAATTTGCCCACCTCTTGTTAGTGTGTTTTGCCATCCTAGCCGAGGTGCCCTTTCGTGTTTACATTCTCACCACACGCTGATCTGTGTTATGGTCGCTTGCCAATGTGTTCATTTTCATTTCACCGTTGTCAGTGTTTACATAGTTTTGCCAACTCTCATGTCTGCCTGTGGTCTGTAGGGTCTGTTATTCTCGCTGGGGTACAATGTAGTGCTGTTTCACTGCAAGACAGATACTGAGATGTTTGTTTATTCTGTATACCAGTTTGTTTACATTTTTCCGCCAGGGTTTGTTACCTCCCAGTATGCAGTGCTCATCTCTGCTCCACTGTTGTTTACATGCATCCTGCACAATGTAAACTCTTCATTTGTCATTTGTTTATAGTGTTTACCTGACAACTTGTTAGCGCTTTTGTTTGTTTATGTCTCACCAGGGTTTGGTGACGTTCCAGTGTTTCTTGTTCAACTGTTGTTTGCATCATCCCCCTGTGCCTTTGTCATTTATATGCATCTGCTTTGTTATTTACATGTGTTTACTTGCTCTTACTGATCAGTTTGTTTATGTTTTGTCACCATGGTTTGTTTACCTCCCAGTGTGCAGTGCCCATCCCTGCTCCACTGTTGTTTATATTCCCCTGTGCCCCATCATTGTTTACATGCAACCCCGCACTGTGTAAACTCACTGTCTACTCGTTTACGTGTCATCTCCAGGATTTGTCGACTAGCCAGTCTAATCAGCTGCTGTTTACATTCACCTGTGCCTCATCGCTCACATATATGCCCCATTGTTTATATGGCCCCTTTACAGAATTTAAAACCCTGCGTGTATTTACCTGTATCAAGTTTCGTCAATCGTATTGCTCAGTAGCATGTCGTTTGTGTCGTTCCTGTCTTGTTGTTCTGTACCATGTTCATGGGGAAGATGATTTTTTTCTCTGCGCTCGTAATTTGTTCCAATTCTGTCCACTTGTCGTCGTCGTGTCCTGACATTAACTCTGCAACATCACCACAGTGCGGGGGAGGTACAAACTCACGCACCCAGCTACAGCACCGAGCAGCGCGCCTTGCGCCGCCTGCTGCACTTCAGCCTAGATGCTGCCGAGTCACCGCATTGCCCTATCAGACTCCCCAGAGGCAGGACATTTGACACCGTCCTCGCTCTGTACACCACTCGGGGAGGGGGGGAAGAGGCAGCCCGATAGTGCTTGCTGCTGCATGGACTGCACAATGTGCATCAATGCATGTGATGTAGTATGCCATTCAAGCGTGAATGAACTAGGGATCTGTTCACTACATCTAAAGACCCGCTTGCCAAGAGTGACCGGCGACTAGCTAGTTTCTTTTGTGTAAAAGTGTGACCCCGTTAAAGCAGAGTCTAATGCATGCCAGAGGAAGTGTTATCTCCTCCTAGCGTCCCTGCCTTAATTTGTATTTTAATGTTGAGTGCTCACCCACGTGGTGCACATGTGTTCACACACAGACACAAACTGAGACACACTAAATTATTATGTTATTTTTCCAAGTGCTATGTTGTGTGTTATTTTGTTTTAAGATGCTGGTAAATGAGTTCAAATTTTAAGGAAAATAAACATTCAAAGGCGTTTGCAGTTTTGGCAGCCATATTGCCAAGTTCACGGAACCAATTTCCAACAGCTCATATATTAATTTGGCACTTCGGTCTACATGGCTATTGTTGTTGCTTACTCAACTATGTATTTGTGGCTCAGATGTTCCGTTGCTAAAGTAGACATTGCTTAACTTTATAGTACAGTACTACGACTATTAATCAAGATGATTGCCAATAAGGATTCCTCTTTAATAAGTACAGCAGTTCACAAAAAAAAAAAAAAGCAGCAAAATACACAAGAAATTACTACTGCATTTTTAAGCTTATGATTTATATATATATATATATATATATATATATATATATATATATATATATATATATATATATATATATATATATATATATATATATATATATATATAGTGCTTTGCACATTTACTCTTGCTTGCGTTCTATAGTATTCCTTATTTCTCCTCCCATTGGAGTGTTTCACTTGTATGTTTTACTGCCATCATTGTGTCAAGCATTTTGCTTAGGCCTATAGGCCAATGGTCAATAATCCTATATTTTAATGCCTACTGGCATGTTCTGAGCAATTTTTAACACATTCCTAACCTGCCTTGTACGCAGAGTATCTGTAATATTGGACTTATCTCCTTTTATTGTTAATTTCTCTGAGATCAGACACAAATGTGACCAGCGTTAGGAGTACTCCACCTTTATTTCCACTTCCATATCTGCAGGTATTGTATGTTATTGTATATACCTTGTTGAATAAAATACATTTACAAAAAACATTCCATTAGCATGTAAGATGGTTGTATCTATGTATAGTATTGGTTAAGTTTCCTTGTTTTTCAAATAACATGTTTTACTGTTCACTCATATACGATTTTTGTCATATTAATTTTGCCCTCGGGCACATTGCTATATTTGAAACAAAGTGTAAGTATTCTCTAAAACCATACACAAAAGTGGTAAGCCAAATAATCTCACGCTACGTCATAATATGGAAGCTACTGATAATCTGTGGTGACAAACAAGACTTTCCAAAACAAAAGACAGTGTGTCACATAAACTGTCCTTCAAAGTACTTCTATAATCTTTACGTGTGGAAAAACTTTCCTTACCAAGTGAATACTAGTCCACAAAATTTTAAAGTGATCATGTGAGAAAAAGACAATCAACGCTACAAAACCACAGCAACCACATATAGGACATTAACTTCTTGTCACACCAATTGTATATGGCTAATTTTTACTTTTGTATTTACGTGTTGTATAATGTTTTCTTTCACTTGTCACTAGTTCATGTAATATATTAAGTAAGATAAATAACTTTACTATGAATTATGTACATGTAACTCACATGTACGCTTATATAACTGTAATTGTCCAGGTGGCTTATGTGCATAGCACACGCTAAGAGTAAGTAATTACTTATCTTTTGATGTAGAAATATCTATTCTAATAATCCTGTACATATTTTAAGAGTGCACAACGTCTTAAAAACCCACTTTCCATTTCATGTTAGCACAACTTGTATAACAAACATCACTGTTCATTATCTACAGTTAAGTGTGCGCTACGCGCAGCCAACTGCAGAATGTCAAATATTGTTCAAGCGCCAGGCGCATTGCCAACTATAATGTAAGTATTTTCTTTTGCATTGTACATCCCGATTCAAAATATTTAATTTATACTTTTATGATGGTAACAATGGCACATTGTACTTTAGTTTAATTTTAATGTCACTTTCAGCCAGATGGCGGTGCCCTTTTACTGTTAAATTTTTATACATAATCCCTTTGACAGGTTGTCAAGCGTTCACTAATTGTATGCACAATACCACCCTCTCCCTTTCCCTGTGGCTAAGGCCTAGTCTTTGCGGGTTTAACATATTATTTTAATTATCAAATGTGGCTGTGGACCCCCCCCCCCCCCCCCAACCACCCGATCCTCTCCCTCAGTGGTGCTTACGTGTTCAGTGGCCCCTAAATTTTGGTTAGCCTTTTCTTGTTCATTGTGAATTCTTTGTATATTTTCCGCAGTCTTTTACCCACCTTGCCTTTTGCCCCTTAATAAATACTAACTTAAATTCAATACTTTAATTCAACTGATTGTATAATTTATATTTTTAATTTTTGACAGTGTTTCCTACTTGTCATTGGTCCCTCGATACTGCTGCCACCCCCACATACCGTCTAAGTCACCATATGCCCGTAGGCCTACCACAACTGCCTATGTATTTTGGATCCAGTGCCACTCACATTCACCATGGCCACTCTGAGGCCTATTGCTACTTCATCCCTTTCCAGCTGAGGACGGCTGTTTGTTCGACGGGAGGGTAATGTAGCATCATGTGGTGGTGCTACACCACCTTAGGTCGGGTGGAGTATAGATGTGGCCGGACACATTTGTTTTATAAACATGCCCCACTTCGCCCAGCTATATAAGAGTCCTAGCAGGCCAGTGCCCCCCCTCCAAAGATGGCGATGAGACCACGACTTGTAATGAGTGTGTGATTGAGGCTGAAGACGAGGGCACCAACTTACCACTGGCCAGAGGGGTTGCGAGGCCAACCACCCAGAAGTTAAGGGTGAGCATAATTCGCGTAGCGGTAGGGACCAATACGGGTAACGAGTCATCGTCCCCTCTCCCATTTTAATTAATTATATCGGCAAGGATAGGGATTAGTAGCGTCTTATTTTCAGTAATTAGTCACAGTGTAATTCAGTATATTAACTTCATCTGTCATTCTGTGTAAAGTAAATATATTGGCTTTTATAAGTAATTGTTATTCCATTAAATATATATTCTTATAATCTATTTTACTTATTCAGCTACCAGTGAGTTACACCCCCAAGCACCCCCTTGCCATCTCATAAGGTGAACTGAGTAACGGGAATACTGCTAGTAGTGCAGTCTATAGGCCAGGAGGAAGGGAGCATGTTTCAAGATGCTTGTTTGCACAAAGCACTGGAGATCTCTCAATGCCACAAGTTAGACAACGTCCTAATCTATATTTATATTTTGCAGACAAAATATGGCCTGTCCTTACATTTTTTACATCATGACATAATATGCTGTTATCAGAGAAGTAATTTTCTCCTGTTCACTTGAAGGCTTGCTCCAACAACAAAGGATATGAACATTTTAACGCCTTGTGTTTAGTCAAAAAGCCCTGTGAAATAGTTGTTCATGATGTATTTCTACGTTTAACTTAACACAAAAATGCAAAGCCGATTGGTGTGAAAGGTAGAGAAGCAGGAAGTGATTAACCTAAGTTGAACAAACATTTAAAATCTGGTTTAAAGCAAGTACTAATCTCACCAAATTATAACCATTCATTGCTTGGTATTATTACAATGGAATCATCTGCCAAAGATTATAAACTCGCCTAAGCAGTAGAACTTTGCTATTATACAATTATGACAATGCATGCATATAAACAACATTCCTTGCAAAAATGTTCCACAGCATAGAACCAAGTCAGATTGGCCAGAAGCAGTCAAGTCCAGGCTGTGGATGCCTCCGGCATTCCTACCCCATCTCCTCCTTGCAACAATAAACCAAACGTTGCAGTCCTTACCCTTCACAGCAGGGGAACGGTTCCATGGACTACTTGCACTCAGGGTAACCTTTACGCTGTCATCAGTAACGCATCACGATATTCTGACTTTTGATGGTGGTGCTGATTCTTTACCGTTTAAGTCCCCTGGTAACATTTCTGAACTTCTTACGCTGATTTTATAAAGCAAAAAATACCCGCCTTCCATAAAAATTCTTGTAAATTTCCTGGACATTTCCTGCAGCATTCCAAATCCTGTATGTTTCCCACTTTTCCAACATTTCCCGGTTACTGAACACCTTATTTATTATATGGGCTCATCAATGGACAAGCAACACTTCAATGAACGATAGGGGACTGACACCTTTGCAAGCAATTGTGTATATTGATGAAGTAATTTTCTTTGCTAAAAATTTGCACAAGCATGTTGAATGACTCAGAGCTGTTTTCCAGAATCTACAAGATGCCAAATTTTCTCAGTCTCTCGAAAAGTGCAAATCTGAAGTATCAGAAGTACAGTACCTTTTTCACATTATCTCATCAAAAGGGGTAAAACCCGATTCCAAATTGATAGCAGCTGTTGGAAATCATTCAGCTTCAAATGTCAAAGAACGTCAGTCATTTTTCGGCCTTTCCAACTTTTACAGGTGCTTCATGAACAATTATGAATTCATCGCAAAGCCAATAACTTGACTGTTGAAAAAATATGTAAAATTTGTTTTTGACTCCTGAATGTGAAAAGGAAATGGAGACACTGACATCTTTACTCACTTAATAACAGTGTTAATCTCCACTGATTTCAGTCAAAAGTTCATCCTGTCAACAGATGCATGTAATATTGCCATAATATGTGTTTTGTCATAGTTGTTTGATGGAAAAGGGCATCCTGTAGTTTATGCCTCTAGACAACTGAATAAGGCAGAACTGAATTAGTTACTGAAAAGGAGTTATTGAGCATAGTGTGGGGAATCAATCATTTTCAATGTTATTTGTTTGGGAAACCCTTTACTGAAATTACAGATCATTCCAGTTTGAAATGGCTTCTTGGGTTGAAAGATCCAAGTGAACATCTCATGCGTTGGGCACTTCGTCTATGTGAATACAGTTATATTGTGATGCTTTAACCCGAAAAGTTTCACGGAAATGCAGATGCACTAAGTCGTGAAGTTCGTGTTGCTGATATTGCTGTCGAAGAAGACATTCAGGCAGCTCACCAACAAGATCTGGCATACCAAGAATGGATGTTGCGAAGTCAGTTTGCTAGTATTGATGGAGTGCTGTAGACAGAAGCTAAATATGGCATAATAATTGTTGTGCCAGAGTCAAAGTAAGAAATCAAAGAGTCACACAGAAATAATGGTGTTCTAAATGAACAGAGTATTTAGAAATAGTATGTCCAAGATCACATGATATCTGGCAAAGGACCAGAGGACTAGCCACCATCTTGGATCCGCCATCTTGGATCCAAAATCTTGGGTGATATTGACCTTGATCGTTTCCCTTTTCCCCTCAAAAACACTAAAAATCCTAGAATTTTCCTCAACATTTTCTGAATTTCCCTTCAAACCTGCAAAATTTCCCACAAAAATTTTATTGCAAAATGTGACTAGCATTTGCACAATGCGGCTAAATGCAGCTGGAGTTCTGCAAACAACCAGGGACAGTGTGCAACATTTACAAACTTATTATACTACAATATTGCTCATATTAGATCCCCAGCTGCCATTTTAGATTCCCAGCGAGAAGGGAGTCCGAGCCCTAAAGCCATCTACCATTTTGGATCACTTCACTGTCACCATCTTGGATTAACTTGACCATGATGTTTGTCCACCATCTTGTATGAAGTCATTTTCAAATCACCTCATGTTCTGTCATTCCTGTCATATTTCTATACCTTTCTAGGTATTACTTCATGCTCTATCATTCTATGTTGATGTCATCTATCTAGTTTCTAGAGCTTTCTAGATATTACTTCATGCTCTATGGTTCCTCCTAACCTCTCTCATCCTTCATGTCATCAGTAGTTGTAAGCATCCATCTTGTTTACCATGGTTTTCTCGCCACCAGATGTGTGCCGATCATCTCTCATATGCTGCTGTAGGCATCCATCTTGTATCATCTGTCATCACATTCATTTGGCCTGTAGTTCCATAATCACCGGCTAGGGGTGCTGGTGATGACCATCTCTGATTCTGGAGATTACGTTGTCGGCCACCAGGATAAAAAATTAACAAACATACAGTTATCGGGAGACATGAATGAAGACTCATATTTTCAAGGAGAATTAAGTTGATACCACAATCATCAATCATGCAAAGCATACATAATTTTTTTAATACAGTTATGAATTTAATTTTTAGTTAATTTTAAATTAACTTTTAAAGCTTACAGACTTAAGTGTTCAAGCAACGTGTCTGCAAAATTCTAAGGAGAATTTGATTATGGTATCACAACTGCAGAATACACAAAGCATATAATGTATTTGGACTTGTGTTTTCAAGTTGAATGTTAATGTAACATTAAAACTTTGATTATTCACATGCATTTGATGTCATATTGAATATATTAAGCATTTCAATAATCTTAGGTTTTATAAAGTAATTATGAAATTAGTCCTAGCTACAAATACAAGGCAGTGATTGCCTTACCACAGGTTGTTTTAAGCACAGTATGTCTATCTGACCCACACAAACTTATAAGTATAGTTGGCTAACATTTCCGAACTGTTTATCTTGTAGCCATAATATTCATATTGATGTGGCCCTCACTGCCCTGCTTGGGTGGCCGACCAATGCGGCTCCCTGTGCATCAGCCACACGCGGCCATGCGTGTCATGCACGGTTCATTGTGCCGTTCATCTAGGGACAGGTCAAGCGACCCATTTAATGAGTCAAATGACCCGCTCACCAAGAGAGATCTAGTGTGTGTGTGTGTGTGATTAAATTGGACAAGTGTTGTGATCTCCTGAAAGCAGAGCCAATTGTAAATATAAAGGAGAGGGGGGTAATTGTTATATCCTATTTGCTTCCTCTTAGTGCTCCATTATTAATGAAAGCATGCCCCGCCATGTGGTCAGCGTAGTGAAAGAGACCTAAATTTACTTTAAAAGTGCGTATTTCATGTTGTCACACCTCCCTTGGGGCACACCCCCCCCACTTTGAAAATCAATGCTCTCTGTGCTGCCAGGGGCACGTAGCACTGTCATTCATGTCGCCCACAACAATCGTATGTCAATGTCAGGACACCCAGGCATAGCACAGATTATTTGCAATATCACACCATCCTATTTGTGGCCCGGCCTCACTTAGTGGTGACTCATTTGTTTACACGTTGGTGTGAACTGTACAGGTGGCCAAGTGTGAGCATATGGCACATAGCCGCCGCTTTGATAAAGGAGTTTTTTCCCTCCAGGGGCTATCCGAGAACACTCCTCAGTGATAAGGTTACATTATTTTTCAGACCACGCTGGAGGGGTTGTGCACCGAATGGCATGTCAAACACCACACAACTGACATTTACTGCATCCGTGCCAACCTAACAGAGCACAGAAACCAGGAGATAAAGGCGCAGTTACACCTTAGGGTAGGAGATGATCACACAACATGGGCCCAGCACGTACCGGATACAGCTTTCTGCTTGCAAGACTGTACCAACGAAGTCTCTGGGAAATCTCCTGCGGAAATGCTATACTGCGCAAGCGTAGCACACCCAGGGGAATTTGCCTGCAGTGCAATGGACTCTAACCCAGAAGCTGCAGACTCTGAGGCAAGAGAACAGGGAAGAGAGTCATGCCATCAAGAAGCGTGCGCCAACCAGAAATGCTAAATTCAAAAATGGCTGCCGGAGACAGAACAACCTCCAAAATCCTTGTTGCCAGGCGATAATGTTTACATGCGAGCATACCATCTATCCATTGCCAAGCAGAACTTTTGCACGGGGTTCACCCACAAGTGGACTAGCCCACATCAGATTCTTGAAAGGATTAACAAGATGTTGTACCTAGTGCAGATCGGACCTAGGAGGAGATGTAACGTCCATAGGGATGACATTCATGCGGTGTCATCCCGGATGACAACTGAGAACCACGCCCACTTGCCAACTGGGAAGAAGTGAGAAAAGTGCAGAGGGACCAAAATTTGAAAAGTGTTGCAGAGGCATAAGTGAGTGACGTTTTGCCATCTAACCTAAGCCAAAGCCGCAATCCGAGTGTAAGTCCTACGTCGTCGGGAGGGAGGTCACACCTCGATTTTCATGATTTGGAAGTTACCACACCACCTGTTACCACGCCTATCAAAACAACTGTGCATAGGCCAGAATGGAAGAAATAAGCATAGTGTGGGGAGAAGAAACATCATCCCTCGAGTTTTGCGGCTTTCCAGCTGCCATACCGCCTACTACTACCCCCGCCACAACAAGAACACAGTGGTTGGCACAAGGGGAAATAAGTGATGTGTAGGGAGGAGAGGAGTCACCTCACGACTTTTGCGGCTATCCATTGAATACAATTCAAGAGTAAGTGAAGCTATAACCACCAAATTCATATCACTGGCATCGCTCATGACTTCGATCCCACCATTTTCAAACCATTTGTTATAACCAACAAATTTGATCTGGTAATATGAATAGTTATGCCCTAAGCCTCCTTATAGGCATAGATGTCTACCATGTTCTTATAAATTGAAGTTATAGTTATAGTCCATTAACGGTTACTTTGGATGTTTTGAAAGAAAACTCGGAAAAATCATCCTACGCTTAACATGTCAACCTGTTTTTTCAATAACTTGTACACCACAAATATACAACAATGTGATCAACAATAAAGTACTGTATTCTGGAGTAAATAAAAGTTTAACTTAGTGTCTTCTATAACTTGTAATATTTTTTTCACATTAAATACAAATTAAAAACAGTGAGAGCAGCAATGTGTTGGCAATGGCTAGTAAGAAATAGTTCACAGATAAATTTGTTTGACATAGTTTTTTGGCATGCTATTTGTAAAATAAACGTTGGCTATTGATACACTTGATTTCTTAGGTAGCACTGAAGGACAGTTAGAAATATCAGCACAAATTACTGTGCGTAGGCTCTAGTGACATGGTGTTATTTCCTTCATCTAAGGAATAAAATTCTATAGACGGAGCAGAGCTTGTCGCATCTATCTTTCTTTATCTCGGGAAGTTTTGCAGTGCCCGTAGTAGCAGGAAATTATACACATTTTCAATTTTAGCATATTTCAAACTTATGACACCAAAAATAATTATTTAATTTGTAATTTACAACTGAAACAAGATTATATTGTTTGAATACTTATTATTATTATTATTATACATTTAGATGTGATGGCAGGATGGTTACAAATCTGAAGTTGGCAGAAGAGGCGACTGGAGATGCCGATGACATGACATGGCATGTTTCTGAACAAATTGTTAAGTTCGTACTTGTTCTTTTTAAATCTACCTAGGCAAGTTATGATGTTGTGATAAATATTTTCTTTACGGCAGGAATAAATATAAATATACTGTTAAGTACGTTGCAACCACTGTGTGTATGAAAGATTATTGTTGCCGTTACATTACGTTGAACAAGTATGTGTGTGATTGCAAATATCAGACTTGTGAAATTTATATGCTTTAATTGTGAACTGTTCTTAATACAAAATTAATTGTTTGAAAGTCGCATCTGTTTATCACATAGTTGTAATCTTGCCCTAGGTGTTTGAAATATAATTATGCAACGTGCTTACGTTTCTGCGATTTGAATGTTTTCCACAACCCCAACAAAATACTAATCCAAGCCAAATAAATTTAAGTAAATTATGAAATAAACTCCGCCACTGCCGGTCCCAAGCCCAGGGCCTCATCTTGCAAGAGATGAGGAAGGAGGTGGGGGAGGAGTAACACCTAGTAAAAAAATCTGGGTCCATCTGGCTCCGGATGGAAGCATCCTGTAAGGGGAGCTGCTTAGGGTTACAGGTGAAACCCGGTCAACGGTCTCAAAAGTGGAAGAGCCTAGATTGAGTAAACCACGAATAAAAATCAAAATTTTGGACTAAAAATCCGATCTTATCTTGGAATTTATTTCCTACGCTGTACAATGTACAATTTCAATTGCAGAATGAAAAATCCACGGAAAGAAAGCACTACCCCAGGTAGTAACTCGGAAGAGGAATCCACCATTGCATTATGCAATGCACCGGGACTTAGGGTTCTGGGGAGTCCCAACATCTGCAATAAGGATGAGACGGCGGATCCTTGGTAACCTTCCAAACTCAAGTTCAAGAAGAAATTATTTGCAGATACTTTGAATGTAACTTCCTTACTACAAACTGGTAAACAGAAAGAACTTGAAATCCTCTTAGATAAACATGAACTACAAATCCTAGCAGTACTAGAAACAAGATTCTTGAACAAAAATTTTACAGACACCAAAAACCATAGAATATTTAAGGGTAAACCAGCAATCAAAATTATGAAAGGAATACCACTTCTTGGTACTACCTTCTATGTACATAAAAATTTAGTAGATAATGTAACAGAATTCAAATATAGTTCAGAAAGAATATCTCTCCTCACAATTAAGAGCAAAAATTGCCTTTGTTAATTGCCATGCACCAATAAATGAAGACAACAAGAAAAATCCGAGTAAAGTAGAAGAATTCTGGGAACTTCTGGAAGAGGAAATAACCTAAATTAAATGTGGTGATACTACTAGGGAATTTTTATTCACAAATAGAGAGAGAAAATACTTTTTGAAAACAGTAGGTGACTATCCAGCCCATAAAAGAACAAACAAAAATGCCATGAGGCTAATTAATCTCTGTAAAAGCTTTCAATTGAAATTAATGTCGACTTTCTTTAGGAAATTACCATGAAGAGCTAAAACATGGATATCTCCTAATCCAATGTTACGGGAATTCCAGTTGGATCATGTGGCAGTTTCTCAAAGGAATATTAAAGAAATTATGAATGTAAAAGTAATAAGAAATAGAGAATTTGACTCAGATCACTACCTCTTTAAAATTAAGTTCAAACTTCTCCCTCATAAAAATAAAAAAAAGACAACAAATATTAATTAATTACAACATAGACAGACTCAACATCACACAAGAAACAATAAAAAAGTTTTCAGGAAGAAATTCAAATAACTAAATCAGATAAATGGCAGGAATTATCCAAAGAAACCAACAGTGCAGCAAAGAATGTATTCGGGTCTGGGAAAATGATCAAGAAAGTCTGGTGGAATGAAACTTGTGAAGAAGCGCTAGCAGAAACAACAAAACTATGGAAAAAATGGAAATGCTCTGGAAAGAATGAACACTTTGATCAATTTAAGCAACAAAGAAAAGAAACAGCAAGAATAACAAAAAGAGTGTTAAAAGATCCTTTGAAAAGTCGGACTGCTTGAAATACAAGATAACTTTGTTCAAAATCACTCCCAGGATTTCTATCAGTTGTTTAAAAATAACCTAAAAGACAATCAAGCATCAAGTATTTGCTTCAGAGGTGAAAATATGGGGTTAACCAATACCAAGAATTGTACAATCCTAAAGAAGTACGTTGATCAACTTCTGAACTGTGAAGAACCGAACTACATGTTAGAATTCCCAGAGATCCACGAAAACTTAGAAACAGATCCACCACCTACTGTTGCGGGAAGGGGGGGGGGGGGGACAGCAGAAATGACTCCAATACAGCTAAACTTATATAATGGTTTCAACCAAAAATCATAGATGAACCTTCAAATCACCTTTGAAGAACTCTGGAAAATGGAAAAGATCCGGAAGAATGGAAAGTGGCTCTTATACATCCTTTGCATAACGAAGGTAACAAGCAAGCTGTCAATAGCTATAGAGGCATATCCCTTTTGCCAGTGGCTTATAAGATATTCTCAAAAATATTACTAAACAGGATAGAAGCAACACTTGACAGTCATTTGGGTGAATATCAGAGTGGATTTAGAAAGGGTAGATACGGCACAGAACAGATTTTCAACCTGAAGTCCATAGTCCATCAGAGACTCACAAACACCAAAAACCAAGAGATTTTAAAAAGGCTTTTTTGATTCTGTTGATAGAGAAACTCTAGATAAAGTAATCCGAGAAATTGGAGTTAAATCTAAATTAGCAAATCTAATCTGTGAAACCCTCACAGACACCATATTAAAAGTAGAATTTCAGGGTGATATATCTAAACCATTCAAAACAAATACAGGTGTAAGGCAAAGCGATGGTTTATCCCCACTACTCTTCAACTGCCTCTTGGAGAAAATAGTAAGAATTTGGAATGAATAACTAAAAGAACACAAGCTATCACCAATAACACTGGGGAGAAAGAACAAGGGTGTTGAAATAAACTGTCTAGCATTTCCAGATGGTTTTGCCATACTTTCTGAAAACTTGACAAACACAGCAATACAAGTCAATCTCTTAGAAGGGATAGCCAACAAAACAGGTTTAAGAATTTCTGTAGGAAAAAAAAAAATTATGACAACTAAAATGGCCCAGAAATAGTAGCAACAGATATTGGTCAAATGAAGAGAGTAAATAAGTTCAAATATTTGGGGGAAATAATTCAGGAAAATGGTTTGGAGAAATTCGCGGTAGATGAAAGGATACACAAGATGGAAAGAGTATATGGCATAACGAGGAATATCTACAACAAAAAATGTTTACCTAAAAATCTTAAAATACAGCACTATATCACAGTAGTCAAACCGGAATGTCTTTACGCAATTACTGAATTACAAGTTGCATAAATTAGAAATACTAGAAAGAAAAATTATACATAAAATACTTGGACCACTAATAACTACAGAATTCTGGAAATTAAGAAGTAATGATGAAATATATCACAACATAGAAAACATAACAGAAACAATACAGAAGTGACAATTGATATTTTTTGGACATTTATATAGAATGGATTACAACAGGTTAACCAAACGGATCTTCAAATATCTTTGGAACAAGAAATTAACAACCATCTTTATTCAGGAAGTTAAGAAAGATTTGGAAAGAAACAATATATATATGTGAAGGAGGGAGAACGGGAGGGAGGGAGGGAGGGAGGGAGGGAGAGAAAAAAAAAAAGGTTAAAAATTGAAGGATTCCAAGGCAGGAAGGAAAAGAAAAAAGGCTCGAAATGGTCCGAGGAGAGGTAAAAGATACATAGTGAGAAGATGATGAAGTATTGGAGGAAGAAGAAGGAACAACAAAGGACGAAGCATTGAAATTAGCTCATAGTCCCTAGAAGACACTAATGGAAAAAGGAGAATAAATAAACTTAGACAACAGTAAGTACCGATGGATACAAATATGAGTGGAATAAAAGTTACGGTAGACCTGTTTGTGTGCATGTTCACCACTATCTTATAAGTTTGTCATTGCTAAGTACAATAAATAGGCTACACGGGCTGCATGCTTGAATTTACTGTGTCTTTTTGTTGAACTGATTTGATTTTATTCCAACTAAGGTCACCTTTTTAACAAAATAACCCAACACATTAATATCATGAGGTTAAATACCACAGTTCTTTCCCCTGTAGTTATACCAACTAAGGCCACCCTTTTAACAACATAACCCAACACATTAATATCACGAGGTTAAATACCACAGTTCTTTCCCCTGTAGGTATACCAACTACGGGCCCCCTTTTAACAAAATAACCCAACACATTAATATAACGAGGTTAAATACTACAGTTCTTTCCCCTGTAGTTATACCAACTAAGGCCACCCTTTTAACAAAATAACCCAACACATTAATATAACGAGGTTAAATACCACAGTTCTTTCCCCTGTAGTTATACCAACTAAGGCCACCCTTTTAACAAAATAACCCAACACATTAATATAACGAGGTTAAATACCACAGTTCTTTCCCCTGTAGTTATACCAACTAAGGCCACCCTTTTAACAAAATAACCCACACATTAATATCACGAGGTTAAATACCACAGTTCTTTCCCCTGTAGTTATACCAGGGTTAAACACAGTCACTGCAAAATATTAACATGTATTATGTGTAATGTGCTATGTCGTGTATAACAGATATGTTTACAATGTAAAATAACCGTAAGATATATCAACTTAGACATTGTTAAAAAGTCATAAAGCTGACCAAGATATGGTTATAGGTCTAAATTGTGGACATTCTTACGAAATGGTTTTTGGAATATGACTGAATTCTTTGAACAGCTGAAAACAGTGAACAATCAGTAATCAGCAACTAAAAGTAGAACTTTAGCAGGGCTTCAGAAAAGTCTAAAGTAACCGTGAATGGCCTACAACAAATTTATATTATACATAACACTCACATCCTCAAAAGAGATTAAATAGTCTGTTATGCCCTAAGCTTTCATATAAACATAAATGTCTACCATTTTCGATCCATTGAAGTTATAACTGCAAAGTTTATATCATATTTAACACTCTTTGTAACGATTGAAGCAATATGTTCCATTATGCATTAAGCTTTTTTATATGCTTAGTTCCTCCATTTTTGAAACTATGTATCTTAAATACCTGTAAAAATCATATCATATAGGCCATAACACCATATCAAGAAACGGGGGTATTGGACATTTTGACTCAACTATTTTTACAAGCATATTATTTATGCTTCCTTCCAGTACAGTCTTTTACTCCCTTCATCTTACCATGTGGATTTTAACAATGCTAATGCCATCATTTGATATCCGTATCAAGATATTTGTATGTAAGTAATTTTGGAAGACGACAAATATCCATTTCCGGTCATTAAAATACATGCTCAGCTTATATTTTGGCGATATGCAAAACACTTCTCCATGTATTGTGATGACATAGCAGCCACCCTACCAAATCAGAAACTGTCACTGTGATGACACAGGAAAGGAATTTACAATGGACAACTCTTATATATAAATGATTGTCAGTATCAAGTTCTTTACTTGTCTGAATGAACAAAAGGGTAACTATATATTTTAAATAAAATGAAATATGTAATTTTACAAATGAAATTTATTTAAACAATTTCTTATAAGCAATTATATATTTGCACAATCATGCATTTACTAGTAGTACTGTAGTGATGCACCTGAAGATTTACAAAGGAAAAGTAATCCAGCCTGCCCCAAATAAAAAAGTGTATGCAACCACAGGAATCTATACAACCATCAACATCAATCTGCCCGAAAATAATTTCCAGTTCTAGTGCCGTAAGTAATCTGGATTTGTCTAGGGTTGTCTGGAACACAGTGTTGTTTAACTCACTGAGCCAAACCACCTCTTATGCGTTTCCCAAAAAATAACTACCTGTAATCAGTCAGAAGTTCAAGATTCATGGCAGACTCCTTCAGTGTGGCATTAGGCCGTAAATTTTAGCATGTGTCTACAAAATATTGCTTCTAATAAACTGGTGTTGGTAAAGAATGTCACTTCTGCTCCACTCTACCCACATTTAGGTAAACAACATGTTTCCAAGCAACACCGACAAACTCCGGCACGTTATTCACGATGAAAAATAAAATGAAAATGTCTGTACCACATTTTCCTTAAAAGTGAATATTAAGGGAGCTATGCATCCCTAAAATCCATGGTTTCGAATGCAACTGAGTTAAAAATAACAGGAACTACTCATGATTAAGGTACAATTCAATGAATAGTGTTTTGTAGAACAGAGATCTTACATCTGTGAAAATGTAGTTGATAATATCATCTCCTGTTGTCATGAAAATTGGGATTGCCATCCTGTTTTAGCCCCAAACAATGTAAACAGTAAGCTGTAAGCGATTTGTTGAGATGACATAAGAATCAGCGCATCTTAACTAACAAAAATGGCTTGTCTTGTCAGAATACTCTCCAGTGAACCGCTTTCGCGAAATCACTTAGGAAAGTACATATGCAAACCAGAAGGGGACTGGGCTGCGAGGTTGGCAACATGCAATTAATGGGGCGGTAAAACACCACGTGGCACATGACTTCACAATGTGCTAGTGACAGCCTGATAAGTGGTTGGTGTAAACAACGGTGCTCATTCCATCATGTACTCACGCTAGATGTGTTACTGACTTAGTTGCAGTACAATATTACGATGTAGTGTTACACATGGGCAGAATGTACAGACATGGTGCTGGTGTATGGGTGCAACGATTGTAATGGACGAGCTGCCCAGCGTCTTTACACAGACCAATTTCCAGGCAGGCATGTTTCTGTGCTCGAGCAGTGGTGCTTGCGTACTTGAGAGCAGGTCATAGAGTGAAACTCTTGTTGGAGAAGAAGTTAACATTTCAGACCAAGAAGCTGTTGCAGTAATTAGCTAATTTGCAAGGGGTAGTCTAAGACTTTAACTGGAGTAGCATTTTATTACAGCATACTATCATACACTCGGACCTCCGCCCGCCAATAGTTCTTACAATCCTCAGCGTAACACAGTGCATATATCTCCAGTCAAGTCACATGGTTACCCACGTCATAACCAAGGGTCAGAACTTCGTGACCACTACGTCTGAGGGTGCACCCGCCAGAACGCTGACCCACAACATCACATGACCGATAATCTACGTTGTCTTCCTCAAACAATTACGGCCCTGCAACCCCGGGGCGTCTTAGACGGACCCTTCGGGAGCGCATGACAACTCGTGGCCCTGTGTACATTATCAGGGGTTGATGCGCTTACGAGGGTAAGTGATGGCTGGGTATACAGTGACCAACATGAGTTAACAATAACAAGATAAAGTCGCCGCCTGGCTGTGGGCAACTCATGCATGCAATGATTACATGACACTCTACCATTCCAAGCCTTGTGGGAGAACCCCAGCTTGTTCCTAAAGAAGACTCGTAATTTGAATTATAACTAATATATACATAAAACACTTAACATCAGTATTCCTTATGAAATTAATATACCATAACTATGTCATATTACATTATCATACCCCACCACGCGGAAATGGCAAGTGGCGCACAACAATGTCCCACACCATACGAAGTTTGAGGCAGTTACCAGATGGTTCAATGAAACAGGAATGGTGCAGGTACGGGCAAGGTAATGTGCGTGGCAATATGTAGTTTGTCGCATGCTGTACTCAGCCATAATGTACGGGTTATGAGCTTCAGGTACGGAAATCAGAAACAGTATGATGGCTGACACTGCGCAGGGTACAATTAGAGGAGATACTGAAGCAATTTGAGATGCAGCCCTCAACAAGCGCATGTCAGGTGGCAGTTGAGATGTTGAATTTTGTTCAATACATTATAAAAGAAGCAGCACTTAACAAGGTAGAACTTAATTTGTCACCATCACTGGTTTTAATTGCATTTTTTAAGTCAAAAAGGTAGAGTCTATCGTTAAAAAGTGCTTCATGTAACTCGTGACATTATAGAATTAAGGCAATCCTAAAGCTCATATCCATAATTCTGTCTACCACTTCTTGCACAGTTTGATTTACTACATTATAAAAATAATTATAATATTCCAAATAACATGAGTCTAGCTTCTGTATGTTTTTAGTGTTATTCAAAAAAGGGGGTCTTCCAGATTCTTAATGAGTACGATATGATTCTCCAAGTTGGTTACAATATCATCCTCTATATAAGAAATATAATTCAATTTTTTTTTTCCAAACGAGCATAGTCCTCAGAGTCTAAGTCCCAAACAAAGATTTAAGAATTTTGCTACCACAATTTAGAATACCTCTCTTCTGCCGAGATCCTGAAGGAAGTAAGGTCAATGTAGCAATTTCAGATCTGAAGGCAACGGTGCTTTCTTCTAGCTGAGCGATAGAGTACTGAAAATTCTGATCAAAGGTGACATTTTCACGAGAAATTCTACTTATATTGTCATGCACAGAAAACAGGATGTTATCATCCTTTACAAAAATTTCACCAGTATTAAAGTTTGTTACCGTAACTGCAAAATACTACAGTGGTGAGAGTACAAAAGCCAAGAAAATCAGGAACATAGTGGAGTGCTTGGGCTCAAAATACTTCCACTGAGAAACGAGAGAGATAACTAAAACAAACAAGGAGGGTCCTTCCAAAAGAATAACCACACTACAATGTTTAACACCATAATATACTGCCAAGAAATTATCCCAAAGAAACAACAATTACAATATCTAAAAATTTTATATACATAATCCAACAAACCAACATTTAATAATTTTATTAACATTTTGGACAAATTTTTTTCTCATACACTAGTACCATGGATTTTTTGACTATCTGCAATTTCGGCATTCATTTTTTTTCCAAATAAAATGTTTTCTAATGACCTCAATGATTTTATAAAGTCCAAGGTTTCCATCTACAGGAGAAAAAATATTCAAACACCATAGGTTTCAAAACACTAGGCATGACAATGTGCTTACGTATGTCACAAAATTTGCAATATAGGATATCCTTGGACAAAGAATATAGCTTTTGTTCAATACCAGACTCTAAGTTTTGGATAATAGTCTTTAATTCCTGATCTTGTTCCTGATAATGTTTTACATTATCAAATGCCAATAGGAATTCAGTCAAAATGTTACAATTTGGTGAACTCTCAGGTTCCTCAATCAATTTGGTTCCTTCAAGCATGTGCAAGAGCGCATTTACAACAACATTCTGAGTACCTTTTATGTGTATTTTAATATGAAATTTGCACCAACCAATAGCCTATTTTGCCTAATTGCCACGGATGTGCTTACAGCCAAGATAACGCCTGGTTATCGGTTTACAGCTAAAATTAAGCATGCTCAAGACATTAATGAAATTTGGCATTACAGAATACCATGGCCATACAATAAAACTCATAGATGGGAGATGACATTCTTTCCTATGGGGTCAAGGCTCGTGACGCGAATGCTATAGGCTGGCAAACTCCATTTATCTCATGTGCAAGCACCGCCCTAATGGCCAGGCTCGAGGCATCGGTCTGTAGAATGAATTGTTTGGAAAAGTCAGCCATGAGCAGCACAGGGTGGTTAGTGATATCCTGTTTGAATGTTTCGAAAGACTTTTATTGGTCTGCACCCCATTCTAATTTAGCAGGTTTCTTTCGTAATTGGCTGAGGGAAGCAACCTTTTCTTAATAAACATGCTAAAAATTGGGAAAATTCCTAACTGCTCTAGTTCTTTCTGGGTCAATGGGAAATGCCATGAGTAGTAATTTTGAGGCCTAGAAAGGAAATTTCAGGCCCTGCACACTTCACTTTAATTAGATTCAGTCAATCCAGCCTTTTCCAAACAGCAAAACACTTCTTATAGATGCTTTAAATGTGGTTCAAAATTGTCTGAATAGACCACCAGGTCTCTAAATAATTGTACACAAACTTGAATTTAATGTCATAAAATATTTGGTCCAGAAGCCTAGTAAGGACTCGAGCTCCTGTGGCCAGATCAAAAGGCATACGAACCAAGAGGCACATGAGAGGGGGATACAAAATTGGTTATGGGCTTGGATTCTTTACTCAATGGTATCTAGTGATAAGCTGCATTTAAAGTCTATTGTGGTAAAATTTTTTGGTTTAACTGAACCAGTTGAAAAAAGAATGTAAGTAGGACAATGGCACTGATTCAATTTCAATTTTTGTGTTTCCTTTACAATAAGTGATAACCATGGGTTGTTTTCCGTTTGGCTTGGGCACATGAAAAGCTGGACTGGCATACTGAGATGTAGTCTGTTCTATCAAACCTTTATTAATCACGTTTTGTACCTGCCGTCTTAATAGTGCCATTTTAGGAGAAGCCAAACAATATGGTTGACTATTAATTGGTGCTTTATAAAGCAATTTAATTTAAAACTCCAGAAGTTTGGCAAGGCCTAACACTGGAGTCAAAACACTAGGGAACTTATCAGAAAGTTCCTGAATATTACTCTACGTTTGTGCAGATAAATGGCCAAGAGAATTTACTGATGTTTTATTTTCACAATCTATTGTTATTTCAGTGGTAGTGTTACTATAATTGTTACCCACAAAAGGTATTTTCTCTTTTAAGGCAAAATAAAATAAAATGTTTTTTTTTTTTTTTTTTGCACATCTCAGATTTGACTGGTCTTCTTCGTAAAATCTACTCTAATAATAATATTTAAACTTAACTAAACGGCAATAAGACATTTTACCATCCAGGTAAAATGCGAAATCCTTTTTAACTCCACAACAAGAAATTGGCAAGGGAGTATTTGAAGCAGTATAACATTTGAAAAAATTATCTTCAACAGATATTTATGAAATTAAACTCCTGTATATTTTTGAAAAGTTTTCCTGAAATAATAGGAACCTGAATCAACTAGGGCGCTAACACTCAATGAACCTAAATCCAATTCAATGTGAGGGGTAATAGCTCTTTCAATGCCAACAACATTTGGGAAAACAGACATGCTACATGCTTAAAGGACTAGAATCCTTATGCTCACTGTGAGCCTCCATTTGTCCAAACAATCATTGAAATAGGTTACAAATGTCTACTCACCTGTCCTCCTCGCTGTTCACATTTCTTAGTTGCCAACAGTTGGCTGCAATGTGTCCTACTTTGTTACAAAAGAAACAAATGGGTGGCAGGGTGTTGTTTACCTGCATCATCTTGCATGACATCTTTACTATGTTTACTACTATCATTAAAATTTACCCTGGTCTTTAGAATCATCATCAGTTGTCATAGCTCTACGCAATTTGTCGTCTACTGAAAAAGCACCTGATTTATCATGCTGGTGTTTGTGAAACATGTTCCCTTTAAATGTTGGATCTGGCTCTTCATGCCTTTGGTCAACATAACGGATATTTTGAAAATGAATACACATTTTATCTAACACTGCAAAATTGGTTGGTTTTTCATCAAATAGTACACGTATATGCTCTTGAGGTGCAAGTCCCCCCAAATTATTATCAACAACTTCTTGCTCAGAAAGTGACAACATAAGCACTACAGCAGATTCCTTAATGCTACTGATGTACACTGAGAATGGTTCATAAGGACAGATTAAAATGTTTCAAACGTAACTCTGTCAAAAGCCTTGTGGGGATAAAAAAAAAGTATAAAATGCCTTTATGATAAGCATCAAAACATAAACATTGGGCAATTGCCTGTTGAGTACATTAACATAAGGGTCCCTAAGTAAAAGGGGAAAATAATCTCCAACAACTGAGGTTCAAGTAAAGTATTACATTGGTGCAAACAAACAATAATTTTTAAAAATTCTAAAAACTTGGGTACATACAGACCATTGGTTTTACATAAATCTTTTAAACATACTCTCAAGAGGGCGAGCAATCTTTCCAAAAACAGGTGAGGGTGCCTGGTACATACTTGGGTAAACAGCAGGAGTCATGTTCACTCTGGGTACAAAATCATAATTAGAAGTGGGGCCCAGCATTTGTGCGGTTGAAGTAAAAGGAGCAAAAATACCAGGGGCAGGAGTAGTGAGTTGAGGACTAATTGTGCAAAAGGTTGGATAGGTAACTGTGTTGGGTAAGCCAAATTTTGGATTTTGGGTTTCGGATGTGGGAAGAGCATCAAAGGCAGAAACACTAAATTGTTCAGTAAGACGCGATGCAGCACTTTCATTCTGTGTGGTAGTAACCACACGGAATTGGCTTTCACCTTGTTTCACAGAGTCACTCAGTACATCCACTTGTTCTACATTTTGTAGGGATGCAGACTCAGTCAGAAAGGACCTTGTGGGACATGCTCAACAAATACCTTGCTTGTCTATCCAAATGAGTAAGCCTTTGCTTTATTCTTATTAAATTAACTACTTTGGTCATCATACAAGTTTTCAACCATTTCAATTAGTTAAAACAACTTTGAGACACAAGATTCATACTCAGCATTTATGTCAAGGTTGGTTAAGTTCATTACATTTGTTGGTACATTTTCCTGAAGGGCACTATAGAATGCTTTTCGCAAATCAGCCACAGTAAATTCTGCAGACTGTACTTCTTGCAATTTAAGCTCATAGAACAATTCGTCCTTGAGAAGCCACTTTGGTACTACTATTTTACTCGGCATCATTAAAAAATTACACATACACTAAAATATTAAAATTAAACAATGTATAATATAACATGTACTATCGGGAGTAGTCGCAGTAATAGGAAGTGTTGAAAAACTGCTCAAAGGATCACACAAACAGAAAACCATGCATTTCTACCACTCTGTTGAGCCACCCCTTGGTGTTCAAGACCGGAATCCACAGGTAGAGAAATCCCCAGAAAGAGGATTGTCAACCCAAAAAGATCCCAACCCAAGCACCAAGGTACCCCAGAGGAGAACTAAGAATGAAATTAGCCACAAGCATGATCCTTTATACTAACGAATGATTAAAACACAGGGCCGAGCCCCACCACACCATCTTGCCTTTCACATCCTCATGGGAAAACTCCAAAGCTTGAAAATGAGGCTTTAAACACATGCATGCACAATGCAAAAGAGAGATGGTAATATCAAATACCAAGCTTTGCTCTAGTTCACAAAGTTACTATGGTAAGCTAATTTACCTTCATTTAATTCTTTAGCATAAAGTGCTTCTATACTCAGAATTCAGAATTAAAAAGTAACAAATTAGAAATAGCTTATTTAAATTTTTTTATTTGTATTCAGATGTTGACACTGAAGCACCCACAGAGCCCCAATCGGAGGGGCAAAAAAACTATTAACACATGCAAATTCCAAGCTTTTTTTGTGGTTTTATAGAATTAAAATTAGACTGTTCCAAAGATGGCGACAAAATGGGCAGCCATGATGAAAGACTTGCTTCACTAAGAGTGCATACAGAAAGGCAAAAAAAAATCTTAGCTGACATTTGCCAGATGCTGGTCCGGGCTACGGCGCACAGGCGAAAAAAAGAAATCAGCTCATGGTCCCATCACACAGCTAGGCCATGGCATAAACCAGGATGGCATACTTTACATCATGGTCAGGTACGAGCAGAAGTCCCAGGCAAAACTTGAAGTACCATAATTTAACACACATTAGGTAAAAAAGTTTAATATTCACTTTAAAACAATTATCGGATGGCAGAAACAATACAGCACCTAATTTACCTATTGCGAGCGGTCTATGAACTTATTACATTATATTAGAAGATTATCAAGAAGCAAAAATAAATGCATGGTTACATCTTAAAAAGGAGTCATGAAGAAGGATGAGTCAGCACTTTTCTTTTATCAACAAAGAAAAACTTGGGTCATTCCGATACACACACGGGCAATCGATATCTCGAATCACCATGTCGCGATCACCAAAGTTATCACGACGACAAACATAGCGTATAATATTTTTAACTTTAGATTACAACATTAATTATTGTAAAAACATTATAAACATATAACATAAAGACATGAAATCATAAAAAGCACCAGCTCTGCCATCTGGTATGACAAATGTGAACAAAAAACACAGGTGTGGTAGAGACCGCACAAAAAGGTTAGCTACTTTAAGAGCAACAAACACACTGAAAATAAACAAATTGCATTATTTTGTTACTGCTTATTGTATTTACAATTACAAGTATGAAAAACGCTTTTAATTAAAGTTACACCAATCTTTAACTTGACATAATAAATATTAAAAGGGAAACAAATTGGCCTTAAAAATTTAATATCCATAATAATTAACAAAAGACAACAGGGCTTTTCCAATAAAAGGATTTTTCTTAACAAAAATAAATTAGAACAAATTAGAGAGAAAATGTCACCACATGAGACAGAGCTCACTTGCTCTCAACTTTAGATGATTTATTAAAGCCTGGGTCCAACCTTAACCCTCACAATCATATCTTCTTCCTCCTGGCATAACCTGTGTATACTTCTTGTCAATTGTGCTTTCTATTTTATTGTCATTATACAATTATACACAGCCACATTTGAGGTCTTAAGCATCATGATGCCCTGGTTTTGTACAGTTACAGTATAACCACATACTTTATTGTACAGCACCATATTTTTCCACCTCTTAAGTAAGTTTGTTTATGACAACATGCTTCAAACTTGACAGAAACGAGCAAACGTCTTGCAATGTAATTGTTAAATTTGGTGCAACATAATCTTTTAGAAGGCCCTTGAATGAAGACTGTATCGGGTAAAAGCCATTAACATTAGTCGTCTTACAGAGTGCTGACATAGGTTGCAATGTGTGATTAGATGATGAAATGGTAGGTGGAATATCCGATACACCATTTGAGGCACCTTGAGAGCAATTCATGTATACAAATTGAGAAGATGAGGGATAATCCTGATGGTCAGCAGAGGTCACTCTATCCTTTTTTTTTTGCAGAGTTCAAAATGCCTATTTAAATTGTCAGCACATGCAAACATTCAATGGCACCTATCACAGTAATATGTCAAAAGAATGGTGCTCCTCGCACATTTACTTTTCTCATGTCTCCTTGCATCGTGTGCATATGTAAACATCTTGTCATAATAGTTGCATGAATTTTTTGGTGGGAGCAAAGAACTGGTCTCAACATTTGCAGGTGAACCCTTGCATTTCTTTGGTAATTCCAGGAAAATAAACCTTGGCAGGCAATGGAGGGAGACCTTTACATATTGTAAGACATCTTTTTAAGCTGCTACGCCACACAAACTGAGATTTGCACTTTTCACATGTGAATATATCAAGCTTTGCATTCTGATGACAACCAGCTTCATGCTGCCAGACGTTTTTGATGTTTTTATACTGTCATATTATATTACCAGTAGGTTTTTTATTTCATGACTGATGCAACTAGCATTAATTATGCAAATTGTAACATCTGTCTTTTTAAAACCATCCCATTGTAGAGCGCTGAAGGCTGTGGTATTGCAATTCTCATCTGCCATCTTGGATGTGACAACACAGCTGTCACCTTGTTTATGTCCGTCACTTTGTTTCAGCCCGCCATCTTGTTTATACACACTGTGTTGTTTGTGGTTATCGAAATGATGGCGGGGTAAAGAATAGTGACAAAATGATTGAGTAATCCATGGCTTTGTGTTAGCAATGGTCACAAAATTTCAAGCAATAGTATCAGAGAAAATAATTTAAGAAACAGTATGTTCAGTCAAACAATGAGGAGGAAGGCTAAATAATGTCATGGGAAAAAACCCTTTCTTTTATAACAGTTTACGTAAATGAAAGTTTAGATGCACTTATGAGCACACAGTCTAATGAATTGAGCAGATGATGGCTTTCTGCAATATTAATACGCCTGAAGTTGAAATACGTTATAATATTATTCTTGTAATTTTTATACCAGGGAAGTGCACTTAGCAAATTACACTTCACCTCTCTTAAAAAAATATAATACAACTTGCCCACTGTTCCCGTTTTGGAAAATCCAACTAACACAGATGTATTAATTCATCGCAGGCCATTTAGTGAAGAGGTTCCAGTGATACATTAATTGTCTGGTTCGTAAACATGTACTAGTAACACAACCATTTTTAATTAACCCCACAGAAAACCACATAAACAATAAGTATATATACTCAGAACCTTAACCTATATACCTGCTGCTGAAATAATACCTCAGCACATCACTTCCCGACAGTCCGCCACACCCCACCCAAATGTAAGTATCCATGAAAAAGTTCCAGACAAGGCTTGGAATCACACTGTGGACCTCAACAATAGCAAAAGTATTAACTAACTAGCCAATGAGTAGTACATGGCCACATGTGAGTAGAAGTAAAAAATAATTCCTTTGAACATACATTTTCATTATACTTTAGATATAATTTGCCAGCCTCACAACCCTTGCACAGAACCAGAAGCTCTTCAACCATACATGTTTAGTGCAAAATGGTTAACGAACTAGGAGACAGCCCACGTACACTGTTCGCACGAGCACTGCTCACGATGATTGGAAAATATGCAGATACTGAAAAAATGCAAATATATTATACATTTTTAAGATAATTGCACACGAGACAAAGAGAAAAACTTCAAATTTTGTAAAACAAAGATGTAGGAACACTCTGAGAAAACACTTTGCTCACAATAACTGGAACCATGGATGGCATAATGTGATCTTGACATTGACATTGGTCCACCATCTCGAATGACCTTTACTAGTTGAAACAAATCACGCATATATTAAAAAAAACTTTAAATTCACAGAAAAAAAAATTATATGCCACATCCTTTTACTCTTGCTGTTGCAGCACACTTCGATCATTTCCTTCTACCTGAATACAGAGAATTATAACATAAAAACCAGCAAACCACTTGGCACAAAGACCGACCCCTCGCAGGACAAATCCCTCGCACGATACAGGCTTCGCAATCACATTGTGGTTTGTTGGTTTTTATGTTGTAATTCTCTGTATTCAGGTAGAAGGAAATGATTGGACGAGTGCTGCAACAACAAATGTAAAAGAATGTGGCAAATTATTTTTTTCTGGGAATTTAAAGTTTTTCTAAAAATAAATGTGATTTTTGTTTTAAGTGGTAGAGATAATTCGAGATGGTGATGTCAATGTCACATTATGTCATCCAAGGTGTCGATTATGATGTCGCTGTTCCTGCTATTGTGAGCAGTGTGTTTCTCACTGTGTTCCTATGTTTTTGATTTACAAAATTCATGGTTTCTCTCTGTCTCATGCGCATTTATCTTAAAAATTTATAGTAAACATGCGTTTTTTCTGTATATCTGTGTTTTCCAATCATCATGATCAGTGCTCATGTGAACAGTGACCGTGGGCTGTCTCTTAGTTCTCTAACCATTTTACATTAAACATGTATGGTAGAAGAGATTCTGGTTCTGTGCAAGGGATGCGAGGCTGGCAAACATATATCTAAAAGTGTAATGAAATGGTATGTTCGAAGGAATTATTTTTTACTTCTACACGTACATGACCATGGACAACTCACTGGCTAGTTAGTTAATACTTTCGTTGTTGTTGAGGTCCGCGGTTTAATTCCCAGCCTAGTCAGGAACATTTTGATGGATATTTATATTTGGGTGGGGTTTGGCAGACTGTCAGGAAGTGATGTGCTGAAGTATTATTTGAAAAGTAGGTATACAGGTTAATGTTCTGACTGTATATACTTATTGTTTATGTAGATTTCTTCAGGGTTAATTCAAAAATAGTTTGGCTACTAGTACAAGTTTACAAACCAGACAATAAATATGTTACTGTAACTTCTTGACTAAATGTCCTGCTATGAATTAATATGTGTCTGTGCGAGTTTAGTTTCTCAAAACAGGAACAGTGGGCAAGTTATTGTTACAAGAATGCCTGAGGGGCGTATCTGAGTTCATGAAGGATGGCGCTATTAATAAAAATAAAAGAACTAAAATCGAGTTATAATTTATTCACACAGCTATTATTTCATCATTAGATTATCTGCATCCACTATTACTCTTCTTGATACACGCAGTTGCAGGTTTCCCTTCCGCTGGTCACTTCTCACGCTGCCCGTTTTCTATTGCTCGGAACTCAGCCACTCATTCACTCATCAACTACTCTGCTAGGAGGCTTGTCACACTTATATAACGTTCATCCTGACCATTTGGAAGGTTGAAAGTACCCCACGTTGCACTGAGGGAACAAGGTCAGTAATACTGAGCTTTATTCAGATAAATGCAGAAATCAATACAACCAAGGCCAGCAGCGCATGCCGCAAAAAGAACCATCATGTTGGCTCACTTGCTGTAACAGATACGAGACCAGCCTATCGCACGCATGTTCATTCAAAATAATCCTTTAAATTTCTGTAGCCGCTATCATATAATTGCTGTTCTTCACTTCCACTGACTCCTGCAGGATGCAAAGCATGTAACACTGCCCCCTCCTCAAGACAGTTCATCCTGAACAGAATCTGCAATGTCAGGACCTTCGTAGTGTGCCAGTCTGTCTATGTGGAAAATTTTCAGCTTCCCCTGAGAACCTTGACAACAAATCTGAAATACCACATTGTTGATATTATTCAGAATCTTTTAGGGGCCTTCCCAACATTTCTGTAGCTTCAGGCAGTACCCCTTTCTCTTCTGTGGGTCGTATAGCCACACCAGTTGTCCTCCTTGAAATACCTTACCTGACATTCTCCTATTATACTGCAACTTCATCCTGTCACTATTTATTCTGAGGTGCTGTCGAGCAAAATCATGAATGCCAACAAGTCTGTTATGAAATCCACTGGCATAATCAGGGGCTGCAGCTTCCTCTTCTGTCGGTCGGCCAAACAACAGGTCACTGGGGAGACGTAGCACTCTTCCAAACTGCATCCTTGAAGGTGTTACCCTTGTGGACACATGAACTGCTGAAAGGTAAGCAAGAACAAAAAATGGCACCTTTGAATCCCAGTCTTTTTGGTTGTCTGCCACAAAAATTGACAGGTACTGCTCAAGAGTATGATAAAGCCTCTCGACCATTCCATCCGACTGAGGGCGTAAGGCTGCAGTCCTAGTCTTTTTTATACCCAGAATTTTCATCACCTGCTGGAAGACCACAGCTCCAAAGTTTCTCCGCTGATCAGAATGGAGATATAGTAGCACCCCAAACCTCAAGAATACATGCTTTATAAGTGCATCAACCACAGTACGTGCATCTTGTTTTGCAAGAGAAATGACCTCAGGCTACTTAGTAGATAATCTTGAGCCACTAGTAGATACTGATTACCTCTCTCTGTGACAGGCAAGGACCCAGAATGTCTACCACCATCCTTTCGAATGGCGCAACATTGTATTTCTAGAGGACACCTTGTCTTCTGGTCCTTGGACCCTTCCTTGCAGTGCAGGTGTTGCACAATCGACAACACTTAACGACCTCCCAACTATTAAGCCAGTAGAATCTCATTCCAACTCTGTCGAGGGTCTTATTACCACCAAAGTGCCCACTGGCAGCTGCATTATACAGTTATTTTAAGATTTCTGCAATCCTGAATTCTGACGTACCACATGCAAATGTGTGCATTTTCCATAATTACTTTCCCAGTTTCTATAAAGTATGCGATTCTTCAGTATGAGAGAATTCCATTGTGCCCAGTATGGTTTGACTGCGGCACTCACGCTAGATATCTCTTCCCATTTTGGCAGAAGGCCAGCTTTTTTCCACTTTAATAATGGCTGCAATGTGGGATCATTCAGCTGATCTTATCGAATACCCTTATCACCCCAAGTACGTGACTCATCACAAGATAAAGAACCTTTAATTCTTGTTCTCTGTACCTTTGGCGATTCACCACTCTTTCCTTCCTGGTCTTCACAATGACGACAAAAAGGCCCACATGGCCTCCTAGACAGTACATCTACATTGCTGTGAAAGCGTCCAGATCTGTGCTGTATTTCAAAGTAATATTCTTAAAGATGCTGTATCAACCAGGCTATTTGACCTTCGGAGTAATGAAGCATGGTTGGTACTTAGAATAAAATGTCTGCCATAAAAGTAGGGGTGGAAGTGTAAAATTGCCTTCATCATGGCCAAAAACTCCCTGCGTATAACACAGTAATTTCTCTTATGCATATGCAAAACTTTACTTAAGTATTCTAGTAGTATTTCCTTCCCATCTTGAACCTGAAATAACACAAAGCCAAAGCATAATTCCCTAGCATCAGTGTCCAAAATGAATACACCTCACTTTTTGGAAAACCCAGGACTTGTGGATATGTAAGAATTTTCTTTAGTTTATTAAAAGCATTTTCACAATCCGTGGTCCAATGAAATCTTCTTTTCACCCGAGTCAGCTCGTGTAGTGGCTTGGTGTTCGTGATGAACCCAGATACATATAGAAAATAATAGGCACATAATAATAATATAAAAAAAACCACACTTCAGTTTGATCAGTTGGGGTCTGCCAATTTCCTACTGCTTTTGTCTTCTCGGGGTCTGTTTCAATTCCATGGGCCGACATTACATGTTCCAAGAAATACATTTTCTTTTGGAACAGGTGGCACTTCTTAGGAACTAGTTTCAAGTTGGCTGCAGCCACTTTCTGAAATACATAGTCTAAGCATGAAAGCTGCTCTTCAACTGTCCTTCCTGACACAATAATGTCATCTAGCTAAACCTGAAAGATATCTAAAGGTAAAATTTTTTCCATTAGGCATTCGAAGGTGACAGAAGCATTACACAGTCCAAAAGGCATAACTTTAAACTGCCAGGTTCCTTTCCCTTGGACACAATCCGCAGTCTTCTCTTGGTCCTCTGGAGCCACCTTGCACTGCCAGTACCCATTCTTCAGGTCCAAAGTAGAAAAACCACTGTGAACCTGTTAGGCTGTTTAATGTGTCATCAATCCTTGGAAGTGAATAAGATTTCTTCTTGGGCACATTATTAAGCTGACAATCTATGGTGGATGACCATGGACTTGATGGTTCTATCACATCTATATCCTTCATTTCCTTCAGAATTCCCTCAACTGCCTCATGCGAAGCTAGTGGCAGTCATCTTGGTAGCTGTTTTATTGGCCTGGCATGTCATGTTAGTCAGACTAAGGTCGTTTGGTCCACCCAAAAAGGCATTCTTATTTCTCTGCAGTAATTCAGAGACAGCCTTCTCCTGTCTCCAGTTTAGATTTTATTTTGTTCTTGCTAACAATTTCACCAGTACTTCTGGTAAATGACATTCTATTTGTGTTGCTCTCAAATCTTCTTGATCATTTGGAAATATCTGTGTAACCTGCTTGCAAACACCTATCACAGGCACCTCATCAAGACGAATGGCACTATCTAACAATTTATCATTCTTAATAGAAAACTGTCAGAATTAGAAAAGACCAAAGTCCTTGCTAAAACGACTTTACCTGGCAGGACACCAATCCTTTCTGCTGGCTCAATTAGACCCAAACGTATGACGAACTTTCCTTGACACTTGGATGTAATGACAATTTCACTAAAAACTGGCAGCACAGCGGGTTGACCACATACTACTGGGTAGCTAATTGGGGAGGACAAAACATGCTGTGTTGACACCACCAACTCTGTACTGCATACCCACAGCATACCAAGTTGAGTATAGATACACCACCCCAGCCTACGTAGTACATCAAGCCACAAAAGACAGTCATCCTCTATTACTGCTATGTAAACATTGTGCTATATACTAAGGTTACCAAGATTCAAGGTCCCTTTTTTCTTACTAATAAATAGCACCGTTCCATGCTGTTGTCTGGTGATCGATGGGGGGAAGTCCCGAGGATGTCTGTTCTTACTACTGTTATGGTTGCCCCAGTGACAACGACCACTTGGCAAGGAACACCATTCAGGCTCCCCTCCACAAGTGTTGCATCCCCATTCTGTCTCACAGACCATACATCTAACAACATTGAGGCATTCACTCCAGCAGTCACCGACCTTTGCCCCCTAAGACAGGTGTTAACAAGTTTTCCAAATGTGCTGTATTCTCACCTGCCTCTCGCTGCTTCTGTTGTGGGCAGTAGTCTCTCAGATGCCCCGGCTGTCTACATGACTAACAATTTGGCCGTTTAGATGGGGGGCGGCGAAGCTCGGTAGCACGAACCCTGGAAGCAATGTCCCGTATGGCCGTCTGCATCTCCTTCAGTGTCTTCGTTAATCTGACTCTGTCGTCTTCATTCAAAGTCACTGCCCGTACCGGACATCGGGATGCAGCTCCCTGTCTTGCAGACTCCACATCCAGTGCTCGGGCAAGGGCATCCTGCATGTTGTGGGATACAGCCAAACGTACCTCTGGTCAAACCTCTGATTTAGCGATGGCATCATTGAAAAATCTGACTGCGATGATGCCGCACGCCTCCTCAGGACACCCCTCCAGAGATAGGTGGGAGAGCTGCACAATGTCTTGCCATAGCTCCTGCAGTGGCTCCCATGAATGCTGGGTGCGACCTCGCCATTGGGCATGGTAGGCATGTCGCTGACACTGGTCGCTGAAACGTAACCCCAAGGCCGACACCAATATGAGGTACTCAAGTCGATGCCGCTTGGGAAAGATTGTAGTATGTTCAGTGCAGGGCCTCTCTGGATAGCTGTAAGGTAGTAAGCCCGCTGAACGACTGACCAGCCATTCAGGATTGTGACTATTTCAAACTGGTGTTGGTACTCCCGCCAAGAGATCTGGCCATCATAAGGGGCGGGCTTAATTGAGACCACCTACCCCACTCCTGACTACACAACAGCAACGCTGCAGAGCTGCTGACTATCCTCCGAGGTGGCTGCATTGGTTATGACTTTTACTGCTTTATCGGTTAGCGGTGTTGTGATAGTAGAATTCTGATGCTGCAGAAATTCCTGTCATTCCTTCTTCACGAAACTTATTTCCGGTCTCAATTCATTCTAGACACTGTCCATCCTTTCACTGACACTGTCCATACTGATGTTTACAGGATTCAATACTTAATTTACACTGTCCATTCGTTCACATACACTGTCTATTTTCGTATTCACTAATTGATGTCTTCCACTTTCCTGTCTACATTTTCATTTACAAAGTCTATTTTCCTGTCTACAATCTCATTTAACCATTTTGCAGTTTCAATTACAGAACTCATTCTGATATTTACAATTTTATTTACATTACTAATTTGTGTATTTACAGTCACACTCACTCTACTAACTTTGTTATTTACATCTTCTTTCAAGCTATTCACACATGTGCTCACACTAACCATCTGATAGCCCCTCAATTAATGCTCACAATGCTTCCAGTTCTGCAGACATTTTTATAGTTTACATTCACTGCAATGGCTGTACAAAAGAGTCTGAATTTTTTTCATCCATAACTATTACAATTAATTAATTATTTTCAAATCACTAACTACTTTCCTATATTATAACTTTATTTACAATTTATTATTTAATAATTGCCTCCATCCTACTTCTGACACCAGTGTTACAAGAATGCCTGAAAGACGTATCTAAGTTCGTGAGGGATGGATGTATTCATAAAAATAAAAGAACTAAATTTGATTTCTAATTTATACACACAGCTATTATTTATAGCATTAAATTCTCTGTCTCCACTATAACTCATTTTATTTGACAGTGAGCGCAATATTTGACGTATATTTCAACTCTGATTAACATCCTTAATTGCCTCTTTTCATTTACAATCAACTACCCCATACTCATTATTAACATGTGTTCAGTCTATCTGTTGCACCATTTGTAATGTATTTCACTCACACGTATAGTCCAATAGTCTAACCTGCCAGTTGCACCCTTCACTGCTTGATACTCACAATCACAGATTTCCCTTCTGCTGGTCAATTCTCACACTACTCGTCTTCTATTGCTCAGAACTCAGCCACTAATTCTTTCATCAACTACTTGGCTCGGAGGCCTGTCGCACTTATATAGCATTCGCCCTGACCTTTTGGAAGGTTCAATGCACCATGAGTCGTGCTGAGAGAACGAGGTCAGTAATCCAGAGTATTCTTCAGATAAACACAGAAATCAATACAAGAAGGGTCAGCAGCACACACCGCAAAAAGGATTATCATGTTGGCTCGCTTTCTGTAACAGATAGGCTGCCACAGGCTTATCGCGCCCCTGTTCATTCAAAACAATCTTTTAACTTGCTGCCACCACTATCTATAACTTCTGTACTTATCTTCCACTGCATCGTGCAGGATGCAAATCATTGAGCGCGTAACATTGTATTATATTTCTGTAAGAGAGGTGAAGTGTGGTTTGCTAAGAATGCTTCCCTATTGCAAGAATTACGAGAAAATTACTATAACATATTTACACTGCAGATTTATTAATGTTGCAGAAAGCTATAATCCACTTGATACATTGCACTGTGTGCTCATAAGTGCATCTAAAATTTAATTTATCTAAACTGTTATAAAAGCAAATGTTTTTTTTTTCCAAGAAATTATGCCTTCCTCCTCATTGTTTGACTGAATATATTGTTTCTTAAATTATTTTCTGTGACACTATAGCTTGAAATTTTGTGACCATTGCTCACACAAGTCCATGGATTACTCAATAATTTTGTCACAACTCTTTGGCCCGCCATCATTCCACTAACCGCAAACAACACAATGGGTGGAAACAAGATGGTAGGCTGAAACAAGGTGATGGACAGAAACAAGGTGAAAGCTAAGATATCATCTAAGATTGCGGATGAGTACCACTATACCACAGCCTCCAGCCCTGTACAATGTGATGGTTTTAAAATAACAGATATTGCGATTTGTATAATTCATGGTAATGTTGATGGTCATGAAGTAAAAAACCTGCTGGTAATATATGATGACAATTAGTATATAACATCAACAATATCCAGCAGCATGAAGTTGGTAATCATCAGAATGAAGAGTGTGCTATATTCACATGTGAAAAGTGCAAATCCCTGTTTGTGTGGAGTAGCAGCTTGAAAAGACATCTTGCAATATGTAAAGGTCTCTCTCCAATGCCTGCCAAAAAGTATTTGTTGAAATTACCAAAGAAATGCAAGGGTTCATTTGCAAATGTTGAGACTGGTTCTTTGTTCCACCAAAAAAATTCATGCAACTATTGTGACAAGATGTTTACATATGCACACGATGCAATGAGACATGAGAAAAGTAAATGTGCGAGGAGCACCATTCTTTTGACGTATCACTGTGATAAGTGCCATTGAAAGTTTGCATGTGCTGACAATTTAAATACGCATTTTGAGCTCTGTAAAAGAAAGGATAGAGTGACCTCTGCTGAAAATCAGAATTATCCTTCATCATCTCAATTTGTATACAAGAATTGCTCTCAATCTGCCGAAATGGTATATCAGATATTCCACCTACCATTTCATCATCTGATCACACATTGCAACCTACATCAGCACTCTGCGAGACAAAGCCTACTGTTAATGCCTTTTACCTGATACAATCTGCATTCAAAGGCCAACTAAAAGATTACGTTGCACCAAATTTAACAATTACATAGCAAGATGTTTGCTCATTCCTGTCAAGTATGAAATATAAAATAATACCAACTTATCGAAGAAATTGAAAAATATGGTGTTGTAGAATTAAATATGTGGCTAGACTGTAACTATACAAAACCAGAGCCTCATGACGCTGAATATTGTAACAGAGCCTTCAAGAACTTGAATGTGGGTGTGTATGTCAATCAAATAGAAATCACAGTTGTCAAAAGTATACACAAGTTATGCCAATAGGAAGAAGAATTGATTGCGAAGGATTCGGGTTGGACCCAGGCTTCAATAAATCATCTAGAGCTGAGAACAAGAAGGCCCCATCCACTCGGCATCTTAAAATTTATTGATTTTCCTTGTGCTGTCTACAGAATATTACATCATAAATTACTGTAATTGGTAGTATATGCTAAGTTGTTACTTACACTTGAAATAATTATGTGTTGTTTGATATGGAAATAGATTAAAATCAAATTATATATGAATGCCTGTAGATCACGTGTAATATAAAGCCTAATTTAAATATTGGTTAACTAATAATGTAAATAATTGAGAATGTGCGCGTGATCGTAGGAAAGCAGACTGTTTTCATCTGTGTGCGTATAGGTAGCGCACACTTTCTGAATCTATAATTGTTGTAACAAAGAGTTGTTTAGTAACATAAAAAAAAAGTCAAATCTGTATGAACAACAATTTTCTGTATAAATAATCAATGTAAACAGTTTGAAGCATTTTGTAAATAGCATAATTATGTATGAGTGAGTGTTGCTATATATAAAAAATGAAATCAATTTAACAAAAATTATTCGTTCTTTTTTTTATCACATCTTCCTTAAAAGAGTATAAAATTATTATTATTTAAACATTTTTACGAGACACTTGCTGGAGTTGGAAAAAGTATATTCAACAAGAAATCTAAAAATAAGTTTTGTGTGTATGAAGTGAATAAACAGATAAAATGTGAATATAGAAATATCAGGAATTATTTGCAAAAGGAATAAGATTTATCTGAATTGAAATGAAGTTAAAAATAAATATTACATGACTACAGACTGATTGAACAGAACAAAATATATAAGCATAGTCAATTATCAAAAACTCGCCTAGGAGCATATGTTATAAACAATCCCAAAGGAATGATATGTTGTAGGCAAAGAATAATATGTAATGGCAATGGATGGGTTTGCAGATTTTTGTTTTTTGTATATAGGGAAATATTTCCTTCCAGAAAAATTCAACATACCTAATTTATATTATAATTTACACATGATATATTATATGTCTAACTAAAATAAGAATACACATATAGGATCAAACAGAGTTATTTTCTAGAGATGATGTACACATGAACAGATAATTTTTAAATTCATATTTACTACGCATGTTGGTATGATGTAAGTGTTCCTAGATGTGCTCTCAGTCTATTTTAATCCTGCAATGCGAGATGAAGAATTTCATTAGATACCATAATTTGAAAGGATGTTACAAGAAATGTAAAGTCAGTGTTGCTTGATATGGATGATATGTTAGATCTTAATATTTAGTTGGAATGGTTGAGCTGAATATTTTCAGTATTGCTTGTCTAAATGGTCTGATATATCATTTGGTTGTGTGGCCCGCTAGTAACTTCAACATTCTATGTAATCAAATAAAACTTGTGTGTAATATATATATATATACATATATACATACACACACACACACTCATATATATGTGGGGTTGTATATACACTTTACATCTGTTTAACCATCTTTATTTGTTTATAATTCAAATAATATTTTCCTATGTGTACAACCAAAAATATTTAAGAGTTCAATATAAAAATTTTCCAATCACTTTTATAAACTTGCTAAGAGAACAATAAAATATATATATATATATATATAAAGTTAACATTTGTTCAAGAGAAAGGGACATATCTAGTTATAATATTTATAGATATGGAACTCCCCGAATATATATATATGCAGCAAACGAAACAAATTCAGTAGATTGTAAAATGAATTTACAAAGTCGTCGGAATGAGGTGACATGGTTCTAACATACCAATCTGTTATAGCAAATGCTCTCTACTAAATAGAAAATGGTTATGTATAGGTATGGTGACAAGATACAAATTGAAACATTGCTAATTTTTTATCTGTAGTACGGAGAGTTTTGTTTGCCTGCAATTGAGTTTAACTGGAATACTTCAAAGGATTCTACAAATTCCATGCCTCTGCCCTGCAGATTACTTTAACAAATCAGTATTGTACATACAATACTAAAATTAAAATATGTAAATCCTACCACAGCAGTTTGAACTAGGAAACATGTATGGTAAGTATTGTTAATTTATTTTAATATAAATTATCATCGCTAAAGTTGGGAACTTTTGATCATTTAATGTGATGTGTACATTTAAAGCAACTATTGACTAGTAAAATATATGCAGTAATAATAATAACACAAAACTTATGCGTTTGGGCTGGAAGCGTAGTTAATGAAAATTCAAACTCGCTGAAAACCAGTAAAGCTGTGTATACAACGAACTCTAGCTGTACACACCAGAAAAATGGTGTGACTGAATAGAAACTTGCCGGAACGCAGTCTGCCAATCAGAGCCTGGTAATTTATGTGCCAGCTGACAGCCCAGCTAGGGTATCAATCGCTGCATGTAGTAGCCAATCAGACACATGTACCTACCGGTACAGGAGTTTGTGAAGCCAATCTGCAAATGGGTTCGCCCACATCAAAGAAACCACATTTCGTTTCTGTGTACTCATCTATTCCGTGGCTATTGCTTGCTGCTGTTGATAAAGGAATGTGTTTTGATCGTATTGGGAGTAAAAATAACTTGTGTACAGTGACCTCCTTACTGCCAGCCAGTTGTTTCACCCATGCTGGGGAGAACTGGAGTGTATGTTGGTCTGCTGCTTTAAAAATGTGTGTGTGCTATATGACTATTTAAATTAGCTGTCTCAAGATTAGTACGACTGCATTTAGCATATGCCAAGGTCATGTGACACATTTTTTTCCCAGCTCATTTTTTATTCATCTTGGTAAAGAGTATTCTGATGTACCTTACACCAGCTCCTAGAATTTGATTTTTCCATAACAGTAGCATGTCCTTGAAGACACTCAGGCATGGGAGGGAACTGAGAACTTCTTTGTCCAATTGCAAATAAGCACGTAGGAGTCTGCAGACTTATTATATATTTTTTGTGCCTTACGTAAGTAAGAAATAATTCTTTGGGTAGGTATGTGAGCTGAGTTTCTTTGTCGAGTGCTGCAAGTGTGATTCAGCTTACCACATGCCAGAATAGCTAATAAAATTTTCTGACAGCTAGAACAGTATGCCATCATTTTAACTGTACCCTCATGATGAGAGAAAGAAGTTTTGGATGATTTGTGGTCGTACAAGATGATTTTATAGACCTAAATGTGGGTAGAGTGGAGCAGAAGTGACATTCTTTACCAACACCAGTTTATTAGAAGCAATATTTTGAAGAGACATGCTAAGATTTACAGCCTGATGCCACACTGAAGGAGTCTGCCATGAAGCTTGAACTTCTGACTGATTACATGTAGTTGTTTCTTGGGAAACGCATAAGAGGTGGTTTGGCTCAGTGAGTTAAACAACACTGTGTTCCAGACAACCCTAGACAAATCCAGATTACTTACGGCACTAGAACTGGAAATTATTTTCGGGCAGATTGATGTTGATGGTTGTATAGATTCCTGTGGTTGCATACACTTATTATTTTGGGCAGGCTGGATTACTTTTCCTTTGTAAATCTTCAGGTGCACCACTGCAGTACTGCTATGAAATGCATTATTGTATAAATATATAATTGCTAATGAGAAATTTTTTAAATAAATTTCATTTGTAAAATTACATATTGTATTTTATTTTACAAAATATAGTTACCCTTTTGTTCATACAAAGTGTCCATTACCCCTTTTTCTTAACACGGTTTATGCCTCCTTTGGTATGATTTTCACAGGTATTTTACGATGAACAGTTGCAAATATGGAGGAACTATGCACATAAGAATGTTTAATGCCTAATGGAACATATTACTTTGATTGTCATAGTGTTAAATATGATATGAAATTTGCAGATATAACTTCAGTTAATCAAAAATGGTAAAACAATTATGTTCATATGAAGGCCTTAGGCATAACAGACTATTTCATCTCCTTTGAGAATGTGTTATGTCTAATATAATTTCATAACTATAACTTCAACTGATAAGAATATGGTAAACGTTGTAGCGTTGCAATATGTTATAGTTTATATATTCGGGAATTATTTTTATTTGCTATATATTTCTATGTAAAAGATATTATTTCATTTAATATCTAGAAGATCGTGGCAATAAGAATTTGTTTGTATTTTGTAAATGTTTGCTTTTCCAAATTTATTATATTATTTGAGTCATTGCATTAGTAGTATAAACATCACAGGATGACAGTGCAACTTTTTCAAGGAGATAGTAAGAGAGTCACGTCCGTGTGTTGAACCATTTAACGAAACTCAGTGTACTGATGTCACAGTAGACCGGCGTGACAGCCCACGTGCACATTATAATACTTTAATTTCCAGACCCACGTCAGTGTTCATAGGCTATTTTTAGACACCAACACATTTTGCGAAGCCCAATCGGACCATGTTTACTTGATGCAATATTTCACGTAGCATAAACAGGGTTAGCACAACTTTCTCGTCGTCATGGTTTTATATTTCTCACATCATTTAAGTTTCTCATCTGCACAGTTTCAGTTTGTCTCAGTTTATCAGTCAGTTCAGCTATGTAGTGTTTGGGCAGGGCAGCGAGTGACCACGCTGCCATTCTCTCTCTCGCTTTGTTTTCTTTAATTCATTACGAGTGTCAACTGTTTGTGAAGAGACAGCAATAAACTTCAGTTAACTTTCATCACCTTTTACTTATTTTCTGTTGGCACTCCTGGATCAACAAACGTTCAAGTGTTCTTTTTATTTTTATGCTACGAGTCTCAAACTTTAACCAACTGAGCTAGTGTTTGCTGCGAAATCACATGAGTTTTCATACAGCAGAACCACTACAACATCTATGCCTATATTATGGAGGCTTAGGACATAACAAACCATATTACCTGATCGAAATAAAGAGAAGTACATAAAATATAAATTTGTTGGCTATAACCAATGGTTCAAAATAGGTGGCCAACTCTCTCGCTCTCGCTCGCTCGCTCTCTCTCTCTCTCTCCCCCTCCCTCCCCCCCTCCCTCTCTATATATATATATATAAGATGGCAGACAACTATGCTTATAGGAAGGCGTAAGGCATAATTGACCATAACAACTTGATCGAAGTCGTGAGCGATACCAGTGATATAAATTTGTTGGCTATAGCTTCAATTTATCTTGAATGGTGGTCAACTATGTTTACAAGAAGGCTTAAGGCATAACACGCCATATCACATTGATCAAAGCTAGAAGCAATCTCTATTACATGAATTCGATAACTATAACTTAAATGTATGGAAAATGGCGACCAGTTATGTTTATGAAAAGTCTTAAGGAACCACATCACACTGATCAAAGTTAGGAGTGATGCCTACGATATGAATTTGATGGCTATTACTTCAGTGGATGGAAAATGGCAGTCAACTATGGCACATAGGAAGGCTTAAGACATAACAGCCATACCATCCTGATCAAAGTCAGAAGCAATGCCTACAGTATGAATTTGGTGTCTATAACTTGAATGGATGGAAATTGGAAGCCAACTATGCTTATAAGAAAGCTTAAGTTATAATAGACCATACTGCCTCAATCAAAGTTAGGAATGTTATCTACGATATGAATATCACGGCTTAAGTTAAACAGTTTGGAAATGTTAGCCAACTATGCTTATAAGTTTGTATGGGTCAGACATAGACATACTGTACTTAAAACATGACCTGCGGTAAGGCAATCACTGTCTTGTTCTTGTAGCTTGGACTGATTTCATAATTAGTTTAAAAACACCTAACATTATGTATATGCTGACTATATCATTAATGGCATTGAATGAATGCAAATAAACGTTTATAATGTTACATTAGCATTTGACTTGGAAACATGAGTCCGAATATATATTATGCTTTGTGTATTCAGCAGCTGTGATGACATAATCAAATTCTCCTTAAAATACGAGTTTGTAGACATATCGTTCAATACAGTTATGTCTGTAAGTTTTAGAATTTAAGTAAAAATTAACAAAAAATTAAATTCAGAACTGTGTTAAAAAAATAATATATACTTTGCATGATCGATGGCATCAATCTCAATCTCCTTGAAAATATCAGTCTTCATTCATGTCTCCCGATAACCTTATGCCTGTTAAGTTTTTATCCTGGTGGCCAACCACATAAACCCCAGAATCAGAGCTGGTCAACACCAGCACCCATAACTGGTGTTGATGGAACTACAGGCCGAACGAATGTGATGACAGGTGATACAAGATGGATGCCTACAGTAGTATACAAGAGATGATAAACACACCCCTGGCGATGAGAGAACCACTGTAAACAATATGGATGCCTACAACAGGAGATGACGAGAAGGCTGAGAGGTAGGAAGGAAATTGAGCATGATGAAATGCCTACAAAGGTGTACAAACAAGACGAAAGGTATTAACATGGAATGACAAAGCATGAGGTGAAACGGAGATGACTTCATACTAGATGGCGTACAAACATCAAGATCAAGTTCATCCAAGGTTGTGGTGGTGACGCAATCCAAGATGGTAGATGGCTCCAGGCTTCTGACTCCCCACTTAACGGGAATCCAAAATAGATGGGGGTCCAATATGAGCAATATTTTAGTATAATTTGGTTGTAAATGTTGCACATTGTGGCTAGTTTTTGCACAATTCCAAATGCATCTAGCCACATTGTGCTAATAAATTTTTTTTTTTGCCAATTTATCAAGTTTGGAGTGAAATTCAAGAAATTTTGAGGGAAATTCTAGGCATTTTTAATTTTTTAAGGAGAAAACAGGAAATTTTGAGGGTAAAGCAGGCAAAAGATCCAGGTCATCCAAGATGGCAGATTTAAGATTGCGGCTAGTCCTCTGCCAGATGCCATGTGCACTCTGACATATTATTTCTAACTAGTGACAAAAATATGTTGATAATTACGCAAAAAGCTGTCTTTTATGTAACCGACAAACTGAACTAGGCAAAATATGAACACCAGTAATTGAGCTGCCTGAAATAACAAAATCTTTCCAATACCAAAAATCCCCCCCCCCCCCCCCAAGAATCAAGTACATCCTAACCATAAACAATCATTTTTCAAGATATCTTTCTATGTTATTTGGTAGCTATAACTAGCAACAAATCTAAAAGAAGTGTGGAATCAAGAAAGCCAGAATAATCCCAATGCATTCCTCCAGCAGACTGCCCAACATGATGCCAACATGACAGAAAAATTTATAAATCTAAATAGTGAGCAATGGAATGTGTCAGCTTGAGCAACCCAGTGCTAAAGAAGAGCCAGGTAATACAATTTGAAGAGAGGTGGAAGGGTACCCCATCAAATCCTAGAAGTGAAGTCACCTGTAACATTGAAACTATTGTTGCCCTTCAGGGCCATAGCTGTGTGTACCAACTATGTGAACCCGCATGTCAACAATGAGTTGCCTGTGTTTGTCTTCAGGACAAAAATGGGAAGACGTACCGAATAGCTGCTACATACATATTATAATTGAAGTGTCTGCAACATAATTATAATGATTACATAGAGCTATACTCTGTAGGCAATTGATTGTAGGCCTGTAAATTACTTAGAAGCATGAATTTCGAGGCCACCTCAAATTTATGATTTTTTTTTCTCCAAAAATGGGAAGACATACCAAATAGCCGGTATATACACATTATAATCAAAGTGTCTACATCATAATTATTATGATTACATAGCACTATATCCGTAGGAGATTAATTATAGGCTTATAAATGACTTAGTCCCTACCTTACTCAGAGTCTGAACCCAGAGCCCCTTGCATTGCAAGCCAGTTTTCTACAGAATACGCCACAGAAGTCAGCATCCCTTTCACAATAGTGTTCCAGCATATTTTAACTTATTTTATTTAAACATTTTGGTATTGAATAATTGTAATTGCTTAAATATGCTACGCTATACAGCACACGCACATTTCATGTTAACTTGTAAGTGCCAGTAAAACTTGGAATGGGGCTGTGCCATCCCCCACATTGATCCAACGTCCAGAGTAAATGGAAAAGTTGCTATAGTAACATTTTTTTTGCCTCTTTACAACCACACAGCAGAACAGGACAGGTATAATAGGGTCACATGAAAAAAGGACCACTAGGAATTCTTCCGTCAAAGACATCGCACCACACCAAGGAAACTGAATACAGAAAAACATACAATATTGGCTATAATGAATCAGTAAAATAGATCTCTGCGCTGAAAGGAGGAAGAACGTGTGCCTCCCCCCCTTACTTGCCATTGTCGGCGACCCACGACCACCTGCAGACAGACAGCACACTTTCCACTTACTATTTATTTATTCAGGCCGGGGGGCATAAATTGCCCAGCGGTATAACCAAATCCGTGGTATAACGTGCCACAGTATTCCAGGCTTCCACTGTACTTCTAAATTTGCACAATGGGAGGAAATGAAGAATCGACTGATATTCCAATGATTTCTAATTCATTCATCACCTTTAAAACAATATTGTCTGCCAACTATATGGCTCATTACAGCTATCTTTAAGGGGGTGTTTCTTTGATCATATATCTCCTGTATTTATTTGGTTGCATTCAATGATGATTTCACCCAGAACACGTGGCCCACAAGTCGAAGCCAACCAATTCTTCTCCATTAGTTCAGATATTTACTGCCTCCTATTGTTATCAGTTCAGGTTTTCCTTGTTCTTCATAAAAATTCCTCCAGTGATTCTTGTAGAGAACTTTAATTGATGTCTGGCATTATACCTTCTGGAACATTATGAAGTATTGATGAGACCCCTTAGCAAACCCCAACCTGGTAGACCTCAAGTTAGACTACGCTGTCCAATAGTTAACTACATTAACAAGCAAACAGTTTACAAATTTACAAATACACCCAAATGTGAATAAAACATTTCTTCACACTGACCTGTTACGAGAACTTTGCTAGAAACTGGTACCACTATTTACTGACTACAGACCACTGGGTAGCTGAGTGGCCAGGGTAAGTTTCACCTTACTGACACTACCAACTTGGTATCATCCATACACAACATCTCCATTATAGCTTTATGCAATATTGTGATATTTATTATGGCTAAAATAGCACATAGTATTATAATTGCACTCACTCTGACCCTCCTCTGACCATAGCACCAATGTGATCAGGAGAGGTTTTTGAGCACAGTCTCAGTATATGCCAGAGCCTTAGATTGAACCCCAGTAAAGTGATGTTCTCACTTATAAACACCACGTGTGGACAAGACAAAGGAGTGAAGACCACAGGCTGATGTGAACTTGTAGTGTGAGCAGAAGGAAACAAAAGCCATTGGCCATTTTGGAAAGATGCGAGGATTATGCTAAAACACAACTGCATAATAGAGGTCCTTTGTCAAGCTATTTATTAAATATATAACTAGACAACATGGGAGACAACAGGTTAAGAAGTGACAAGATGGAGTGAATGAAAATGCTAATGTTCTAAATAATTTAATGCAGGAACAATATCAGTGTCAAGTTTCCCCCCCCCCCCCCAACCCAACATCATGGCTTATCTACTGAGCAGCACATCACCAAATTATTAACATTTACATGAAATTAACTGTCACTGTGGCCTCTCAAATGAACTTTAGCAATGGTAAGGTAATACTGGAATTATTTCCCTCCTCACCAGAACGCATATGTTCAATTGATGTAACAATCAAGAGTGCTACAATAATTATTTATTGAATTTATGAATGAAAGGTTTGTGGTATTTTATATTTGCTTACTGTTGAATAGGTTACTTGAAACATGATGAAGCATCTGGCAACCTTGCATGCTATCATGTTGGCCAGTCTGTTGCATGCCACGGTGGGCAAAGCATACATCTCATAAAAGAGCAACTATTGCTCAACTGATAATGCAATTTCTGTCTGCTTTAATTCTTACTGGAACTATTTTGGTCTCTCCCTCACGCAGCTCACGACCCTTCCCATTGGACAACCCATGACCCAAAATATAAACTTTAAATGTACAGCAGTTTTCAACTTTGGATTACTTTTCTGAGTTTTTCCACATATCCACAGGACACTAAAAATTTTGTAGCAGCATGTCGAGACACACCGATAGTATCTATACATTTTGTGCATCATGTACGTAATTTTATGCTCTGCGTAGACTGTGTTGTAAATGTAAGCTACTTTGTATCTTGTCCACTGTGTAATGTTATGATATATTTATATTTTTAATAGTTTTTATAATTTTTTTGGTCGAGACGTATCAGTAAATGCTTTCTTTCTGGTCAGTGAGTGTAATATTCTAAATCTTTCTTTGGTGCCATGTGGAGAAGTAAGAGCTTATCGGTTTTAATACGAGGCTGAGTTTCGACCTGTTATCTGTAGTAAGTTGGCATTTTCGAATTCCCAGGACCGGAGCGCGAGGTTTCGTCAGCTTTTGAGATTAGGTTTTTATTCAGACTTCTTTCATAGTTCCCATGTCATCAGCAAAATTGGAAACCTTCAATGAAGTCGTGTTTAGCTAATAGGATGCAACAAGCCTAGGGAATACCAATTTTTTAGATTTTTAGTTTGAAGAATGGGGATAGCTGCACATGCCTAGCTGAGAGCGGCGAGCCCTGGACTCTTCCGCAAATGAAGAACAACTTTTGAGGAGACTGCATTGGCAGAACAACTTCACCCACACCTGCAAGCATCCCCGGCCGGGACTTTCTTTTTTTTTCTCTTATAATATGTAACTTCAAGTACTTTCGCCATTAACATCTCTAGTTCTAAATTTTTTCCGCTGGTGTGGGATGCTGCTATGGCGTCAAGAGGGAAAGTGTTTTTCTCCCTCTTGCCTTTGTATAATTTTCTTGGGATGAAAGTATTTTGGAACATTAGTTAATTACTATTGTGATGCTGTTCCAAGTACTTTTTCTTCGGCAAACTGTTCGTGTTCGTGAGCATGTGATTGATTTTTAAAGTTCAATAAAACTGAGAACTATTCCAAACTGGAATTCGTTACTTTTTTTTTACATGGCGTCTTATATTGTACGCTACCAACTGAAGTGAAATGAACTAGCCTGTGAGGCAGTGAGGCTATTAATTAGCCGCCTTTGCAAAGCTCCAAAATGGTGCCCGTCGCGAGGCATGAATTTCAATATGCCCGAGAAGTTTAATAATTTTTGACAGCGTTTGTGCAGGGTGCGGTACAACGAAACAGTAACTACAAAAACTCACCTGCAGTTTTTTCCGAATGAGTGGCAAGTGAATGCAACAGAAATCCATTCCGGTGCAGCAGTTTTCAAGGATTAGGTTTCAGTGTTCAAGACAGCTACGAAGGGTCCACGCAGAAACAAACAATTCTACAGCAGCAGCAAAAAAGGTATTTAACACAGCGGAGAAGCCAGCCAGCAGGCCTGAAGACCTCAGTATAAGTAATGACAAGTAATTTGGTTATACTGTTTTAGTTTGTTAGTGTTTAAATTCAGATTTTTTTGTGTGTTTTCAGCAGTTTGGTTATAAGGCCAATAATTTAACATTCAAAATGGCTAACAGAGGGGAAGAGCGAGCTAGTCAGGGAGAGGAATTTTATGGTTTTGCTAATTTGTTAAATCAGTAAACAGAAGTAAATTTAGTAAATGTAGAAGAGAGCACCACAGGTTCAGATCTCCGCAATGTAAACAAAGAAACAAGGGATCAAATAGACTTCAGCCTAATTGTAAAGCTTTTTACTGAACAAAAAATTGAGATTCAGGAGTTTACAGAACAAAGTAAGAATACTGAACAGGGAATAATACAGGAAATTAGGGCAACTGAGCACGGAATACAGGAGCTTAAACAGGAAATAAAGGCCACCGATCAGGGGATTCAAGGGGTAAAACACAAGTTAGGACACATTAGGCAAACTGCAGATAAGAGTAAGGAAAAAATTGATGGATTACTAACAAGGGTAGAAATCTGGGAATTTGGAAATGAAAAGAATAGGTTAGAAAATGTAAACACATTAAATATCCCAGGTAATGAGGATAGGTTGCATGATATTGTTCAGAATGAGGTTAGAATTACCGACGGTGAGAATGTAAATGACGAGGTTAAGGTTATTACTGGTTGTGATAATGTGAATAAAAAGTGTAGAAATGTAGAATTTATTATTGATAGCGACGATGTAAGTGAAAATGGTAATACAGATAGTAGAAATACAAATGCTATTACTGATGATGATTTAAGTGAAGAGTGTAATAACGGATGTAGTGAGGTTTTAGGGAACTCAGTTCCTTGAAGTAAAATTTAATTGCTGCAGCAAACAGACAATTTTGAAAAGAGTATACCTAATGGTTCAGAAGTAAATGTGGCAAGGAGAAGAGTAGTAAAAAAGGGAGACTGCAGGTTTGGGAGGTTGAGACAAAATGTTTATTAGGAATTAAAGCTAAGATTAAGAACAGACATTGCATTGCACCACCCATAATTTATTGAGAGAACTGTACATGTAATAAAAGATTATTGTGAAAATGGGGGGTACTCTCATGGGAAACAAGGCAGTGTATTTTGCAGAAGAAAGTTTGTAGAATGAAAGAAAAAATTGAAACACAAAGTGAACAATGTAGTAAGGAAAAAGGAGGGTAGTTTTAAGACAGTAGGAAGATGGAAATTGTAAAGTGCAGTGGGAGGAAGATTATGAGAAAGAATGGATGGAAAGGGAGACAAAGTTTGAAAATGTGGTGGAGAAAGACAAGGAAAAAATAACTAAATAACAGATATGTTTCAAAATAGAGAAGTAAGTTTTCAATAAATTATCTGTAGGACTATAGGTATTTAATATTTTTCTACTGAAGGTTTTTTAATAATTGTATGCTACATAGAGATAATAATTATATGTTAATGTGTTTGTTGAATTCTTTGGTTAAATGAGAATATGAAATATAAGGAAAAATTAGACAATGTTATATGTAAGATAAATGTGGTAAATTGGGATATTTACATTTTTCAGCTTTGGAATAGGCGTAAGGTATTCTATTATAAAGGTGAGTCAAATGTGCCAGAATTATGGGCCAAGAGATAATTACTTTATAAAACAATTATATAGATCAAATGTTTCAAAGATTCTGGTAAGTATAAATGGGTATTTTGTAAGGAATTATTAGTATGAAACAATGTTAATTTGTAGAAGTGGTAAAGGAGTAAGTACAGTTGTATGATCCAAGAAAGGTTTTAAGAGTAAAGAGGAATAAGTTAAATAAAAGAAATAGAGTTTTGAAGAATTATGAAAATTATATACACAGAATTTTTATTTTTAAGTATAATGATTTTGTTCAAGCCTTGGAATAGGCAGTAATGAATTGTACAGTAAATTATTATGGTTTAGTGAAAAGTGTCAGATTGGAAAACCTATAAACAATTAGTTTATAAGGAATTACTATTGTGAAACCGAGGAGTGATTTTTATGTATTGTAACGAACAATGTACAAGAAAGGGCAAGTGTATCAATGTGAGATACAATTATTTACAAGGGTATTTCTGTCAGTTCAGGCAGCAGGTAGTTTTCAGGAAAGCTGGTACAACCTGTGTTCTAAATTTTCCTACTTCTTTTTCCACTGTTCTAATTCTGATCTTTCGTGGAGGCATGTGTCGACTCTTCCCTTAGTCATCCAACGGGGCCCAGCCCACAAAAATCTATCCTATCATATGTTTCATGACTTGCGTCTGTACTTAATTTATATTATTTACCTCGTTCCTTACGGAAGTCTTCAGGCAACCTGTTAGAGGCTAGCCCTGCCTCGACCGTTTAGCGTCAACGTTAAAAGGATAGCTTCCGGAGTAAATGATTTGCGATGCAATTCAATAGTGACATGTTATTATTATACGTTGTCGTGACTAACTATCAAATCAGTCCCTATATGTGCATGCCACCATGGCCATACCAGGTTAGCTTTAGGGTCGACACGCTTACATGAAAGGAGATAATTGAAGCAACTGTAGCCTATATGGGTTATGAGAATGAGGGAGTGAGAGGAGAGAGGAGGAAACAACAGTAAAGTGTAAGGAATTTTTTTATTTTTTTTTTTTAAATTAATATGTTGAGAGTTATGGAACTTTTGAAAGGCGATGTATGAAAACAATTGTTGTAAGCATCGAGTGTGTATGTGCAAGTCTATTAGTGTTTGTACTTGTACGCTAATTAAGAACACATTTACCTAGTTGTATCATGTTGATGTTTTGCCAACCTTATAGCAACATTTCTTTTTTCTTTTGAAGGCTGTAAAGATTAAGTACTTGTGTAAAGAGTGTATTTGGATAATTGAATTGTTTAAGATAAAAGTTGCTATTTGCGGACCATCAAAGGTAAGGTTTATTTTGTTGTGTGCATAGAGTAAATAAGGGAGTAAAGAGAAATCACATACAGCAAATTGTGGTAAACACTTATTTTCTCTTGCGATCTCCAAGTACGCCAACCTACTAATATTAAACTCATAATTTCAAGATTGGTAGTGTTGCTGTGGCCGATCCTAGTGCTTTGAGTGGCGTGACTATGAACTACGAATGTAAATATTTTTTTTGGTGGGCAATTTAAAAAGTCTACTTATTGCTCCGCCAATTTAAAGGCAAATTTTTGGTAGTTATTTCAATATTGAAAATATTCATCCAGCATTAAGTACACTTTAATTAATAAGCAGGTCAACTGATGCAATACCAATGGATTTATTAGTTTTTATATCTTTGATTTATGCATAGTATTTACTGGAGAAATTTGCGGCAGATACAGCTTTCAAGGTTTATTTAAAATTAATATTTGCTCTCCTTCCAGATATTATTTTTTACCTGTGGTACTTGGATATACAAAAAAATTTTGTATTTTCACCCCTAACACTGTTCACATTAATATATTACCAACTTTCTCAAAAACTAAGATGTCTACAGAAAATAGTTTTGGGAGACAGGAAATAACATGGTCAGCACAGAAATATAAGACTTGCTCATTATAACTTCAAATTGGCACAGTAATATGTACAAAATGCATGATAATTATTAAATAATGATTGACAAACCAACCATATGATGCATTGATGAGCACTTTCCTTGACTTGCTACACATTTGCAATGCACACCTTCAGATGTAGAAGCTCCACTAACAGTAACTGCAACAAATTTAAGTTTCCATATTTACTACGACATGACTGATTCTTAGAAATACTTGAGGTTCTACAATAAACATAGTACACCTACTCCTAAACAGAAAAACCAAAAAGTTTTGAATAGTTGTAGATGTTTAATTTTTATGGCCTTCTATTCCAAGTCACTTTATGCTTTCATAATTACTTTTATCGTATCATACTTTTCAACAACACCTCAGCTAAACCAACTTACTTTGCACTTGTGAAACACAAACCCAATTTACATACAGGCTGTATCTGAATTCGACAGGTAAGGGCCCTTACTGGCTTCGTGCTATAGAAAAGTGCATCTAGGATGTGATGTCAGTTTGTTGCTGTCCAAATTTGAAGGAAGGGCATGAATAATTCTCTACAATATCTACTTCAGATTTTGATATGTTACAAAGTTGTGATAAAAATTGTATTTTCCTTATTACACAGTTTTTGTGCTGGTCTAATGAATTTCAACATGTTTTGTGCGATTTTCTGTGAGGAACCACAGTTTACTGATAACAGTAGTTCATTTTTCTGAATGTGTTGGCTATGTGAGAGTTATTATGTTCCTAGAAGTGAATACTTTGACTCATTATGCGTTTAAAAGTTCACACCAGCTGCATCACAACCTTGTAATTTTCCAAATGGTTTGCAACACGTAGGAGTAATATGTGCTTAATTTACATGATTTGAATGTTTTTCACTTATCAATGGATTTGCTAACATGCTGGAGTCAAAATAAATACAAAATCCTTGGAGAAAGTTATGAAAACAAAACCCACTTAGGTTAATAAAACAGGATGTTCACTGAAGTTTCATTCTGGAACTTCCTGTTTTCAAGGCAGTATTTTGTTATTTTCCCTTATCTGAATACAGAAACTTTAGGTTGTCATATTTTTCCATTGCTGGAAAAACAAACATGGCACAAGTTAATTTTTGTTAAATAGTAAATATCTCTTTTCCATAACTTGCAGTTAATTTTGTAGCGCAAATCCATTTAGATTGAAAAGTAAATATTTTTACTTTATTTTTTTTACAACTATCCAGGCTTCGACTGCCAGCTGAAAGTTTTTAATAAATATACACATTATATTGTAATGATGAGTCCCATAGCACTCATTGAAGGCTTTAAGTGGACAATAACATCGCTATTATTGTGAGCACATGGCTTGTGAGTGTACATGTTAGATATTACCATCAAATATCACAAAATAAAAATGTGCCAGTAAGTAGTCTTTTCAAGTGTCTTCCAAAGCAAAAGACTGTACCATTCTAACCTATATCAAGGATCACGTTACAGTTTTACAATGTTATTTATTAAGGATCATGTTATAGTTTTACAATATTATTTATTAAGTAATTTCAAAGAATAAAAATTCTATATAATACTACAAGTCACGATACATACCTATGAAGATCATTAGGAAACTTGAAAACTTGTGTACTGTCTGTGGTCTTGCATCCTGCTTGGCACAGTGTACTGTAGTTTCTTGCAGAACATCAAAGGTACTTCTTACTGCCATTTTTCAAACTATGTTTTATTTAAAATAATTCTCGTTTAAAATGAATTTGCCACAACACAAATCAAAACACGTCTTCATACATAAACAAATTGCAGCGTAAAGAAATGTTGAACGAGTGCCGAACGGAAATCATTACAAGTTGCAATGCAACTGAGAAAAATACACAGGGCAGTTTTTTAAAATTAAAACTGTGGACATTAACATACATTTTCATATTTAAAGTGTTTTGTTTCTCCCATCCTGTGAACATCCCCTGGTTGTAAGGAGTTATGAAAATTATTACTTGTACTCCGAGACTACAGAACAGTAACAATAAATATTAAAAATTTATAGTAACAATTTCAAATGTTAGAGTTCCTTTGAAGTTCATTTAAAAACTGTTATTAGTATTGAAAATGGGAAGAGTTTTGAAAATGGCTATGTTTTGAAAAGTAAGTGAAAATTTCGTTAAAGTTAACCATGAATGTGGAACCGAAAAATGATAAAAAAAAAAGTTTATTGTTATTAAAACGTTGAGATGCTGTACATGGGAACTGAATAAGCACAAGTAGAAATGATGAAGTGGTTTCTCCTAAAATGTATCTTGTCTTTGGCTCTTAGCACAGAGAGGAAGTTAATTGTTGAGGTAGGTCAAAGGCCCCTTTTTGTCAGCACTCACCTTGTGTATTTATTCAATGGTGTGATAAAAGTAAGGCAGTGGCTTTTAGTAAGATTTAGGGCAGACCTGGGTCACCTTTATTTTTAAATGTTGGGTGCTGATCCGAATGAGGAATCAAAGTAATAATGAGTAAACCAAGAATTTGAATGGAAGACATATTGCATACACCCTCAACTTTAGTTGGACACTTTAAACTTTAAAGAATTTTATATATATATATATATATATATATATTAAAGATTCAATAAAACTTATTTTCAGTTAAAATATATATATATTTTTTAATGTATATCAATACTGCTAACAATATTTTCAAATTTTATGATGATAATTTTGTGGATATTGATGGTAAATGAAAGAGATAATATTGTGGATTGTTTTATTTATTTTTTATGATGTTCAATGGTGTAAATTTTTGTGAAAGTGTAACTTTTAGTTGAAAGTATTGGCAAATGTACATTGTTTTTATTTACTCAACTTGAAAGTAACTGTAAACAAATTTTAAGTTATAACCAAAGTGTAAATTGTTTTAAGTTTTATATATATATATATATATATATATATATATATATATATATATATATATATATATATATATATATACACACACACACACACACACTTTGAACAATGTTGAATGACATAAGCATTTTGTTGATGGTGAGAAATATTGAGTAAATTTGATGAGTATAACTTTGAGATCATATTGTTTATATATGCTTACTATTATAATATCGGATGTGATGTTTTGAATATTATATTGTTTTGAGTTTTGCAAGCTGAAGCCTTTAAGGTATAATTACAAGATTTTTAGTTTTACAATATGACTTTCAGATCACCTGAGGCGATTGGAGCCTCTATCGACTTTTGGGTTACCTCAGTGTGATCGACATAATTGATTCTTCTGCATCAACTTGGTTACCCCTTCCTTTTTTCGTGCCTGTGTCCACTTCTAGTTTCCCCTCCTCTCCTACCTCAGGTTTGCCGATCAAATATAAGGGGTTGCACGAGCCATTTTCCCCGTCATTCTTTCTTTTAACTTCCCGCTGCTAATTTGATTAACGTGAATTGCAGGCGGTTTGACCTGAGCTGTGTCATGGGAACTCTCGCTAGGGATTTTCTGGTATGAAGATAATTTCACAATCGGAATTCTGCACGAACCAGGGCTATGGGCGCTTCCTGAGCATAAAACACAGATAATTTTTCAGTGGTGTGCGTTGCATCAAGGTAGGTTGTGGATCCAGAGTTGAATTTTCAGTTTTGAAAATAGAAACGGTTATCGGTCACAGTGTTGAGGGTACCGTCAGCACAAGTTTGTCAAAAGTCATTCACTTCAGTCTTCATATAGTTAAAATAAGTTATTTTGGTTAACGTTAAATGTGTGCTTGCGGGCCCATTCAGCATTAGTTAATTGGTGACTGCTGTCATAAATGAGAGTTATTGTGTATAGTGTGGAACCACGACTTGCTTTGCTGTACATTGCCTTTTTGGCAGTAACAGCAGAATTAATTACAGAGATCTTAAATTTCACTGGTGCTTGGAAAATTGTCAAGGAGTATATTTTTTTTGTTGAAAAGAATGAGTCTGATTTTCAGAACAGTCAAGGTAGCATTAAATGCGCCATGGCACGGAACCTCGATCTCCGTGATATGTACCTATAGGCTTGGTGGCAAAGTCTTTTTGGGAGTCCTTAAGAAAGAGAAGTTGAATTATACATGCATTGAAATACTGGCCCCTTTTTATGTTTGTAGGTTTCGAGCCTTTAATAGCAACAGCTACATTAGGGTGCGCAGTGCTCTTACTATTTAAATTCTACATGTTTATAATGAAATTGCCAGAGAGTTTGGCGACTCAAATTATTTTTAATGTATTTTAATAAACATGGCAGTGCTATTGAGATTTGCAGATTCTCGTTTATGTGGATGGTTTACAAGATAGTATCACTCAGGGACAAATTTCCTAAGAAGTAAATTTTCTTTTCAGGAGTGTATTGTGATTAAATGTCATGTAATATAATATGTAGCCAGAGTATAGAACTTGAAAGCAGATTTAAACTCGGTTAAAATTGATAGCACTTGTTGCTGGAGAGGTTACAAGTGGTAACATACTGTAGATTCTGTTAAGGGCGACAGAAAGGAATTTATGTAAGCTTTCTTCCAATTGAAAGACCTGTAACTATATACGAGTCCTGACTAACCAATTCTTGTTAATTGTTTGCAATTTATCGTTAAATATAATTGCTTTACTTTTGTATCTCTGTAAACAGTCTCGGCGTGCTCGGGAGTGTGAGTATTGGTATGGCGCCGCTTGTTTGTTGACATTTGCATATCTTAATCTGAATACATATTTTAATGTTCTTTTAATAGTAATCTCTGTACAATATTTGTTTGTCACATGGAATTCGATCTTTTGAAAAATGGTTTCAAATAGACAAGCTGTCTGTTTTTGGTAACGGTTGGTTTTGAAGTGTGTGATGATAATGAAAATGGTAAATACACTAAGGATGAGTAGATGATAATAGTGATATTACACTGTACTGATTCTTGTTGGTTGATCTGTTTAAAAGCAAGAATTTGGGTGTAGCAGCCTTATACGCGGTCTTGTATGAGGTCTTGGTTAGTCTGTCACTGTTTTATATGAATCTTATTGGATTTTGTAAGCTCAACTATTTGTACTGGAAAATTATTTTTGTTGTGAGTTTTAAATGGACGTGTGGATGTGAAGCCAGTAATGCTTATTTGAGATTAAGGACACTCAAGTCTGTGGTTCTGATTGTACAAATATTTGTCTGAGCATGAGCAAATTGTATTGAAAATTTAGTCACGTTTGTACCAGCTGTGGATTGTGAGCAAATAGTTAAAATAAATCCATATTAATTTTGAATAGTGATTTATGCTTGTTCTCCCTGTGTACGGAACAAGTATTCTGCGCAACTCTGCTCTTTGCTCACACCGTTGCGCATTTTGTTACATGTTCACCGAGATTTCGGGTGAAGTGGGCTTCCTTTAAAGGCTACGTAAAGAAGAACTCCAAGCATTCCTTGCCGACTTGAAGTGTTCATATGACGAGGCAACCACAGTTGTCGAGCTATGTAGAATGGCGGTGAATGTGTGGCGGCATCAGAATGTTCATATGGGGCCGCCTCGGTGAGCACGTCACCGGGGGCTCCAAATTACTTGAAACTTTTTCACTCTTCCATTCAGAACCTCGCTCTTTAACTACCCTTGAACGAGTACACATACTGAAATTTTTTATAGCTATTGCGCAAATTGCAAGCTTAGGTTTGGTATCAGAGAATTGCCTCTTGAAAGGGATTGCAATTAAGTTTCAGGGATACATTTTACAATTATTACAGGAGGAATTGACGTGTTTGGAAAGTGGAACACTGTTAGGTTTTAAGCGCCGGGTGTTGGATTCTTTATTTCTGCCTAGAGTATATCAGTGTGAAAGGGATTATGTTGACCGTTTTCAGGGTTCCGGCGAACCCATGTTTGAATTTATAGATTCAGTATTTGCCTTTCATAATGCATTGTGTACGCAACTTACAGAGTCGGAATTAGTTAATGTTATTTTAGATAATTTAGCGCCCCATGTATGAAGTCTTTGTACTTTAGTAAATGTTCCCAGTTTTTTGAGTAATTTACGTAGGCTGGCAGGTAAGGTGCAAGGACAATTAATTGCGGGATATGAGTACCGTGTTTGTTACCTGGCTGGGCCACGAGTAGGAAAAGGTACAGGTGACGTGCCTGGTCAGTTAACACAGCTGCAGAGTTTGGTGATAAAAATGCAGGCTATACGCTGTAGCAATTGCGCGGTCCAAGGCCACGTGGCTTGTTTCTGTTCTGAAAAAAAGTGTGCACTGTCTGAACACACGTGTTTTAATATGTGGTGAGACAGGACATCTGAGGGCTGCCTGTGTGAAGTCAGAAAACACAGTCTGACTGGATGTAGGTGCGGGTCGTCTGGTCGGCAAACACGAAAATCCCAGGGTGTGTTATCAAAATGTATGGTTCCGGTTACCTGTGATAATCGTGATTTCTTTGCCTTGGTCGATACTGGGGCGAGTCATAGTGTGATTAAGTAATCTTTTCTGCAATCTCTTTTACAAGATAAAATACTGTCTCAGGGTCATGCAATTTCTAATGTTGATAAATGTTTGTGTATTGTAAACGGGAATATAATTAGAAGTAGGAAGTCAGTCAAGATCCATTTTAAAATTGGCTGTTTTTCATGGAACCTGTGGTTCTGGGTGTTTTCAGAAATTTCTCATGATATTCTTTTTGGTTTAGATATTTTGGCAAAGACCGGTGCTTTTGTAATTTTTGATCAGAGCTATTTAACATTCGTATTTGCTCTGAATATTCGTGTAGTGCTTAGGGAAGACATTATGGATCAGGGTTTAGTTCTGGTGTTAGAGGAAAGTAAGGATGTCAATAGTTTTCAAAACAAGTTGCACGAGCTGAAGAGTGAATACAGTGATGTTATCACCTCACGTATAGGAAAGTGCGAAGTTTTGCCCTATAAGTTCACCCTCACTGATAACATCCCGGTACAGGATAGCACTTCAAGTGTCCTCCTACCAAGCTGCAGATAATGGACAATTTCCTGGACGCAGGTGTAATTGTACCCTCTATTTCAGAATATTGTTCCCCTGATTTTCTTGTGAGAAAAAAGGACAGTGAAAAATATTGTTTAGTTGTTAATTATTCATTAATAAATAAAAAAATTCATAAAGATCCATTTCCTTAGCCGACAATTGACTGTGCCTTGCAGCATTTAGGAAAGGCACACACTTTTTATATTCTTGATTAAAATAATAGTTTCCATCAGTACCTCCGAGATCCGTCTCGTAGAAAATTTACGGCTTTCAGCACACTCTGGAGCCAATTTGAGTTCACCCGAATCCCCATGAGATCAAATTTTGGCAGTTAAGTGTTATCCAGCATATTAGACAATGTACTTTCAGAATTTAAATATCAGTTTGTTTTCAACTATATTGATTATTCAACTGTTTACAGTGAGGATTTAGACTCTCATATCATGAATTTGCATAAGGTATTGCAGAGAATGCGGGAGGTTGGTTTGACCGTCAATCTAGAAAAAGTAACTTTGGGCTCTGACAAGGTGAAATTTTTGCGGTACGTGTTGACTGAAGGTCGTTTGTTGATAGACCCTGATAGAGTGGCCCCTATTCTTGATTTTCCACGTCCTAAGAATTTAAAGGATGTGCAAAACTTGCTAGGAATTTCAGGTTACTATGCCAGATTTATAAATAGTTTCTCGAAGATTATGGCCCCTTTGAATTATTTGAAAAAGAAGGGGGGTGAATTCATTTGGGGTGGTGAACAACAGGCAGCATTCGATGAATTAAAGAAGAGATTTATGACACCTCCCAGCTACGTACACGCTGCAATGTATTCGCTGCTAGCTACGGCACACGAGTGATTTAATTTTTAATATGCATCTTCATAACTATTATCAATAAATAAAGTGCAGTGTTTTGCTTTAAACATAAGGCATCTCCAATAGTGTTTAGTTACTGTTTTGTGCATAATACATCTGATTTTCTAGTAATGAAATGCTAAATAGTTGGCCGACTTAACCAATACTCTTTTCTCCCATAAAAGCTTCTATTCTTCTACAGTGGTTTTTTGAACCGCAGTGTTTTCATAAAATTTATCCCCAATGGTTAGCGAGGGATTACTGTATTTAAAAAACCATTACGTACAAATATTCACAATTTAAGCCCATAACAATATTTAGGTCAGCTTTAAGACTATTTTAAAAATGTCTCTATTGATGATAGTTCTTATGGTTATTATTTTATTTACATTGTTAACATATTTGTTACACACAATATAGCATATTACTCATACTACACATTAATATTTTGCCGTGATTAAGTTTAACTCTGTTACAACTGTGGCAGAAAGAACAATAGTATTTTAACCTCTTGTTGATGTGTGCTGGGTTATTTCATTAAAAGCCTTAATTGGAATAAATATTAAAACGAAGGAGCGACCAATCAAATGAAAAAGACAGTAAATTCAAACACACAACTCATGTCACTTATTTTTTGTATATAGCAGCAACACAGGGGGCAGACGATAGCTTGCCAGTTTTCGTCCTTCCTGTGCATGACATGTGCAAACAGGATGTGTTTCTCATGCAAACAAGAGTGGGATCTTTGCCGTACTCGTTCATTCTTCTTGTGGGCCACGTCGGACCAAATTGAAGGTAATAATTGAAAATTTCACACCTTCACCTTTAAACCCTCGGTATTATAAATATGATGGTGTATTTATCATACATTAAATAGCTTTCCCGTAAGAAAAAATATATTTTGTGGGGTAACATTTTTGAACAGCGAATTTTTCATCAATCTGTAAATTTTTCCCTTTATAGAGATAAGTACCACATGTGAGCTAACAAAATGTGCATAAAAGATTGCATTTTCATATTCTGGCACACAAAATGTTCTAGGTCAAATAGTTTTCGTGAATTGTAGTAAAACATTTCATGAACATTGCCATTTCAGCATAACAAGTATTTATTACCTTAAAAGCATACATAAAATGTTATGAGCATCATGAAGGACTGGCCTTTGTATATAAAAGGTGAAAAACATGTTTTGTGTATTTTATTTTTACACATAATATCCTTAATAAAATACATTGTAAACTTATTTTAACCACATATGAATTGTTTTACATTGTGTAGTAATGAAAATACATAAACAAAACAAGCACATTTAATTCAGATTAACCTAAATTATTTACAGCACACAGTTTCAGTAATATTTTAGTTACATTTTCCTTTTTTCAAAGTCACAATACAACTATACGACAAACATTTTGAAATTGAAACATTTACAGTATATCTTTAATCCCCTTGTGTATTATTATGACATTTAAAGTTTTGGATTGTAGTCATAGTTAATAATTGATATACATACTTATTCGTAACTACTAGACTATACCCTCTCTCATAAAAATGGGGATTTCAAAAGACTCAATATTTGCTCGTATACTATACATTTAAATTTAAAATTGAAATAAATTAGAATCGTTTCATAGAAATAACGAGGACACAACACATTTATAACACAGTGATGCTAATAACTTACAGCTGTCAGGATGTTGTGAATAAACACACAAATAAGCTACACACTGTCCACTGTAGAACATTTCTTCCCCTTGGTCACAATTAACTTAAACTTACAGCTGTCAGGATGTTGTGAATAAACACACAAATACGCTACACACTGTCCACTGTAGAACATTTCTTCCCCTTGGCCACAATTAACTTCAACTTGTCTTAGTTTACCATGCTGATTATGTGGCAATTTTCTTCATTTTGTTCATAAGCTTCTTTTTCTCATCTTCTGAGTCTCTCACTTTCATCACAAGCCTTATGTAATTTCTAGTTCTGACAAAACAGTATATCACTTCTCGTGACACTTTCCTATCATTAGCATTCATGATGTAATCAGTAAGTTTCAAATATATTAATCCCTTTGCAAACGTACTCGTCATGCATAGCAGTAAATCTATCTTCCAAAATTCTGATGGCATTTAGAAGTTCGGAACTCGGAGTAAGAAGGCCATCAAGTGTTAAGGTAACTAATCCAGTCACTGCTATCCAATTCTAATGAATGTGTTCGAAGCTAAGATACTTATATATTTGAAATGAAATGCCACATTATATGAAATGTATTTTAAACCTTCATGTAATGTTATGTCCTCGTTTGGTAGTTCTACTTCACCCGTATAGTTTCCCAGTGAACCAGTTACAGAATTCACTCTTACAGTGCTTTGTAACTTGTGGGTTAAATTCATTTCCTTATGTAGCAATAATTGTGTACCATGTGGTTCCATTATATCTAAGTTCGTAATTCCAGCAGATGTGTGTAATATCAATTTTCTTCCATGTTTGTTTTGGTAGAAAATACTGCTGCAGTGTGTTTACACATAATGTAGTTTCGCACTCTGTATTCGAAGTCCATTGGGTTTGGGTGATTGTTCTGATGTCCCATGCCTCTTACATAAGAAAACAAACATTCTAGGATGTCCCTATTCAATTTAATTGTATTCACGTATCCAACATATAAAAATTTATTTAAATAGTCAAACAAATCTTGAATGGATTTATGGAAAATTTGTATACCTTCTTGGAAATGCAGCATATTTTTAACTCCCTTTGCCCGGATAGTTTATATGAGCTCTGTCATTTCATTTAAAATTCTGTCCTGCTGCTCTTTGTGTGTGCCATATGCACTATAAGGCTGTGACGAATTCATGACATTGAAACAGTCATTGAAAATGTTACAAAAATTTGCTGGGGTGGTGGAATCTTCTGTTCCTAAGTAATTATATTTTAAGTAACCTAAAGCTTGAGAAACGCTGTTTGATAAGAGCTGAGCTGCTTTTTGGCTGTCGCTGCCTTTCATTTCTAAATAATGTTGTGTTAACTTAGGTGCCTATTTCAAATCATGCACTGATTTCTCAAGTACTTCCTCAACAAATATTTTATCTACTTCCTCGCTACTCTTTATCACAAACCCCTTATCTAAAAAATAATTTTTTGCCAACTTCAGTAGGTGCGGAACATCTGCAAATACGAAAATTTTCTTATTGCTGTTGCTGAGGTTCGAGAAACTAGTATTTTTAGGATTAGTTCCCATACTGCTCTGTTTCCTCCACCCATGTCAATTACTACTACTACAACTTCAACGTATAAATTTTTCAATATATGCTGAGACATGGACTGATCGGAATCATAATAAAATTGGTTTTTTCTATTTAACAAGCAAGCCACATTGCATAATAACTTGTGCATATTTGTGGGGCCCAATATTTGCCCTTTTGCTCTGTCCACACATATCTCACTGGAAATCTTCGCTTCATCAAAAGACAAAACTGTAATTTTTTAAGTGCGCCGTATGATAAACAGCACTGGTTAAAATTGCATGACGGAAATAAACAGCACTTTTTAGTGCTCCTAAATAAAATCCTGCACGCTGATACTTGTGTTTACCTACAAAATCATTTTAGCCACCTCTCCTGTGCTCATGACTTTTCTACTCGCTGAAAATCCGACAGTAATGTTCTAATCCAGTTCCAGCAAACAAATTATTTTGCAATTCTTTAAGTGCCTCAGCAGCTCAGAATTGGAATGGCCTGGGCCAAAACATACGCGATGAGGGTTCTTACCAACTCTCAAAAAAGAAGTTGGCGCAGTACTTGCTGTCATGCCGCAGTGACCCATAAAATGGAGCATTTTGAATGTATGGTTGAATAAATGGTTGTGTGACTGATTTTAGTTTTAACTCCTAACTCTTTCATTTTTGTATAATTAATTTTGTTTGACACTCTTATGTATGAAGAAGTCTAAATATCTTTTTTAGCTTAAAGTGTCTGTGTTTTGATTATTATTATTATTGCAGAGGCGCTTGTGAGAGAAGGATGTGTCTGACCTTTCTCCAGAGTGACCTTTGTTTTCCTAATGGAAAAAGTGTCTGAAGAAGCATTAATATTGGATTTTAAGGGTTTTTATATGCCACCAAGTTCAGATGTGTGCAAAATTTGTGGCAAATTGTTTTATGGGAAACAAAAATTTGTGAAGTGTGTTGCAACTTGTGCGACTCGCTTTCATGAACAGTGTGTGCTAGTGGACAGTGATCTAGAAAACTTTCTTTGTGAAAATTGTAGTGATGTGCCGGAAATGTTCGGTTTTTCACCAAGAAAGACTGTAAAATCTTCCAGTGCTACTGAAAAAATAAATATATCGGGACAAAAAAACTATGCTGTGACGCTTACTTTAGGTGACAGTGAAGTGGGAAATCACCCAGAAGACATCTAAAAAAAACCAGGTAACATGGAAACTAATGTTAAAGCACTGTTTGAAAAAATTTATTTACTAACAAAAAGAAGTCCGTGACTTTAAAGACGACAATATGATGTTGTAGGCGTTGGTGGAAAGTGTCAATAACCCCCTTGACAATGGTAATTTAGTTTGTTCATTGTGTTCAGCAGGAAGCATAGCCCGTTCATCGGACAAAAATTCTTATAGTGAAATAGTTGGAAAAAAAAAAGGTAGTTTCTACTTCAGGGGTCATTCAAGGTCCAGAAGAAAAAATCCAGACTGTAACATCTGGCAAGAAAATGCAGCAATCCCATGTTCATAAATCTCAGGATCAGTAAGTTGAATCTAAACACCATGTCGCTGTCGCGGACGGCTTCGTGGAAGTTTGCAGGCACGGCACAAAGGCGACAACTGGAAGTAGTTCACCTCTTTCCAAGCCGGCTGTAGTTCAAAAACAAGTACAGCTCGGAGGGAGAAATAACGCTCACGTTAAAACTGTTCCCAAATTTGTAAAACTGCGCATGAAAGTCACGTTTGTCTCCCGCTTTGCCACTGAAGTAGAGGAGAGTGATATAGTAACCTATATAAACCAAGAACTTAAAGTGTCTAAGCTGAAGGTATCTAAATTAAAAACAAAATATGACACTTATTCCTCTTTTTACATGGTTGTACAGTTTTTTGGCCCGCGGGAGTCTTATCAGTACTTTTTTACGGCCACCTTCTAAGTGAACAACTTTATAATGTGGCAAGCACTGATAAGATAACCGATGACATCCACCAGTCAACAAAAATGTCTGTGTCTGAGGCAGCTGGGGGAGCTGACACCGTCGTACATTAAACCATGCTGGACAGTGGAGGTGTCTACACTGTCATTAAATGAGTTTTAGGAAAGATGGCTTCAGCATTTACTACCAAAATGTGAGAGGTCTTCGAAGAAAATCACAAATATTCTCTCAAAATATAAACAGTGTAGACTATCCCATAATATGTCTAACTAAAACATGGTTTAATTGTAATAGTATAAACTCACATTATTTTTGTAATAATTATTGTATTTATTGCTAAGATCAAAATTCCAATTTGACTAACCTCAGTAAAGGTGGAGGGGTTTTGACAGCAGTCAACTCAAATAGTTTTTCTCGCTCAGTTCAAATATATGTGTTGTCAAAAAATAACATAGATGCTGTATGGATTGAGTTAACGGGTGTAAATAATAAAAAAAAAATTCCTTCTAGGTAATTTATATCTTCCATTCACATTTATCTGTTGTTGAAGTTAAAGATTATTTTAGAATTTTAGAGTCAAAACTTGCTAATTAATGAGATTACTGATGCTTTTAATATTCCGGGCACAGATTGGAATTCCAATCATACCCAAAATATAGCTCATTATTACATAAAGCGAAAAAGTTAAATTCTTCTACAGTTAACAAGTTTATTAAATCTTGACCAATTAAATTTTACAAAACCCTTTTCAGAATCGTTAGATTTAGTTTTTTTAAACTTTTTTTTTATTAATGTAGAACACGCAATAGATTCTTTGGTTGATGGAGAAAATTATCATTGTACACTCTATTGTCACTGTAAGATTGAATTTGAAGATAATATAGGTAGTTAGAACTTTTCCATAAGAAATGATAAGAATGGTGACTTTTTCTCACTGTATACAACTTTCAATTTATTTGACTGGAGTCCTATCATGATAATAATCAAATGGTCGAATTTTAAACTATAAATTCACATTTTTTAATAAATCAGTATGTACCTACGAAGAAAATTGCTAAAAATAAATATCCAATTTGGTTTAGCACGGAACTTAGAAGATTAATAAAAGGAAGGAACATTTCTTTAGGTTATATATGAAATACAAAACAGAGGAAAATTATTGTATTTTTTTTACAATATAAAAAATCAGTTAAAGAAAAAATTAAAATTGATAAGCTTAAGTGGCAAGCTAGTATAATTAATGAATTGAAAAAGAATCCGTTCAAATTTTGGAACTATGTCAAAGTAATGAAGAAAGGATATAGTGAAAAAATTAATTTGTTGTGGAATTCTGGCATAGTACATGAACCTGAAATCCTTGCAAATATGTTTGCCAAACATTTTTCTGAAGTATATGTCAACAAAACCCAGATCAAAATTCAGCAAAGCAATACACCAAATATTTATTTACAGCTTTCAACTCCTATTATGCAAAATATGGTCCTCTGGAGTATCAAATGTCTCAAAAGCAATAAAGCAAATGGAATTAACAGTATTCCCAATTTTATAATTAAAGGTTGCTCTGAAATTTTTACTCCTGTATTAACACACATCTTTAATTTTAGTTTATCTAGTAACATTTATCAGAGTCTTTGGAAACAAGCTATTGTTGCGGCAATTTTTAAAAAGGAAAACAAACAAGACATGAATAATTATAGGCCGGAATTCTTTACTATGTGGTTTTTTGAAGATTTTGATGAAATTATCTATAGGTACCTTCATTTTTATACAAAAAACTTAACTATAAATTGCCAACATGGCATTCAGGTAACTAAAACAATTACAACAAATCTCTATAATTTTGTTCATGAACTTTACGGTAACATTACAATGATACATGTCAGCATTCAATTATAGTGGATAAATTATTGGCATTTAGGTTAGAGAAACCCTTTGCAAATTGATTTATTAACTATCTTAATAAAAGAATATTTGCAGTGAAAGTATCAAATATTTTGTCATCCCTTTTATCATGTTTCTTTAGGAGTACCTTAAGGAGGAATTCTTTCTCCTTTACTGTTCAACATATTCATTAATGACATTATAACTGTTTTACTGCATTCAAAAGCACTATTGTTTCCTGATGATCTCAAGATAATCAAAATTATTAAAGATGAAAATGATTGTAAAAAATTACAAAATGATATCACTGTAATTTTCACTTGGTGTAAGGATAACGCAATGTCTTTGAACTTAACAAAATTGTACAAATTTCTTTCACAGAAAAACAAACCCAATTAAATTTAAATATTATGTCAATAATTTAGTGACTAAAAAGGTTGATTTTATACGTGGTTTAGGTGAAATACTAGATTCTAAGTTGTATTTTCATCACCATGTTGATTATATAATAAGTAATACTAATAGGACATTAGCTTTAATTAAATTTATAACTTATTCAGCTTCTTCCTTTGATTCTTTACTATGTTTGTACTATGCAGTAGTTAGATCAAAACTTGAATATTATTCTGTTATCTGGAAATGGATAGAGGACTTTCTCAGGGGGCGAAGGCAGATGGTGAAAGTGGGGGAGGCAATATCTGAGGAAGAGGAGGTTATGTCAGGGGTACCACAGGGAAGCATGCTGGATCCTTTGTTATTTACCATAATGGTAAATGACAGGGGTTTGGGGATTAGGGGAAAAATCATATTGTTTGCAGACGATTGTGTTGTATATGCTGAGGTGGGAGAGGTGCAGAAATTTGCAGGCGGACATAGATAAGATATGGTTGTGGACCAGGAAAAATAAAATGAAGATAAATGTAAGAAAAACTAAGGTAGTGAGGTTCACAAGGAAGAAGATGATAGGCAGGGACATGTACAGATGGGAGGGACAAGAGATAGATGAAGCAGCAGAATATAAGTATCTAGGGATTGTACTGCAGGGAGACCTCAGGTGGAAAAAATAGGTAGAGAGGGTGGTTGCAAAGGGAAGAAGGGTTCTGGGTATGCTGGGAAGGGTGCTGAATGGAGTCAGCTGTGAGGTGAAGGAGAAGGCGTATGGCACAATGGTACGGCCAATGTTAGAATATGCTGCAGCAGTATGGGAGGTGGAGGTGGAGGTGTGAGAACTGGAAAAGGTGCAGAGAAAGGCAGCAAGATGGGTGAAGGGTAGGTGGAGAAGGCAGGGGCAGGATGATGATGAAGAAGGGAACTATAGGCCATCAGTGATAATGAAAGAAATGGGGTGGAGCTCATTGAAGGACAGGAGGAAAGTTGAACGGTTAGTCAGGATGTACAGGCTGGTGAATGAAGAGGGAGGATGGGGAGGGCTACACTGCAAGCTAAGTAAGGGGGTATTTAGGGGAAGAGGACACAACAGTGAGAAGCTTCAGAGGGTGTAGAGGAGAACAGAGCGAGGTAGGCAGTCCATGCTTGTGAGGTCTGTGAGGGAGTGGAATGTGTTGAGGGAGGAATTGGTATCTGTGAGTGGGGTTGGTGAATTCAGGAAAGGAGTGGAAAAGGAGTTGGTTGGGTGAAGGAGATGTGAGAGAGCTCGCCACCGGGCGGTAGCCTAATTGTGTGTGAGAGAGAGAGAGAGAGAGAGAGAGAGAGAGAGAGAGAGAGAGAGAGAGAGAGAGAGAGAGAGTGTGTGTGTGTGCATGTGTATGTATGTATGTATGTATGTATGTATATATGTATGAATGAAAGATAACAAACATTTTCTCTAAAATATCTGAGAAAATCATACACAGACACAATTTCATATTAGAAATTTAATAACTGATTACCAGCATGGATTTCAATTAGGTAAAACGACATCCATAAATCTATTCAATTTTGTAAACAATTTATATGGTGCTGATACTTCTAGAAATCAAATTGATGTCATTTACTTTGATTTGCAAAAAGCGTTTGATACCTGCCAACACCCAGTAGTAATACTTAAAAAAAAACTACAATATATTAGACTTGACAACTTATATATTAAATGGATTGTTAATTATCTTTCTGATAGGAAAAGTTGTTTTTAAAATTGAAAACTCTCTTTCTTCCTTCTATCATGCACCATCTGGTGTTCCACAAGGTGGTACTTTATCGCCATTACTTTTTAACATCTTCATTAATGACATTGTCCATATTGTACGCAAATCACAAGCATTACTTTACGCTGATGACCTTAAAATATACAAAAATATCAAAGAAAGTAAGAACAGTGTTCATCTACAAAATGACATTTCTGCAATCAAAAATTGGTGTACTGATAATTTAATGACATTGAATATTAATAAAACTAAGTGTGTTTCCTTTACCAGGAAGACAAATCCTATTATGTACAAATATTCTGTTAATAATAATCGAATAAAGAGAGTAGAATATGTTCTAGATTCTAAATTGTATTTTCATTTTCATGTTGAGCGTTTGATATGTAATACTAGTCGTAATTTAGGTTTAATTAAGTTCATTACTTTTTCTGCATCTTCACCTGAATCACTATTGTGTCTTTATTATTCTTTAGCTAGGTCTAGTTTAGATTATTGTTCTGTCATATGGAACTACATTACAACTTCCCAACTCGAAAAAACTAGAATATGTACAAAAAAATATTTTTGAAATTATTTTTAAAAGATTTTCAAATAATTTGGATTTCAACTACAATAATGAGCTTCGGAGATTCAACACATTAACACTTAAAGAGCGCTGTGATATAAATTATGCTTTGTTTCTAGTCAATACCTTTCAGTCATATTTGTATTGTTCTGCAATTATTAATAATGTAAGTTTAAAAATTCCAAACTATAAACATAGAGTTACACATATTTTATCCATGCTATACAACAGAAAAGATCTTGCTAATAGATGCGTTAATAATTTTAATAAATCCTTCTATGACTTTGATCCCTTCAAAGATAAGAAATTAACCTTTTTGGAGCTTTATAAGCATTTACTTAGTCGGTAGCGTGTTTATTTCTTAGTAAATCCTTTCACCTGTTTGGAGCTTTATTAAGCACTAATTTTGTATTGTTCTTAGTCAAATCTCCATTATGTTTATGTCTGACTTTATGTTGTGTTTGTCCTGTATTTGTATGTTCTGTTCCTGTGTGTTGTTATGTAAAGTTAATTTTCTATGTATCAGTGCCACCCTGTTATTGGCTTACGCTGTTGGCTGGCACTTTAAACTGTAAATAAGTAAATAAAAAAATAAATAATAATTATTATTATATGTGCTGAAACGTGAAAGAAGGAAACATAACATTATTGAAACCAAAACAAATATTTTGTATGGTTTCTGATACATAGTTTGAATATAATTACATGTTTTAGTGTTAATAAAATCTGAACTCTTGCATGAAACGAACCACTTGTTAGCAGTTTCCTCATTTGTAGGAAAACAAAAAAACTTAATACAATCTGTATTGTTCCAGTCATTGATACACCCAAACACAGCGCAACGTGCTGTTTTCTCACCGCAAAGACATTAGGAAGCCACAGAGCGAGCAAGTCTTGACCATTGTGCTTCCCTCCCTCTCCGGCGGCAACAATATTTCCATGAGGCGTCATGAGGCTGGCTTAGGGAGGGTGAAAGATTTGCATGACTCTACCTTCTCCCTTTCTTAGTACCATGGCAGCAACAAACTTAACAGATAGAGGTGAACTGCACACAATAGGCTTACTGTATTCAGTTCATATATATTTGCATAGGTACTTAATTTTTACTACGTTTATTTACTTATTTATTTAAAATTTTCTGACTGGGCTTAGTAATTCGTTGGGATTATGGCAAACATTCACATCACAGGAACATAAGCACTTAGACAACTGTGTTTCTAACACCTAGGGGAAAGGTACAACATTGTGATAAGTAGATGTGACATAAAAATAATTAACTTTGTCGTAAAAACAGTTCAAAGTTAAAACTTATAAATTTTGCATGTCCAATATTCTCCAGCTTGTTTGTTTTTAATAATACTACATATATATATATATATATATATATATATATATATATATATATATATATATATATATATATATATATATATATTTAAATCATAGTTCTTCCTTTTTACTAGTTTAACAGCTACGATGCCTCCACACCCTTTCACATGCAGCGATTATGACACACGTTACATAATATTTATTCCTGCCACGGAAACATAAAATTGATCACATCTTCATAACTTGCCTAGTTATGTTTAAAAAATACAACATGTACAAACTTTATGTGGTAAATTGAAGTATTTTTCAGAGCAAGAAAAAGTAATGCTTCGCTGCACAACAACAACAACAAAACACTACATCATGTTGCCACTCGCAGCTCCTGCCAACTTCAGATTTGTAACCCTCCTGCCATCACATCTAAATATATTAAAATAAGCATTCAAACATTAAAATATGTGTTACGTAATAAAATATCAATGAAAAAATAATTATTTTGCTATAATAAGTATGAAATATGCTAAACTTGAAAACATATACAATTTTCCTTCTACTACTAGCAATGCAAAACGCCTCGAAAAAGAAAGTGAGAGAGTTTTATATATATATATATATATATATATATTGTGTGCATGTGTGAGAGTATGTGACAAGCTCCGCTCAGCGTACAGTTTCTTCCTTGGTCGAAAAAACAAACACCATGTCACTAGAACCTACGCATTATATTTTGAGCTGTTATTTTAAACTGTAACAACGAAATATATTTCCATTGAGGCTACCTAAATATTTCAATATTTCAATAGACAATGCTTAATAAACAAATAGAGCATACTAAAAACTCGGTTAAAACAATGTGAACTATTTATTACTAGTTGTTGCCAAAACATCGCTCTCATGGTTTTTAATTCATATTGAATACGTAATAAATATTACAAGTTATAGAAGATACTACGGTAAAGTATCATTTATTAAAAAATATAATTCTTCTTAACTTCTTGTTAATCAGGGTTATATATTTGTGATATTCAAGTTATTAAAAAACAGACTAACATATTACTCAAAGAGCGATTTTTCGAAGACTTGATTCAAAACATCCGAAGAAATCAGGAATGGACTACCGCCAGAGCCACCCTGGCAAACAGCAAGAGTATACGGATACCTACCACAAATGATCAAATGGTACATTATGTGATATTATCTGATGAGAATTTATGAAGAGTTATTATGCTCAGATTTATTTAGTGCCATATTTTTTACAGTTGATGATACAAAAACAAATATCTATCGTATCTGTAATATTCAAGAGTATAAAAAAATTTTAAAAATGTTATTTTTTAAGATAGCTATCCTAAATTAGTAATCATATTGAATATCACAAAATTATAAACATAATACCAAATTAATTCACAGTATTGGTACATTTTTTTAAAGGATTACTTAAGTTCAAAATGTATAACAAACCTAAAAGAATCTTAATTTTGAAGAAACATGGGCTGATTAAATATTATCTTGTTGAATCAGAGATAAATGGAAAGGCTAGGGGCTCATCTGAAGGAAATGTTTCTTCTGACTAAGTTTTTATTTTATAACTTTTGCTAGTTCCAAATTTGTAATCATGTTAAATGAGGTTACGTGGTTAGAGGACAAAAAAAAATGTTATGTTCCCAAGTGATATACTGGTAAGTTATTGTTTACATTAACTGCCACGGAGCGTGTTGTATGTGTTGTCTTTTGATGTATGTAATTTTTGATATGTGTAATTATGTGTTTCTAAGACACCTCATTGCATGGTTTGTGAAGAAAATATTTAGGGAAGTACTAGTAGTAATACAGGCTGTCCACTAAAATTCCATTTTGGAATTCCCTGACTTTTCTCGGTTTTCCAAGCAGAAGCTTACCATTTCCCTTCCCCTATTTTAATGCCCTAAACCTTCCAAAACCATACATTCCCATCGCTGACAGAACAAATATGCTATCAGTGAAGAAGTGCAACAGACCAAGCAAGCAAGCAAGGCCAACATTTTGTTCAGACCATCCATACTTCACGCAATATATACTATTGACTATACACGAGTGCCTATTACAAACACAAAAATACATACTTGATTTTGTGCATATAGGTCCTTTAGTTATTTGGCAAAAATGTATTATAACCAGTAATTACATGAACCCAAAGTCAAACAACCAACAACTGTTGCAGAGAAGCAAATTATTTACATTTTCCCAGACACAAATGAAAATTCCCTGACATTTCCCTGTGGGTGGACACCCTGTAATTTTTATTGGTCATTGTGTACGCAAGCCATTATGCAGTTTCCCTTGACCTTATGGCAATGGCTGAGCAAAATAAACAGAAAAACAGTATGTTGTATCAGCATTATTGTTAGCATGGAACATTTCCGCTCAAGTTACTTATTATGGACTGGACCAACGGCAGTGCAGTACATAGTGAGAGGAGTGTTGTTGCATTCACTATTTTTTTTTACTAATTTTATAATGCAAAGGATATGGATTTACGAAGGTGGAGTAGATATCCTGGTGTATTGGGGGATTTGAGTAAGTTATCCAGAGTATGTTACCTGGACTGTTATCAATTTGTCTATCCCTGCGTAGTTGGCAAATTTCATGTTTTGCATTTGGTTTCCCAGTGAAAGCATGCACATGCATCACTTCCTCCTTGCCGCCAAGTAGTTGTATGTGCCACCAACATTGATGAGTACAATAATGTCAATGTCACTGTTACAGTGTACATTGAGCACATCACAATGTATTTTCTAAGGGTTATATGTTCCATTTCATGTTTGTCAAGGGATATTATGTTTTGGTGGGTGGTGGTCAACTTCCATTACCTCCACCACGCTACCCCCTCTTCAGTCTGAGTAGCAGGCATTAGGGCAGGTTGCATCACGTGGCGCCGAGGTGAAGCAACTTTTGTGCTCTAACTACGTAGCTGCAATAGACTTAGAAGTAATATGGAATCTTTTTATTAGATTTATTGTGCACCCCAGAGTACCAGAGTATGTCTCCCTTCCGGAGCACTCAAGGCCCCTCCGACATAACTTATCACGCAATTCTTTTGCTGCACCCATTGATGCCTTTGAGTTCAGCTTAGGTCAGTGCGGGGCCTCGTGCCGCATGCCCGCTTACGTGTTGCACCATCTCATATGGATGTTGCTACAATACAATCAGTATTTTTCTGGACCAATGTTGTGTACATTTATTACAGTCTCACAGGGATTATAAGGGCGACAGAACTTGAAACCATCGATTACCTGCCACATGTTCTGCATCAAGTAAGTCCAAGTATATTTTGTGTAACAGTTGAAGTATTTATGTCAATGCTTTGGGACGGTGTGCTAGGGAGCCATAATATCCAAATTCGGGAGTGTGTTTGTTACGTCGTATATTCAGTCACCAAAATTAATTATCACTCACAACCCTGTTAAGGCATGGGGCACAGGGTCCATTAACTTGGGCTTTTTGAACATGGCCCACTTTAAGAGTCTCATGCTAACTGGAGTGGATTCCCTTAACTGGTTAGCTGGCGCCCTCCAGACATTTATTTTATCACTGACACCCTGTGACCACCCCAAAACTCATCATGATACACTAAATTGTTGGCAGGATGTCCTATTTTTATCACAGGGATTAAAAAAGTACCCCCTGTGAGTGACAAAGAATTAATGAAAATATTTGTAATTGGTGAAAAAATATAATATATCTATTGTAATAGATTAAATTAAAACATTTTTTTTACTTCCATGCATTAGTATAAGTATAATGTACAAAACCTTGAAATCATAACTAAAAAATTTCTTACTGCTACTTCATAATAGTAAAAACATGCAAAACAAAATCATTAACTTACTCGCTTTCTGTTTCAGCTACTGTGCACTTATACTGGGCAGTGGAGAACAAACATATGTCTGCAAACTGCCGCACTGCAATCAAAACAAAGTTTTTCTAACTATTATTGGTATTTAGAAATTTAAAATTGAAAACAAAACACTGTTATATTGTTTCAAAATAATCACTAAATCTGTTAAAACCAGGGCCGAATTAAACTACTGACACACCTCTGGGCCCAAGAAAATATCCCCCCCCCCCCCATTTTTTTTCTATGAGCACAAAATCTCTCATATAACAAACATATCACATAACTGAGATAACACATATTTATTCACAGTTTGTCAAACAATAAAACACTTTTAACTAACAGGTAAGTGGTTTACGTCTTCCTTTTTCACAGTTTCACAATTAAATAATTTTTAATTGCAAGCACAGGGAGTTGTGCCAAGCTCTGTTGAGTTTACAATGAACTCAAATAATTCTTAACTCTTGCAAGTGCTGAACAAGACCTTTCAGCTGAACAGTTTGTAGCAGGAGTCCATAAATAAATCTTCAAAGCAATTTGAACATTTGGATAGAAGTCGTAAAGATTTTTGAACATCAGAAAGGATACATATGTTGCAATATGTCAGCTGATTTGTAAATTTGATCAGGATCAGTGTCTGTGAGATGAGATAAAAAATGAGAATTTTTCTGAAAATTGTTTGTAGACATTCGAGTAGTCAATTTGCCTAATAATGTCACATAACTGAGCTGCAGGACAGAACTTACATGATTATCCTTTTGTGGATCACATTCACTTTCAAATCCTGACTCGTCAAAAAATCTCTTAGAAATCTTAATTATTTTAGGCTTAAATTATTCTATTTCTTCACCTTGTTGACTGCTTTGAAATTTTCTGTTCCCAATACTTTCATAAACATCAAATGATGCTTTCATTTCATTCACAAATGTAATGAGGGAATTATACAAGTTAACAACTGTACCAACATCCATTTCTTCTGACTGTAATTTTTCACTTACAGCGTTAAATATTTCAGAATAGCTCCCCACACTGGGGCCATGAAAGTCATTGCAGAAGATACTAACTTTATCAAAATTCCCTTTGCCTCTTGCCTACTGACTGACTTTTCATTTTCAGCTTCTTTTATGAATTTTAGTGCTTTGATTGCTTCAACATCAGTACTGAGACTTTTACATGCTTCTTCTCATGCAGACCATCTTGTTCCACAGAGAGTTTTGAGTGAAAGGTTTCCTTGTTTGAAAAAAGTTCCTTAAAATTTTCCAGCGATAGGTTGATGCAGAAAAAAAATTATTTAAATTTTGTAGAAGATTAAAAAAGCTAATGGCTAGCCTACAAGAAGTTGCATAGCTTGACCCAACTAAATTAAGCGAGTGAGCTGAACATGGTATGAAGAATGCCAATGGATTGGATTCTTTTATTCTTTCTTGCAGGCCAGAATATACTCCTGACATATTTGCAGCATTGTCATATGTTTGACCCCAACAGTTATTTATGTCTAACCCGTGGTCTGAAAGAAAGGTAAATACAGCCATCAGCTAGTTCTTTACCAGTATGCCCTGAATTTTTAATAACTCTAAAAAATGTTCTATAGGATAACCTTCTTTGTTTACATATCTAATGATAAAGCTGAACTGGTCACTGTGTGTGATGTCAGGTGTAGAATCCACAACAATAGCAAAATATTTGGATTCTTCTATTTGCTTCACTATTGTGCTAATTACTGTTTAAAACATAATCTGTACAACCTCTTCATATGTAACAAATTATAAGTATGATGGCTTACCTTTACCCTGATTTTTATATTTGGCAATGTGGTCTTTCAAAAACAGATCAAATTCTGCAATGAGCTCCATGCACATCATAAAATTGTCATTATTCACAGAGCCATACACTTCGTCTTCACCATGAAATGCTAACTCATGAGAGCACAGTTTCTTCACAACAGCAACTACTCTCTGAAGAACACATCTCCAATATTTAACTTCTTCCAATTGGGATAACAAATATCTGTCGAATCTGCAGGATTCAGTACCCCGTCTTTTAAACTTTAAGATACAATCTCGATGTACAATCGAATTCTCATGTTCGGTCACCCGCTGGCTGGCCAACTACCACCTATGAACCAAAACGAGACTGCCCTTGTCTGCAATGTGTCATTGTTAAATATCACTGTACAATCTCATATACCAAATTAAAGAGCAGTTCTTTACTGTTATCTGTTAGTTTATTTTCATTTATGTCCATTGTCTAATGCTAATGCTGCCATTTTAAATACGCACAATGAAACAAAGTAATGTCCTGAGTTGTAAAGTACGTTATAGTCGCAATTATTAGTCGTAAATGTGTTTGTTTAGAAATTCAATTTTATTTCATAACATGAACAGAGCTTGTGACACTGACATGTTGCGCCAGTATATTGCCAAGTGTTATTGTTTTATAGTAAAACAAATACGAATACAAGAGCAATGTTTGCATACATCTTTTGTTATTGTTTACATCACATAAAATTTTTATCTCTCGTTTTGAGTACAAACAGTACTAGAACTGTTTCTCGCAAAATTTTAAAGACTTAGTACAAGTTTTTCATGTGTTGACATCAATATTTTTGTAAAAAAAATTTGTATTAAACATTTATAATTTCTCACTTAATATTTTTTTCCCCCATTATTTTTACAACAGCTGATCTAGTGTAAAATCTATTATATTGCAATGACATTTTTTGCCACCCCCCATAAATTTTCCGCCCTAGTCCTGGGCCCATACCTAAATACAGCCCTGGTTGCATCACCAGCAATTTGAGACACATGCAGTAACTATTAAAGTAGATGCTAAGGTGACAAAATTTATTTAATTAAGATTTTACCTAGCAGATCTGCATAAAATTCTTTAAAAATAGCAACGTTTACTTTAAGAAAACATTTCAACAAACAAAAAATATAATGATTCAGCCAATTAATTTTCTTCATGGTACAATATTTTGTTAATAATTTTTTTTTTACAAGTGACTGAACTACAGAATTAATGATGGTATACTGCCAAACTTATAAATTTTAATTAAAAACCACGTTGGTACATTGAGTTATTATGAATTCCACAATAGAATGCGCAGAAAAGCATTAATAGTGACTAACTGTGTCTACCAAAATTCAAATCTCTTAGAAAGCAATGAAACAGGCTAAAAATTTGTATCGTATAATAAGATAAATGAAAGTAGTTAAAATATTGAAATTTTTGTCCCAAACTGGTCCAGTAATCAGCATGATGAAAAATGTATGCAATTGTAAAAATTCTCAAGAGAGAAACTTGGGCATACTGAACATGTTTTGGCAGTTAGAGTTGTTAATAAATGGTGAAAAGAAACTTCATTCCACTAAAAACATTCATTGTTTCGTCACATAAACCCATATTTCAGTCTACACACAAATATATACATTTAAAACAGTTCAGCTAAGTGCTGCTAGGCTAAATTTCAAAACCCTTCAGTAAGTTCATGCCAAAATACAAACATAAAAGACTACCACATAAGTTCAAGTCTCAGTTCATGCATATTATACCTGTGTTGTGTCTTATTAGTCAAAACATTTGCAGTTATTTCACTAATTGATAAATAAACTATTTCTAACTTCCTTCTTTTTACTGATTCCCTGACAAAATAAGGCCTCATATCAAAATGTTTCTAGTGATTGCGATACCAGGATTCATGGAAAATTTGTGGGTATATAAAATACCTGTAAATAGCTTTGCATACTGTATTTTCCTAAAAAGTTTTCCCTTCAATTTTGCAGGCATGATTTCTCTTATGTTATCTGAGAAAACAGAATGCTCTGCTTTGGTGCTGGAAAAATGGAAATACTACTGTTCTCTGCTTTCCAACAACAAAGATATATTTGCCAAAACAAAACCTGTTTACCACCTTAAAGCATATATTGTTCAGCATTCCTGGAATATCATAGGCAATAGTTGGTTGTTTATTCAGTTATTTTAGTACTCTCATTGCACATTTTCAAAGCTCTTCAGTGTGACCATGCCTGCAATGAGAGATGACACTGACTTAGTGGGAATATCAGGCCTTGTACAGACAGCCATACAAATTAGAGACTTACCAGGTTTTTAAATAACATATGTGGATCTCATTTGTGTACCCTGTTAAAATTATTTTCAGGCCCATCTCCATGAGATTCCTACTTATACTAAATACATCTAAAATGTTCTTTACATATTGTTCTTCATTAATATGAATCACGCCCGTCTTCTTGTACCTTGTGATGTTCATACCTACGCAGTGTTACATGCCAACTACTTCAATCTAAAAATAAATATTATCTCTTCTTCTTAGTTACATTTTTCACTCATTGCAAGATAATTCAAGAAAATCATCTGCATAGAATGAAACAAACAACCATTGGCATATACCCTGATGTATATGCATGGATTGTGCTGACTGTTTCAAAACCAAACAAAACTACACTCAATGCATTTTCCTGTTTCACGCCTTGGCTGTTTCAGAATATATGCAGCTTTCTTCAAAAGTCTACATTTATCATAATTTCCTTCATCAAGCACAAAATATTCAGAGTTTCTTTGCATTAACCATTTAAGAAGGATGTGGACAAAGATAACATCAAAGACAAATTAAACAGCTAGCCTCGGAAACACCCAAATTGTAGCATCTCCAGCTACTGGTACAAAGGTCACAGAAAAATTATAAGACCTTAGCTTCATTCACAACGAAGCTGAAGCCTCAGTCACCTCACATATTTTGATTTTTTTTCAGTGATTTTAAAATTTTTCTAAATAAAAATTTAGATTATTATTTATGTTTTAACCAGCAATGATAATATCCAAGTTCGCAGACAAAATTCAAGGTCAAGTGTATATGATATCTTGCATGATGGCAAATGGGATGCATCTATAAATTACCATTCAAATATGATGTTTCAGAAACAGTTCAGTCAAAGTGATCAGCACACTGATTCTGTAACTATCTTTCACCTCATTTTGATCAAGATTGACTATAATTTTGATCAAAATGAAACTGGTTTTTCTTTCATTTTGATCAACTTCCGACATATTGATCGAGTTCTCATTTTGATCAAAAACGTTAGTAGTTTTCAACATGGCGGAGGGTTAGAAGACCCGTATTTGATCAAGATTTAAAGATTTCAATTTGTATGGGGCTGCATATTCACAAATTTCTGTTAAGAGAATGTATTTATGGATCTGGAACACTATATATACAATTATATTGTGATTTTGCATACAGATTCGTTTCACAAAATAACTCGTAATTCATTTACATCAGTAATAGTCACGTTGCTGTTCATAGACAGCGCTAAAGAAAATAAATTATATTCTTTATTCTAATTTTTTATTTGTAATTGTATATGAGTGTAAATGGTTAAAATCGGTAAGCATTAATTCCTAAAACATAGGAAGGTCCAAAAAAGGTCTACTTTTTTAAAAAACAAAGCACATTACGCATATTACGCTAGTATATTTACACTATTTCAAAAGATTTGTACGAAATCATACCACTGTTTATACTTTGTCGGTTAGTTCAAATAGCACAAAATTATTTACTTTGTTAGGTGCTGGATGTGTATTGCTAATAATTTACATAGCAACTGTGCTCTGATTAATATATAAATAAAGGGGTAGTTACAAACTAGGAATCAAAATAAACACATGCATTGAAAGCAATGTTCTTTGCTAATAAACATATTTATTAAATGTTACAAATAAAATACATGCTTACTCTGTGTCCTAAATAGGTACTACTAAAGTTAACAGTTAAAATATAAATAAATATCAGTGTAAATACAAATAAATGGTAAAGAATCTAAATTCTGATTGGCAACTGGTTGCCAAGATAATGCACTTTCATTTTCTCCCATGGCCATCCAATGTTGTCACACAGTCATCAGCGAAAGCGATCAAAATTTCTTGTACCATTTCGATAGACTTGAAAAAGTTGCAGAATCGCTCTCTCACAAGTCAATTGAAATGGAACTCGATCAAAATGGAGACGAGAGGTTGAGGAGTTACAGAATCCAAGCAGAGTGCAGCTCTTAACACTGAGGTCTTTAGAGCAGATGAGGGTAACATGAGGTGAATATGGAGCAGTGCCAAAATGAAGGGGCAGGGAAAATGGGAGATCCCAGAGAAAACCCACCGACCAGCAGCATTCTCCGGCACAATTCCCACATGTGAAAATCCGGGGGCAACCCTGCCAGGAATAAAACCTGGTTCACCTAGGTGGGAGGTGAGTAGTCTAACCACTACACCGCCATGGCACCGAGTTCATTCAAAAGAGATATCTTGCAAACATATTACAAAATATGTATTGTAACGTCATCTAAGAAGCAATCTTTAATACCGTGATGTGCAAAAATTAAAAAGGAATTGAAGAAATTAACATAAAAATGGAATGAATAGGCAGAACAAACCAAAAGACTAATCAGGAGATATCCTAGATGTGCATATACCTACCTGCATGATGTACTGAGAGCATGTGCGAAGAGCATAAAGCATGATTGCACTGTACACTCAGAACTGCAGTGGAAGTTATTCCAAAGTGCACATTGGGTAGAACAACATCACATTTCTTTCTGGTGTTTGATATAGTCAACAGATAGTCCCCGCAGATAACAGCTGGATGACTTTGCCCAAGATTGAATCATTGGAATGTTGGAAAAAGGACAAAGTGGGGCTAGTGTGGCAGAGGAATCGGGATCGCACAGAGCACTGTGCCACAAGCCTAGATGGCATTTTGAACAACAGGTACAGCTGTACAAAGATTTAGTAGTGCTTGTCCATGAGCCACCACAATGAGAAGGACCTGTGTATTGTCCTACAGGCAAGGATAGATTGATGGCAGACAGCGGGTTAAATCCCAAAACATGTGCAATATAGTACTGGATTCCTGATATAGCGTTTTACCATAGCCAGGAGAGAGCACACTGATGGTTTGTCCGGTCTGCTGCCAACACGCAATACCCTTTCAACAATGTTGAAAGTCGCTGGTTTGCAAGTGGCTGGATTCTCGTTTGAGGAGGCATAATGCTTCATGGACGTACAATGCTACACATCTTCCAAGGATGTCCAGTCACTGGTGACTTCTATTGTACCCAGGTTATCCTTTCTCACTTTTGTCTATACCAGGTGCTGTGAGAAGAGATGTGGATTTTCCGAAAAATTTTGGATGGAAAAACTTTCCTGGAAAACATTCTAGGTAATTTTCCAATCTTAAAATGGATCAGGGATTTGGTGTAACAAATGTACAGTTCATACAAACTTCATAAACGAAGGTGAAGTCCTATATTAATTTTGCATGCTATCCGAAATGTAAACTTCAACTAAACAAACCAATATCAGTTGTGTTATACATGATTTATAGTTAAACACATAACACAAACGGGAAATGCGTATGATAGACTCTAAATAACGTTATCATTTCTGGTAGCCAAATGCTTGAAAAGTCACTAAATATACAAACACGTAAATATTTCCTAAATTCTTGGTAAGCGACACATTTGAATAATTATTTGTAGTAACTGAAATTACTTTATACAAACTAATACATTTTCGTTATATAGGATGCCACTGAATAATGTTGAAAGCTGTTTGTCACATTGTAAGGATGTTGAGATGAGTAAAATAATATAAAACACTTAGGGTCGCAGCAGCTGGAAAATACCTGAAAATCGACACACAAGTTGCGTTCTGCGAGTTTCGCCACCTGCCTTGAAGTAGTGACAACTGGTGTGGCTCGCGACATATCCCCTATTCACTCGGTCTGCTCTCTTGGCCACCCTGCATGTACGTAAAACCAGTTAAAGCCACAGTAATGCAGCCTTATTCATCTGTCAATGGTAGTATTTAGGTGTCTTCGTAGCGCTATTGAACAACGTAATGAAATGAATAATTACACATTAAATGATTTGGCAAACACGAATCTCTGCTATGGTGCAGTTAACTCTATCACACTCGCAGCTAGGCAGCTTTATGCAGAGCACTTTCCTCAATGCAACTTACCAAGCCACAAGTTGTTTGCAAGCATCAACAGTCTCATTCATGAGAGAGAGGGATGGTGAAGGTAGGTAAATACACACAGGCATAACCACTTCATGCATTAATGTATAACACAGATAAGAAGGTCGTGTATATGAATGATTTGTTACAGATTGGGTACAGTAAAGGGGGCAGACGCAGTTGCAATGCACAACACCAGTTTGAAGATGAAGTGTTAGCGTACGTCGAAGAGGATCCGTGTATGAGCACACACAGCATTGTGGGTCAACTCGGGTGTGCAGTGCCTGTCAGTTTGGCGGCTGTGGTATTAGCATGGTCTTTACTTACACAAGCAAAAGGTGCATCCCAAAACTGTTGAAGGGTGCTTGGTGGAGGAGATAGATCTTGAACATGACTATTGAGAAGGTGCCATAGACGTTCAATTTTATTAAGATCGGGGCTGTTTGGGGACCAGGGAAGAACTTTGAAGTCTTGATCATGATCTTCCAGCCATGTGCGGACACTTCTAGCCGTGTGGCATGGTGCATTATCTTGTTGGAAGATCCCATCATCATGTGCAGGTGGATGTGATCGCGAAGGATGGATTAATAACCAAATTGATCAAGAGGTCCTTCCACGTGGATGATGGGACCAAGAAAATACCACGAGAACATTCCCCAGACCATAACACTGCCCCCCACCGCCTTGTGTTCATCCAGCAACGGATCAAGGGTGTCTGTTCTCCGACATTTCTCACTGGACACGCTGACCTCCATCAGTTCTATGCAGCTGAAAACGGGGCTCATCAGAGAGGGCTATCCATCGCCAATCAGCAGCGGTCCAGTCACCATACTGTCAAGCAAATTCCAGTAGTTTTCTTCGATGTACCTGTGTTAGAATGGGTGCGGTCACCCGTGTACTCTGGAGCCCCATTTGCAGAAGGGTTTGCTGAACTGTTGTGGTGGACACGTGTCTGGATGCTACATGGTTCATCTTGACAGTGAGCTGTTCTACTGTAGCCAGTCAGTTGGCCTTCATGCACCGCCGTGGTCAACGTTCACCTTGGAAGTCAATGGAGCGTGGAGCTACGCAGTTTCCACAACAGTTATTCCCAATAATACCATTTGTCCACTCATGATACACCTTTACCACAGAGGAACGTGAACAGTTCACAAGCATCGCTGTTTCCGAAATGCTGCAATCCTTGGCCTGAAAGCAGATTATCATTCCTTTTTACAACTCGGTTAAATCACTTCCCTTACCCATGACAGCAGGAAGCACAATGTGTACAGCCAGCCTGCCGCATTATATACCCACTTCATGGGCCATACACCATGGGCTACGAGCTGCAGATGGTCATAATAATGTGATTCAACTCTCTCTCTGTGTGTGTGTGTATATAGACACACACACACACACGCACGTACGCACACACACACACACAAATTTACGTTAGCTAAGTTGATATGTTATTGTATTGGAATTGAAGAAGATAATATGTACAAGAGATAATAAAGGTGTCTGTAAAACTACTTAAATTAGTAAAGTTACAGTTTTTACACTCAATTTGTGGTCTAGTTCCAAATTTCAGCAATGCTTGAAGTGTCTTGAAGTCTATCACTCCAGTGTTTTTGCGGATGCAGCAGCCATTTTTAGAATATAACTTCCTTTGTTCTATACCCACATTCTGTCCACCATCTGCACGTAAAAATCTTACATTTTTAATGTGACTACTTGTTAGTTTCCCAATGTGACGTGCCCGGAGGTGTGAAGTACATGTGTTGTGTGACTGAGCAGCCAAATGGACGACAGTATGTTTTATTTTCTTAAACATTGAAAAATTTTCACAGGCAACATCCACCTTAAACTCTGTAGTCTGTCTTCAACAATCTATTTTTTATATATATCTGTAGAAATAATATTTTTCCAATTATATAACATTAGGTCCTGTACAATAATCAGTTCTAATTACTGGCTCCTGTATATAAGACATTGGTAGTATTTATAAAACAATATACATTAAGAAAGCGATGCTTGCATTTTTACTATTTCCGATTCCTGTATAGACATTTGCAATGTCAAATTTGTGATATGCAGCCTTTAATTTTTAATACTTTGCAAGATCAATATATGACAGCAGAGTTACCATAATTATGCATTTCTAAACGAAGATATAAAATACCGCATACAATCTTAAGCCTTCAGAGGTAAGCAAAGTTAAAATGCTAATTGTTTCACATACCCATAAATTGTAATGAATTTATAATCAGTTTTTGAAATGATTAACACTGATATAAATATACAGCCTGTTACCCTATTGAAGGAGTTGTTGAGAATGTGTGGATGAGTGTGAATGGCGAGCATTCATGTGGGTTCGGCAAGTGACAGTGGTTACTAGCAGTACAGAGACAGTGACATCAGAGGATGAGGAGACTTCTTGAGTGGTTTGGGTGCTCACCGACGACGAGTGCTGAGTTTTATGATCGCCTATGCATCAAAGCTAAGGTAGGAAAAGTGCAAAAGACTGAGGCCGTGTCTCAGCTGGCCCATAAAGTGCTCTTGCATCATTATGTCACAGAGAATGCTCTCCGGTTTTCTCAATTCATCAGAGAAAGAGAGAGAAAGAGCACGAGCACAGAGAGAGCACAAAGTTGTATACTCACTGGTGTGCTCTCACACTCAGACCACACGTTGTTTACATGTTTCAGTTTTCAAATAAAGTTTATATAGTAGCTTTCTGGATCAAAAGCATGTCACATTTTACCTCTAGGTGAATAAATTCAACTGTTTTAGCCAACAAAATAGCTTATGTAACACGTATTTATAAACATATAAATAAGGATTTCTGATAAAGTTTCGTATTTTTTGTAATTTTGCTGCAACGTGACGGTAATACATAAAAATACCATAGTATTTTATGGGCTAACAACTATTCTGGGAGTTCTATAATTATTTGTGAATTTTTGAACATATATAAACTATTTCCAATAGCTATGCTCGTGATTTTAGTTTAACATAATTTTGCACCTTTTTGGTTTCAGCTGTCTGCGTGACGTTGGAGAGAAACGAGAGAATGGTTGTCTCAGTCTCAATTTCACAGAGCAAGATCATGAAAGAACACGAAGCAGTGCTCTGACCAGGTTGTGTGAAAAAGTGTTCTCTTGAAAGAGTATTCTTAAAATTGAGACACAGCCTTATATCACAGTTGTACTCAAATATCCGGTATATTCAACTGTACAATTTTGTTTAAGGAATATAAAATAGTGTGTGATATTTTATTGTGAAGGACATACCTGTATAAATTTTATGTAGAATTGTCAGTAATAGAACAGTAATTTAGGAGAGAGAAAAAAAAAACTGTTTAATAATTTAAAATATAATTTCATCCATCATTAACCGGGGCATGTCCAAGCACGTGTAACAAAGTGCCACAGCACTGCAGTGAAAGTACTGATATATGAGTGTTTCATATGTCTAAGAGGAGATGGCTCAAATGTGTGCACAAGGATAGTGGAAAATGTTCTTTGCAGTTGTGTAGCTGAAGTTCTGCATTTGAGGGAGAATAAAACAAGCAATGAGGCGGAATATTATGCAAGTCTCGTCAAATTTTATAGCAGGGAAAAATTATTTACGACGACACTTTTACAAAGTCAATGTCCAAAAGTTTTGCCACGGAAATACAGTCTTTATTTAAAAAAGTGGACGGTAAGAGCTTTGGATTCAACCACAAGGTCATCGAAAAATATACCAAGCATGAAAGCACAACCAAGAAAGAAATCTACCTGTATGAAACTATGTACAATCCAGTCTGTTAAACCAGATGCTAACTATGAGACCTCAGCATATACGACAATGATGTGAATGCACTGTATCTTTCAGCAGATGGCCTGTTAAAGAATAACTAAAAATTTAATTTCTTCATTGCAAGTGTCATTGTCCAAAAGTGACAACATTATGGATAAAACAATAATGCAAGCTGGCTCAGTTCTATGGCATAAAAATATAAGTGCATGACTAACTGCTAGTGATTCTGATGATGTTTGCCACCAGAAAGACATCATTAGCATATTTTGTAAATTAGTTGCTTTACGAAGTTCATCTTTCAATACTGGAATCTAAAAAAGATAGTCAAAATGAACACAATGCTGTCCAACTATTTCCGAAAGAGACAGAATTAACTGCTTGATAATGTGGCTTATTTATAGATCTTAAACATGAATCTTTGAGTGCAAGCCCTGTTTTCCAAGCACGTAAGTATAACTTCATTGACACAAAGTGTGCCCCTTCTGTGGTAGTTAATGACTTTTGACAAACTACAGGAAAAAGAATAGTTTCTGTCTGTGTATGAGTGAAACAACTTTATAGTTCTGAAACGTTCACATTTCAATTACCATAAAATTCCAGAGAGTTAAAATATTACAAGTTATGATTTCTGTTAGTTCATCACTATGCATGGTGCACACACAATTTACACATATGTATAGTGATACAAAGTGATAAGCATGTGTGGCAAACAAAAATGTAAACACGACAAAATCAGTTTAACCACTGTTATTTGCTGCCTGAAATTTTATCTCCAAATGTGAACAGAAGGAAGGTTATTAGGTAATTCAATTACATTATGGAATTATGAAAATATCTGGCCAAGGGAGGGAAGAAAGTCCCAACATCAAAAATATATACCAAAAAAATATATGTTGGCAGTGTTTTTTACCCATTTCTTTTCAAGTGAAAAACAAAAGAAATACTACATCATTTCTCTAAAAATTGTCAAAATTTATTTCACTTATACTTTCCATACTGCAAAGATTGTTAAGAGAATTGTGTACGTATAACTTTCCTTGGGAGATACTGCTTTTTGTAAGAAATTGTGCACGTCAAATATCAACTCTCAAATATCAAATCATGATATAATAACCTAAATATATTCCAGAAGGGTGTAACCACCCTTGAAATTGTAGCTAGAGCAGATGTTTATTTCTAGTAACACAACCAGAATGAAACATAATTTCTGAGTTTCTGGGTAAAGCATTACTGAATGACAAAGTGTAAACCATGAATACATTGTTGACGATATCAACCCCCTTCCATAAAGGAGGATTTGGAACCCTATCTTGGTGGATTAAAAAATTTAACCCACTGGCTTTTTGGGAAGTTTTGTATGAATAAGTAATCTACAGTACATAGTAAACAAAAAGTATGCTTTATACTTTTATTTTACACACCCCCACCTTCGAGGAATTAATGAATCATAACATCTAGATGGTGTTCCAAAACGTTTCTCCAAGAGTAGCGTAAAGTAACACAAAGTAACAGCTGAGAAAAGTAAGAGTAAACATGATTTTGGAAAGAGCATGACGTAAATAGCACGCTAGGTTTACAAATATATACTGATCAATGAACAAACGTAAATTGTAAAAAGATATTTATCACTTTCCCCAATTTTTTTCCTCCAAAAAATTAGTTATACATAAACAGCTTTACTTACAAAATTTAATCACAAACATTACGTCTAAAAAATGCAAACTTTATACAAGTTAATTTTAATTTAAAATATGATTTCAAACACTTATTATTTATAATTTTCCAGTGAGTGTGCAACAAGAATGTCCACATCTCCTTTCAATTTGTTAAATTCTACTAAACTCCAATTTACCCTTCATTACTTGCTTAAATAGTACATGTAAAACTTCCCTCTGGTAAGATACTCAGAGTAATTACTCTGCAGTTGTGGGACACTGCCAAGAAAAAGTAAAACAATTACTCAAAGTGTTTTGGAAAAGCCAAAGAGAAAAGTTTACTGATAATGTAAATTTAAATGAGACCCTTTTGACGCTGTCATCTAGTTTGGCTGTCAACCTTGAAATTACCTTATGCAACAAGCATTGGAGCTCGTGGGTTTACCCAAAAATATTCTGAAAATACACTGCTACCTGCCCGAGGATTTTTGAAAACGACATGATGGTTTACCACGTACCTCCTATCCTTATCTATGGACGAGCGGCGATCTACGTGGCTCAGGCGTTTGACGCCCCGAGTTAGCGGCGTATGGCCGGGGACACACCTAGCTTATAGCCCGTAACCGCACCATACTTCAACACCTCCGCCCGCACACACTTTTCTTCATAAGTGACAAACTGCCGGCAGTGTTCTCTGTCCGGAGCTTCCGTCGCGTGGCCGCTGCATGAATGACACCTCTGACATCATCCACTTGCCAGCACGAGCGACATACCTGAGTGTCAGCGGGGGTGATGCGCTGCTCATAATGTCACTTCCTGGCTTACATCAGATTTACAAAAGTGTGGTTACGTGGTGTGTGTGCATCACCCAATTATGGACATCTACGCCCTTATTAGACATTAAATTTCAGTACCCCGCAAAGAAGAATTGTGTCATCACTCCTTTTATGGACATGTTGGTTGGGGTTGGTCCGACATTTGTCGGGCCCCTCCTAGGAACAATTAATCCGTTTTTTCTACATGGTAATTTAATTTCTTATTTGTACATCATTTTCTTAGACCACTGTCTGGGAAATTGCTAGTAGATTTGTATAAAAAGCTGTCCCGAAGTTAGCTCGGGGTCGATTCCCCACCCCAGCAGAGGACAGCCAGCAAAAGTTAAGTTATGCATCTCTAATTTGAGTACGCATATTTCAGTAGGCCATTATGGCAAATACAAGATAGACACATGTGGTGCCCTAAGAAGTTCTAGGGGCCATGTTGGGGACATTTCAAAATGAATTTATTTTGAGATTGCTTTTATTACATTTTAAAGTAAAGTAAAAATTAATCTTTTAAATCCACTAAATGGATGAATTCAGAGTCATGAAGGTTAAAGTAATATCCATACTAAAAAAAAAATGGTTGTAAAGCTTTTAGCAGGAAAATTGAAATTGTTCAATAATTTTTGAGAAATTTTAAAAAGGCATTGTTTTGAAACTAATTATTTCTAGCCAGGAAAATGAGGGAATTTTTGTTAACCCCTGGAATTTTAAAGTTTGTTAGCCTCTATGTTGGATACGGCGTGTAAGTTTAAAAATAACATTTTAATAAAATTTCAAAGATGGGGCCTTGGAATTTAGCAAATGGTCAGCGAAGTTTCAAAATACATATGATTTGTTGACTTTGTTCAAATAAAGTATAGGAGGAGGAATTATAACCTACGCTTATATTAGGGCAACATTATATGTATGCCAATATAAAAATTCATTCCTCTCCAAATTATTTTCTATAAAGAGATAGTTAGCATTATAAATGCAACTGTTTGTGTGCATATTTGTCAAGTGTTAGTTTGATATTTTCCCTTATTACAGTTTCCTGCTTTATCTAGGAAGCTTATAAGCTAATTATGAGGCTGAATTAAACTTTATATAAAAAGGTTGTTACTTACATATTCATCTATAAGGGTTGTAATCATCAAACTTGTACCTGAAAATTTTTTAAAGATTTCTCATCCACTTAAAATAGTGACTTTTAGTGGGATATAGGGCGAAAAAAAAAATTAATATAACCTATTTTTGTATATCTCAGAATGTTTGAGAATTTTTGTTTAATGTTAAAGTTGAAAACAATGACAAGACAGAAAATAAGCAACAAAATAACCAATAACAATGACTCATGGCTTTTTGTTCTTTTTCTGTAATTTTGGTATTTTGTGTCACACAATGTTTACTGCTGCTCAACGAGGGTTTCTTTCCTTTTGAAAGGGTTTTGAATTGTGAACTTTTGTGACGTCCACTTTGCTGCATCCTTGGGGTCAAGGGCGTAGCATCCTGTATAGGAGGAACCACTGGCAGCTCCAGATTGAAAGAACAGAAGAGGAAATTACTTATTAGCCACACCCTTACCCTTTCGAAACCACACCTTAGCAAGAAAAAAGTTTGGAAATTACATTGGTAAAATTAAATTATCGGCAGTATACTTTTAACATGGAGAACAACTAAGAAAGTTTAAAATTCAAAATGATAATGTGTAAAGTTTGTGGATACAAGTAGACAATTCTTTGAGTAAAAAAAAAGGTATTTACATTTTTTAATAGTAATCATATTTCTTCCAAAATTCCTTTAAGGCGGAACAATTTTATTGTTTTTTTTTTTAAGTAAAGTAACTTATTGGTCTTTTAAAATTATAAAATATTTAATTGTTAAGATGTTCTCCAGTAGGTGGATGTATATCAGGAAATAAATACGAATAATTTGATTTATCTTCGTATTCACTAAAGGACTTCATTCTGCAATTTTTGGAAATAAATTTCAGTAGTGTTTTAATCTAAGTTTTATTTTCTGATCTTCACATCTACACAATAGACTGCTTGGCCAGGAACACTTAAGTATTGAATCATAAGTACCATCTGCAGATTTTGCACAGATATTACTAAGAAACGAATGTGTAGATAAGGCTAGAAAAGTTTGTATATTTTATTTACCATATACCTAATGCATTCTGAGTTGTTAAATAACTATGCTTTTAAAACAATTTTGTGACTGTGTTCTTAAGTAGCAGGTTAGTGTAAGTGTCCCATAACTGCAGAGTAATTACTCTGAGCATCCTATAAGAGTAAAACTTTTACACACACTATTTAAGCAAGAGCTAAAATTTACCTGAGCCAATGTCAAATTAAGGTATTTTTATATTCAAAACTCATCTAAAGTCTAATATAAAAAATAATACATGCAAAACATCTCAAAATACTCCATGTGTGATATTACTCCCTTTGAAAAGAAAACTTAATTAATTTTCACCAATCACCTACAGAATTATTTTGTGGAGTGAGTAAGTAATGTACTATATAAGTAGGCAAGTAATTCTGCGAATAATTTATTTCTCCACTAAAATTTGCGTAATTGAGCAAACAAAAATATTTGACTTTGTATGTCTGCATATGGGCCACATAACAGAATTTAAATTTTCACAAAAAAATTGAGCTAATAGGATCTTGTTAAGCTCGTAGGCCACAAAAGGTACAATGTTCAATACAAACTCTGGCAAAAGTTTCCTCTAGATCTGCCATCCGAGGCTGCATGCAAGCTAGTAGGGAGTTTTCTATAGAATAACCTGCCACACGAAACTTGCAGACACACAACTAACGCGTGCAAATATGTTTTGGCTGTAGTTCAGAAACTGTATTTCTTGGATGGAATTCACTCACAGATTTTGCAACATCCGTTAATGCATACCCTAATTGCTTTGGCACTCGTATTTTATATGCTATTTGATTTACTGTTGTTTACGAGCATTATCACTGTTTTTCAAAACAAAATAAATGACAATTATAGTCACTAGGAGCACCTCATAACCCCATCAGCCTCACACTTATTGGCTAAAATTGGCACCTTGTAAGAAATCTTGCACTGAAGTTTGCACACAACCAATTAATTACCAAAGCATCCATGAAAATGGCCAGCAGGTGGCTAAATCATCCACAGAATAATCTATATCAGAGGCCATGCAGGCTTGCATGGAGTCTTCCAAAGAAATTTCCATTGTGGCACCCAGGCATTAATGTAATAAGTTTGTACAAAAATAATTTTTATAACAGTATTAACATTCACGAACATTAGCAACACAGGCATTATGGTATCTAAACCTGCTATTTAAATAGTTTTAAATTTAAGAAACATAAAGAGTTCTGCAAAAAGAATGTGATGTGAAAGGTATTTAGCTCTTCTATTTACAACAGTCACATGTTTTCACCTCGATATAGAGAGAATAAATTTTGAAACATCTCACAGACAAAAAATATTTTACGGTTTTTTAAAATAATTTGAAGCTGCACATGGGAATTTTGTTTGCTGCGTTCCATTTAGTACTGTAATTCCATCGGTGGTGATGGTTCTACTATAACACTAAAGAGGTGTGCTTATTTTAAACAGAGACTGTATTTTCAATGACGTGCTCACTCAAGAACATAGACCTTACCTTCACTACTGTTAACTGATTAGTTAGAATCTGTTTTTGCGACCTGTTATGCTTTTCAAGCATGCTCAGAAGAAAACATAAATTCCCCCAACCCCATATTCAGAAGTTAGGACACCCGTAGAAGTTACAATTTTTCGTTATTAGAAATAAAAGTTTATTAAACAATGTTATTTTAAAGTACCATCCACAAAATTCTTAAGCATTTTAATTAACCACAAATGCCGTATTTATTTCCACAATATAATGGACCTACTACCCACTGATTTAGGCCTATGGTGAATTCACCCGCATGCCGCCATTTCTTCAGATAGGCCTGCTGCACCTGATGAGACCACTACAACAAATAATCTTTGGTGCCGGCACATAATAATTCTAAGTATATGTGCCTTAAAAGAATACCCACAGCAAAAAGAATATATTTATTACATTCTACACAGCTGTTTGTTTTCTTTAAGAATTCAAAATTGAAGAGTTATTTACAGCTTTAGGTGACAATGTTTCAAAAATTTTGCATGGATTTGCTACATTTTTCTTTTCTTTAATTTATAGTCTCTCCCTTTCGATTGCAGTGTGTTCTAGACACATTATTATTCATAGACATCTTAACTTATCTTTGCTTCCTGGTCCATAAGTTTCCATGCATTATAAAATGTTTTTGATGTTTCAATAGTAAACTGTTGGAGATGGAGCTAAGGAACTACAGTGACTACCATCACTTACTTACACGTGAAGTGCCTGGCTGTCGTTGCGGATGTAAGAACTGCAGTTTGGAGCAAGGCGGGTGGGTGGGAATTTCTTGTTGTGACACACTGTTGCAGTTAGCCATTACAATGTACAGGGATGGCCATAGGTTTCATGACTTTACATTTTGTTTCCTTCAGCGTGTTTCAGGTGCTGTTCTACTTAACAACATTGAAAATTTTTTTTGTTCTTATATGAGAAAAATCCTTGGAAACCCAGTTACTGAGAAAATCCTTTGTAGAACTAGAAACAGTTTTCTTGTAAAATCTGCAAAACATATATTTGTAACATTACAAATGATAGGCTTGTATTACGATATACACAATTGAGAAGTGAACATAACATTATTTTTTCTTCGAGAAAACAAATGTGATTAATTATAACGTAGAATAGGGAAAAAATTATTCCAAAATATAATTCACAAAAAGAAATTACATCTTGCCAGTAAACAACCTTGTCTTACAGACATTACAATTATTTTTGTTCTTAATTTAGCAGTAAATACCTACAAAATATTAGTGAAGTAAATTGGTTAAGAAGAACACATTTATTTCATTTTAAGAGTTCTATAAATATATAAAACATTGTTAATGAGTAATAGCGGCACATGTTTTTAAAATTGTCATTGTTTTATTATAATTATTTGAGTCGTTTTAAGTATTTTACGTTACTCAAACATGCAATATGTACATATATTTTTGCATACAGCAACACTTTAAATCACCCCTAGTTCTTGCACAAACAGCAGCTTGTGGATACTGATCAGTATAATACAAACATTTCTTGAGATCTATTAAAAACATGGCTCTTGTAGTTTTACAAGATACATTTCTGTACTGTTACAAACATTTGTAAAATTATTTCTTAGAAAAAAATTACAAATTTTATTTACAGTGAAACTTCAACAGTTTTATCAGTAACCACAACCAAGCCTACTGCAAACTTGAGAGTACTTCAAAATACATTAAACTCTGAACAGAAAATTCAACCCCAATTGACCTAATAGGGAGGGCCAGGGATCCATGGCCTTCCCTGTGGAGCTATCAGTGTGTGGAACTAGGTAGTGCATCATTTGTTATTCAAACCTACCCCACTGCACTATCGCTGACATGGAAGTGTGAGGTTTTAACAATTTTAGAATGTCTTGTAATTACACTGTTACTTCAAGAACAAAACACCTATTCCTTAAACCAATTAGTTGAATTAAGTCCTGAAATGAAAGTAAAAAAATATATTCAGGGTCAATTGTAAAGTAACCTCTCTAGAATAAACAATATAAAATAGCAGTAATACTACTTGTCTTGTATACATAATTTCAAAATGCAATAAGTTGCAGACAAAGCCAAGTGTCACTTTGAAGAAGTAGTCCCAATATTTGCAACTTTACCATTTTACAGTTTTAGTAGTCAATTTGCAGTTTCAAAATGACAAAATTTTAATTACTATCCACAAAAAAAAACAGAGAAAAGAATTGCAACTCGTTGCACAATAACAGTAAATGGATTTGGTAGGTTCCAGGACAAGGCCTGGGGGCTAAGGTGCCAAGGTTCCATCCGCCATCTTGGATTCTATCAATTTGGTCGGCTAGCTTGTTTTTGGCTGCCATCTTGTTTCCAAATTACTCACATTCATTCCACCCTGTCATCTTGGATGTCGTCTGCTGTAGTTCTCTTGTCCACTAGAGTTGCACCACTGATGCCTGTAATGTTGTCTATTGCTGCTGAGTGTTCCACCAACTTGTTTCCACTCATCCTTCGTTCAACTGCCGCCTGCTACGGGTGCTGGTGTCGCTTTTGCTTAGCCGCCATGTTGGTTCTGAAGTTGGCCACTAGGGATGCTGCTATTTTTATCACAGAGCTCAAAATATTGTCTAGAATAGGGTGAGATTAAACTGCTGGACCTTGGGTTGCTAGCATGGTGATGCCCTAGTTGACTGAGCTATCGGGACGTGTTGGGACAAGGGTTTAAAAGAAGTATATGCATTGCAACACCCTCACCTTTTTAATCTTCATTCAGAAAAGAATTTATATTTAATTTTTGTGCCTTGAGATAGACAAGTCTCGATGAGACTGATATGATAAACATATAACTGCTATCTCAGTATATTTGCTCTTAATTTTATTACAATGTTTGTTGATCATGACTATTTTAATTCACATTATATTAAAAAAGTTTTTAAGTGTAAAATATGTCCGAGAAGGTGGGGAAGGAGGAGGTAAAGGTTATATTTATTCACATCAAATATTTAGTGAAACAAATTAAAAAACCGTAGGACGAAAAATTATGAGCTAATATAAATAATTTGTCGCACATTAAATATGTTATATGCATATACCCACTTTGCATACCTATGTCAAAAGAAGACAAACAACGAAAAGTGACCATGAGATGAATTCAGTAATCCTCATATTGAATGAACTTACTAAGCCTAACATACTAGACGAACCGAAATTAGTAAAATTATTATGAAAATATTTTTTTATTATAGAAACATATGTTGTTGAACATAATTTTTGGGTGGGGGAGTCGTAAGGGGAGGGGCATAAATTTCAAGCATTTTGGTGTAGAAAGCTTAGTTTTCTAGATATTGTCCCATGTACGACATAAAGGCCATAACAACATTCGTTATTCATAGTAATGATTAAAATAATAATATTTACGAGATGGAATATTCAACTATACAGCATACTAAAAATGATATATTTAATTTTAAATATTTTTTTGTTTTCCTTTAACTTTGTTAACTATGAACCCAGATAATAAATTAATCTGCTCTTTGCACATATATCAATTATACTCATTTCAACTATGATATCGCTCACCCACAATTAAAAAAAAAAATAACATTAAATTAAATTTACTGAATGCAAGTTGAGCAAGCAGACAAAACGCAATGCACGCATTTCAACTATGTATGTAAAACTGGTATCACTGTATCATGCTCACAGAATACCTGGATATCAAGGAGGTATCACGTAGCTACCGATGTGAACTTAACAGATAGTTTTGCCTTTCATGCAAGACCAATAAACCAGCACATCACTTGTTAATTATGTCTCCTTCGCAACACATTAAAAAAAAAATTGTATGTACAGTATTTATGTATGGGGTTTTAAAATGTCTTGTGTGCCCTGAAGGCAGTCATGACACTGGGAGTTTAGTCAGCCGAATTATTTAATGGAAAATACTAAGGCTAGGTCAATACCATATTTTCTCAATACTAGTTTCGATACCTAAACATTCTCACTATACTAGATACGGATACTTTTCTCGATACCAAATTAAAATTGTTATGAACACAAAATAACTTGGCCAAGATAATAGTTAATTTTACTAGTGTTGTTGACATACATAAACTATATGAAAACCCACACCACACTTGAAACACACGGTGGACGGCCTGTAACTCAAAAGTCCTTAACCAATGATTAAAAAAAACAACACCACCACAGTCTGCTCCTGTTTTATAAAATCTTGTTTACACAGCGACAGCTATAATCAAACTTCGAGGAAAATGATGGCTTAATACACACTTATTTTGCAATTCCGCAGTTTTTTTAAACTTTATTTTAGTGCCGAGGCGATACAGATTTGTACTAATACCGGTACGAATCAACACTTCATTGCTGATACAACCAATATATGAGAGAGATACAATGGACATGTGAGTAATGGACTGAAAAACTTCTACTAGCACTAAAAGTATTTTGGCAAGCTGATGAAAATCTGTGTTATTCAGTCTCACACAATGTACTATTTGATGTTTGAAATAAACATACAAAACATTAAGAAAATTAATTCCACATAAATTTCCAAAATCAGAGAATAAAAGCAGCTCTCAAAATATACTTTAGTAATTTATTTTTAAATTTTGGTAATGGCAACTTAAAGTTTTAACCTTATCAAATAAAAAATATTGAATCTACATAGTCATGTGTCTATCACATTTCTCATCATAATTCAACTTTGTTCATATTCAGAAAATTATAAATATGTATAGTTTTTAAATTCAGCACTCCCTTATTTTACTGAGAGTAATATTGAAGCACTACCAGTTCCCGGGTTATGAATGTCAGAAGCATTGTTTTTAAAAGGTTTTAAATACTGAAATGACAAGATGCAGCTGAAGTGTGATGCCTGCAAAGCTGGTAATTTGGCGACCTGCAATACAAGCTGTAGATGATTCTCTCTTACAGCACCTGACACAGCATGTCACAATGGTGTGGGAGCTGCATTTCTCACTCAGTCTCTTCCACACTCTTCCCTCTTCTCGCAGATGATTATCTCACAGCAAGGTAGTATCTCCCTTCCTCCCTCTTTCTTCCTGGAGTGACAATATGTTAGTTCAGTATAAATTTTATTTAAAAAAGTCTCTCACAGTCAATAGTCTACACCACTGAATGCATAAGTCTTTCAGAGAAGCAGAACAGAATGTATACGAAATTACACACACATTACTATGTATACATACACTTAATTAATTTACGTATTATATCCGTTCTTTCTAATTTTTTGTAAATTCAATCTTTTCATTTCCCTGTTGTTTGCAAATCATGGATAGTAGCCAACCGTCTCATATGATATAACACTGATCCTTCAGTTCATTTATGACTGAAGATATCTCAACAATGTGTGAAATATATCTGCATCTTTGCAGGTCAGTCAAATGTCTGAGTACATCAACAAAAAGTCACTGGGTTTTTCAGAAAACCAGAAAATAGACTTCACAACTTTCTTCGGAGAAGGTTCCCGATACATTTCTGCATGTATGTTCATTTCACCTCAATCATCATAATAATTAAAGACAGGGAAACCATCACAATCATATTCTTCATAACTGTCAATATGTATGTCAGGGGCCACTACATTCATCCCCATCAGTACTGTGTTCAGAGTTGTTATTTTGGTAATGAATGAGTTTAAGTAATTTTTTGTATTCCTCTAAATATTCAGTACATTTTTTAGGTTTCACGCAAAATAACAACTCTTATAGTCCTCAAATCCCATGGGTTATGTAAATATTCACAATTTCGCCAAGCAAAAACTTAATATCCTTGGGTCTGAAAAACCACTTACCAATATGTTTATACACACTACATGCTGTTCTGTTCTTCTGTGATGTGCAGGATGCGAGATACCTCTGGACCAGAGTACTGGGTTCGAAGCCTTGTTTCTTCTACTACAACTTCTAGTTGCCATTATATTCAGCAACATGTTTACGCTTTTGCTTTGCAGATGTCGTAAATTCATCATATGTACAATATTTCCATTTCTGTTTATTTTTCACTGCGCCAACAGCAGTCTTGAAGTCTACATTTTCATTCTCTTCATGATTAGTCGTAACTTCTTAGTTTTTCACTTTACGTGTAAGCAGTTCATGCTTATAGTTTACAACTTCTCCAGTTCCCTATGGCTCACACTTTGCATAGTAAATTTCTGCAACTCTTTTATTTCTTTCATCACCCACTGTTTTGAAAGATGGCACAGGCTCAGTTAATCTTATGGATGCTGAAATCAGAGTTAATTTACTTGACGAATCAGTAGGAAGATTAGCCACATCCTTATCTTATGGCAATAAGTGCAGTGCATATTGTCTCGAGTCAAGTAAAGGTGCATTACCATAACACGTACAAGTGTGTGACTTCAAATTATGCTGCTACCAAATGTCATACCACTGATTGTACATTTTAGTATTCTAGAGGTTGATTTTTTGAACATTCACTCTTTTCATGTTGACAAGCATTGCTACTTTTACTGATTGTCTTCGCACAGTAATAACATTGTTTTCTATTTAATTTTTCAGCAGTGGGAGAAGGTACATCCATAGAGGTAAGCTCACAGTAGACTTTGTACAATCATTAGCTTGCATCGTCTTCAAGCATATGTGAATTCATACACTTGTACTACTGCACAGTGCTGCCTTCACACAGTACGACACCTCACAGCTCTGTTATAACACAGAGCGTTTTTCTGTGGTTGCAGTAATTTATATCACCATCCTGCTGGTAAAAGGCAAAGCTATGTTGTAATTCTTTATATTCCCCAGTAGGGGAAATCAGTACGAGCCTATTTTTCTAAGTGGATTGAGCCCACTAATTCTCAGCTCCAGATGATTTACTGAAGTGAGGGTCCAACCCGAACCCTTGGAAACCATTTATTCTTCCTCTTGGCATAACTTGTGTATACTATCATCAACAGTGCTTTCTATTGCGTCTACATGATTACACAGCTCCATTCGAGGTTTTGAAGGCTTGCGCCATCTTCATGAAAAAAAAAAAAAAACTCTTACACCTACATTATTCACAAGACTGACTCCTCACATGTACCGACTATTCACAGTGACCAACGCCTAAGAGATGCAGACTTCTCACAGCCGCCAACTCTTCACAGCCACCGACACCTCACAGCTATCATCTTCTCAGAGGTGCAGTCTCCTTACAAGTTTACTGAAGTTCTTTCTACACTGGCAGCATGAGTATCTACTCGGCATAGCTGTTGCTTTTGACATATTTCATAAGTGGGATATAAATATTTGTTTATGCATCAACTCATCCAAACATTTTATACAGTATTTTAATCACATTACCATACAGTTACATCGTCAACAGTTTTTTCCAGAAAAGTTCTATGCTTGGCTTGTACTCGTCACAGTTAAGACGCTCGTCTATCTAGAGCTTTTTTCTGCGTTTGAAGCCAAGAGACGAAGGAGCGTTAAAGGCAACACTGCCATGCTCATCAAGTCCCCCATCGCTGCTAAGCACAAGGCTCTAAAATGGCATGCAGTGTTCTCGTCGTGCTGCGTGTACCTATGGGACTTTCAGCAGCGACCCTGTTATTTTATCAGTGGAAAGTGTTTAGGAAGGTTCAATGCATGCCCCTTGACTAGTTTTGTATGGATCTGACACGTACATTTTGAGATACAGCACTTTGAAAATGCAGTTTTTAGCCATTTTGGCATGCTCTGAAATGGTGTTTCTAATTAATGCGAGGTGTTGAAAACACTCAACAGCCCTCATCTGAAATGTGTGTTCTTTTAGTAGGTCAGTACACTGGACAAACGTTTAATAGTTTCATAGAAAAACGTGTATTTCGAACACTCTGCAATGCATTTCAAGCGCCAGGTAGACAGGCGCCTTAAAGCAGACAAGTGACATATAAGCTCAGCCAGCATTCTTCAAACAGACTACTGCCAGACCGACCCCTCACAAGGCCGACCCCTTACAAGACCGACTCCTGCTGACTGACTCCAGCCGACTGACTCCAGCCGACTGACTCCTGTAACTAACAACTTCTTTTGATTGAATAACAACTAACTTCTAAGTGATGAATATATTCATTTATATATGCAGATAATTCATCACATTCATTTCATGCAGTGTTGAGTATCAACCATTTGTTATATGGTGCATCACCAATGCTGTTTGACAAGCTATTGCCCAACTAATAATAGAGCTATACAAATGGACGCTGGATAAATAACCATTGATACCGCACAATCATGAGCATGCCCACGACCGTTGATGTAGCATCATCAGAGCAGGACTAGCAGCACACTCGCCAACTAGCAACACACTTGCCAACATCTTCGATGCCCAGAAGCATACCTCTATGTTTCCGAAGCATTTCACAAACAATTTATCCATTGTACAAACGTTCCCTTTTGAATCCACTTTACAAAACACATTGTTAATGATGCATCTAATGGAGCAACATTTCTTGTAGTGCTCTTTTAAGGAGCCTGGCGTATGCTCACAGAAGGCACTCTTCTATAAATTTTTAATGTAGAAAAATATAAGTTTTAAATGAGACAAATATGGGAGCATGCTGAGAAAACCCACATACATATTTGCGTGAAAAATTACATACCATTGGACAACAAGCAAATACCCGCCATTGATAAATAAACATATTATATATTATTTAAATATATTTGTGGGTATATATTTCCTATTTATAAAATATAAATATTTTTATATATATATATATAAATTTATATATATATAATCACTATAGATAATCTTACAAACATAGTATAACAGAAATTATATTTCATCAAAATTAGTTACATTTTATGCATAAACATTGTAACAAGGTACAAATATCAGATAACACAGTCTATAAGAAACAAGTAGATATTACTACAACCATAACAAGTTAAGCCCCCAATTGATGGTGTAGGACACTTGCAGACGTGAAGCAAACGTGTCATAAAAGCGAGTGACTATATACAGAATGTTCACACAAGGATTGTATATTGTTGAAAGCCAACCCCATGATGACTTTGTTCTCGAGAAGATGTACCTAGCTACATACATAGTGCATATGCCCTTCACAGTCCTTGATGAAATACACTGGTGAACTATCTTTCCGTAAGAGTTTTTGTGTAAACTGCATATATACATGCCATCCTCTACTCCACCATCGCCACTGGCACGTGCGTGTAGGTGCACCAGGGAGTACCTCTGCCGGGTCATCATAGCTTGATAAACACAAACATTTGGTAACAGTAATTTGCTTGCATACCAGTTTTTATTTAGGACGTATTAGGTAGGTAGGCCTAACGTCACGTTGACAGCAAGGTCAGAGCAAGTTGCTCTGAGAAGCAGGAACAGAGCAGGAATTGGCCACCGAAGGAACCATTCCAGCATCCGCCTGAATTGCTTTTGAGAAACCATGGGAAAATTAAAATCAGCATGGCCGGACCGGGACTCAAACTCAGAAATACCCAAACGCGAGTACTAAAGGTAACCACTGGACCAACTCGCTCCGTGATGTATAAGGAATAACCTTGGTAAATAAAATATACATCCAAAGCCAGAGCTACACAAGCTTAGCTAAGACACGAAAATGGAACGATAAATGGTATACAGAGACTAAGGTTAATAAAAAAAAACACATTTTGTGTTCCGTGCGTAGTTTCTTTTTATATACAGCTCTCCTATCATTCTTCCATTGCTATACATAAAAAAATAGCACTGTCATGAACCTGGTGATTAAAACTCTCATATGCCAACCATACTAGACAGTATAGGAATTGTGCATGGAAAGGTTTGTGTTTAAGAACAAATAAATATATATATATATATCAGTTACTTAATATGAAGTAGGTCTAACTAATTGATTTGCTAACAAGCTGTATGTATACCAACGGTCTTGTGTAATTTTGCTGTGATTTTTTAGAGCTTTTTAAGTATTTTTCATTCATACAATCTACGAACATGTCATCACAATGATCCTGTGGCCATGGCTTTAGGTAACTGTCATATCTACAGCTGTTTCCATAACAATCTTAACTTAACCCCTAAATTTATTCGGAAATTTGGTTCTTTATTTCATACCCCTGCATGTGCTATCACAGCCCCAGTATTTGAAATGGCCATTAACACTACATTTTCTTCACATTATTGTGGTATCAGACCGTGGTACACCACTTATTTTGTGTAAATGAAAAGTGGTAGTCTACAAGACCAAGAAACCATAGTGCATTCAAGATGGAGCCATGTGCTTATTGCTGGGTAAAAGATGTAGGCATACTAATTATCTTGTACTAATTATCTTCTGTTTGCTTTGTACACACACACATATTCCATGCTTACGTTCATGTAATTAAATATTTGATATTTGGCACGACCCACACAGTTCCCGTCTACGCCAATCCCAATGTGGATATTCCCGGAACATTGTTTTCCTAGCTTTACATAAAATAAAAATAAAAACAAAGCTAAGAATGCTTCTCTCTTTTTTGATACAGATGCTGGGAACTTATATCCTACAGGCAATGAAAGGAAAATACAACACTCATCAAAACATTGGTAATTCTATGTACTTAAAAGACAAAGAGTTTATGATTAAAATGGACAACACATCTAAAATCCAACAAACTTACACCCTCACCTAAAACCTTCTTTCACTTTATATATACAAAAATCAATATTTCAATATTAAAAGTGTTTACTGAATCTTGTATGTGACAAAAATATATTTTTAATAAATGTATTTTTTTATTAACTTCCTAATGAGAAAAAATGTTGTTTAAGTGAACAAACAATCATATTTTCTGGGGTCGTTCCTGGATTTCCGTGCCGGACAGTGATGCTGGTTGGCAGGTTTTATGAGGGATCTCCTGTTTCCCACACCCTTGTGTTCCGGCGCTGCACCATACTTCGGTTTTCCCTCATCGGCTTTCAAGACCTTGATGTTAAGAGCCATCCAAATCTCTTCACTCACGCTTAATACATAATTTCTATATATTATTTTCCATTTTACAAAATTATTAATTGCAAGTTTAATGGTATTGTTAATCCTTTCTTACACACTTAATTTATGGTTTCAGGTATTTCTGTACTCAAATAGACACAACACTTGTTTCATTGCCACTGTAGGCTATATCTTTTAGTACAGTTGTATGAACTAATTATGACCTAGACAAGTAAAAGTATTTGCGAATAAATTACCCACAGGTTACATCATTGATCATTACAGACCAAAAATCACCCATGTGTGTGTAATGTACACAATTGCGTTCACTGGCTCAGATTACCTAAGGCAGCTGTAGTATTTTTTTAATGTGGAAAAAGGCAATGAAACATTAATTAAAATATAATTTGTTTTCTCAGGCCCAGAAGAAAACTTTAATTATTCGCTAACACACAAAAACAAAACATAGTTTTGTGGAAAAAAAATTGCTTTTAAACACTAGAAAAAATATAACATGAGATTAATTGTCTGCGCCAGATAGAAAACTTTGAGCCGTTCACATGAAATTATGAAACGTAATTAATTGTTTAATATACATAACATATATTGTGGATACGTAATGCTTAAAGGATATTCACAACACGGGGAATTTTAGACCCAAACTTTACTTAACAATGCATAATTTTTAAAATTATTTAACATATATTTTGTGTTGCATCATGCATAAATCTTTCCCCAACTTTGTCTGTTAATATTATGTGCAATTTATCTCTTTCCAACAATGAAGTCCATTTCGAAGCTCTGCTAAAGTTCTACTTTCATGCAAATAAAAATTACATCAAGGAACAATGAACTGCATTCGTGCACACTAACTTTATTAGAATTTACTGTATTTGTATATGTACTATAAAACCATAGTTCAGAAATGCTTTTTTATTCACACACGTATTAATATTGTGTTGCAGGCACGGGACTCGAACCTGCACATTTGTTGACGGAGCGCTGTTCGGGTGCACTTACAGTGATGGCAGCTAGGGAGTAGCGAGGGTGGCAGACGGCATCCCTGAATGTCGGCCAGTCGCATGATATAAAAGGCTGCTGGGGTCTGATGACGTCCCCACTCTTTGACCCACTCTGCTGATACCACTTCGAGGGCACATTGACACTGGATGTCAGCACGAGCAACTTGAGGGTATCCCTCGCCCGAGCCGAGATACTAACATCTTGGAGAGACGTGTCCAGATCGGCAAATTACACCTCGACAACACGACATCACGAGGTGGAGGAGCTCCGGACGGTGTCGTTAATTGCCAGTGGTAAGGAGATATTTGGTTCTGAGTGCAGAATAGATCCGGAAACGATATTACGGGCAGTGAATCCTACAGATCTCCTATTAAGCGTCTAAGTGTTTATTAACGTAATTGTAGCTTGAAAGAGTCGAGTTTCTATTCACTTTATTAGTTGAGATATTTTATATCAAGTATTAATTCAGATTGTTTGTTAATGTATTTGAGATAATTTATTGTATGAGGAGTAATAAAATAATTAGCAGTTTTTGTAATTGTCTTGTGTTGTCGTACCATCTATAGTTATATCCCCAGAGTACAGCAACGTTAAAGAGCAGTTGCCTTGAGAATAAACTTGTGTTTAACAGTATAACATTACAGTAGTCATCCAGTAAAAATAAGGCCACACCAGTATATCAATTTCACCCCCCCCCCCCCGGCTGGATTAATTATATATTGTGTTAAAGGGTTTTTCATTCACGTCAATGTGGACCGCAAGGTTGGTAAACTGGAAGTGCAGATCCCATGTAGTTGTAAGTGCATATCAATCAGACTGGCAATTTAAGCATGCCACGCATCCTATTACAGCCAGTTTACACCTTCAAGTGAAGTTTTTTTTTTTTCGATCAAGGATAGTTCTAATCATGACACAGGTGCTATAATTATGGCCATATTAAATGTTTTGATAGGCTTGCATATGAACATTATTCGCCTATTGGGCCAGAGTAATTAGGAGGTGAATAACCGCTAAGGACGTCTAGCGATCATAAAGATACTGTTCTGTAACTCAGACATGGTGATCTGGCCATGTCATAGCATGCCTTATGGTATTTTGATACAACCATTATACATGGCAAATGTTGTATTTTATTATATTATCAGGTATATGACAGCTCATCGCTGTTTGCTAGTGTCCATCACAAGTCTACTAGGCCTTCGCCCTATATGAATACCTGTAAACTATTATATTGAATTATTTTTAACATTTGGATTGATAATCCTCATTCTTGTAACTTTTACGTATGCAAATGTGAGTATACCTTTTCCATAGCAGAGTATGCTGTGAGAGGATCATAACACAGCAGGCCGCCATTTGCAATGGCATCAGAAAACAAAAGACATTAGTGATGTCCGTTTCAGCACACGAGTGCCACAAAGAGCATTTTTACAAACAATTAATTGTTTTCTCTTGTTTTATGTGTATGTATATTAAGGAATAGGCTTTAGCATTTTTTAATGTATATAATTACCATCACTTATTATGAAACCATTGTGTGCTGCAGCACAAACTTTATTATATATTATTTCTCTACTCAACTATAGCCAATGCATTACGCATTAATATGTACCAATGCGTTAAGCATTAATAAGTACAGTACATAAGTTTCAGAATAATGTCTTAATCTTAGGTTCAGAAGTGTGCACCACTCAACATTGGCAAGGAAAATCATCTGTATACAAGTTGAGGCATTTAAAACCGGCCAACTTAATAAATCACCCACTTGTAAAAATAGAAGAAAATGGTTCAGACAAACGTAGTTTGGGGTGAAAGCGGCCATAATGTGACGTTAAGAGTTTGGTGTTATGTCTAGGGGTGAAGGAGTTATGGGGGTCAATGTTGGTATTGCAAATGGGATGACATAATTTATTACACACCTCTGAACAGCTCTTCGCAAGATGAATGCAAACATGTGTCACAAGTATTAGAAATGTGAACATTTAACCACATTGTCCCATTTAACATGCTGCAGTTCACCCTTATATTTCTGTCACCCCTCGGCGTACAATACACCTATTAATTAACGTAACATTACGGCCCCCATTCCCCCAAACATTTCTTCTATCGTTACGAGTGACCAATTGATTAAGGTGGCCTGTTTTAAATGCTTTACCTGGTATAATACAGTAATGTTAGGGTAAGAAGTTTGTGTACAGGATTCCATATGGTAGGCTAAAAGTTTGTTTAATTCACTGCTGAGAGGAGCTGCTCCCAGTATAGTGCCCACATACCTGTATTTAGTCAGTACAAACTTAACTGTAGTCTTGGCATACACACTATGCACTACTTCAGATGATAATGTATCACTGCACACTATGGCAGTATAGTCAAACGTCACGAGCATGGCGTCAGGGTCAATCTGCTGACACCGTCTTTTTCCCTGCCCGCAAAGTGGCGCAGCAAATATGCTGGATGAGTAGTGCCAACTGTCTCATATCACAGCAGTCTGCCACGACAGGCTTACCAATTCGTGAGAGTGACGATTCTTTCTGTTCAATGGTTCTTATGGTTCAGTACTGCAATAATTGTATTTAATTGTCTTAATACTCCAGCTGTGTCTCACTGATTATAAATTAGCATAACTTAATATGAAATGTTTTAGTACTTCAGACCGGTCGTAACAGTTAGTTATCAGTGGTGGTGTGTCATTTCAATGGCGCACCTAACCTCCCTCCCTGTGTACGGCGCCTAGTGGTATTTCATTTTATTTTTGGCTAAGGGGTATAAATGTTGTGCCAGTCACACTCATCTCCATGGATGACACAACACAACAATAATTTTAGTTTAAACAAGTTCGGCTACAATTACCTTTATTACTATTTTCATCACATGATTATAAATAGTACGTGACACGTAGCACAATAAGGTAATTTGTTGTAACAATTTGCATTTTTAAGTTTCAATTATATAAATATTTCTTAAATAGTTCATATGTGCCACGGAGAACTATATTATTGTAACACCTTGAATGTTTAATTTTTCAATTATATGTATTTCTAAAATAGATAGTACATGCCACGTAGGACCATATGATTATTTGTTGTACAAATTTGCATAATTAAGTTTCCTTCATAGTTAACATGAGCAACGCAGCACCGTTTAAGAGTTTATTGTAACATTTTTAATTTTTTAAATTTTTTAACATTATGTTCTATTAGCATACTCAGTAAATACTACACTTGTCAATTGTCCAGTATATAATACGTATATTTTTCTTAATTAGCATATAAATTAGTGTATATTATGTAATTCATTTGCAAATTTTTAATTCCAATTAATACCGACTCCAGTTGTTTCTCACATATAATACTCTCTGGTTAAAGAAATGTTCTATCCCATTTTGGCATAATGGAAGTTTCAATCTATCTTGCACCTATTTGAACAATCTCCACATAGTGCGCGAGGACACTTACTTTAACTACACCACGGCCCATGTCGCATTGATGAGGAACTATGTTCCTTCGTCCTGTCTATCTGGAAAGGGGCCAAGGCGCTGGCCGACGCCTTACTGCCTCATATGCCACGCCCTTGCTGGTGCTCCCCACCAGCCGGAATGTCTCCTCTACGAAGAAGAGGGGCTCTGTTGTGGTCAAGGGACTCGAACCTGCATACTTTATGACGGAGCGCTGTCTCTTGCGGTGAGGAGCTAGGGAGTAGCAAGAGTGGTAGATGGCATCCCTGAATGTTGGCCAGTCACACAATATAAAAGACCGCTGGGGCCTGACGATGGTCCCACTCTTTGACCCACTCTGCTGATGCCACTTTGAGGGCACATTGACGTTGGATGTCAGCACGAGCAACTTGAGGGTATCCCTCGCCCGAGCCGAGATACTAACATCTTGGAGAGACATGTCCAGATTGGCAAATTACACCTCGACAACACGACATCACGAGGTGGAGGAGCTCCGGACGGTGTCGTTAATTGCCAGTGGTACGGAGATATTTGGTTCTGGGTGCAGAATACATCCGGAAACGATATTACGGGCAGTGAACCCTACAGATCTCCTATTAAGAGCCTTAGGGTTTAACGTAATTGTAGCTTGAAAGAATTGAGTTTTTATTCACTTTATTAGTTGAGATATTTTATATCAAGTATTAATTCAGATTGTTTGTTAATGTATTTGAGATCATTTATTGTATGAGGAGTAATAAAATAATTAGCAGTTTTTGTAATTGTCTTGTGTTGTCGTACCTCCTATAGTTATATCCCCAGAGTACAGTAACGTTAAAGAGGATTAGCCTCAGCAGCTGCCTTGAGAATAAACTTGTGTTTAATAGTATAACATTACAGTAGTCATACAGTAAAAACTGTTACAATATTAAAATGCATGCCTACCTGAAATGTGTTGTTATACATAATGCACCACTTATTTATGTTCCTGCCACTCATTTATTTTAAAAATATTGATGTCTGTATATCTTGATTCATGTTACAAGCACAATCGTATTTGATATATACGTATAAGTTCAAAAATGGTACTTAACATAAAGTGAATATAGTTCGGTTTCTGACTCCTTACAACATGCAATGTATTCCTGCATGGACTGATACATAGTTATGTGCACACGTGACATGATTTCATTGGTTTCTTTATACTTCTCGTTTGCATACTAGCAATGGAATGGAATGAGTAGTTTTTCAATACAAATGGAATGTGTTTCAGGTAAAATTATGTAATATTTCTTTTGTTCTTGATAGGAGACCAATCCCCTCTCCGCACTGTGCAAAGTCGAGGAGAGCTTGGTCACACGGTGTCCCGTGCGTGCTGCCACAACTTGTAACTTAAGAACTAACTTCACCACTGATATGCACACTGGACCCTGCGCAGTGGCACATCCTGAACTTTGTGGCACGCCTTTGCACAGCAAAACACTGTGCCTGTCCATAACAACAATAACAATATGACACAATCTCTGAGCAAGCACAGGATGCTTGAGATGAAGCATGTACAGTAACCGCATAATTATAATTTTAGAAATGGCATGTAACTGCAGGAGCATGGCTGCTGACCTGATGAAGCACGGATGGCCATGTGGGGTTGCCAGGTCTCACAGTGTGAACTGAGAGAAGATAGGAACAGGCAGACAGCTAGGCGGGGCCGCCAGCCTGATAACTTAAGGCAAGCACGGACTTGTGTTGTGCTGCGCTGTGTTGCTGCCATGTTAAAACTGAAATTACTATCTGCGGTGACTGTCTCTGCAATTATTCTTCTACGAAAATCATTATAATTACTAGTAATCAATGGTCGTAAGCCAATATTTAATATTTTTATAAATTAATAATTTTATTGAAATTAAATTTTTATATAAATTAAAAATTTATTGAAATAATATTTAGGGTAACGTGTTGTAGGTATGAAGGAGAAAAATGTGTACTGTCTGTGACATCACTCCATGCCTCCCCACCACCACTCTGTTATGTTATATAAAGACTGGAGCGTGCTGAAACCTCTCACTACAATATTGGGGCTTCCATTCTGCATATCCATCACTTCTGCTTCGTCACCATTTCACATTAAACAAGAGTGTTCGAGGTATAATGATTGCCTTCCATTTTGCTTTGAATTTATAATTGGGAAGGTATGTTACTTGTGTAAATTTTACAAACTCGTTAAATTAATTTTGTCAACAAACTCAATAGTTTTTTTTATGCACATTACTCTTTTAAATTAACTAATTGCTTTGTCAATGAGTTCCTTAATTTTTTCTCAATTTTTTAAAATTGTTTCCTCGTTAGTAATTTTTTTTCATATTGCTTTTAATTCCTTTCTCATGAACAAGCTATATATAATTTTTTTTACCATCCCATTTTTTAATGCAGATTATATTTTGTACTAATTACATTGTGTGCATACTGAAAAATTATTAACTATGTTCATTTTATTTTGTGCAGTGATTGGCAGCCAGAGCATCAAGTCCTCTTGCCAAACATTCTCGCTTGGCCTGCCAATGAGTATCGGAGCAAGTCAGCACCAACTGCTATTTTGCAACAAGGGAAATTCTTTTGAAAGTAAATACTTGCAGATTGAGATAATTAAACGAAAAACTGTTCTGTATTTTGTTTGTGTATAAGTTTTCAACACACAATGTGCATTTTTGTATGTTACCAGTAGGCACAGTCGCAGGTACTGCCAATTCCTGGAGTTGTGTCTTCAGTTGGCTTTCGGTCCTGTCTGTATGGCCGTAATGAAACCCACGCATCCGCGTTTCCATACAAGCAGCGAGTATTTACGTATATTTTGCATATGTTTATTAGACTTTTTAAAATTACGTGGTTTACTTGTGTCCAGGTGAAGTGACTTCCATGGTAGGACATCAGCGAGGCCCATTTTGCCCAAGCCAAACTGTACGATTCACTGGAATCCGTAGCAACGCAGCCTATCGTTGTTACGAGAGTGACTGCAGTCTCCCTTTTTCTTCTTCTGGTATGTAACTCCATTGTGTTCTTACAAACTGTTCATTACTACACCCACTGTCAAAAAAACTCATAAATAAATAATTAGAACATAGCTTTAAATATATATTGCGTTATGCTACAGCAGGACATATTCATATTACACATTAAAAAAAAAAAGAAGCACAACTGTTGAGGACTAGTATTTCATAATTTTTAATATATTTTGTAAGTTTTATTTCACACAAAACTGCAACACAGTTAATTGCTTAATGTACACATTAAATTTTCTCAAAATAATAAATATATGGTGTGAAACATATTTACAAATTTTTTTTATAGTGTCACTTTGGAACCTATGGAAAGTGTTTCAGTAGATCAATGGCCCAAGAAACAACCAATTATAAAAATCAGTTGTGTCAGCAGCAACCAATAGCATTGCCCAAGTAAAGGTACTGTATGCATTGGTGCTAGCTTCTGGACTTACACAGCAACGACTATGATTCTACTTATTCTGCAACATGTCAAACAAGAATGAGTATACTCAGTATAATATGTTAGGGGTTAATTGTTGGCAGGGTAGGTTTGTATACTCCAGATTTGTATGCAAATATGTATTTCTTTTATAAAGTTTAGCTTCACCCCGAAACATTTTTTGCATACTTGCTGTTTACCTGTCATGACCATATTATTAATCATATTTGTTTGTGTGTTGCAGGATTTTTGCTGACGTTTTCAGCATGTAGGACGGCCATGTTAATGTGGGAACTTCGGGGTGTTTCTAAATTCTTTCGCCTCCTACTGTCTCAGGGGTTAAGTAAAATAAAGCAGATAGGGTTGTGATGTGGTTTTTGCATGAAATATTTTGCAATCCGGAAGTTTGGCCTGAAGCACAAGAGGACGAGTATACATAATCTTTGTAGAGAAGAGGAGCACGTCTGTGAGGTGTGGAATGCAGATTGGGAGCAAGGACAACTTGGAATATCACCCAAGGAGCTGTACTGGAACAGTGCAGCAGAAAGCAGCTGGCAACTGCACATTTTGTTATGCTCCATTTGGCAACAAGAGTGATGCCCGAATACATGAAAAGAGGTGCAAATTTAATCAGGCAAAGAAGAATTTACATTGTGAGGACGGCTGCAAAGAATATTCCAGGGCAGATAAATTAAAAGAGCATGCCAAGAAGTGTGCAGGCCCAGCAACCCCACCAGCAAAGAAGGCCAGATGTGATGTCACCCAGCAGCAGCCAGCACCAGTATCAACAACAGCACCTCGTCCAAGGATCATTGTGGGGGCCGAACAGCCATCGTCCCATGGATTTATGTTTGCAGAGACTGCATTTAGGGGCAATTTAAAAACGTATGTCGCAGAGAGTACAAGTAATGACATCAAGTATGTGCGCACCTACAATGAAGGGATGAAGCAGTGCATCATATACTAGCTCGAAGAAGAGGAAAATGGGCCCCATGAAGATGAAACAGACCAGTGAGCCTTCAAGAACAAAAACATGTATATTTACAATGAGTATGATGTGAAAGAAGCTGTGGTGGACAGCTTAACAAAAAAAAGGCAAGAAGAGGAGTGCATGACAAAGAGTTTTTGTTATGTGTGAGTCGATCATGAGATCAAACCTGCCACCAAAACCACAAGTCTGCCAACAGGGTCGAAAATTTACACCAGGGAAGATGCTGCCAAGAAATTTATTGAGAAAACTGTGGACATTGGAATCAAGGTGAAGGAAATGTATGATGGGATGGAGCCAATGAAGCTGCTCAGTAGCTTTGAATTATTGAATCACACTATGGCTGATACCTGCTGCTACTGCGAAGAAAAAATCACCAATGACAACTGGAAGACAATGGATCACAACCACTTCACCAAAAACTATATAGGGCCTGCATGCAAAAATTGCAACAAACTCCACTGCCGCCCCAAGAGACTACCAGTCCTATTCCATAATTTGACATATTACAAGAACTTCAAAGGAAAACATATTTATCATCCCACATAGAGGGAAAATTAATCAAATTCTCAAAATCACTGGGGGAGAGATTCACACTTCAATTCATCAAAACCTTTTGCTTCATCTCCGCCACCTTCACAGAAAACTTGCCAAGAGACCAGCTAAAACACAGAAAAATTCTTCAGTCCCAATGAGCTAGAATTAGTAGGGAGAAAAGGAGTCTTTCCCTATGATTATATTGACAGCCTGCAGAAACTGGAAGAGATGCAGCTGCCCCAACTATAAATGCTATTATGCTCATGCACTCAAAAGTCTGAGAAAAATTTGACTGTAAGACTATAGAAGATTATTCCAATGTTTATTTGAAGACTGATATATTGTTGTCAGATGTATTTGAAAACTTTAGGAAACTGTGCCTCAAAACCTACGGCCTGGACAGTGTCAGTTATGTAAGAGTGCCGGGCTTCTCATTTGATGCCATGTTAAAACACACCAAGGTCCAGGTGGAACTATTCACTGATTACGACAAGTATTTATTCATCGAAGGAGGCACCACAGGTGGAGCGGTCCAATGTGTGGAGCGCCATGGAAAGGCCAATAAGTATATTCCATCCATGTATGATGATAGCAAGCCACCCATCTAACTCCAGTATATAGATAGATGACAAAAATTCGTATGGATGACTACCGTTCCCCTATACATTATTTCCAGTGGGTCAACACCCACATCGACATCATGATGGTGTCAGACGATAGACTACTCTGCTACATCCTGGAGGTAGATGGAGAATATCTTGCAGAACTTCATGACACACACAAAGACTTGCCATTCTTGCCCGCCAATGAGTGTCCTCCAGGAAGTAAAAATAAAAAATTGACAACATTGTAAGCAAAGGAAAATTACATAGTACATTACATTAACTTGAAGCAAGTAATAGAATATGGACTCAAAATATACAAAATTCATTGTGTGGTGCAATTCTAGCAAGAGACATGGCTCAAACCATACATTGACATCAACACTGAAAAAAGACAGGCAGCCACCAATGATTTTGAAAAAGATTTTAAGCTGACAAACAATGCAATATTTGGAAAACTTATAGAGAATAAGAGGAAGTGACCAGTCATGGAATTAGTATGCAATGAAAGAAGACTTAAGAAATTGATTTCCAAGCCCACCTTCAAGTGCAGAATGATTTACGACAAAAACCTATCACTTATGAGAATGGACAAAGAAATTATATTGTTTAGTAAACCCATTTATGTCGGCTTTTCAATGCTTGAATTGTCCACAACCTTAATGTATAGGTTCCATCACGATGTTATGAGAAAGTATGAAGATAACATCAATCTCCTCTACACAGACCTGGCCACATACCTCACGCTCTTGGAAGAGATGGATGCCAGCACCTACCCACCCACTAATCCTTGCTACTCCTCCACCAACAGGAAAATGGTGGAGAAATTTAAACACGAATGCGGTGGTGAACTGATGAGCAAGTTTGTGGGGTTATGTGCCAAAATGTACTGTTATATATATATATATATATATATATATATATATATATATATATATATATATATATATATATATATATATATATATATATATATATATATGGCAGGAAAGTAACCAAGAAGGCAAAGAGAGTCCAGAAGACACATCTGAAAAATAAAATTATATTCGAAGAATACAAAAGAGCGTTGAACTTGTGTGTGTAACCATGAATAATATAAGACATTACAACCATGAAATTTACAGCCAGTGCACGAACAAAGTCATGCTTACATGGCAGGATGACAAAGAGACATATATTGGACGGCGGAATAATAACAATGTGATATGGATATAATAAGTACACATTAATAAGAAATAGTAGTTTAATTAAATATCATATGGTCATATTAGGTATAAATTAATTAAGAAGAGAAGGAAGAAGAAAGAACATTAGTAGTTTTATATCCAATATAAGCACATGAGGTTTATGTTTGTATGTATGTAAAATTTTTATTAATGTGATTACTCACAGAACACTACTAGAGAACACGCAAAATGAATTTTACATCTGGCCAGGTGTTTAACTTTTTGTCTGATGATGGCTAAGCTAAATAATCGTTGCTGTTTTATTATTGATGATGATTATATGATGATTGAAGCAATGTGCTAGCTGGAGGGGACTGGTATGTTAAAAAAAAAATGCTTCTTTCACTGGGAGTTCGGTGAATGAGGCTTGGATGTGAGGGCAGTTCCTCACCTCAGGGTGTGAAATCAGAAGTAATTTCACTTCCCCCACATCCTCCAGCTATAAAACTCTCATTTGTTTTTTCCTTATGGGAATGGACGGAATGTTAAATCTGAAGCAATTTAACTTACTTTAATTAATATTCACTTTGGTGACAGTGAAAATTATTACTTTTTTGAGGCAAGATGTTTTTTCAAGCTACAGAACGTATGTTTTATGAAAAAGAATACTGTATTGTTAGTGTATCCCAATTCAAGTTGCCATTTTGCAAAGCCTATATTCCACACATAAAGCCTATGCACACATTATGAGTTATAGTTTGGTTGATAGCCTGTTAATTTTTAGGGTTGATAATTTAAAATATTTAGATTAAGTCTGTGAGTGTACTAGTCAAGCATATTGCTGTGCATCTTAACTGTTTATTATTAATTGTACCATGTATTTTTGACTCCATATGTAGACTTAGTTGTGCCTAAATTCCAGCTGCATTAGTACGGTAGTATACCTTTGTACATGAAAATATGTGTTTAATGAATTATTAGGTAAAAATGCATACTTTGAATTTTAACCTTTAGGTAGAACTTGGTTTTGTAGCCTGATGTAGGGCATATATATATATATATAACCTATTTTTTGATTCTTGAGCTCTTATTGAAGTTTTATATCTGATCAAGGAAGTTGTAATGGACTAGTGAGTTTACCACTGAGTAGGTCCATCAATTTGTTTGTCTTTGTTGTGTGTTACCTTTTCCATGTTTGCCTGGCATACTCACATCACATCAGAGTCAGAAGAACTTACCCGCAACCCCTGTAACATACCTTGTACCTTGTCTGCAACCACACTCTGCTACCACTGCTGAGTTCTCGAAGATATGATGCCTTCCTTCTTTGTCTTCACAGCAGTGTCACCTACTTTCTCAATTCTTATGCTATTTATAATTAATTTTAACTGCCATACGTCATTTTGAACCACTGAAGAGGCCCCCTTTGTGCTTAGTGTATTCTGATGTATACATAATCTGTGAACTACGTCATTACTGACTACTATACTATCTACTATCTTTCTCTTTGGCTTTTGGACAGTGCAACTGTAATGTTGTACCTGATGTGTGTTTATCTAGAACTTCAATGTGTGGGGAACTTCATAATGGACAACTGTGAATTGGAACTTTTTACCTGGTCTAGTAACTCACAGCTACCCCATGTTAAATTTAGCAATGGGACTTGAATTGTCCCTTTTTTTAATGGACTTTTACCATTGCTCGTGCTGGCAAGTGTATAATGAGTAGTGATTTACTACTCTTCACCCTGTGTGGCAGTGGATACTCTACTTTTTCTTCCGTTCTCTATCTCGCTAATGCCCTCCCCCTCTCCTGCCAGCCTACCTCCCCATACATTTCCCTTTGCACCTGCACAGTGCTGTGGTTGCCTGGCCAGCTGTCTGCTGGGCATCACTCTTGTTCTTGCCTTTACCATTACTGTCAAATGTAGTCTTTCTTTGCTAGACTAGTCATTTGGTTGTGTGCACATCGGCACACATTACAAGGCAGGCATAAATGAGATGCCCTGAATTTTAGTTTTATTTTAGCGAGTGTTCTTTGAAATTGTTTTTTATGCACCTTCTTCTTAAATACTTCCTTTTGGCTCTCTGTAATGCAAATATTTCCTGTTATTTTTAATGTTGCTTGTAATTCGAGATATCTGGCCTTCTGTCAGTTAAATCTGATTTTTCCTTTAACAATGACAAATATAAACAGTTGATGAGTGATGGACGAGTTTCACAACCTGTGGTTTGGATTTGTATGTTTCTCAGTCAAGAGTTAATATATTTATTGCTAATCAGAGAAAACGAAATACAAATTTAAAAACTTCAATCTGTATACCCTTTTATATTTTTTACCATTTAGCTGATTTGAATGTTCCTGTGACTGTTTTGATTGTGTCAGTTCTGTTGACCCAGATCAAGTTACATAATTAAGTAAAGTTATTTTGTAAGTTTTCTAGGGTTTTGCTTTTTGCACTGCTGCTGTTCTTTCAAGTAATTTTTTATGCAATAGAATTTGTAGTGAACTGTTTCAGCAAGCACTGGTATTTAGTAAACCATGTGCCTATCTACCAGGGTATCAAACCCTGATGGATAGGATAAACTATTTTCTTCAAAATCGCAGAGTAAATTTTCTTATTTTGATTCCTGCAAGTCTTGGCAAATTATATGTTGCTCACAGAATAAGTAGTGTCAATGGCACCAAATTGAAATTAATGAATATGATTAGGGGTTTTCGAAGTGTTTTTCAACTAGCAGCATTTTTGGGAAATTGCAGTCATACTTTGATGGCTAAAATATATCATTACATAATCTTTTGGTAAACTTTCCATGTGTTAATAGTAATGTAGTAAGTATTACTTTGTTTACCATTTCAAATTTTGATGACCAGTTACGTACTATATTGTTTTACATTATTGACGTTTTAACTGTATCACCAATATTTGTTAGTTGTGTCATTTTACCTTTGGTTTTCAAGGTAAAATTTTTTAATTCAACACACGTGTCATCTCACTTTTATGGAACTCTATTTTTTGTTCCAAATTGTAAACTTTTGACTCCACCCTAGCATAAATGCTTAATTTGTTATTTCAGATCTGTCAGTTAAGAGCACTTGACTAATAGTTGGATTTTTTCTTATGTATAAATGTGTTTACCCATTATGTCTAGCACCCTCACCATGTTCTACCCCTACCATAATACAGGTGAAAGAACGAATTGCAAGAGGGTGTGTCACAATCTCAAATGAAAGGGTCCGTTACTTTTGTGGTTTCATTTGTTTTCGTTATCAGCAGCGTCTCAAATATCAAAGTTGTCAATTTCAACATGTGAAAGCATGCAGGAGACTATAGATTTTAGTTTTCTTACTTTGAACCATTACACTTGTACCTATGTTAACAAACATTACATTTTTTTTGTATTTGTCATGTGTGTACATTTTTTTGGGACAACCTATAATTGATGATGTGTATAAATCACAGATTTTGAGGAACATTTTGTACATATTAGAAAAATGCTTGAAGCATTGTGTGACACGAGACGTTCAGTAAATCGAGGTAAGATCATGTGGGTTGAAAGCAAAGCGAGATACCTTGGATTTATAATATCTTAAGGGACACTAAGGACAAATCCCAATAAGGTACAGATTTGGATATCTTTCCGGCATACAAAAAAATTAAAGGAAGTTAGTACATTTTTGGTAACTGGAGCATTTTATGCTAACTTCACCTATGACTACAACAAATGTGCCATAGTTGGTTGTCACTCATTTTGTAATTGTAATTTTGTAATTTTTTCTCTATTTTGGGGGGGATAATTTCAGTATCATTGAGTGTGTTTGTGGTGATGCATTCTAGTCTCCTAATAAATAAATAAATAAATAAATATATATATAGACAAACACACACCCACATGCACACACACACCCACACATGCACGCACACACATACATACACCAGGTGCAGAAAAACTTTGTTTTGTAAATGAGAGGAGTGTTAGAGGGCACAAAAACAAGTATTGGGAACATAGGGCCATAGGTCTGCTGTGATTAGTTTCGGTGCTACACGCTATTTGCTGTGGCACTGTCTTCACAGCCATCATTACCAGATGTGGTAATTCACCAAAACGGACTGCATCTCACTAATCTATGGTCAAAGACAAAAATTTCATTAGATGTTTCGTTTATGAGAAAATCGCCAGGAAAGTTCTAAAAATCATTGTAGCAAACATGTGGTATATCAATCAGAGAAGGGTGAGGTGATGTGGCAATGCCGCAATTAATGTGTCGTCGTAAGACACACTGCAAGGGGAAGAGCCGAACTCAGTAGTGCCAAGGAGGCCATGGAATACATGCAGTGAGTACTGGGACATGGGAATGGCCATGGGTGCATCCGATGGCCAAATTCTATGCACGCTGCAAGCAAACGGCATGCGAAAAAGTGCACTACTATGGACAGAGTAAACTTCAAACACCTGTTATGACATTTCAACATTTTGTATGCTGATAATGTGCACTGTCGTAACATGGAGTTATATCTACTTTAATGTTGCTTTTCTTGTAAATTAAGGTCCTTACGCATTTTTTACCAAAGAATACTTTCTACTTACTTCTGACCATAGATTCATGTGGTGCAGTCCGTATCCACGAATTACCCGACATCTGGTAATGATGGCTGCACGGACAGCGCCACAGCAAATAGCATATAGCGCCGAAACTAATCACTCAGATCTATGGTTCCTATCTACAAAATACTTGTTTTTGTGCCCTCTTAACACTCGTCTCATTTACGAAACAAAGTTTTTTCCACATCCTATAAATACACACACATGTACGTGCACACGTGAATGCATGCCCACACATGTGCACATGCACACCCCCACACCCTCCCATACTCACACTCGCATGCACACCATACTTGCATGTGCACACACTCGCATGCGCACAAACACACACACAAGGGCTGATTCCGAAGTCATGGCAACTATTGTTTATATTCCTAAAATGACCCAAAACAGGAAATGTACTATATATAGTTGAAAGTGAACGACAAGTACGTTAAAGGAGACACCACATGGGGTGTGGATGCAGGTATGTCCGGCAAGGAACAAAAACAAAGATGGCTCCTTGAAGTCACAGTTTAGATGATAAACTCTTGTACTCCTATATACACTCATTTAAACGGTTACATATTGTAAGTTATAATGGTTGTGGCATACAAAATTTAGAAAATATTTTTGCTTACTGCATTTCTTAGCCAAAGAGTTTATTTACATTTTTGAATGGGGTAATGTTTACATTATTCTACATTAAATAAAGATCAATTTATTTATATTTAAGGAGATTAAAACATATTTGTAAACCACCTATTGCTTTTATGGGACTTAGCTTATATAATTAAAATTTTAACTTTACATTATAAAATTAATATTCAAATAATTCTGAGATTGTAATTAATTTTAATAATCATTGGAATTGTAATTTTTCTTTTATTTTTGATTAATAGTTATGTATATTTTATTTGTGGTAGTTTAGTTTGAGTAATTATTTTCTTTCGGTTTGTTTATCAGTTAGTCCCAGTGACCACCGAATGTAGTTTTTTCTTTTCGTTTTGTTGCATTACGTGAGTTTTATGATTTTGTGACAGAAACTGGTGAGCTCGTTTAGTTGTGGCAGACATAATTACATTCCCTGAGATTTTAATCTTTAAAATCCCCAGCGCCACCATACAGCAGACTAGTTTTATTGCCCCAAGAAAGTGGTTTTGTTTGTAGGAGGCCCCATCATGTACAGAAGAGGATGGAGGGCCAGCCTGCTTATCATTTTTGGAGTGTAAAATTTCCGTAGTTTGAGCTGTGTGACACCTCTAGATGCCAGCACCATGATGTCTGTGTTGGGTAGGACCCCATCAGTTTTTCTTAGCTGGAGGAGCTACTAAGTATCAAATATTGTCCCATTTCTTAAGTGAAATTACAGTTACTTGCTGATATGGAAAGTTTTGTGCCCGAAGATTTCTCACAATGACCCAGAGGTTCATTTTTGCATGATGAACTACTGTAGCTAGCATGGCCAAAACATTAATTTTTTCCTAAAATTGAAGGAAACTTTATTTTGAGAGAAAAAAAAAAAAAAAGTCCTAAATTTTTGAAGAAAAATTTGATCTTTAGTTTTTATAAAAATATTAAGGTTTTTTTTCTTCACAGTATTCCTTTAAACTTTCTTTGTTAAGGAGGGCGGTATTTTGAAGTCTGATAAACTCATGGCCGCATCTTGGATCGCGGTTTTTGACGTCAGCACTATTTATTATTATTATTACTAGGAAATGCAGTGCTCAGTTATTAATAAACATAATTATAACATTATTCTCTTTCTTTTAAATACGTAAATTGGCTTCATTTGATTGGTAGTTAATTTTTCACATGTTTGCAATGTTTTCCTGTTGTTAAAGGTAACATTGTTTTCTTTTCTTTTGCTTGCTGGTATTTGCCAAGTTCTACATCATTGTATTAAATTCATATTGTTATGATGCGTATTGTTGGAGTCAAAAATTTTTTTTTGATGATTTTGAGTTGGTTTTTTTTTTAAGTGCGATGTCAGGAGTAGTATTTTTGCTTTCTTTCTCTTTTTTTTTGTTTGGAAGCCCTAGATTTTATGACGGCAGGAAGTTTCCCATTCCTTTATATTTTTTGTTACAATGCGATAGGCCTACTCTTAAATCATTTTTCTTTCGTATTTTCATTTGAAGTTCCCTTCCTTGGAGGTTAGGTTAGCGAATTAGGCTGTTTTGGATGGGTTAAGCCCTCATTACTTGTTCATTATGTTTGATAAGAAACACTGTTTTCTTTTTCTTTTTTTAATAAGTCCTGTGGTGATAAATTATTTCATGATTGTTTAGTTCAAAATTCATTTTTTGGGGATGAGAGTTTATAAAGTCGTTTATGTCTAGGTTTTAGTTGGGAAGTTAACTGATAATGTCTCTTTTAGAATTCATTCCTTTAATTTTAAATAGCAGTAGTTTTTTTTCTTTAAAGCAGATATTCGTAATTTGCAGACTTTGTTGGTTTTGTTTCTGTTTCATTTTTATTATAAGGTTAGATCTTAAGTTAGGGTGGAATTGAATTAGGAAACAGTTACTTTAACGTTCTTTTTCTTATTAAAATAAAGGCTTTTTTTTTACTGCAGAGGTTGTTAATGAAGTAAGGTCACTCGTTATTTTTTAGTTTGAAAGAGTTCAACACCACTGGGATCAGAAGGCTTCTTCTGAAGTGATGGCAGCTGGCCGTATTTTCTCAGCTCAGGTGTGGGTTGTTATCCCCCTTTCAGCAGTTCGTAAGAATTGTTATCTTCTGCTCGTTCGAACCACAGACGGCTGCTGCAAGCTGCGTACTCCTTCCTTGATAAAACTGGGAATATTTTGCAAATAAGTACAATTTGCCGCTATGCAGTAAGGCCTGTAAGGGGAAAAGGGAGTTTGGCTTTGAGATATTGAGGTACAGATCATGGCGGTGGCGGGCACTGATTGGCCTGACATGACGTCGGCCTGGGTAGCTGGTGTTTTGACAATTAGCTGTCGAGGTCACAGGCTGAGGGAGGGGGTAGATAGCGGACAGCTGTTGTGAGCGGATGTCTCGGCGCAGGTGGGCAGCCCTGGAGGAGGCTGCGATGTCAAAATAATGCAAAGTATTCTTTGAAAAGCTTTGTTTTTGTGCATGGTCGGGACGTTCTTCCCTGTTTCACAGGAAGAATGGCATCGGCCACGCCTTTAAATAGTTGGTCTTTTAGTACACAAGGGTGATAGTTGAAGAAAGATGGTGTAGCACGCAGTATGCGAGGTGCGTTTGTGTAGGAGGTGTTGAGAGACCAGGGCAGCAACTTTATAGGTAATTATGATACCTCATCAGCTCAGGCCGAGGAGCCATTGGGTTTAGGTTTCTATTACTTAAAATAATTATCATTGACTTGGGATGGAACCTTTGCTTTTGGAGTTGTACTGTTTTTCAGACCTCTTAGGAAAAATTTAAATGTAAGATTTTGGATATCAGTAATGCCATTTGTAGATGGCTCCGCAGGTTGTTGGGTTGGTCGGTGGCGGAGTTGTGTTGGTATTACTGTGATTAAGTAAACCAAGGTCTAGGTTACATTGCCCCAACAATTTTTGACAGGTTCCTCCGAAGTTAAATTTCAGACGTTTATTTATTTATTTATTTTTGCATTTTAAAGTCATTTGACCTTTCTTTGGTTTCTACATTAATTCTTGTTCAAATTCTCTAAAGTTTATTTTATAATCCTGGCCAATCTATCTATAAAATGAATAGTTCTCTAAGCACACATAAATAAAGTAACTTTAAATTGTCTTCTGTGGGAATTGCATTCAAGCCCTAGCCCTGGATCAGCGCTATTGCTATAGATACTTTAAGCTACTGTGAATACAAATATTCTGATGCACTGATCCCTAAATAAATCAGGTAAAGGTATCGTAATAGTGGTAAAGTAACTTTAATGGTGACTGCGTAAATTTTTTATAAGAGGAGTGTCCACCACTATTTCTCTGTAATAATTCAGGCATTAGGTGCTCAAAAAGGGCAAATAAAAGAAAGTTTTGGTGGAGTTGTGATATTTGGTACATTTATGTTTTTTGGGTAGCTGAACACGAATCTGAGTTTTGCCAACAAGAATTTTCCCGGGAAATGCATTTTTTTGCAAAAAAGTATTAAAAAAAAAAAAAAAAACAGACTTGTCTGTTTTTTAAATAACTCCAAAACTATGCATTTTATGTGAAAGGCGATCATATATAAAATGAAAGAGGACAAAATTTAAAATTAAAGAGGATAAAATTCCCTATATTTTATGCCAGTTTTATCCTCTGATCAATGGTTTAGCAGCGATAGTGCCGCAAAAATGGGTGTTAAAAGCAAAAAAATCTGAACCCCCCCCCGGGAATTACGGCACTGTACATAGTTGTAACATGAAAACAAACCGTATTACGCAAACATTGACCATTAATGATACTAAAGATTATATGATTGACTACATTTTATGCATCTGATATTTAATCTAATGGGTTTTCCCATCTGCAGTTCTTCCCGCTTGGTTATAGGTGGTGTGAAGCAGCGTTGACCAAGCGCCGACACCCCCAGCCTGCAGCCCACGTCACTAACGTACTCTATTCCCATCCTCCCACCAGTCCCGCCACAGCTAGAGGTAGATGTGGCCACAGGGCACTAGCTTATGAGGAAGCCACATTTCTCTCCGCTTCCCTATCCGAATGTTTACTTGCGAGTTCAGTAATTCACTGTTTGTGTCTCTGTGTGAAGTGAGTATCCAAAGTGAGTTTTGCACGATGTCGCTGTGTTTTATTCGTAACTCTTCTTTACAAGATGGAACTTCGGTGTCTAATGTTAATCGTTAATTAAGGCAAGTACAGAAATAAAGGATGGAAGGAGGTTTTCCTAAGGGGGAAAACATCAGCAGATATGCATGATATGTGTAGAAAAGCATACGTGAATGAACGGATGATCACTGCTTATGTGAAGAGGGTTGAGGAACAAAGTGCTAGTATTCAAGTACTAATGTCATTAATCCTTGAGTTTAATTTTCGAACTAATTGTTTTATATGTGGACTGTGCATTTTGCATGAGTTCACTGCAGCACAAGCCAGACTTCCACCAAGTGAGCACAATACTGTGTACAGTGTGCGACACATGGGAGTGAAAACTAGTTTTGAACGCAGCAAGAGCTCGCAACGATGATTATTGGTGGGCTATAATTCAGCGCATCGAGTCATGAATGGTTTGATAGCAGCAGATGCTCTGTATCCCAGAAAGTGTTTTAAAGATGTTTATGGATGGTCGAAGGTCCAAGAACAGCAGAAACATGGTCCATTTGCAGTGGAAATTGACAGAGCAATGCAAAGTATCTACGATTACCTTGAAAACAGCAATAATGAGTGCCAGTTCTCCATGGAACAGCTGATGAAGCAGATTACAGGAAGTTATCAACCTGACGTGAAAACTGTCAAGGCTCGCCTCATTGAGAAGTATGGAGATGATATACTGATCACAAAGAATCAGAAAAAAAAAGCCCGTTGTGTGTTTCAAGAATGTAGGAGAGAAGATATTGACTAAATGAATGGTATCAGAAGACATGCAAATCTGATCAAGAAGAGAGACTTCGAGTGGTTGAAGCAGCATCAAAAATTATTTGCAAAGATACTAGATTACAAGTATATGAGACCCAAGAGTATCCTCCACCAGACCGTTTTCTGAAAGAGAGTGAAGCTGTAATTCCTGAAACTCTCAACTGTTTTTTGGAAACTCTGATTGTAAAGAGAAAACGTGGTAATACTCTACAGTGGAAAAATAAATGCAACACTCTTTCTCACAGTATCACCACTTCGGTGAGGCCCAAATCATTTTTTGTCAAATCTACAAATTGGGCTGACATCATTCATGTACACGAAGAGTTGATACCGAAAGTAGTGAGAAGTACTGAATTCATTGGGGTTTTGTAGCTCGTACCAGGAAGCAGTACATATTGAAATCTCAACAGCCATGAAACTGGAGATCAAAATAAACCAAGAAGAATTTTGTCAGTTCATTAATGACAACGCAGATTTTAATAGTCAAACAACTGATGGTTACAAAACTTTCCATGTGATGGGTGGGATGTACACTGTAGCCCCAGCAACTGCAGTACCTGCAGATAAAAAAATTCCCAGATTGACAGAAAATCTCATCAACGAATTCCCAACCTCTGAAAATGTCTCTCCTTGTAAAGGTGAGATTCTTTGGCTATATGGTAAGTATTAAGACTTCACTATAACACCAGAATCGAATGTTTTCATGGAGCAAGTGACAGCAGATATCTCATTTGAAAAAACATTTACAGCTTAGCTTCCCTTCATAACTTCTCCTCCTACTAATTGTGACACAATCTTCACTGCATTATTGCAGGCTGCAGAGAAGTGTAATGCAAAAGGCCAGAAGATGTGTATGGTGACCTTTGACCAACCACTCTACTTGAAGGCACGATACATCATTTCTAATTGCACGACTCCAGGATGCAGATTATTGTTATCAGATTGGGCAGGTTTCATTTACTAATGTCCTTTTTAGGGACTATTGGTTACATAATAGAGGGCAGTGACCTCACGGATTTATTCAATACCATCTACACAACGAATTCAATAGAAAAAATTATGTCTGGGCATGCATACTACAGAGCTGTGAGAGCACATTTTTTAGCACATGCAGTGGTTATGAAGATTGTCATGGAAATGATTGGCCTAACCTCAGAAACATATGCAAAATTGGATGAAATTCTGTACAATTTAGACAAATCAGTGATCCTTGCCTCTGCCCCTGATGAATGTAGCGAAATCAGGGAGATGGAATATCAACTGCAGCAATTAAAACAACTGGTTCTATGGCCCAGCTATGGGTACAGTACATACCCACTGGTGACTCTTGTGAAAATATTCATCTTATCCAAGAGAATGGGCAACTGGGACAAACATCTTCAAACTGTTTGCCAAATGCTGCCATATTTTCATGCCTCAGGCCACTTTGCTTACGCTAAATGCGTACAAGATATGCTGAACTTGAAGCAAACAATGCACATCGAAGAAAATGAAAAATTTACCATTCAGGGCTTCTTCACAATTCGACTATCAACTAGGTTCTGGTGTGGAACCTGGATGGACATGACCACTGAAAAGTACCTCATGAAGAACTCCAAGGCAGTCTCACACGCGGCCGTGGAGTAGGGGAAGATGTATTAGCAAGGTGAACAATGGGAATGACGTGTGTGCAGCACGTTTCTGAACAAATTGAACATTACTGTGGTGTTAAATTTCACTATTCATAACAGCATGTAGGCCTGAAGGATTCAACAGTTGTATGGGACAACAAGGATGGTACCAAGATGTACGAATGGTTACTGCAGAATTTCCCTTTCCCTGAAAACCCTGATTTATACGCAATAAGCACTGGTGTTTTGGCTGATGGACGAATCAACTTCCGTCTTGGGAATCAGGCATTAAAGACAATATCAGAGTTATTGGTGGTGACTTTGGAACTGTCAAATTTAAACGGAGCGACAGAGTAAAACCTCTTGTTGTAATGACCAGTGTGATAGGAGTAGACAATGAGTTGGTTAATATTAATCCCACAACTTTGTCCAACGAATTTCAGTTGCAAAGCATTCGGATGAAGACCTTGAGGAGTTTTTGATGCACAATCTAGGCCCTTATTTCTTGTCCCTATTCGACAATGGCTTAAGAAAAGGAACCAACTCTACCCTCTACAAGGCATTCAAACCCCTTACAAACAAGTGGTTCAGCAGCACGGTTCAATTCGTCATTCATAGTGGTTTTTTATTGCATAGGGTCGTTTGGCCTAAGAATCAGTCTTTTTCTTCAAATTGTGACAAATATGTTGAGTACATGCAGTCAAAATATAAACCACTGGCAGCAGTTGCCTTTGATGGCTACCCTGATGACATACAAGATGATCCAAAAACTGCTGAGCGTATGAGACGATCAAGGAAACATGCTTTAACTGACATATTGTTTGATGAGACAATGAAATCTACCATGTCCAAGAAAAGTTTCTTGCTAACCCAAAAAACAAGGGTCAGTTAATATCTATGATGATTGACAAGTTCTCACCAGCAGATATTACATGTAAGTAAGCAAAAGAAGATGCAGACACCTTGATTGTAAAAATTGCTTTGTCCTTGGCTCTATAAAATGAGACAGTGATTGTAGTTGGGGAGAATGTAGACCTCTTGGTCATTATGATAGGTCTCTGCAGGGCTGAAAACATTTTCTTTTTAAAATCTGGGAAGGACACAGTTTCTCCAGCGACATATTCTCCAACTAATGCTGTGAGTTCAACGGTTGTGGAAAACATCCTCTTCCTACATGTTATGAACAGTTGAAATACGTCAGCACTGTTTATCCAAGGGAAAATGAAGTTCCTCCAAACACTTGTGAAGAATCCACATGTTGCTGACGTTTAAGTATGCAAAGACTCGAACGCCACTAAGCAGATGGTTGCAGCTGCTGGGGAACGTTTTCTTGTCTAACTGTACGGGAATAGTGGGACGAATGTGCCTTCGCTGAACCACGTAAGGTGTATTTCATACAAGAAGTCAGCCTTTAGATACAGTTCAAACATTGCTGCTTTACCACCATCTGAAGCTGCAGCACAACAGCATTCTGAGTATATTACCAGGTCCAGCAATGGCTGGGTGTTGAAAAAAATGCTGAAGAGTAGGGATGGAAAGAAACAAATACTGGCCCTGAGTCTGTGTTCACTGTACTACCCCCTGGTCCCCCTACTTTGTTGAAGCTTGTATCCTGCAAGTGCACAAAGAACTGCCAATGGAATTGTGGGTGCATCCACATCGCAGTGGTGAGTCAAGACGAGGAAGATGAGCTAGACCTTGAAACTGAGCTGGGAGATGGATTGCCCACCCATTGAACCCGTGGACCCAATGGAAGAGAAACAAGCCACGCTACAAGGTATTAAATATTTACCATTAAGAAAACATTTATTCTATAATATTGGTAGTAATAAAAACACACACTAATTCCATACGTCTATTTTCTATATTGTAGATGTCGATGAACAGCAGGGGCATTCAAGTAAAAGAATGAGGAAATAAGATTATTGCTTTTTTACTTTATGTAAATGTACTTACTAATGTACATAATTATTTATAATTAAATAATGATTAATAATGAGTCGTCATATTTATTATCAAACAACTTCATTGTAAAATGTAGTCAATCATGTAAGCTTTAGTATCATTAATGGTCAACATTTGTATAAAACGGTTAGTTTTCATGTTACATCATCGTTCAAAGCCGTAATTCCCGTTTCTTCAGAGTTTTTTGCTTATAACACCCATTTTTGCGGCACTCTCACGGCTAAACCATTGATAAGAGAAAAAACTTTTAAGACATAAAATGTAGGAAATTTTATCCTCTTTGATTTCACATATGGCCGACTTTCACATAAAATGCATAGTTTAGGAGTTATTTTTGAGAAAAAAAAAAAAAAACACCAGAGAAATGTCAATTTTTACAATACTTATTTTGCAAAAACAAACGTATTTCCTGGGAAAATTCTTGTTGGCAAACCTCAGATTCGTGTTCAGCGACCCAAAAAATATAAAGGTACCAAATATCAAAACTCCACCAAAACTCAATTTTTTTTTCTACCAAATTACTGGACTTAAAGTAACTGTATAATTTTACTTTTCAAAAGTTTATTAAATTGGGTAATAAGATTAAATTGAAGCAACCAAACTTCCCTATTTCAATACTTATCTCTTTAATGAAACATAGCTTTAAAAGTTAAATATTTATGTCTTGTACTATTAATATTATATTTTTTATACATTTTTGTTGGTCTTAATAAAACCCTTCTATTTTTTTTTTTATATTATTTGTTTCTTGCTAGTTATTAAGGACCCCACCCTTATTTTTTCTCTCTTGGTACCCGTGACATCACACCACACTTGTTTAGTTTTTATGTACTGAGTTATAGGTTTCAGGTAGTCTAATTAATTGGCATTTTCTTTGTTGCATTGTTTCTGTGTCAGCGCCAGACCCATGAAGCAGTCTTGGAATTTCTGGTTGCCTTGCCAGTAAAACCACTTTTTTTCATAACCCCCCCTCCCCTCCACCATTTTCCTTATTTTTGGCTTTTGGTTAAATTAGTTATTTTTGGTTAAAGTAAGTATTTAGGGTACAGAGTACCCTGCTGGCCCTGCCGAGTAAAAGTTATAACACGTGGTGGAGGCATCACAGGTGAGATTTTGGTGTTGGCTTTTTTTTTATTATTTTATTCATCCCCATCTCCCCCGTTCTCCTTGGTGTAGCCTCCGAGTAGGTTAATTTTGTTTGGTTACTACTGGAGATCACACCTCCTCACCCTTCCACGTTACGTTTGGTTTGGGGTGCCGGGTACCTTATTGTTTCTTTTAGACGGTACCTACGGGTATAGTGGGTCTGACACTGTCACGGCAATGCATGATGGAGCTGTGGTATAATTAACTTAGCTGTTAAGTTAGTAGTAAGCTAAATTAAGTTTGTAGGTTTATGTGGTTTGCACCTGTTTCCAGTGCTGCTTAGGAATTTAATTGTGCTGGTAAATAACTGGGACAAGAAGAAGATCATTCTCTATTTACCAAGTTTTCTAAAATGGGTGGCTGTTCGTTGGTATGATAGTCTGGGTGATCCAGTTGAGGGATTGACAACTTTTGAGGCATTTGCCCAGGCTTTTAAGTCAGCATTTACCACAATAGGAGAGGCTGAGGATTTAGAAATGCATACAGGGGACCGACACATCAATACAGGAATTTGTCTATGATGTCACTAGCCACTTAAATACATTAAAAAAAAATCAAAAACACAATTCAGGATGCACACACACTAACTCGCAGCACAAGTCTTCAGAGCAGGCTGATCCTTAAAGCTAGCATAAGTAAAGGTCTATGCTACGGAAGTCTGTACACACACACTCAATGTAGGTTGGTCAGGGTAGTGGCAAGACCATCTTCTTCTTCTTCTTCTGGAACGTGGAACAGCTTGGATGGTTCTGCAGGCCAGGTATGGCAGGGTCTCTCCAACAGGCTAAGACAGGAACCATAGCCAATCATCTGCGTCACTGGAGACATTGTGAGTCACCACCTCCAACTGACACGCAATACGGCATTGCATTCGTACACTAAGATGAGGTCAAACAGAACCCTCCACAGCCAGTGTACAAATAAATGCAAGTCAGTGCAACCAAACCACTCACCAAACATTGGCAATCTGAGTATACACACAGTCCAAGGGCAGTAAACAGCAATGTATTGCAACAGCATGCGAGTTCAGCAAAGAAAGAAACTTCACAAGTGTGCTCGCCGCAAACCTACTCGTTTAAGGAGATGCAATCACTGTCCCTGGAAAAGGCGTAAACTGAAAGGGCACATGCATGACACCAGAGAAAACTCTGATCTAGGCAGACATGAACGTCGTAATTTCAGCCGATGTGACAAAGGTCCACACATCTAAACGACCCCGGTGGAAATTATTGCCGTAATACCAGTGTACAAACAAAGGTGACAGACATCTTCATAACCCTGGTGGGAATGATCACTGTAATTTGTGGAAACAAAATGATATGGCAAATTAATTTTGATAAGTTAGTTAAGTGAGAGTTGGGAGACTGTCACCATTAAAATTTTGCCCTGATTGATCAGAGATATGAAACTTGAAGAGAGGATACCTGCAGTTTCTAAGGAAGATATCCTAGCCTTAGAGAACAAACATTTATACAGCTTAGCAGAAACAAGTAAATGACATCAAAAGTTGACCAAGATCAAAAAATTTAAAGTTGGAGACTTCGTACTCAGATGTACCCGGCACATTTGTTCTTTCTGGGACAGAACGACAAAAAAATAACTGTTTTTTTTCCTTGACAGGCCGTTCGTTATTACTAACGTAGTAAAAGAAAATTGTTACGAATTATCGACGAGCGAGAATGTACATGTTGGCAGGTATACCCTCACTCAGCTGAAGCCATATAATACACCTTAAGTAGCAACATGAATAATTGATTATCTGATGATTGTTTACATGTGAATTTGCTACCGTGACTTGTCGTGGGATTCATGTTTGAACATCTTTCATGGTTATTAGGCACGCTCCTTGGCTATCTTGTTACCCATCCTCTCCCTCCTCCCACTCCCCTTCTTTTCCACTACCATTTATGCAACTTTTCAGAATGGAAATGAGTAAAATATTTTCAAAATACAAATTTTAGAGTAAATTACACGCAGCTATTCTAATTTTTATAAGAAATATGAGAAATTACAGGCAGCAATTCTAATTTTTATAAGATATCTGAGATTTCCTACATTTTAGATTCCTTAAAAAAATATCACATCAACATATGAAATATGGTTTTATAATTAGTTTACAGTGAAATATCAAAACATGCACACCAAACATATTGGAAAAATAATAAATTTTCTCCTCTTACTTCAAAATTTAATAATTCAGCTCTCTGAAAGACATCTCTTCACACTTATAAACTGAAACATTTAGGTCTGTTCACACTTAAAACTTGATTACTAAACAAATATGTACATAGACTAGGAAAAACAGTTGCAGCTTTTATTTAAAACATTTGAATTGATTTAATTATTCTTCTGGCAGCAAGAGAACATTTGTCACAATATTATGTACATCTTGGTCAAAATACGTTACCACAATAGGATATATTTTTGAATCAGTATCATTTGTTCCATCTGTTGCCACGGAATATGGCCCACTCTGTAAATGCAGAATAATGTCTTCTCTCGTTGTCCGAGCCATTTCTGCCACGACCACTGTAGTCTTTGTTCTTCCGCAAGCATATTTTTTTTACTATTTCTGAAACAGGAAAAATTATGCGAAACAGTGGTGCTGCATGATCAGATACACTAAGCGGAATGTTGTGCTTGACCAAGAACGATGTGAACAAACACACTGCTTTAATAATGTTATCAACTTCTGACTCGACACAGACAAAAAAACTGTTTATTTTACGGTTTGCTTCAACATTTTTCGCATAGGTTGTATGATTGCTGGACTTCACGTGGTTTGATATGTCATTTTTACCGCCATGGGAAATATTTAAGTCACACCTGCAAATACTACATAACGCAAACTTATTGCCCCTTTCAGACTTAATAATGAACAGAAATTCTTTGGTAAAATCTTCTCGAAAAGAATGCTAATACTGTTTTTTCCTGCACAACTCATTTTGGTATTACAATTTCGTGTACCATTATAAAACAAAACTAACTCGCATGCACACGAAACCAAGAATACTTTTTGTTATTCTTGTTTGCAAGACTTCAGTACATACAGATGATCATACAAACCACAACACGCTCTCCTTTTTAACTAACTGAATCATGGGAACAACAAATCAAAGGCACAAGACCAAAGTAACCCGACTGTTCGTTAGTGTATCTTCGCTGGTCATACCACTAGACTCGTGAAAAACAAACAGTCTGTGTATGGCGGCATGAAATACGACACGCAAAAATATAATAATTTTAATGAGTTTTTTTGGCGATTGAAAACAAAAGTTATTATTTTGTGGACAAGGAAATTTATGTTTAAGTACTGCAAATGGTTTGAAGGCCGATACACGAACTAGTACTTGATAAAAAAAATTAACTTTCGTTTAACAGATACTTTGAAAAACGTAAAAAATCTCACATTGCCATACAATCGTAAAAGACCCCGTATTTCCATACATTTTATGGGCAAATCGTATGCACTACCCTCATGTTTCTTATGCCTTGCACACCCCTTCTCCACCTTCTTGTCTTGTGACCTCTCCACTGGTAATTTCCTTGTTGACGGTTTAATACAATGATGCAAGCTTTCATTTGGTTACCGGTGTTTGGTGCTACCGCTACTCCTGCCATTAACGAGTCGTGTCGGGGAACGTCGCTATCAAGAGGTGTTGGATTCAGTCGACATCCATTTTAACTGCGGGTGATTGTGCCAACGACAGCTGCATGGGTCGTTTGTGTTTCAGGCCTAAGACTTGTGCAAAGAAATAGCTGGTGAGTCACGGCAGCTGATCAGGTGTCAGTTTTCAACAATTGTTTTCTGATCGTACATATACAATCTTTCTGGGGTTTTGAAATCACATGAATTGCGAATTGGATCTGTTGAGCTTTCTAGAGAGAGTAATTAGGCTTCCATATTTGTGCGGCGTTCATTACTATGTATTGCTTAAAAAGTTGTTAAATTCTGTGAAGTTGTGATCGTTAGTGCCCCATTATGTGCCCTGACTCACCACCTTGTTAGGGTGGCCAGTGAACTGCGTGAATTCCATCTAATTAAAAGTGAATTTAATGTAAGATTAATGCTCGCGTGTACCCCAACTTTGGATATTAATGTTGTAGTATGGAAAATCTAGGTCTGATGTTTAGCGGCTATGGTAGGGCAGTTAATGTCGCCCACGGCTTCGGGCCTCAACTTTTAATAGATTTTTCCTTTTTCTGGTAAAGTTGGGGCTTTTGCAATTTCTATTTTATATCAGACTTCATTACGGAACTAACTCTAATTTAGTGATTCTCAATTACTTAAGATTTTCCTTGAGCAGAGAAGTTTTTAGTGTTTCTGGAATGGAGTTCACTGGCTCCTTGAGGTGGCTAATATTTTCTTAAGCTGTTGGATGGCTCAGTGTGAAAGTTTGTAAGTTGTTCTTAGGATGTATCTCATTTATGAGACATTACTGGTCAAGAGTATGCACAAATGGGAGTTTTAGAGGTCAAATGAATCCCATTTGAAGGATTGGCATCGCAAATTATTGCTGAACATTATTTAACCTGAATAAGTTTTGAAAGTTTTTGGAAAGTGAATCGGAGAGCTATTTAAATTATTTTGTAATATTGACTTATTACCTCTGATTTCATATTGTCGAACGAGCAATTTGGATTTACTTGAATGTAAATATGTTTGAAGGAAAGGCATTTCAATTTTGATAAAGTAGGAATTTTTAGGAAAAGGATTTAAAGGATTGCTTGATATGTTTGAGCACAGTCTATTTTGCTATATTTATTGGAAATAACGAGGTACTTGTACGTAATATTACGCAGTGGGATTGCCACTACCTGACTTTTAAAAAGGCCAAGGTATCTTGAAATAATACATTTTTTTTTGTGGTTTGTATTCAGATCCCACAACTGAAAAATATACGGCTGGATTGAGTCACCGCATGTTGCCTTTGGGATAATGTTTCATAACGGTTTGAAATTAAATAGTGTAATTCTATTGTGAAATTATATCAACACTGTTTTAGTGGACCATATTTGCATAAGCAAGCAGAAATAATATAAATGTTATTGCTTCTCTGAATTGAATGAAGAATGTTGCATAATATTTTAGTATGTTTTATTCTACATGCCTAACAGTGTAGTCTGTATTCCTGCTGGTTAAACATTTTGTCATGAGTGAACTTATGCGCCTTGAGGCATTTGTATCTCAATTGTTATTAAAGGGAGAGTGTTTTTTGAATGGTTTGTTTTGTAATTAATTAACCCTGTGTGTCTAACCCTGTATCTCACAAATTCACTACAGGTTGTATTTATGCTGGACACAGTGTTAAGGATGATAGTGTTAAAAGCGAGACAGCTGAATTTCTGTATAAGGTACACTGCATCATTGTTTAATGTGTTATATGTGACGTCATATATGTCTTAATTGCCTCTGTGAGCGCCTGAGAGTTCCAGAGTTGTCTAGAGCAAGAGGGAATATATAGTTACCTTGCTCCTTTATTTATTTAACATAACTTAATACGTTGGTAGCACTCACTGAGAATAGTACAGTGCCTTCATTGTAATATGACCTGTTTATCTCCACAATCATCGCCATACCTATAGATTGTTAGTGTTAAGTCACATGAACTGAGTGGTCAAGATTAATGCCAGCTGAAGTTTTAAGGATTAAATCAAGTTTTGATACTGCCTGCATATTTTGATTTTAAAGAATGTTTTTCAGTCACTAAGAGTGGTAGAGATTCAGACACTAACGTGTGCTATGTAATTTGATAAATTGTATGTGCGAGCCTTACACAATTGTATATATTTTATGGAAATAGGGAAGAGAGCTAATACTTCATAAAAATACTGTGAATATACAAAACTTTTCACCTACCTTGTACAATGTGCTTACCTTGTATGAGTTCATCCTCACATTATAAAGGGTAGGAATTGTTTAATCCAATTTGAATAGCTGATGATCCTTCATTGTATTATTCACCTCTCTCAAGTTGCGTGTCACCAATAAATTAACACTGACTGAAGAATATTAGTAATTTTTCACTTTGTGTTCACGTGATAAGTTATTTGATTATTCATTTTTTATGCCATCAAGTGTTATTGTTTAAGTTTCACGTTGTCTAATGATTGTTTCATCACTGATTATCTTCTTGAGCACAGTGCTTCATTGTATCTTGTATTTGCCTTCGTAGATTTTGGAAAATGTGGTGGTAGAAACTCACTCCCCAAGACCCATTAGAAGTTGTATTAGCTTAGGTTTTCGGCCGGCAAAAACAAAGATTTGTTATGATGACAAAACATGTTTGAAGTAACTGAACTTCGAATTTGCATTTAACTTTATAATCTTTGAATAATATGAAGAATAAGGTAACACTTAACTCATAGCTGAGTAGCAAATTATAACACCCTTCAATTTTCCCCATGTATGTAATTTACTTAATATATTTTTAAAATATTTCCTGGAGTGAATAAGATTTTCAAGTAATTTACACAACATGTCCAACAGATTTTATTATCGTGATGAGTTGAAGTATAAGACGTTGCCAGTACCAGATAAATATTTTTCTGGCAAACAAATTGGAAAATGAAGTAAATAAAAGCAACTCAATGAATAATTAGTAAAATAGATATGCACACTAATAAGTGAAGTTACGTAATGCAGTACAATTTACACAAGTATGACAAGTGAATAAATGCTTTTCCTGTAAACCCATAGACTTGTGTGCACAGAGATGCTACCTTACTTGTACTTGTAGCTGCATACAAACTGAAGATTTCACCTTAATGATATCACCACATAACTGAAAGACTTTGAAATATTGCATGTGCAACGAAAGCATTCACATTTACATTGAATTTGTGAGTCAGGGTGGCCACTAAATTTCTGTTTCAAAATTCCCTGACTTTTCCAGGTTTTCCAGGCCAAATTTCTGCCAATCATTTTGAGTTTATTTTTGCTTACTACAAAATTGCTCATATAAATAATTTTAATGATTATTGTATAATGCGATAAGAACAGTAAAAGTGTTACCTTGGTGCAACAGCCAAAATAATAGAATTCTACAGTCGGGTCATTTTCTGACAAAGGTACAATTTGTTGTCACCATCTAAATAAAACCAAACATTTTGTACAAAAGTATTATTTTTCAAATTTCCAATATTGTAAATTTTTAAAGAAATCTACTATTGTAAAATATTTTACTCATAATTATTTATAACTCATACACACTTAGCCTGCAATAGATCTAAAGTCCCCTCCATGGACATCCCCAAGCATTATTTGTAGGACAAAGATTTGTGTTGCCCTTTTATTCTTAAAATGATTTTATACTTGTTACAGTAAAGTAATTATTAGAAATACTGTATACTCATAGGTATGACATACGTCTTTCATTGTGCAAAATTAACAGATAAACATTTTTTTTTTTTTAAACTTTGTCCCTGGTATACAGGCTTTTCTCCATGGGCAAAGAATAAGTGCAATAAAATGAGTATATAGTGCAGCAGCAGTTGGTATTCCCTGTGGAATTGAAGGGAAAGGAAACCATCTTCTTCAGCAGTGTATGTTGCTGTTCGCAAATCTATGCTGTGTTGTGATATTTATAACTCATTTATATAAATTTGTATTTCGTGAAGTTCTTTTTGTATACTCCATGATCATCATAAACAAGGTAGGAAACATTAATTTATTGCTGTTAATTCATTGTGCAGGTATATTTTGGTGCATATTAAACATTTGTGTTGTACAGTTTCCTAACCTCAAAAACTAAAAAACTTATTTTTGTCTCCTCCGTGGACATTCTCTCCATGGACTAAGTTGGTCCATGGAGGGGATACTTACTATCCATGGAGGGGATACATGAACACTTACTGACCACAGAGGGTACATATATATGCACAAAAATGTTTGCTTGGAATGCTGCCAGACTACTTAATACTACTGCTGTTGTTTTATTTTATTTCAAGGTGGCTAACTTAAAAAAGAAAAAAAAAGAACCAATTGGATGCTTAAATTCAAAGAAGAAGAGAACAGAAATAACTTAGCATGAGACGATAGAGACAGAAATTACATGAAAACCCTAATCTGTATGAAGAGGCTATAAGTAAAGAGGGAGAATGTTATCACCAGAGAACAGCATCTGGAAAAATCAAAACTATAACTATTGAAACGAGTGGCCGTGAAAAAAGAGCAGCAAGAAAAAAGTGAAAATATAAAGAAAAAATATATATTGGAAACAGAAAAAACACCAGCAAAATATTGAGCAAAAAACCAAAGAATGTACCGCACCAAATAACCCTTCCACAGGAATTACAAGCAATCATGAGAAAGAAGAAAAGCAAAAGAGTGAAACTGAAGAGGACGGAGGATGGTTAGACGACATCGATACAAGCTACAAGAAAAGATAAAGGCACTGGAAGAGGAAAATAGAAAAACCAAAATAAGGCTAGAAAAGTACAAGAAAAGATTAAGTGGGTTAAAGAAAAGGAAGCAAATTGAAAATGAAAGCCTAAGACAGAAGGTTCGCAGATACCTGGAAAGTAGAGATAAAAATAGTGAAATTGAAGTATACAAAAAAGTGTTGTTTGGAGATGTTATCAGAAAAGAAATAGAGCACAACTTTAAGAAACAAAAGTCATGAAAAGTGGAAAGGGCTATGGTAAGAGTTTTAAGTGGAAAAATAGTTCAAAAGTATCGTTACTTGAACTATTTGAGTACATGTTCAAAAAATAAATAAATAATTAAAATAAATAATAATAATAATTTGTGATGGTCAAACCCATAAGACAGTTTTAAAAGGAAGATTAATATTGAAAAAGGCAAAATTTGATGTAACTAAATTTTCAGAGACAGATAAATCAAGTCGCTTGTGCTCAGGAAAGAAAGAAACCATAAAAAGAAACAATCTGAAAAAGCAAAAGCATTTTTTAAATAACACACTTCAGAACCTGCACAAGATGTTCAAAGCAGAATGTCCCGAATATCAACATTTCAGCTATCAGACATTTTGCCGACTTCAACCGTTTTGTTTTTTTGTTTCCAAAGGTGTCTGACAGAGACACATGCTTATGCAAAACACACGAAAACATGCTTCTGTTAGTAAGAAGAATACTCTGAACATGGTTGATGAGAAAACATCATCTGAAGTTCTTAGAACACTGTGTTGTGACCCTAGAAATGAGGCATGCTTAGAACGACAGTGTATGTTTTTTTTCTTCCAAAGATGGACTACCATAAAAGTTCCTGTACAATTCAAAGATAAGATAAAATGTTGTCCAAAACTGTCAAAGTTATGGAAGAAAGTTCTAAAAAGAAGCTAATGGGAACTTAATTAAGAGAAGTCTTTCCTTTTATGCGCTATAAGTGACCAGTATGAGGAGATTTCACAATTAAAGAAAAATATTTTGCACAATGAAGTGTTGGTACACATTGACTTTTCTGAAAACTATACCTGCAAACATTCAAAAGAAATCCAGTCAGCACATTTTGGAGGATCAAAACCCCAAGTGACTATTCATACTTGTGTTTTATACTGTCATTCGGATGTTGCAAAAACACCTATCTCATATGAAACAGTCGGCTCATGTAACAGACATGACCCTGCAGCAATAGTTGCACATTGACTGCCTGTTATTGAAGACATAAAGTCACGTATCCCTGAACTGAAAAAGGTTCACTTTCTTAATGATGGACCCTGTACCTAGCATAAAAACTGGGAAATGTTTCAGCTAATGGGTGGCTATTTGTCAGAAAAACTGTATGTGGAAGAAATTCATTCGGCAATTCAGTGAAAGTGACCACGGAAAGGGTGCTCCAGACGGGGTTGGGGCAGCTCTGAAAAGAACAGCAGATGGGTTGGTAACACATCAAGTTGATATTCCAGATTGTGACGTGCTAGTTACATTTCTGCAGCAACACTGCAAGGGCATAACAGTGAAACAAGTTCAGGACCAATCATAACCAGCAATGAAAAGTACATGCCATAAAACATTCGTTTTCAAAGGCACAATGAAGATACATGAAGTGGTATTCAAAAAGGGATCTCAATGTCTGTAAGTTAGACGACTTGTGCATTTGCTGTGAAGCTGGGCCATGTCATCATTATGGAATGGGATTGATTCCACTCTCAGAAATGTTCTGCATCCTTTTTTATACCACTTTTTGTAGTATTAAAATCAATTTTTACTTTTTAATGTCTTAATTGCTTGCAGTTTTCATCTTTAAGCTTTGTGAATTGTTTTCCTTAACAATACTAAAAAGATCCCAATACACCTACTGCAGAACAAGGCGTTTGTTTCTCTAAAGAACCACAAGACATCTCTGACTCTGATTTAGAGTTGTGTTCTGAGTTCTGCAGTGGTGAAAACAGTTATCATAGAAGACCTGAATACCCGCAGATCTACAGTTCATCTGATTCAGAAACAAAACATGACAAAAATTATAAGATTAGACCAAAACATAACAATTATTTGATTGTAAAAGTTACTGGTAGGAAAAGTGTAAGAAATTACATTGCAAATGTGACAGAATGCATTTCTAAAGAAGAGGTCAGAGTTCGTTTCATGAATAGATGTGCGCAAACAGCGGCAAAGTTTATCTTCTCGGAGGAACAAGAATTCATTATCAGTTACAGTATTTTGTATTAGCCAAATTATAATAGTTATTGTAATATTTTTTTGATGTTTAAATCTGTTTAGTATTTATAAAGTTTTTACGTAATTTCTTTGTTTGTGGGAGCTGCTGTTTGAGGGCGCTAGTAGTGAGTGTGACATGGTGTGGTAGGTCAGTCGGGGAGAGAGATGTGAGCTACCACTGCAACAGGAGGTAATATGGTGCAGCTCCGAGAATATGTTGTCGCAATGTGTGCGAGGTTCTTAACTGCTAGAACGAGGGATGACGAGTATAGCACTGCCGCGGTAGGTCGCAGAATATGAATAATCCAACGAAAAATTGTGAACAGGCTTGTGCCGTTTCCAGTGACGTGGACAGTTTTTTGGAGTTATTTCGCCTTTGCAAATAAGGTTGTGATTGAGGTTGGGTCTGGTGATATATTTTCTTGAACTAATTATTTCTTTCCTGGATGGACTTCTCACGATGAGCCAGGCACGCAGTATAGTTGAAATACTAGGAAGAATAATCATCGGGCCTGGCTTGCTGTTAATTTGGCAAGGGCGAGTCTACGAAATCAGCTGACCGAAGAAGCTGCCTGTGTGAGGCATGCATAGTGGTTGATGGTGCAGCTTGCTGGTTGGAGTATTGGGCTGCTGTCTTCCCGCTGAAAGTCATGTCGTTTTCATCGGAGGGCGACGGCTCCTCCATTTAAGAAGTTATTCTCTCTGTACTATGGTTTTTACGCCCAATTATCTTGTGGGTAGTTTCCTTGAAGCCAACTTACTGATCTACAAAATTACTTTTATGATTATCGCTTCCGCACCAAAACAAACCGCAGCACCCCCTGTTTTTCACATGTACAGCTTATTATAAGAATGTGTGATGTTAGTGGGAACTGCTGTAAGCAAGTGGCATTTTATATGAAACTGTAAAAACAATTTTACACATGTGCAATTTTTAAATATAGGTATTACTGTGTATGGAAAACATTAAAAATATATATTTTTTATAATGATGGTTGTAAATTTGTGTGAGAATAAATAAAGGGTATTTACCAGTAGTGAGTTTATGAATGTTGGGTACTACCTTTAGCTACCTGGAATTAAATATTGAGTATAGTTGCCATAGTGAAATGTATGAAGTAATATATGTTCAACTCAAACAGTATCATGCCAAAAACCAAAATTTTCCAACAGAGGTGCCTCCCCCCACCCCCAATCATTGGCAGTGTTTTGTATTTTGTTTAGTCAATAATGCTGAGTGAGGTAGAGTTGACTAACCTGAAGCCTTAGAGGTACAATGTGTCTCAAAAATATAACTCATGATACAACCATACGTCCAGCTGGTTTTCCACTTTTTTATGCCCATGTTAATAGTTGTGAATTTCATCTCTTTACTGGAAATCCTTATCTCGATTTTTGTGAAACATCTTTTGTAAACATAGGCGTTAAACTTTTTCCAAAAAACTCATTCACTATGGTTGTTTGCTATAAAGTTTCATATAGACATAACCTTTTTTGTGTAGGACTACAAAGGTAACTGATTGACCTATCAGACACACTTTGTCTGGGAGTGGTTTTATTAGCAACACTTCTCATTGTGATATTGTCTGCCCATATTTCAAAATCTTTGGTCAAGTAAACTCTGGTATCCATTTCAATCAATCCTTACCTGTTCTGTATTTTCCAAAAATAATTTCCAATACCACAACGTTACATCTTTCCAAATTCCCCCCACACATGCACACGGTGGTTAGGAACTATACCAACAAATTCAATGAGGTGATTCCTCATTAAAAATACGTTGAAAATAATATATACACAACATACAGCAGGGATGAAAACCCACCTTAAAAGTATAGTTGAAGCAGATATTATTTGCCAGAAACATAGCCAGAATGTACAATTAATGTCCGAGTTTCTGGATACTGCATTATTAAACAACAAAGTACAAAGCACAAAAATAAAGGCTACAATATCAACCCATATCCATGAAAAATGAGGGGTTGGCAGCATATTTATGCAAATAAAAATGCAACTGTTTAATTTTGTTTGTTGTTTCCTGTTAATATGTAATATACCGTATACGGTGAACAAAACTCCTGTCTTACGTTTTTAAGCACAATGCTGCCGTTCTTGAGAAATCAATTCATGGCAATGAAGGTCACGTGGGGTGGAGATGGAGAAATGGTGAAATTACATGGTAATTAAATGGGTGTGCCCTGAATGGAAAAAAAAAAAAAAAAAAAAAAACAGCCAATGGTAAAGTCTGCCACGTTTCTCAGATACGAATATTCATGTCGACCCCACCAGGAATCAAATCAGATTCTCCAATTCACTGTAATGGGAAGCGAGCAGTCTGGCCACTGTGCCACCACGGTTCCTACTTGTATATCAGCGATAGTTTGTTGGGGTAGGTATGGATAACACATGAAACAAGACTTGTTCCAACATTACATGGTGTTATTTAAAACTGCAACATCATGCACCCACAGCAAATATGTTGCTATATGCCTAACATTGAGATTCATTGTTGCGAAAGCAAAAGCGTATGATTAAATGCAGCATAGCAAAGAAAGAAAAAAACCAATGTTTATAGTCCTATAAATTGAAGAGTAACAAACAGGCATACACTGTTTTTACGCTAGCCACCACAGAAACAAATATTACAAGAAGGTTCAGAAAATTAAAAAACAAAGGCGGAAACCATTTATCAATACAAAATCAGCATCACGAGATAACACATAACAAACACAATAAAGCATCCGACAATGATGGCACCTCCATCATGAGGGCGCTAACTAGCAAGCGGTAAATTAACATCAGCACATCCTAGCCACATGTATGTAAAAACAAACACACGCAGAGTGTTAGTCAAGATCTGAAGCAAGCAATATTATGCTTTATTAGACAAGGGATGCAGCCGCAGCTGTATAGCGCAAACAATAGTTATAGATCAACAAATTCAACCCATTAAGGTGGAGTGCTTGTTAAAGTTTTTACGGCCGATCTCGATGAAATTTCAAACACTACTTTAAGCTATTTTTGTTATGCATACCAGATTTTGTTAATTTTTTTTAATTTAGTGGAGATATTTAACAATCAATTTCATTAATCTGTCGCTTCATAGTACTAGCTCTTTTGAAAATGTGTGTACGAGGTTTTGATCATGTGAACATAAAACCTTCTGCTTTGTTCTGATGAAATTTGGTTTATGTAAGTAGAATATTTCTGTTATTAAATAATATTTATTTGCACCTCTGCATAAGGGCAATGTGCAGACTTGGGAGAAATTGCCCACTGCAGATTATACAAAACTCGGATACAGATTAAAATAGGACACGCTACATTCAAGTCATTATGCTAGCAATGTATGACTAAAAAACACCTTTACAACATCCGAGAAAGCCAAACTAGTGGATATAAAAAGCATAAAATTTTCACTGGTGATGAGTGCAGGCTCATAGGAAATTACTTCCCACTCAGCATATACACAATGTACCAAGGTAATAACAATGGCATTCTACAGAAGAAACAATAACCAACTTTTTATTGTTGCCACATATCAGTGCTGTGTCTGAAAATGCCAAATTAAAGGCCATTAGAAGCATAAAATTGATTGCTTTAAAGACAAATCTGTTCAGATTTGAGGACATTCTACTATCAACGCAGTGCTGCCACAGAGATCACAGCAGTGAGTCTTGGAACTTATTTAGGCTAGAGGCTGGCAGTGGGACAAAGGTAGGAGGGTGGAAAGCACTTAGAAGGCGCGGCTGGTTCGATATCTCTTCTCGTGATCGGATTTCTGTTTAGGAGTGAACCTTTCTCAGAATGCTTGTGGTTTCTGCAGTTGGCTGGTAGGCCAGGCAAACTGACACACCATGTTTCACTAGACTTGGATCTTTTGCATGAACTTGCAGCATGATAAAGCACTACAATAATTTTTTTATGAAAATGTACATTGCACATTTCATTTGAAAGAGCTTAGGTATTTGTATTTGATGTACAAAATATACACACACAAATCCATGCATACTGTCTTATTAACAATTTTTTGTATGTGCTCTACACATCCATGGTATTGTACTCGCAACAAGTGAGGTGCTGTGGTGAAAAAACCAGATTCACTTTCACAAGTACTCTGTTTTGATTTCCAGTCCGGCCATCCTGAGGTTTTCTGTTATCACTCCTAGCTAATGCTGGACTGGTTTATAAGGAATTTATTTTTCGCTCAAGATATAAACAGTTACCTGTCCCTACTTCTCTAAGCAACTTGCTCCATTTCTGATGAATCTGCTGTCAACGCGATGTAAAGTTCTATGTACCTACCCACTGTAACATACTCACAATAAATAAATTGCAACATATAATCTAGAAATAATACCGGAATGATGGAGTGGGATGCACAGCTCCTTAGTAATGGTGTTTATGTATAACAAATTCATTTGGAAAAGGTGTTTGAAATATTTAAAAAAAGAGGGGAGGTTGATGTGGTTAGAAAAGAAACACGCACTGGATTCATACACACGTCCAAGTATTCAAGTACTTTGCTCTTTTCGAAAAAAGTTAATTTGGAAATTTGAGGGAAAAACATTTAAAACGGTAATCGTCTTCAGTGTACAGTTTTCATGTGACCACGTCCCGCGGCGTAAGTCCAAAGTTTTCTTTCATAGGAATAATTTTTTAATAGTAATAATTACACCTTGAATTAGATAAAGTACGTTTTTTTTATAAAATGGTGTCATTTCTTTAGTTTGTTGATGTCGCAAATTACATTAAATGGTCCAACTTAGAATTACTTCTTTAGCTTGATAACTAAATTAAGGACCATAAAAGTGATATAATCTTGAGTAGTTTCTTTATGTAATTTATTAAATTAATGATCATAGATTTGTGTAAGGTGTGTTGTTGAAATATTTGGGAAATAATCTTATCAGATTGGCTCTTATTGGTGTTGTGTTGGTCCTGAAAGGCAGCATAAAGTTTGTTTAATTAATTGACAAGGCGGTTTTCACTACTGCTTGTTTTCTTGTCCGCATTTAACTACATGCTAAGTACTGAGAAAACATAGTTGCAAGGGTTTTGTGTAATATTTGTTTTCAGCTGATTGCTATGGTTTGGCTGACTAAGTATTCTTTTTCACATTATACTACTAATTAGTATAAACTAACTTGTTCTCTTGCTTATCATTTATTCCAATAGCTTAGGAGAGGTAATAAATTGACAAAATAGTTGTTTGTAGCACCTGCATCATTGCTGGTGTTAAAGAAAGTGGCAATCCAAACTCGGGACACTACGCAGTTTCAAATATATTACTGAAAATCAAACATTCTCAAAAAAAGGTTTTCTTTTATATACATAAAGCGCTGTATGGATTTTTATAGTGAATTACTTTCATTCTACTTGTTTATTAACAGCAAGATTATGAAAATCAGTCTCGAATGTAATACATTCTATGATTTGCAGATGATTGTGAAGAAAATGTTAGTAACTTACTTCTACATAGACAGCATGCAATGGTACGAAATTTTATAGTGTCATACATGTGGCAAGTAGATAAATTTAGAGTTCTCCAAATAATCACAGTTAATTACAATTCATTTATAATTAATTTTAATTTAGTTTCTTTACTAAAGCCATAAAAATAAACGAGATATTACAAACTATACTGTTCAAATGCTACCGAGTCAAATCTGGCCATGCGTACCTACACTTAATTACATTCATAACACCGGTTAGAAAGTCTCTTAAATAATAAATTAATATTAATCCGATAAACAATAATGTGTGGATAAAAAATGAAATTAAATATTAAATTATATTTGCTTATATGCTGCCTTCTCTATTAAGGAATATTCTGGAGGATCGAATAGTTGTGCTAGTGTATATTGAAGCCGGCCAAATTATGTTGTTCAGAGTACTTTATGTAACTGAAAAAAAAAAACACTTATTATTCGTCAGCAATTACATGGTAAATAACTAACTAAATTTTCAGTTAGTTGAAAATATCAATCAAATCAATATGACAGTTATCCTTAGTCGCTTTTCTTTATTAACAAATGGAATGACACTTGCAGTTTATGTCAGCAGATTAAACTACCCATTTTCTCATTGTTTAAAACTGAACATTATTTAAGTCTAGTTAAAAAGGTGCTGGGAATGCATTGTAATATTGCAATTTTTAGGGGTTTCATTTAAAATTATTCATATATATTTTAATCATAAATGATTACAGAGTACTTGCTTATGTGGTTACTTTCTTTAATATCATTTCCAAATTACGTTTTTAATCTTTGGTTATTTTAATACTTTATTAAAATAGAGATCATGTGTAAGAATCTTGATTTGTTTCTAGACGGTATTCAGTATTAATATTTTACTTATTATTTTTCATTTCATTTCTACAGGATCGTCAGCATTAAACGTTTATTAAAACAAAGTACCAAATAGAACTATCCTGGTTGTCTCTGGTCTCGCCATTGTTGATTGGGGGAGATATGTTTCATGGTCTGATGACAGCCAATCAGAGGACAGAGACAATAACATAAGTAAGGCAGAAGTAAAATAGAACAAACTTTTTCTGACCGAATTTTTCTCACCACGGCCAAAGATGAGCGAGTGTACATCAAAAGAAGTTTTAATGATATAATAAAGAACAATGTATGTCAACAGAAATGAAATGTGGCAAGATGTTTTTTAAAGATTAATTGCTAATAATTGAAAAGTAAGAAGATTCATTTTATTATATTTGAGAAGATTGATTAATAACTTGTTGAATGTACTAAAGAAGAAAACGAGTTTAATAAAAATAATTTAAAGTTAAGAATTGCAACATTGTGAATTTTAATGAAATGTTATAAAGGGCACCCAATGTGATAGTCATAAATTTGTGATTTGTATGAAACTAGTGACTGCCCGACTTTGCCCGGGAACACTTCTGTAGCCCCCCTTAGGATCGCTCTATCCACCGAGCCTCTGTGGTCACTTTTGGGATCTCTCTATCCTCTGAGCGTCTGTTGCCTTTCTTTTGATTGCTCTATTCTCTGAGCGTCTGTTGCCTTTCTTTTGATTGCTCTATCCACTGAGACCCTGTGGCCCCACTTTTTATATTCATAGAGACAGGATTATAACAATCGGCCCTGCAGTTTTGGTAAAGCATGCTTAGAAAGCAGCAAAATGGCTCTTTTTTTTCCACACATTTTGAAATTTCTCAGCTCCTGTAAGTTCTAAGACAATTTTTAATATATATAAACATTCCCAATAAATGTAGATCATAACAGTAAAAAACAGCATCTAAATCCGTTCAGTGGTTCTCAAAATTAGCACAGTCATACAGACAGATGCATGTCAGCGACTTCATTTGACACAATGTATGGATGTAACAAGATACCTTTTCAGTGCCAGTGCCCCCCCACCCCCAGGCCTTGGTACGAGTCTTGGTGTCTTGCTGCGCTGTCTGTTACCTGCCGCCGCTGCCGATTTGTAATCATTGCCAAAGCTCAGAGCGGGGGTGGTATGGTCCCTTGTGAGGGACCTTGTCCACCCAGACAGTTTTAATTTGGTGTGAGGCGATCAGGAGAGGCAAATACCCCCCCCCCCCCCTCTTTAAAATCAAAATTTTTTTGAGCTAAACTCATTCAGTTTTCAGAGCTTACAGAGTTGCCCTAGCAAGCTCTGGTCCCAATACTGTTTAATTTTACCTCCCTTTAACCTGCCTGCATGGTAAAAAGGGTGGTGGTGAAGTTAAATAATTGATTCTACACGGAATTTAGAAATTCAGGACTTTGGGCTGACGCGAATTCCCGTAAACGGACTAGCGACAGTTTGGTAAGAAAAGCGGAGTCTGAAGTCAAAAGAATTTAAATAAAAAGATTAAATGTTGCATTCTTATGACTGGAGTAGTGTAGGTTCTGTTATCTGCCATTTGCCCAAATTCGCTAATGGCACTGGCTCTTTGTGGTTGAGAGATGGAGAACAGTTTCAAGTTTTCTTGGACCCCCCCCCCCCCCCTGCTTATCATCGACCTGGCAGACACACTGGCACCATGCTTCAATGCTGCTGCTATCTAGCAGATGATAGCTAAACTACTTACAGGTAAATCCAGACATTGGTGTCTCATCCCTAATTTCCAAACTAGCACTCCACCTTAAAGAAAACTGCACACTTGTAGGAGCCACAGAGGATATAGAACTGTCAATGTTTAAAACAAACATTAAGTTTAAAACTAGCAAATAAGCCATTCTAGGCTGTATTGTCCTAAAATATGAGAACAACTAACACAAATAAATTATATGCGTGTATAATGGAAAAAAAAAAATCAGAACCAGCATCTTGTGGCACTTAGCCAAGTAAAAATTAAGGGGGAATGAGATTCTTAATATATTTTAGTTTACTAATGTGCAATATCCACTTCCTAGGATGGGAGATATACTAAATACATTACAAATCTCAAAGTATATCAGATGACAGGATAGACATAAATTAGCATTCACAATACTTGGAATATGACTGTACCAGTACAGAAGAATTCCCATTGGTCTGTCGACTTCACCACAATTTTTTGATATTTTGCTAAGAACATTAAGATGGAATATAGCAATAGCATATATTGATGATATATTCATTCTAGAAGATAACTTCAGAGATCACATTTCAAATATACGTAAAAACCTTTGACAGGTTAAGAGAATTTGATGTAAAGATTAATGCAAAAAAATGTTAATTTGCACAGCAATAAATAAAAATATTAGGACACTACATAACACCCCATGTTGTTAGTAGTGACACAGACAATGTCAAACTGTACAACACATGACACCACCAACAAATATAAAACAACTAATAAACTTTTTAGGTATGATGTCATGTTTTAGATGCCAAATGATGCTAGTAAAGCAGAACCATTATTAGAACTCACAAAAAACAATACAGATTATAATTGGGTAGAGTGAATATAAAGCATTTTTACAATTAAAACAGCCTATACAAAATGCACCAAATCTGCAAAGTTTTAACTAAAATAAAGAACCTATTTTAGCATGTGATGCACCACAAACAGCTATCAGAGCGGTATTAATGCAACAATATAATCATGGTAATCACACAAACATATCAGCGTTCACATCCAAAAAGTTATCAGTTAATGAAACCAAATGGTCAGCAAGAGAGAGTTAGGAGCAATTAATAGTTTTTTCAATTATTTCAGAGAGTACTTACATGATAAAAAATTAATAACTGAAACAGCCCATGCCAATATTAGATACTTAAAAAGTATGGCAGAGCACAATATTCAGATACAAAAAACAGCAATAATTTTAGCAGAATATGATTTTCATCTGCGGATTGTAAAATGTAATTTAAATAATTTACCAGATGTGTTAAGCAGAATACCAATGACAGGATTAGCTCAATTGCAATATATAAAATTAAATGAAACCCTTTTTAAAATTAGAACAGAAATGAAAAATACAGATAATATATACCAAGCATTAGTGGAAGTTAATACCAGAATTCAGAAAAACATCTGGAATTATGCAACACAACTGCGAGATACATAAATAATAATTTGCAAGATTAAAAAATCTGTTTGTGGAAAATAAATTGAACACGTGAGATAAATCAAAAATATGTAATACCATTATAGGTTAGAAATCATTCCACGGAATTTACTTGCCAAAGCAAGTATACAATTATTTCAGATAGCTGTAGAAATAATTCAGGAAGGAAATTATTTCTATATTAAGTTTTCTAGTTTGGATCCTGGTCTAAAGACACAAATATTAATAATTAAATAAAACTGAAAAAATTATTACCTTCCAATACATCATAATGAACAGGAGAACATTAAAATTGAAAATGATCAGGAACTATTAATGTGTCCGATTCAACATACAAATCAGTCACCTTTTTCAGGAGAATATGAACGTGATCCACACATACAAAAATTAAAAATTGTGCTACACAACAAAGTAGACAGTAAATATGTAAAATTAGCTACACACTTTGGATTAGCAGGAAATTACAAAATCTATCTAAATATTCAAATTCTAGTAAGAGAGAAAAAACTAACACTAGTACCACAATACTATGTGAATGAAATCATAGCTGCGCATCATCATGATTCATTACTACGAGGCAGTCATTTTGGTGCTTTCAAAATATTACAAAAAATCAAACAAGCTTATTACTGGGATTCTATGAATAAAGACGTAAAGGATTATATAAAACACTATGCCTCAAATTCAAAAATAAAACCAAACAATGAAAACCCTATGGGGCAGCTCCAGCCTATCGAGCCACCACCATTAGTAAAAGCATAGGTGCTAGATGCAAAAGGGTCATTACAAAAATCCAGTAAAGGAAATTGCTATATTTTGGTAATGACAGAATTTTTCAGCCAATTTGTTGTAGCAAAAGCTGTTAAAGCAATAGATGCACAGACCTGTGCAGAATTTATTAAAGATATTATTTCAAGATACAGATGCCCTCAAGAAAGCTTAACTGACACAGAAACATCTTTTAGTAATTAATTGATAGCAATACTGTTAAATAAATTACAAATTAAGAGCCTCAAGACTACTAGTTATAACTCATCTTGCAATGGACTGGTCGAGTCCATAAATAATGTATTAGTACACCATCTCACAGGACGTGCACATGAGGACCCAGCCGCTTGGGACAAAATGTTTGGAATTTATTATTTTTAATTACAATACAACTGTAAACGCAAGCACAAAATTCACACCATTTTACTTCATGCATGGCGCTAAAGCAATGCAACCATCACATTTATTAGAAGATGAATATTCTAAAAGATGTCAGGGTTGGTGCGATACACTAATGTAAAAAAGGGAACAAGCTAAAATAAATTTACTCAAATCCCAACAAAATCAAAAACATCACTTTGATAAAACTGATTGGCCCAACCTAATTAAAGAAGGTGATTGGATTTGGGTCCATAATAGATCATGACACAAGTCATTATCACTTAAATATAAAGGATCCTATTTAGTCACAAAAGTGATGGGACCTTCAACTATTCAAATTAAAATTGGAAGAGAAGGCAATTCTAAATCTGGCAAAATAAATACATATAATATAAAAATTGCACATGTCAAATAACACAATTTAGTTTTATTTCAGGTCAATGGAGGAACCGAGATGAGAGCCAGGGCCAAAGTGTATAGAAGAATATTTCACCTGTTCATCTTGTTTCTCCTAGATTCAACAGTGCAATCACAATTTCGCAAACATGCGGGCCTATATTGGAAAGATGTAAGAACAAATTTTATTATAAGGAAACAATTTCTCTCACGTACTATACCATTGCAAAAACCTATACTATCACAAGCAATTGATGTTTGGCTACATAAAGCTTGCCCACTCTACATAAAAGCAAGGCAATGCAGAAATAGATTGAGGCAAAGCATTTTGATTTGCTGGCACAATTTTTAAATGAAACAACAGATCCTGTTAGAGGAAAAAGAGGCATTCAAATTTTACCAGACATTCTCATCTCTAATGATAAACAAATGCACCAACTAATTTGCACATCATTTGTTTCAACAGTTATTTAAATAGAGATATTCCAGCCACCTCGGTTGGTAGCACGGAGCTCCAATTGCCATGTGGATGCACTCTGATGGCTGGAAAAGAATTACTTCCTACTGCATCACACGTATGCAGCACACAATCACCTCTAACTACTATTAGAAATACGGAGATACCTATAACACTGGCTATCGGAAAGTCTTTTGATATTAGTCAACAAAGTATGAATGAAGGAATACATTTTAAATATATAAACACATCACTTGATACTCGGTGGAAAATCAAGTACATATCTCTCAACACGTTACCAACGTATTATGAAAATACAGAAAGTCAAATCACGGTAGTAGACAATGGTTTTCCATTTCTAACTCAGACAAAGGGTGAATTTGAAGCTTGGTGACTTCAGTCAAGAGCACAATATTTACTTATCAGAAATAGAGGATGAATGTCTTTTGGGGCTTGATATACTACGTAGGCTGGGGTGCTGTTTATACTTTACTTGTGCTAAGGTTCGGCAATACCAAGTTGGTGGTATCAACATGGCAGGATTTGTCCCTGCCAATGAGCTACCCAGTAGCCTGTGTTGTCAACCCACTCTGCTACCTGCTTCTAGTGAAATTGTCATTACAGGCAGATGTCAATGAAAATTTGTCAGACTTTTAGGTCTAATAGAAATAGCAGAGACAGGTACCATCCTGCCACGCAGTGTCCTTTTAGCAAGGAATTTGGTACCTTTAAACACTGATAGTTTGCCAGTTAGAATAATTAAACTGTCCAACAGCACTGTTCTTCTTGAGGTGGCCATGATAGTGGTTTGCAAGAAGATCACACAGATACTTCCAAATGTTTCATAGGCTTCTAGAGCAAAACCAATTGAATGCTACAAGTACTGGAGGAACTTCTAGTAAGAATACAAGAAAACTTCAACTAGCAATTGGAAAAGGCTGTCTCTGAATTACTGCCAAAAAATAGGGATTCCTTCTATTGTAGACCAAATGACCTTGAAAGGGCTAATGTGACCTCTACTGCATTGATATGGAGATGCAAGGCTAAGAAGATGGATGGTTCTCCGAGGTTTTGTGTAGATTACCACCAGTTTAATAATGTCACAAAGAAAAACTCTTATCCACATCCAAGGATAGTCGATACACCAAAGAACCTAGCAAATTCATATTGGTTTTCTACTTTCGACATGAACAGTGGGTATTGGCAATGCGAGGTGGCCCAGAGGACCAAGAGAAGACTGCATTTTGTGTCCAAGGAAATGGAACCTGGCATTTAAAAGTTATGCATTTTGGGCTACGTAAATCCCCTGTCACCTTTGAAAGCCTGGTGGAAAAAGTCCTCCCTTTAGAAATGTCAGATTTAATTAGATTATATAATTGTGACACGAAGGACATTTATTGAGCACCTATCATGCTTAGACTCTATGTTTCCAAAAGTGGTAGCATCCAATTTGAAACTGGTTCCTAACAGAAAATTAATTTATTGGCACTGAAACAAAATTGAAATGGACCACGAGAAGCCCAAAGCAATAAGAAATTGGCTCCCACTAACCGACACTCAAAGTGCGGAGTTTTCTGAGCTAATGTGCCTACTACCATGGATTTGTTCCCGAGTTCACAACAATTGGCAAATTACTGCATGCACTGAGGTAAAAGGGTAATTTAATTGGACCACTGAATGTGAACTTGATTTAGTAAGTTAAGGGAAATTCTGATACATTCCCCAGTCTTGGGATACTGGGCATAGTGGAATTCCCTTATACTAAATAATGGCTTGCTTTACAGGAACTGGGACAGTAATGATGGGAAACCTGCTTACAGTTGGTTCTTCCAGAACACAGGGTATTTTAAGTCTTAAGTCATCCCAAAATTACTTTACTAAGTGGACTGAGGTCATTCTCCTCCCAAACTAAAAACCACATACTATGGTGGAAGCAGTCAAACAGCATGTTTTCTTGAGGTTTGGTGTGCCACTATAACTCCATTTGGATCAGGGATGAAATTTTGAAGCTATTATATTACAGGATGTGACCAAAATTTTATGGATAAAAAAGAATAGGACAACCACCTTACACCCTTTATCAGATGGACTAGTCAAGAGGCTTAAACACACCATTGAGCAGTAGTTAATGAATTTCATAGCAGACAGTGAAATTGATTCGGATTCATATAGTTTCTCCTTGCTTACTGATCAGCAGTTCACGAGTCTACAAGAGTAAGACCATCAAGAATGCTGTTTGGGAGAGAGCTATGCTTCCCGAGTAACGTGTTTATTTAGTGCATCTTCATTCTGTCACTATTTATTCTGAAATGCTGTAAAGCAAAATCATGATGCCGATGAGGTAATTCACTAGCATACTCTGGAGTGAAAGCTTCCTCTTCTATTGGCAAATCAAACAGCAGGTCACTTGGGAGGCATATATAGATTATGCCAGCTAATTACGTCTCAGACTAGTCGGAATTCATGAATTTGCTCAACAGCATCTCAAAATATTTAGTGACAGGATGAAGACACAATTTGATAGGAGAACATATCGGGTAAGGTATTTGAGAAGGGCAACTGGTGTCGTCGTACAACCCAAAGAGGCAAAAAAAATACTGTGCAAAGCTACAGAAATGTTGGGAAGGCCCTAAAATTATGACCACAAAGATTTTTATACTTTTCCCATTACTTAATAAAAATTTCTCGTACACTGCCAGGGACTGATAGGGATGTATGGCACACTGACTATCGCACATGCACGCTACACTACATACGCACACTGCACTGTACCATCTGAGCTCGTCGCCTCACAAGTTGTGAATCCTGGTGTACATTGATGTGCACCTGTGCACTTGGGGTGGCTGGTGTTGTTTGGGATGCACAGCATGTCAGATGGTCTTAGCTAGGCAGGACGCCATTCTGCATCGCATACATACTATAGACCAACTCAAAGATAAGAAATAATGTATATATTAGCACTTTTGTCAATTGAAAAATTACTGCGCATGAAATATTATATCTAAGTAAAGTCGACTTTTATAAAATTTTGGTAGAATTAATATTGTAACCTAATTATGAGTTTGTAATTCAGTCATTATGCCTGTACTACTGTGTAAGGTTAATAGCTAGTTGGGTATAAGAGTACTTTTGGAATTTCCGTTTTTAAAAATATTAAGAAGCTAGAAAAATCGAGACTTTAATATGGCAGGGGTATGTTCCCTTTTAAATAAACTGATGATGAACATAATAGGTTTCTTACCTTGTGATTCCAGCCACTTTGCGACAGTATTCTTTAAAGTTTTTTGTAACATGATACAAAACATTGCACATTTGTTATTTCTTTAAGTAAATTAAAGCCCTGGTTAATCCATAGAAAATGCATTGGCCTGCAAGTCATTTTTAAATAACTGAAGTGGCTTGTCCTATGCCCTGAATAAACAGTGGCTATGATGTGCTATTATAAGAACTTGTATACTCCTCCACCATTAATCTGGCCTTCAGTTATCTGGAACTTTAGCTATCCGGTACACATCTGGCACCCTGTCACACAACACACTGCTTGATGTGTATGAGGAGCAATTATCCCTCTCCTTCATAAGGCAAGCTCCAGGCCCCATCAGAGCTTGCACATGATAAACAGTCTGCCAGATGCTATGCAATACAGCCGCTTGCTTGCAAGTAGTATTGTTAAGTATTTGTAGACAATTTGAAACTTTTAGTTAGTAGTTGTGTTATGCAATGTCTCTAAAAAGGGCAAATGAGTGTTCTGGTTCCAGCACAAAGCATAAGAAAATTGTGTTGCCTATTTAAGAAAAAATTAAAATAAAAAAAAAAATTGGATGCTGGTGCATCAGTTAAATTGCTGTATTTGTTTTAAAACATTTTCAGTTCAACTGCATATAACATAAAAAAGAAAAGAAATGAACTCTGCAAGTTTTACACAAATAACCAGTGAAATAAAGTGTTTTGGGCAATGGCGCAGTGAAGGTGTCAGCATTTCCGGCGCAATGTAACTGGAACAAGTTACTGTTTTACAATGAACTGCAGCTGTCATTCAGGTGCGACTATCCTCATGGGTGGCTGCACAGATTCCAACAACGTTATGGCATTTTAGCCTACAAGCTGAAAGGAGAAATGCTTTTTGCCAATGCCAAAGCAGCGAAAAAGTTTGTTGGTGAATTTGTAAAATTAGTTTCTGATGAAAATCTGACTCCAGATCAAGTATGAAACTTCTTTTTACTGGTGCTGCATGCCACTGTCTAGTCTGTGTACTGCCAATGAACAGCACAGCAGAATGAACAATAGTAAAGATCATCTCACAGTGCAAGGGTGTCCCAATGTAGCTGGAACACAAGGTGAACCTGTTAGTTATTAGCGAAAGTTTTCATCTAATGGCACTTTAGGATAGTAAAGTCATGCCTGTTGAGTATAAAGAAAGTAAAAAAGCCTGGATCACATCACATGTAATTAATGAGTGGTTCAATAGTTTTATAAGACAGGCTCGTGAACACTGCAACAGTATTGGTTTGAACACTAAATGCAAGATCGTACTCTTCCTTGACAATTGTTCAGTGCATCCCCCAACAGACACACTAGGAAAACAAAATGTCTGTGTTATTTTTCTACCACTCAAATGTAAAACACTGATTCAGCCACAGGATCAAGGAATCTTGCAATCACTGGTGTCGGTACCGCAAGGAGTTCCTGCAGATATTTTTTTCAAATTTAATTGGTGGGAAATTTGTAGCAGAAATCAAGAAGGAATATAATTTAAGGGACATGATTTGGGCACTCGCTCAAGTGTGCGAGAGCATTCGCAGTTCAGTTTTGCATAAGGCTTGGCATAAACTGTAGCCAACCTTGGCATTCACAGATGAAACTAAAGATGAAGAAAGTGAAGTTAATGACTTCAAAGGATTTAAAGAAAAACAGTGAACAAATTGTTACAGTGTTCTAAGAATGTCACTAACTCTGAAGTTATGGAGGCCTACATGAAGAAAATGTTAGAGAATGGCTTCATGTTGACATGACCAAAGAAATTATTGAATCAGTCACAGGTACAAAAAAGAAAGAAAAACGTGATGACAGCATTGATGGTGATGACAAACCACCCATGAAAATTACGCAGTATGAGTATCTTCATCATGTGGAATGCTTAATAGTTGGTCTGCAGCAGCATATCATCTACTTCTGTAAACTGCAATGTTTTTGCTTGTCATTGGACTGAGGATACGTAAACAACGAATCTACTGATGTGATGCACAGTGTAACTGGTTACCACTGGTTGGTGCGTCAGTGACCTAATTGTTCTGGGCAGCAGTGGAGTGTGAGGAGAAGTGACAGAGGGAGGGCACAATGAAGGGATGGTATGGTGGAGGGATGGCATGGCGGAGGGATGGAACGGCTGAGGGAGGGCACGTTATGTAGGGAGGAAGTGCGGCTGGTGCCGCACAACAGAATTACCATTAGCAGAGTTCTTATTTATTTTGAAATTATTTTTATGTGTAAAAATTTTATTTTTGCAGGGTTTTAGTAATGGCAGGCAATGTAAAATAAAATGTAGCGCATATAATGTATGTTTTGTACCATATTTTGTTTTTAATATACAAACAAAAATTCTTTCCTTCAGTTATTTGGAATATTCAGAAATCTGGAAAGCATCATCTCCAAACATTCCAGATACATGATACAGAAGTGTATTACCACCTCTTAAATAAAACTGAGTAATAGCTCTCGTCTGGATAGGCTATCCACTGTGTAATCAGCCATTGTGTATTATGACTCCAAATAACAACCAAATAGCTATCAGCCACTTATTCAATAGAAGCTTGATACTTTGTTAATTTTTTCACATGTTGGTAGTGAAATTCTACTTAATTGCATGGTGTTTGGTAAAAATTATCTTTATGGGATTAATGGGAGGGAATTTTAAAGTGTTAATGTATGGTGGTACTTCTATATGCACATAAAATTTTAGATGCATGAAGAAAGAGCACACTTCACTGATACCTCAGATTTTTGGTATGTATTTAACTTGTTTCATCAGAACTGTTAAGGTGGATTATCAATGTATATTGATGTGATAGCAAATACAATAATAATCTACATTAGTAATTTATAATAAAAATTGTGAATCCCAACTAAATACTCAATAAACTTGTAAAATAAATTTAGTTTAAAAATACTCCACCAGAGAACATAAAAATAAAAAATATTTTTGAAGTATAATACAAAATTATAAGATTTAAGATCATGCAACAGAAAATTGGTACCATAAAGAAATTATTATAAAAATAACTCGACTATGTGCAGCACTTATTTAGCTGTCCTACTTTTATTTGGGAAACACTATAAAATTAGCTAGGATTACCATTAACTATACTTCCAAACATGATTATTCATACAGGCAAACACTGTGAATTCCTGATGATGTATTCAGCATTCATGAGAAACAAGCTTTAACCCAGATATTATTAATAAAATTTTTTGTTCATTATAGTTGCACTTTACTTGGCACACCTAATGTGCAATTTTAATACAATGCAGAATAGTTTTAAACGCAAATGATGGCAATAAATTCACTTCATTTGGTGATACATAAATGCATTAAAGAATTATTTCTTCACACTTCAAAATTATTAGGTTGATTTTTTATTTCCTTTTCCCATTTCTTATTCTTGATGTCTGAATCAAGTAATACATTGTCAGAATTGTTGCTATCAATTTGCCACCTCATTGAAGCCATGCTTGTTTCCCGTTTATCAGCTGATTAATGAGTGATTGAGGTTAGAGCATCAAATATGCTATTCGTAGGATACACCTTTGAATAGCCAGACTTTAGGAGTCGTAATATGTGTTTTGTACCTATCTAAGACAATCAATTTTATTCACAACTTTATTCAAAGGTGGTAATATAGAAATGTAGTACCAAAATCCAAAAATGTTTTAAAAATATGCTTTATTTTTGTGCAAAATTAAAACAAAAAAAAAAATCAAGTTTATTGCGTAATTTACAAACCATAATTTAACTTAATTACGTGCTAAAATATAAACTATTTCTGTCAATACTGACTATTATATTATTATAACATATATAACTTTCTACAATCTGCAAATAAGGTAGAAGATTTAGTGTTGATAGAGTCACTTTTTAAGCGCTAAGAGCACTCAATTCTCCAAAAAACTGGCTCCTAATGAGTATGCTTTTTCAGGTGATAAAATTCCTGACTCCTGTTACAGTTTTGGTGGCTGACTCATAATATCTTAGGAAGACATTTAAAGCACGGATCAACAAAATAAAGAAATGCGATAGTGTCCAACATTTAGTGTTGCCTCTCACTATTTTTTATCATGCTCTCAGTATAAGTTTTTTAAGTACGTTTTCATAATGCTCTGATGATAAAACCAAAAATAATTAATATTGTCAGGCAAAAAAACAACTTAAGAAAGTAGATTGAATGTCACTTTTTCTGCCCTTTGCAATGCTTGGTGTGGTATGATGTATAAAGTCATCTCTTTGCCAGTTTTGATCTTAAAGAGCTAAAGAGGATCATTGAAGGTGTGCAACATCGATAGGTGGCTAGCTGCATTTTAGACTATTGTTACCTGGGACTGGCCACTCCATCTTGTGTCTTTCCTGAGATGCATTTATCTTGTGCTCCACTTCTCCTCAGGAGTGATTGTTTTGCGGGGGGGGGGGGGGGAGATGTGTGTTGGTGGAGAGTTTTGGGTGACTCTTAAAATCGGGGTCTTCAGAGCAGATGAAGGTGAAATGAGGTAAGTATAAAGAAGCACTGGACTACAAGGGCAAGGGAAACAGGAGATCCATGAGAAAACCCACCAGCCAGCAGTATCATCTGGCATGATTCCCATGTGCGAAAATCCAGGAGCAACCCCACCAGGAATCAAACCTAATTCACCTTGGTGGGAGGCAAGTAGTCTGACCCTTGGGGAGTCACAACTTATCATACTATTTCTGCATATACTCAGCTACAAAATCTACATACATTACACTGCTTGCCTTCAACATTTCAGCACTGAGAAAAGAAGAGTGATAAATACCATCCTACCTTGGATTGTGGACACATAGAAAGTGGTGTGCTGTTGACATTAGCGGCCAGCATTTAGCTGGTGCACAGCAAGGGTCACAATGTGTGGGTGAAATCAGCAGGAATACTCTTAGCACAGCACTGGTTACATTGCAGTTGCTGCATCGCAACTTCCCCTACGTCATATTTAGTGGATGATTGGCAACTTTGACATAAAAATAACAGTGCGTGTAGTACGTGTCGCAGGCACAACACATTCACTGTTTAGAACATTAAACATCCATTTTCTCAGAAACTGTGGGGTGTAGCGTAAAAACCAATATAATATATTTTTAATTAACCATACGGCTTATGTTAGCAGATAAATCCACACATATTCTGGAGGGTCATATTTTTTTCATGCATGACCCTTATTTTCTCATGGAAGGGTTTGAAAAGGGCAAACCAAATTATCATGGATTGCACATATTTATTTAATAACACATTATTTCAGAACTCTCAAATTAATATCAGATACTGCATATTTTATGCCGTGGTGTCTTGAAAGGTTACACTGCTCGACTCCAACCAAGGTGAAGCGGGTTCAATCCCAAGGCATGTTCACTCCGGATTTTTGCAGGTGGGAATCATGCCAGACGATGCTGAGGGTTGGCGGGTTTTCCTGGGGATCTCCCGTTTTCTCCACCTCTTCATTCTGGCGCTGTTCCATACACCCCTCACTTCACTAGTCTGCTCTCAAAACCTTGTTAAGAGTCACCCAAATATCTTCACTCACTCATGTTTTATTTGCAATACACACTTTTATGGGCACTTACACCTCCTATTTTTTTAAATAAGGTATCACCTCCCGGAGTTTGTCAGTGATTTTTTGTTACATGATGTATAAAGTAGTGAAAGAAAAGTATATAACTTAATTATAAAATCACAGCCCACAGGTAGGCCACAATTAATAGCCGTACAGTTTGCAGTAAAATCATACAATTTTTTAAGCAGCTGATAAGTATTACTAATATATGCACAATATTTATCCAATATCAAATATATCTACTGCATGATTACAGTTTCTTTAAAGTGTAAATAATTACTAATACACAAAAAATCCAAATACTTCAAAAAATATACCAACTTGTGCAATTGTGTACACCCTTTTCAGTTTAAAAAAAAAAAAAAAAAAAAAAAAAAAAAAAATTTACACAATAACATCCGTCTGTTGTCAATAAGGTGTTCCTGCTTTTCTTCAAATACTGGCTACTTAAGTGATAGACATTAAATTACATGAAATAAAATTATATCTAAATTTATTTAAAATAGCATAAAAACAAAAATGCTTATTAGAGTAATGTTATTAATTAGGATTATTGCATTTACATGGATGGATATCATTAACAAACATAATTTTTTAATGTTAAATTTATATAATAAACAAACATTCCAGAATAATATAATTTAGAAAATTTGTTGAGCTAATGGGATTTTGTACTCTAATTCTTCAACTTGGATTTAAACACACACATAAAACCCACACACCTAACCAAACAATGGCCAAGGTCTTACAATGATATGTATTATTCAGTTTTTTAGTATAACTGTATCTTACAATTTTATAATTATTTCTTGTTATAAAGGAATCCTAAATATTTAGTGTGTTTAGGGTTATTTTTAGTTATTTTATAATTTGCTTTACTATATAAAGCAACTTTCTTAAAATTCCCTAAATTTTTTTACAGTATTATCTGTAGGTTTTAACAGATATTCTACTGTCTGCCATTCAATAAACACACACTGTTACCACAATTGTAGTAATGCATTTTATATTATTGTAACAATAGTTCTTAATGCAAATATGAATAAAATACTAATTAAAACTTTCAAAATGTGAAATTACACTTGTATAAATTTTTTCGTATGTTCACAAAGCTCATTCTTGTCACAAATAATGCATTTTATTTCCAAAACATAAACAAAATTACAGAAGTACTTAACATTGCTCTGGCCGTTCAAAAAACACCAAAAAGGAGGCACTTAAAGGCCCCCACACTGGGGAAATGCGCAGAGCAGGATAGAACTACACAATTAATTGTTAAGCAGAGTACCATAGCACATTCACCAATGGCAACACTGATGTGATAAAAACGTGGAGGTTGTGGAGCTACTGAGTGAGAATGGCATTGTTTTTTCTCGCTGTTGGTGTACACCAGATGGAGTAAGTATGCCACACCAAAGAACCACAGCAACCATATGAACAGGTTTCTGCCTTTGACTGCAAGACGATTGTGGCCTATTAGGATTATGAATTATTCTACCATGAAACGTGTTCTCGTGCAGGAAGAAATGCAATTACAGTGAAGTAGATATGGGTTCAGTGGTTGAGAAGCAAGGGCAGACATCTGGTGCTTAAGGCAATTATGGATTGTACAGCCACATCAAACCCCTTCGCTCAGGAGTTCAGGTATCTAGCAGATCAATCTGTGTCTGCACACATGGTTCGTTACCCTCTGCAGCATCAAGGCATCTTGTCCACGCACCCATTAAGTTGTTGCCATTGACAAGCTCTCTACAGCCACCTGCAGGTACACTGATACGTGGAATATAGGGCCTGGATGGATGAGTGACATGCATTCCTCTTTTCTGATGAATCCCGCTTCTGCTTGCAACACCACAATGGACGCATAAGTGTCTGGTGGCACCATAGCCAAACCTGGTTGAGTTCCGCATTATGCATCATCATACCAGCCCAGCACCAAAAGTTATGGTATGGGACGCCATTGGATTCCAGTCCTGCTTGTGCCTAGTCTGCATCGCTGATATGCTGACTAGTAACTTTTACATTGCGGAATCTGGGAGGTGTTAGAGCCTGTTTTTGTCCTCTATCTTCAGGGTCAGCCTGGCGTCCTGTACCAGCAACACAATTTGTGATTGCATGAGACACAAATCACTTGACAGTACCTGGATGACCTCCATATTACACTGCTTCCTTGGCTAGTGCATTACTCTGATCTCTCGCCCATCGAAAACATGTGGTCCATTGTTGGATGATGACTTGCCTGCCACAGGCACCCATGGCCACAACATATTAACGTTGGGCATGTATCAAAGCAGTATGGGTAGAGATACTTACACAGACATCCAAAGTCTCTACCTCTTAACAGCAAGTACCGATTTCCCAACGTTCTGTACGTCATGAGCCCCCCCCCCCCAACCATCCCATGGGAGTAATTTGGAGCCCTGACAGCACAGTGATAAGTCAGTGATAACTTGAACCCTCATGAGACAGCACCCTGTTACAGTTTTTTAATGAGAAAATGCTCATACACACATAACACGTGTACAAAATGCCTGCATCATTTTGCGGTTCTCTCATGACCAGCATGATCTCCCAGTATATCCTAGTATGAGATCAGATTGGATGCTAACTCTTACACTGTGGTGATCTGCATTCTAATGAGGGCCTGTTACAACAGCTGTGGGCTGACATGTCTCAGAAGAGGTTACAATGGCTGCTAATACCTTCCAAACTGTATAGGTACATATATCCACATCTGAAAGGCTGCTACATCCTACCTACATGGGACCAGTAGTATACTGATACTACCAACTTCATTGTCTGCATGATCCAATGTTATTATCATTGCAATAAAGTTGCATGACCTTTTAACATAAGCATTTTTATTTTTACCATACCATCTAGGTGCTTACTTTTTTGTCAGTAAGTATACGTTAAATATTTTATGGCTTTGCTGATACTCACAGAATTATACAAGATATAATATATTATAACAACAATGTCAGTGAATAAAACTGTTTACTCACCAGACACCTTTATCTTCTTCACTGTCCTATTTGAATTGTTAGCAATATGAACATTAACAGCTATGTTTTCTCCATGGTGATACAACTGAAAAATTTAAGACATAATCAGTAGTAAACTAATTGCAAGCATACATTTCCATGCACTTAATATGAAAAATCGTTAAAACTACCATATTTTGAAATAGTTTAAAGCCAAATGTAAACACTTTGTTTCAGATTTTCATGCAATTTTATAAAAACAGGTTCATACATATACACACCATAAGGCAGGTATTTAAATCTACAACAAATTCGTTAACAAATTTGAAGCAGCATATTTTTACCTGTAATTGAAATACATAAAAGGTTAACACATATGGTATGTAAGTTTTAAGATCCCAAGGACATATGTGTATCAATTAAGGGTTTGCTATATCTCCAGCCATTTCATAACAAATTTTCTCCAAAAGCTTGGGTACAGGAAAATTTTCCTCCATCTCAAAGACAACTGAACTTATACCTATTTTTGTAAATATACTGCAGAAAAGTATGACCAATATCTGTATTATAAGGGTTTTCAGAAGTCTTAAAAATTGATTCACAAACCAATTTTTTTCATTTAAGAAATGCATCACTGCATTTTCAAGAAAAATTTATAAAAATTAAAACCACACGAAAAAATCAAATTAGTTTGTTAAGAGTCCAATACACAAATGCATGTAGCCAGGTGATCTAACACATCAATACTGTCTATATATAATAAACTACTCAACATATAAAACATAGTGGGTCTAGACAATAAGTAAATATGATTTAAACATTATTTATGTTTTTTTTTTTTTGGTAAAAATGAAAAACTTACACTAAAAAATGATAAACTGTCTCTATAATCCCATAGATATATATCCTGCATCATTCTTTTCATTATTTTAATAGTGGCAGCAGTGGTGTAAGGGTTATACTACTCATCTCCCACCAAGATGAACCGGGTTCGATTCCTGGCGGGGTTGCCCCCGGATTTTCCATGTGGGAATCGTGCCAGATGACGGTGCTGGTCGGCAGGTTTTCTTGGTGACCTCCTGTTTCTCCTGCTCTTGCATTAGGGTGCTGCTCCATACCACCCTCACTTCATTCAGCCTCACCGGTTCTAAACATCTCGATGTTAAGGGTTGCCCAAATATCCTCTCTCTCGCACTTACTCATCGTATTAGTGAATTATATCACTAACATCATTATTAGTTTTCTTACACACATCCTTTAAAGTATGATAAAATAAAATTCTCAGTCCTCAAGTATAAACTAAATACATGTAATATCATACTTTAACGAACAAATAGCTACAGGTGTTGCTAGTGCTGGCCAGTGCGCTTTTAGCATGTGGTCCCATTCCAAGCACCCACGAGTCAACACCTAAATTTAACATGCAGCGTGGCCAAGGGCAGGAGAGAAGTATTTGTGATGTTTCCTTTAAGGACATACAAACCAATCTTCCTTTAGAGGTCGCAGTAAATCAACGAATAAAACAGAGTACTGTGATCCTCAATTTGTTTAGCTCATACTTGGGGGTTAAAAACAACAGGGAGGCATGAACATTAAATTGCTTTTCACTCCTTCATAATGGGTGGTCCAGTGCATACCTGAACCAACCTGTGGTCGTGCATATTCAAATAACACGTAGGATCTTGAAGTAGTGTAAAAATCTGAAAATAAACTAGAACCACATAGAATACCAACTTGCCAAAAACCTCAATAATTAATGTTTTTATAAAACCACAGCTAATCTTGTCTATCTCATGTCTATTTTATCTATACGTCCATTCAAAATTTGTAAATTGCTCTCAGAAGAAGCAAGCGAAGAAATCCTGTAAAATACTGGTTTCAGGGCTTCAAAAATGAATACCCAACTGATAAATCTATTCTTTTCAGTATTTAAAACATATAGCGAGAGAGAGAAAGAGTTCTTACTCAAATATTTTACTCAAAATTTGTGTATTGTTACATTATAATTTTTATCACTTTAGTTTATAGTTATAATTTTATTATTGCTGCACTGATGTATCTTTGTAACTGATATTTGTGTCAGCCTACTTTTTTCATTTAGTATGCCTGTAAGACACACAAAAAGTTTATAAAGAAACAAATTAATGTTTTCACCAGTAGTGACTAACAGAACACATTATTATTTAAAAAGTTTCAAGTTTGCAACAGCTAAACACTATCACTAATTACAGACAACAGTGTAATTATTAAACTCAATTACAACATAATCATCATACATGAAACTTTTAGGGCTAATCATTGTCTAATAATGCAAATAAATAAAAATTTAAAGAAACACTTTTTGATAAACATACGGAAATAACCACATGTTTGACGGGAGTTGCTTTGGGTCATCAGCGAAAATGAGGTTATATGTACTAGAAAGAGGTTCGCTGAATTTCTGCCAGGTTGGGCGCCAGTGCGGAGAGCAGGATTGATGCATGGGTCGTGTGGTCGTCAGCCCTTAAATGGCCTCCGTAATAATCCTCCCTGCTGGAACTGCTGCTGATGATGAAAGCTATATCCAAAGGCCTAGGCTAGTGTACGGTATATAGGCCCTTCCAAATGCTTAGCTCATTCTTACTAGAGATAGTTTGGGCCATCTCCATGCCCTTAGATAATTACGTAAAAGAAGTCATGTTGCATAGGTTAACAGCCGTTATGCAGCTGGGCAAATAAAAGTATGGAAATTGATTCACACAGTCCTTTTATTTACTTTGCTCCCTCCACTGAGGCACTTATATTACAAATTTCTCAGTTGTTGTGAGGGAACGCTGACACTGTAAAAGGGTGCGAAGTCGCCTACATGAAAATTAAAGTAAAGTTACGCCCCAGACGTGGTAAACGGACCAGGGATGTGGGTTGGCACCCGCTATGGTTGTAAACAATGATAAAATTTTCCGAAAAATTAAGTTAAATGCTATGGAGATTACATGGTCGGCCGCGTGCGATGTCCACCTCACGTGAAGACTCGGATGCTACTCAATGGCGGGTTGGCACAGAGCTCTGTGAGTGACCGAGCCTTCCCGCATACACATGAAAAAAGTACTTCATTCTAACACATAATGATGGTGAATGAAATTAATGGTGGCTGTGCAATGCTGAGGTAATGAGAAAACATAAAAACCCTTTTTAACTTTATTATTAAATATATATTATAACTGATGGCTTTTGCCATACTCATTAACCTAAAAACACACCCTTTCTAACTGGGAGTTTGTGTCACTCCTGGCTCAGTGTTAATGAAGTTTATTTTGTCAAGATGCTTAAAACTATGTGATATTTACTGCGCACAACCTTAAACTAACAATGGAACAAGTTTTAAATAAAATAATACAAAGTGGGGTTAGTTCGCCATAGTCGCTGGGTTAAGTACTGCGGCTTGCAGCTCACGTCAACACCTAACCTCAACATGATGAAAATACTGGATATGGTACTGACCAATGCTGGATACTGCTGACTGATGATATGAGAAAATTTAATAACAACAACATTTGCAATAGTTCATCTCTAATACAAACTGCAAATATTCTAAGAAAATCTGCATTGATGTGAAACTGAATGTGCAGTATGAAGTACGTCGTATCGCCTGTGCGCATGGCACTTCAAAATATTACCCTATACTTAAACAATACATAAACACGCTCAAAATAATTTCTGTACAAGATCCTTCAGTGATAAACACAGGACATTAATTAAAGCATATTTAACACTATAAAAAATTACATAAACAAACCTCTACGCACACATAGCTCACAATATTGTAAACACACAAATTATCATAGCACATAACATAAAATTAATAAACATTGAACACCAAAAATAAAATATAAAAAGGCCACATGAAAAAAAAAACAGATGTACTGCACTGGTGCACTCACGCACACATGCAGAATACAAGTTGAACACTGCTGCATTGCGTGGAAGTGTGGTGAATTGGCTGTGCTGCTGGTGGCGTGGTGAACGGGCTTGAGGCTGACACGTGGTACACGTCATGTTACTTACTGCGTTAACATTGATATTTTTATCAAGTTATTTTCAATCACAAACTTTATTAATTTTTTACTGCAATTAATAGCAAAAAATACTTTCTCACCAGCATGACATAACCTGCCCCAGACCATAGCAAAGAATATGTTTTATGTCGATTTACTGTAATTTTCAGGAGGAAATGACAGACCATTTTGTGAAAGTGCAACATGATAATCTTTTACAAATTAGTATGGTTATAATACTAGGATATTATTTAAATTTTAATGACTTTGTTTGAGCATAAATTTAAAACAGCTAGTATATTATACAGTAAACTTCAAAATGAAACTGATTACAAGAAACAAACCATGGCAAGAAGATATATATATATATATATAAGCTTCTTAAAGTAGTACTGTAATTCCATATTAAATGCTAATGGGACAAACAATTAGTTTTCATGATGATAATACACTATCTACCAAAAAGTAATTGGGCACCTGTCCACAATGTTTGCTCTGTGGTTGTTACCCCTTGTTACAATCATTTTGATTACATTTTGCAACAAGACAGTTAAATCTAAACAAATAACATTTTCATGCATGTCTGTATTCCGTACATTGTTTTGTTATTGTCAATTTTGAAGATAAATGACAGTTTCATTTCTAATAAAAACAAAAGAACTGTGAGACAATCATGAAATTTTAATTAAGTATGTAAAATATAATATCTTGGAATTATTATAGTATATATGAAATGCACGAATAAATTACAACCTTTATATACGTCAGAAACAAGATATAACCTGTACAATGCCATAGATAACACAAAAAGATAAAGACACAAAGCACGCAAAAACACGCAATATCTTATCGCACCAAACGACCCGACGCGCTCTTATCTCCTTGCCAGCATGCTCTTATCTCCCATACTGCTGATAACACTTTAACCTAGGTGAACGTGACAGCTCCTGGTAATACTAGAGTGCTTGTTGCGCGCACAAAATTTTCTAAGTCCGTAACCTTGAAAACAAAATTGCCCATAAAATCCGAACCACTGTTGTATCTCTATTGTTGGAGATCAATCCTATGGATACTGCGTAATCTTGTACCTTGCTCCAAGCTATTTTTGGCATCTCTTTGGTTATATTTGGACCAAATTGCTCAAATAAGTTTGCTTTACTCTCCAAAATGAAGCGTAACAAGTTTATGTTATTTATATATTTTTCTTCCCTTTTAGACACGTTGATTCGGAAGTACTAGCAAGTTACCACTATACGAATGAGCATACACACAACCTCGTCATGGATTCATGATCATGAACTCACCAAACACATTTTCCTTTAATACAGGTGCTATTTTACAAGTAGTTTTAGGAGTGTAAAATAATATATTTGAAACAGACTATTACAGGGTTCTAATTTTTATATTACAACTCCTGTAATACAGGCTCTGTATTATAAGTCTTTTAGGAAAGAGGCCCCTGGTAACAAATTGACTATTAAATGGTTCACTAAGTGCCACAGTCACTGGAGTGAGAAATTCTGTACATGGTAAGGACCTTTCCACTGATAACTAAGTTTACCTGCCTTTTTATCCTCAGCCTCACTCAGTGGATATGCTTTGTACAAAACAAAGTCCCCTACTTGGAATGGATTGACTCTCTATCTTTATAACACCTTGTCTTCGACTTACGATGTGCCATGTTTAAGTTCTCCTTAGCCTGTTTCCAGATCTCCCAGATGTCCTTGGGATCATCAGGTAGAAGGTCGGCAAGCGACCAGAGATTGGCTAGAGGGGTATTGGGTTCATAAGTGAACATGAGTTCAAAGGGAATGGACTTATGTCCCTCATGGCATGCATAGTTGAATGCCATTTGCAGTCATTCAACATTCTGATTCCAGTTATCCTGGCTGTTCCCATGGAAAGCAATGAGAACTGAACGAAGATTCCTGTTGAATCTCTCCACATGGGAAAGTTATGGATAATATGGTGTGGTGGTAACATGCTGAATGTCATGACTGAAACACATGTGCCTGAATGACCTGGACTTAAACTGTGGACCATTGTCTGACACAATGACAGATGGAACCCCCAAAAATTCAAACACTGTAATTTTTTAAAGCTTTTATTGTAGTATCTGAAGTAGCCTTGTGTAAGGGAACTAACCACATGAATTTCGTGAAAGCATTTATGCACACCAACAGCATCTTATTACCTGATTTAAAGCAGGGAAAAGGTCCAATGAAATTCACAAATACTTTCTGTAAAAGACACTCAGCCACATCGCAAGAACGTAACAGTAACTTGGCATCCTGCGCAGGTTTGCTTTTGGCACAAAGTTTACAAATTTTTACTGTTTCTGAAATATCTTGGTACATAATTTCCAAATATATGTATGCATTATTGCATTAATGGTTTTATAAATTCCTAAATCGGCTCCTAATGGAGATGAGTGAAAGTAACTAAATACCATGTTGCATAGGTTGTGAGGAAACACAATTTTATACTGGTTGGACGAACAAGATTTGCAATGTAAAACACCCTTAAACAGTTTATAATGTTTTGGGGCAGTACTCTTCCGAACTTCATCAATATTCTCACTTATAAAAGAGTCTGCCTTCTGATGGATCTCAATATTCTGAAAAACTAATGGAAAGTCTGTTATCAAAGCACTACAAACATTCGTATCCTGCTTATAAGAGGTTTCCGCAGGGTAGTTCTCGAACACACGAACATACAAGACAAAGCATCCGCAACAATGTTTTGTGTTCCTCGGATATGTTGAATTTTGAATTTCAGAGAAGAAATTTTGACTATCCAACAAGCTAGCTTTCCTAACTGTTTGGAATGAGCTAATAACAATGAGTACGACTGATTATCTGTTTCAAGAAGAAATTCCTTGTGTTCCAAAAACTGCATAAATGTATAGATTCCAAATACAACAGCCAAACACTGTAATTCATATACAGATGAAGCTTTTCTCTCCCGATGGGTTAAAGTGCGGGAAGCAAAAGCGACAGGCTGCCTCTGTCCATCAGTTTCCTGTGACAATACAGCACCCAGTGTTGTACTCGAGGCATCTGTTTGCAGGATGAACGGTTTTGAAAAAATCAGCTATTCTGAGTATAGGAGGACTAGCAATTACTTATTTCAGAAACTCAAATGCCTCTTGCTGTGATTTAGACAAATTAAATTTTGCTCCCTTCTTCCTGAGAGAATTCAGTGGCACAATATGTTCAGAAAATTTAGGGATAAATTTTAAATAACAGTTTACCATGCCTATGAAACGTAAAATGCCCTTCGCATCTTTGGGTGTTGGGAAATTTCTGCTGGATTTAGTTAGTTTGGATCTATATACACACACTTTTTGGAAACTTAAATGTCCCAGAAAAGAGATTTCCTTAACCGCAAATTTTACTTTTTTGAAGTTAACGGTGAGACCTGCCTTATGCAATCTTACCACGACTTCCTTTAAATGTGCCACATGCTGTTCAGAATATACAAATATATCATCCAAATAGGTAAAAACATACTTAAACTTGACATTCCCAAGACCTTATCAAGGAGATGTGTGAGTACTTGGGCTCCTGTGGATAAACCAATTGATACAACCATGTACTGGAACAAATTCCATCGTACACAAAATCTAGTGACATGTTTTGATTTTTTAGTCAAAGGAATCTGGTGGTAGGCAGAGTTTAAAAAAAAAAAAATCACTGAAATAATTAGCTTTACTAAACCAATGAAATGCTGAGTTCAAATTTGGTAAAGGTACAGTTTCTATTTTTTTTTTGAGATGATAATCCACCACTAAAGGATGGTTGTTTCCTTTGAGAACCAAAAAGGCTGGAGAACTAAAAGAGGACTTGGATGGTTCAATGACCTTATTGTCTAGCAATTCTTGAATTTTATTTCTCATGATTTTCATTTTTAAGTTCTAAATCTTAAGGGTGGCCCTTTACGGGTTTGGAATCCACTAACTTGACATCATATTTAATTTAATTGGTTTGCCCTAATTTTGGGGTCAAAAAACATATGAGAAATCAGCACACAATTTTTTTATGACTTTTTGTTTCGCTTCATCGAGATGACTTAGTGCTAGGGAACTATCATCATTATTAATTTCGGATACTTGCCCTTTTGCTTTAGTTGAACTAGAATTAGTAAATGGAATTATGACTTGCCTATTAAATTTAAACATGATGGATCTGGCCTGCATGTCAATTAGCATACCTGTTTTCAAGATCAAATCTGATCACAGAATGAGGTAAGTAGCAATAGAATCACATACTAAAAATGAAAAAACCCACAAAAACAAGTCCAACTTTAATTTTAACATGTCAGCAATACTGACTGGCAAAGGTTGGTCTAAAGCAGTAATACATTTTATGTTTACTGGTTGTATACTTTTAACATATCTTTTATTCTATAATTCCTAAAAACTGAGCCAAAAATGAAACTATGAACTGAACCTGTATCAACACGACCATTAATTTCAAGCAGACCTAATTATGTGGCAATAAAGTGGTATAATATTGTGACACTTCCTCTTTTTTAGATACCCATTCCCTATACATGTTTTACAATTTCTATTATTAAAACAATGCCACTTATTACCTAAATTATCTTCAACAACATTTTTCACAATACACACAGTTTGTATATTGATATTCAATTTCCTTTTATTAAGTGCAATTACTTTATTTGGAATTTTCTGTTTTTTTGAATGACCCAGACCTATTTTGTTGAGATTTAGACCACTGCCCTACTCATTTTTGACTCTGTTTCCTTTTTTTAATTTCTCTTGAAACTTAGTGAACTGTTTTACAATATGTCCTGGTTGTTTACAATAAAAGGATACTTTGTTTGAATGCAAGCTAGTATTTGCCGAGTCCTTAGCCTTATATTTTATGCTAGCACTAATTGAATCCTTAACGCTTCCCTTATCTTTTTCATCTTGCTTTCTTTTCTGAAATGAGGTGGGAGGTTTGCTGAAAAAAAATGTGTGTTCTCTCTTGACTGGTCAGCAAATGCAACATTAGTTGAATTAATACAGAATCTATCCAAATCTGCAAATGTGTGTGGTCTATTTGAGCAGATAGCGCATGAGCACTAGGTGGGGTTCAGTATATCGATAATAGTTGAGACTACTACTACCTCTGACACTGGCAAGCGTAACACCATAGCTGCCTCTTTGACATCAGCTATGTAATTGGCCAAGGGCTCTGATGGCTGCTGCAACTGATTAAACCACTCCAACCTGATGTTAACTAAAATCCTGACTGGAATAAAGTAGTTCAGAATGTCCTGGTGGTACTGTTCAAAACTGAAGTTATTCGTAATAGCTAGGGTGGTTTTGTCACTCAAGTGGGAATGAGTGAAAGGAAAAATAATTTGTAATAGTTGATTATTAAGTATATTACCCATCTGCTTGAACCTAACTCGTTCAGTGAAAAATTTGAGTAATCTATGACTATTCAAACCATTTCAAGTGGGTCGAAAGCTTTCCATAGGCATAAAATGAGGATGACATATGATGGGTGGAAGTAGGGTGTGGTTGTGCCTGTTGGAGGTGTAGGGGATGGAAGGTGGTGAGGTGGGGTGAGTGGTGTATGCCAGATGTGGTTTGGATGCCAAAGGTTCTTTTAAGTGGGTTTGATTGGAGTTCTGCTTGTGATTGGGTAGAAAAGGGGGTTGAAGGGTGTGGAGATATGACGGTAGGGAGGATAGGACTGGTGTAAAAGGTGTGGCAACAGATTGGGATGTTACTGTGGACTGGTGTTGAGTGGTTACCTGGGATGTATAACTCATGTGATATTGTGGATTGAGGAGTTGGAAGGAGGTTAAGGGTGGTTGGAAGGAGATTAGGGGAGGTTGGAAGGAGGTTAGGGGTGGTTGGCTGATTGTTGGAATGTGATCAGGTTGTGAAACATTTGAAACATGATTTTGGATTTACTGATTGTCAACCAAAACATTTGTTGAGGGCTGAGTAGAATGGAATGTGGTTAAAGGTTGAAAGGAGGTATGGGATAGGGGTGATATGACGGAAGTGATGTCTAAAGTGTTTGGATTGATGGGAACTACCACCACAGAGGTTAGGTTCTCTTCACTAGCTTGGATTTTGGTCTGTTCTGTTTCAGAGGCCAAACACACACGAGATGGGGTTGGGTAGAGTGGAATCAGAGGGCATGATATGGAGGCGGCTGTGATGGGTGGCGAGATGAGTGTAGTGGTGTGAGTGGAGATGGAGAGGCACAAGTCCCTATTTCTGCACCCAAAATGCAGGCAATAAGCCCTTTTTCTGGCTGCTCTGAAATTGACGAGCCAAACAGTGCCTACTACTTCCCGGATTACCAGCTGTAGTTAACAGTGCTGCTCCTGCCACTAATTGCAACTGCTGAGCCATGCTGTGATAGTCTGTGTTAACAAACTCTAGAAATGCACTTATCTGTGTTAAATAAGATATATGCATCTGACCCTGACCTAATAATTGAAGTATTTCTAATCGGTGTATGATATGAGTCCATCTTGTAAACCACTTTGCGAATCAGCTTGACTTAAGCAACTATGTAAACAAATTACTATTTTGTTAAGTTCGTAGACTTTTATCGTCCAGGTGACAAAATTGTCCATGACATCTATGTCTTTTAGATGTTCTATTGATGAGTGGATTCGATCCTTCAGTGCTGCTCATAACTTTTTTCGCAACTGTTGCATGTCACCAGAATAATCTAAGATTACGAGATTTCCCCTCTTATATCAGCTGATCCTTAAGCATGTATTCTGGGATGTCACAACTTTCCATGATTGCAAAAGTTATGACTTATGCTCGCGACAAGAAACACAATACACAAAAAAATATAACAGTCTAATAAAAAGCCCATTAATTATTTCCATGCAAACTGACAATAAATCCTCTCCAAGGCCAAGTGCATGTAGTGCAATAATATCCTCATAAAAATTATTTACTAGTTTAAAGAAACTAATCACTCACTCCAAAATGTTTATAAAATAAATAAAACAATTTTTATATGTTTCCTTGCCACTGCTTAAAAACAAATGTTACCCATTTATAGGTAAATTTATCAAATCAAAAAGTTCTATAATGAAGCGTGCTGTAAAATGGCAAGTAACACAGAAGTTTACTGATTTAACAAAAAATATTAATAAATACGGTTATAGAAATTTATGTAATGCAGAGTATCACTAACTAAATAAAATAAACAAAGCGAGTAAAGAATTGGTGATGTAAATTTGTATTCTTTTCTTTTCAATACGATAACAAATCTTCATTGCACATCAGCATACATTCTCTTTGAGTCATTTTATAAAATAATAATAATAAAAAAAGCCAATTAATTAGTGAATGGCCACACAATTAAGAAGAAGAGATAAAATATGAAAAGAGGTGCCTTGCACATCAGATATTAGTGTAAGCAGATATCATATAATTTTCTATTTAATTAATTGCGGACTTAATTTTTGTACTGCAAAAATAAAAATGTACCAGGTTTAATGTGCAACAATCTTGATAATTAAAACATTTAATAATCTTACACAAAAACAACACCACTAGAAAATAAAAGGTAATCTGCAAAACTGTGAACTGTAAATTATAATCTCATAGGATCTCATATGTGGATGTTTGCTTAGTCTGGTCACCGAGCACAGCCAACACAGCATCAGATTGCTGCCATATGCAGCGATGGTGGAACTTGTTCACAGGAACATGATGATTTCCAAACGGTCCCAGGACATGTAGGACAGTGAAAGCAGATCCGGAACAGAGTTTAACATAATAGTAGTAGTAGTTTCGCAGAAGAAAACAAAAGGAACAGATGGAATGAACTTGAAATCCGAAAAATCTCACACTGTGCGCAATCAAAATTTAACATGAAAAATAACTACCGGCCCTAACCACGAGAGCAACAATTTAAAAAAATTAGAAACAGAAATATATATCCCACTGGAGGGTTTTACAGACGGTAGATATTGAACATCCTCGCGCTGACAGCTGGAGTTTAAATAATCAAAACATTAAAAAAATTTATAAATAAATAAAATCTTCACTTCTCATGCTGTACTACATGCTGGTAGACTGGCTACATCATAGTCAGTTAAATCATGTGAATGGACTACATTCCTATTTTAATCTGGAGAAGAAAGCAGGAGAGCAGAAATTTTGTGGATCCCTCGTTAATAAGCGGACTCTTGAATGCGCGGGTGAAACGGTGTTAGTAGCAGAAACCGGACAGTGAGAATTTTGACTGGCAACAATAGATAGCAGTGCTCTTGTGACAGTGTGTGCTGGATGATGTCGTTACCGTCTCTGTGTGGTGTTCGACAGAAGTCAATTGCTTTTCTGTTATTGAGTGCAAATAATCTGTTAAAATATTCACCAGTATCAAATTAAAATCACATTAGAGGTGGAATATATTCTGTGGTGTGATGCTTCAGCAGATTGCTTGTTTCATTTCCACGTTTGAATAACATGAAGACAAAATTAATGTATTACAAATGCTTTTACCTTTAAAATTGTAAAAAAGGGGGGGGGGGGGGGAGATATAAATATTCAATGTGAATATTTATGGTGCGGCGTAAGAAATATATCAACAAGAATGCATTACTCAGACAATATTTGTTCACAAAATATGCCAACATTGAGGGGTTTCAGACGGTATAATGTCAAGCCAACATAAATACATTATACAGCATAGCAGTTTACTTTTAACAAAAATAAAAAAGTCATGAAAATAATAACACAAAGTTGTACAGAGCTGTCATATATCTATCCAATGCCGAATGTAATTACCTAGCATATTCATAGTTGTTGGCACAATCTATTTATGGTATAGAATTCTTGAATTGTGTCGTGTATTACTCTCTTGTCGAAATCAATTGCAATACAACCTTTAGTTTTGGGGCTGTGAAGAAATTTGTAATAAAAGATAATAAATTGAAAACATCTTTAAATATAATAATGTTACATTAAAAGACAGACAAATATTTAGAATAATCAGTGCTATAAAATTACATGAAATAGAACTGACAAAATATAAGAACAAATTGCTAATATTTTAAATAATTATTCCAACGAAAAAAGTGACATGAGGTTCAAGCCAAACTATTAATGTTTTAAATCAACATTCAAAATTCCCCCCCCCCCCCCCCAATAACTGCATTTAATTTATCGCAAATATAGGCAAGTGAATCCCAACAAACATTGCAGCAAATCATACAATGTGGAATAATCACTTAATATATTAAGTAAATTGTAACTTACAAAGTATCTCCAATGAAATAAGCAGGTTTTTTGTTCACTTTAAAAAAGTTCATATTACCACTGACAGTGTTCTGGTTGACCTATTGGCTGCCCTCTGTGGCGTAGGGTCGAGTGAGTGAGTGTGAGTGGTTCTGGTTTCGAATCCCAGGTAGGGACTATCCGTATGAGTCACCTTTTCATGGGATACATCACTTCCAATACGAAAACTGCGAGAACACAGTTATGACAGAAATAAGAAATTGTGTGCTGTACATCTGGAAATATATTTTCATTTTGTCTTGTACTTTTAAATGTAAAACCATGGATACAAGCACCCGACATTAACCTACTAAGTAGACTTTCAAGATATAGATTTTGAATATTACAGTTATGCTTATATTTCAATTACATTGCTAAATAGAAAATGTAAAAATATAATATGCTATCGAAAATATATCTTTATTTGTACCACAACTGTAATACAAAGATTATCTTTAATATTATGTCTAAAACAAATAAGCTACAACTTGAAATCGAACCTGCACCTTCTTGAGCAAATATGTGTGAACTGCAACCACAACAAAAAATTTACTTTATTATAGCATTAGTTTTGAATCTGTTTGTCTAGTAATTTAGCCGGCATATAATTTTAATATGTTGATATTTTAGTTTTTAATGCTTTACAAATAGGACTACATATATGCACATTTTTTTGTTTCATAATCGAGAACTTATTTTCTCTTAATGAACGCTGCGTTTGGAATAACATTTAATGACATAAACCATATACAAAAGTTTATTATAGACAAACAATTATTTTATCATAAAGGCTACAGAAATATTTTGCAGCGATTGCACCGTGTTGCCAAAGCCAGTATTATTTGACAAATCATCTTTACAGGTGGGATTACTTTTGCACATTATTCGGTATTCTAGAAATAATACACAAACCGATATGGTAATTAAAACCTTTTTATATAAACTCTCAATGGTTTACTATGATTTGCGTAGGGTTTATAATTGGAACACCTAGGCATATGTAGACCACAATTTCACACAAACTACCGTTGAACACGGCAAGAATGCTTGCACGCAGATTAATTGGGTGGAATTTGTGAAGTAGATGGACATTACACTGTGTAGTGTAATATGTCATGGCGGCAATATTGTTTAATTTTTTTTTATTCAATTTATTAGTTTATATTATCTGTGTGTAGGCTTTCTGTATACCGTGGGAAAGTCCCTTAAGAGTAAAAACACCCATTATCACGACTTTGAGTACATAAAGCTATAAACTGTTTCTATAATTTGAAATGAAATGCATTGGCCTAAAGTTGCTGTTTAGTTATACTTTGCTCAAATGTATGCATATGTGAATGTACGTGAAATTACACAGAGTGTTACGAACTATGTAGTAACTTATTAAAGTTGTATCATTTTTATGAAATGTGGTCGTTCATGAATATCGTGAGCAAGTGCAATTTTGTAGCACTGGGGATAACTTTTCCGTACCTCTACAAACGTCCTGCATCCTCCACTGCCTTACACACAACTGAGCCTGCCATAACTGATGTTTGTGGAATAGCCGATAGCACAGCCAGACCTGCACGTGCATCTCTTCCCCCCGCTCAGATATGTCCAGATGTCTGCTGGCTACCGCACTATATCTAGTCAAAATGCTGGTGAATGACACACACCAGGATGAGGTTGGGGGCATTTCCAGTTTTTTATGAATAAGTAATTAATAACAAATCATCCATCTTTGCAAATAGATAAAAAAAAAAAAAAACTCAAACTAATCAATGAAATGTTTACATTGCATGTGCAGGAACGGACTTTTTGTTATTTTTTTTCTGATTCTTTTTTTTTTTTTTTTTTTTTTTCCCCCATTTATTTTGATTTACTGGAGTGAACTACTGGTAAAAGGGATAAAACAGAAACATTAAGAATTTATGCGAATTTACACAAAATCAGTTTTCTGGAGCCAAATACCATGCCTTCATACTTTACATTTAGTTTTGGTTGTGATGATGTTACTTATTTACTTGGTATTCTATGTGCAAACTTTTTTCAGGTTTCAATCTCCTTCAAAACTGTATAGTACAGGTAGGGACAGATGTTTTCCAAGAAAAGATTTCAAAACCAGTTGTACTCCAAAACACTTCCGTTCACATGCACTTTTGTGGTTGGATGATTTTAAATATCACGTGCCTCAAGTTGTCGGTCTGCGAATCATGGACATTCAGTATCGGAATACTTTATTACAATTGGCTCATTCAAATAATAACATGTCTTCTCATGTACACATGTGGCCAATAATCAAAAGAAGTTGTGGTTGTGGACGTATGCTATTGAAGTCTAGCATGGTCATAAATATTTTTGCAAAATACACCTGTCCCTAAGTGTAGGTAGTTATCCTAACTAAAGATTATTTAAGGGTAAAAATTTTATGTTAGTCAAACTAAAATAAAGTCTTGGTCTCTTTACCCATGCATTGAGACACTATATATTGTTTACATCAATATTTGGCAATTATAATGATTTTTCAAACTACCCACACCATCCTGTCCCACCAACTAATAGGAGAATCATGGTTAATACCCAAATACTCAAATTAATATTTCCATTCAGCTGCTGTTGTAACAATAGGTTGTTTAATATGCCATAAAAGATGCCCAGCAACAATTACTTGTTGCCGGAAAGTCACTGATTGAATACACATGCATAACAATAATAATAATAATAACAATTATTATTATGGCAATGGCGCTCGTCCGAGTAGGATGCGTTTCGTGCCTGCTCCTGTGAGTTTGTTGTTTATTGGCTGAACTAAGAGGTAAAGGTGTCTGAACCACTGGTCCAATTGGACTTTCGGGGTTTTTATATGCCCCATAGTACTGATTTGTGTGATTTATACAGGAAACCTTGCTATGGAAAACAAAAATTTGTGAAGTGTTATGGTTCGTGCGGCACTCATTTTCACTGTCTTTGTACAGGTACCGCCACTTGCGATGAATATTTATGTGTAAACTGCAATGCAGGAACAAATATATTTAGTTTTTCAACTAAACACAAATCAAGTAACTTGAAAAACAAGTCTACTGTGAGTTAAAAATACATAACCCTCATAGTTTCTCTTTTGGACAACAATTCTACTGGTCAAAAAAATACAGTCTAAAACAGCTAAAACTATGGATTTGGACGTTAAATCTATGTTTCAAGTACTCTGACAAAAGATTGATGACCTTCACAAGGAAGTAAACAAACTCAAAGAAGATAATCATTTGGTAATAATCAACTTTGGTTGAAAGTTTGCAAGTCACAAACATGAAGAATAAGTGTGCCTCATGTGTGGTTACAGGGGATTCGCCCCCTTCTCATAAAATTGTACAAAAAAAATTGTACGGTGAAATTGTAAGTAAAAATTATGAATCCACATCATCATCTACTAACAATGTTAGTAATAGATTTCAATATGGCAAAGTTCTGAAGGCTTCACGTGTTAACGAAAAAGACATAGCTCAGCACGAGTTGCACAAACAGGCCGTCGCTGATGATGAAGGCTTTGTGCTTGTCAGCAGGCGCGGGACAAAGGCCTCTCCCGGGACAACGGACAGCGGGTCGCCGGCCATCAGACAGACAGCTGCTCGTAAACCGGTTCAAGTGGGGGTACGAGACACAGTGAACATAAAAACTGTTCCAAAATCAGTTAAACCTCGTACAAAAGCCATCTTTGCATCACACTTCGCACCAGACGTTCAAGAAGACGATATTGTTTCTTACATCAACCAGGAGCTAAAAGTTTCCAATCTTAAAGTGGCCAAACTGAAAACTAAATATGACTCCTATTCTTCTTTTCAAGTGGAAGTAGACGAATCTGATTTTTAGTGAATCTTTAACACTGTGTTTTGGCCGGCAGGGTATTTAATTAGCCCTTTCTATGGCCGACTTCAACCGGAACAATTATTTATCTCTGCTACTGCACCTAAACCTACTAATGATGAAGTGGCCGGAGGAGCTGTTACTTAAACCCTTTAATTTATGAGGCCATCGGAGGTATGGTTACTAAAATATAATGCCAGATAATAATTTTGTATTGTATTATAAATATGTTAGAGGCCTCAGAACCAAATCTATTAACTTTTCTTAACAATATAATTAGTTCCAAATATTCAGTTATCTGTTTAACAGAAACCTGGTTCAATACTCATAGTAGAGATTCACACTACTTTCCAGAGTACTACAGTATTTTCCGCAAAGATTGTGATGCCAACATATCTAAACTATATAGAGGAGGTGGAGTATTAATTGCTATTAATCAACATAGTTATTCTCATTTTGAAAAAAGTTTGATCGTTCCAAAGAAAATATTGAATCCATTTGGGTGGAAATTACTAGTAATAAAAATTTATTAACCGGAAATATTTATCTTCCTCAGAATTTATCAGTTGAAGAAATTAAAGAATATTTTACTTAATCTTCATGCTAAATTAAATAATTATTCCCATCAGATAACAATTGTAGGGGACTTTAATATACCGGGCATAGACTGGAATATTTTTCACACTAAAAACATTGTTCATTATTTCAATAAAATTAAATATCAAATTTTATTATAATTCCTTAGTTCAGTTAACCTTGAATAGTTTAATTATTCCAAACCATACTCTTGATTATTAAATTTAAATTGTGCCAATTTTTACATAAATGTTAAAAAATCCATTGATCCAGTTGTTGAGGAAGATAATTATCATCCCACACTTTGTTATCAGGGTCTAGTAGCTACTCATAAAAACCAATCTAATGATTTTAATTCTAACAGAAATCATCAAAAAGGAGATTACATGTTTCTATACTTAGCAATTCAAAGTTTTGATTGGTCTCCCATCTATCAAATAGAAAATGTTAATGTTAATGTTGATTACTTAACGAATAACTTACAAGTATTAATTACTCAACTCATACCAAAATCTAAACATGTAAAAAATAAATACCCAATTTGGTTCTCTCAAGATTTGATCAAACTGTTAAAAAGGAAAGAGCACTTCTTCAGGATTTAAAAAAAAAACTAAATCAGAGCATTACTATTCCTGCTTCTCTGAATTTAGAAAAAAAGGTCAAAGTAAAATTAAAAATTGATAAGAAAATGTGGCACTCTAAAATTAATGATAACTTGAAAAGCAATCCTAGCAGTTTTTGGAAATACACAAAAATCATGAATAATGGTTTCAGGGAAAAAATTACTTTAATTTCAGAAGACAAAATGGTACAGGATCCATATGCTCTTGCCAATATTTTTCTGAATTATTTTGCCAAAAGTTACACACACCTCCGGCATCAATTTAAAGCCTTATAATTCTATTAATAATGTAGATATATCTCTTTCTAGCATCACACAAGGTTTGGTTCTCTGGGGTATAAAACAACTTAAAAGCAGTAAGGCAACTGGTTGCGATGAAATCCCAAATTTTACAATAAAAGGTTGCACCAACATCTTTACCCCTATTTTAACTCGCATATATAATTATAGCCTTACTTGCGGTATTTTTCCTCATATTTGGAAGCAAGCAATAGTAGTTCCATTTCTAAAAAAGGAAATAAGCATGAAGTTAGTAACTATAGACCTATCTTATTATTAAGTAGTTTTATAAAGTTTTGAAAAAAGTAATTTTCAAACACTTATCTTTTCTTAAAAAAATTTTAATATGAGAGTCCCAACATGGTTTTCAAACAGGGAAAACTACAACAATAAATCTGTTCAATCAAGTCGACGATTTATACTCTGAAGTAACTACACAAAAACAAGTGGATGTTATATTTTTTGATCTACAGAAGGTATTTTATATATGCCAAAGTCAAAATTTTTTGAATAAGTTACATGCAATTGGGCTTGATTTTTTATTTATTAAATGGTTTGCTTATTACTTTACAGACAGAACTTTTAAGGTAAAGATGGAAAATTCTTTTTCGAAATCTCCAATGTTTCTTCCAGAGTTTCACAAGGAAGCACTTTGGCTCCGCTACTCTTTAATATTGTTATAAATGATATTGTCGGTGTAATAAGGCACTCGCAGGCACTTCTTTACACCGACGCTCTAAAGATTTATAGAAATGTTAAAGATGGTGGAGACTGTACGTTATTACAAACTGATATTGTAGCAATTCATGATTGGTGTTTAGTAAATTCAATGGGACTCAACACAAAGAAGACATAGTGGATATAATTTACAAGAAAAACAAATTATATTTATTATAAATATCATGTTAATGTGCTAATTAATAGAGTAGAACATGCAAGAGACCTCTGAATTATCCTTGACTGTAAATTATACTTTCACATACTTGTAGATAAATAAATTAATAACATAAATTGTACTCTAGTTTTAATAAAATTCATTAATATTTCTTAGACTATGTTATATCGTAATTTGTATATAATCTTTGGAGTTTTTTACTTCTACCAGAATTTATTTTTATTTTTTGATTTATTTAATGTTTTTCCATTTTTATGTCTTTCTATGTTTTGTTTGTCTTCATTGTTTGTGGTCGTCCTGTGCTTAATGTCTGGCATTGTCTTATGTGTTTTGTCTACTTTTTTGTTATTTTGTAGTTTTGGTAACATCCAATCATAGATCGTTTCTATACAGTTGGATGGCACATAAAGCCTGATAAAAATTTATCAACTAAATAAGGTGGTTGGAAGAAACAGTTAAACTGTTTTGCTGAATGACTGAGAACTTTGATGTGTGGTATCTTTATTATCAGTGTTGGGGATAATGAATCATCTTCAAATTTATTAATCTCCAATTTTCCAATGCAGCCTGTACATTCCGCAACTGTGGCGTGCTGACTATGCTCCACACCCAACACATGTCTACCGCAGCAGGATTCAGGCAGCGCGAGGTGCCTGAATGCTGTGAGATGACAGCAAAGAAGTGCAGACCGGCACCTTGCTTAGTCAACACCAAGATAATATGTAGCACAGCTGCTCATTCCACCCAGTGTTGATGCCTGCTCTTCGTTTGTACCTTTAGTTCCACGATGGACTTTGAATGTTTCTCATCATTTTTCAGTTGCCTGTGTGTAAAGTTTTCTCTGAAAATATGGTGGCAGGTAAACATCGTGCTATCACCAGTATTTGCAAAATGAAGGTGGTACACAAATGATGTTAATTTATAATTGTTAGTGTGCATTAATTTTTGAACTAAATTATTAAACTAATAATTTTGCGAAAGTACATATTAAAATAAAATTAACAGTTTGACAGTGAGGGCATGTGATGTCGGTGAATGTACAGTATGATGGATATGCAAGGAAGGAGATATCAGCATTGTATCTATGTCAAAGGCACTATTTGTATCACAAAAAAAAGTAAGGAAACGAGTTATGGTATTTTGTTGACTTCACCAAAAAGTATATTCTGAGAACTGTGTTAGAATTTTATGATAAGGGTGAAAATTCCAACAAAACAAACTACAGCAGCCATGATTGTTGGTCTCCACAAGTTCCATAGTATTTTTTTTTTTTTAACTGAATAACTGCGGGAAGTTTGTAATGTAAAGTAATGACAAAATATGCAGACAGGAATAGGAGCTTGTGCTGCTATTATAATATAACCTATATCAACAAAGATTAATAATTTTTTTATGCTACATGCCACTGTAAGTAAATAACAATTATTACATTTATGTTTAATAGATGATATAAGTATGCAGAAAACAGTTTTCTTTTATATATCTGTCTGTGTGTGTGTGCGTGCATGCATTCATGCGCGAGTGAGCGTGTGTGCGTGTGTGTAGTTTATCTATTTCTCTTTCTACTATTTTTAAATTTTTCTTTATGCATAGATTTGTAATTTATATTACTAAATTCAGATTTCATGACACACATACTATGATGCGATGGATGCTTGATAGATGTGGCAACAGGGCTTGGTAAAGCTCACTGATAGGCTGAGACTGAAAGGCCAAAAAGTTCTTTGCCGGGTATAACAGAGTTGATTATGTTTGTGGTCTTGGTATGACAATTGATTCAAAACTATTCCTCCATTACAATGTAGATAGTCTTATTTGTAATTCTATTCATACTCTAGGTTTAATCAACTTTATTACTTGCTCTGCTTCTACACCTAACTCATTACTGTGTTTATATTATTCTTGAGTACGATCTAATTTGGAATATTGTTCCATCATTTGGAATTATATTATTACCACAGATTCAAGGAAACTGGAAATGTAAAAAAAAAATATATTTAAAACTATATTTTGCAGATTCTCACAAAAAAATTTACATTCTAATTATATCATGGAGCTCAACAAATATAAAATCCAGGCTCTGAAAATGAGAGAATATATCACAGATGCATTATTTTTAATAAATTCTTTCCTTTCATACTTCTTTTGTCCTGGTTTTAATAACTTGGCGTTTTTATCCTCGTAACACACAAGGCAGCAGTGATGTCACAATGTATTATTATCGTTGAAGTCGCAATGTGATGATGTACAAATGTCAGAAACACTACACAATTTTGCCATTATTTTGAGATGTCATGGAGACGTAGCTTGTCTTTTGCAGTCATTAGCATTTTCCAACTGTTACATCGCAAAGACATCTCTGTGTGGCAAAAGTCTTTTTGGCAATACATGATCGTTTCAGTGATTTAAAACAACCAATATTAACTTAAATTTTTAATTAATAACCACATTAAAATGTTAATTCATTACATGATTTGCTAAGTTTATGCTTTGCAGTTTCTGAAATATAAAACAATAAAATGCATTATGATTTTGAATAATGTTGTATCACTGGCTTTTTTTGTATACAGTACGATTTGTTGGTGTGGTAACTAGCGAGGTGAGAGTGATACTATTAATAATATTTGGAGTTTCACTGTGCTCGTGGTATGTTTCATGTGGTGTTAAATTTGTATACAGTATATGTATGCAGTTTACCCAAAAAATAATTCCTGTAATATAGAGGTAATAATGTTTCATCTATGTGCGTACGTGGATTTGGCCTTATTTAACGTGGTGTGGAGTTAGCCTGTTGGAAAATTGGTAATTTCATTTATTTCTTTATTTCACAATCCGTATATTGCATAAGAAGTTAATACTAGGGAATACAGAGCTAGTCAGCATTTGTGTGGTTCTCAATTACGTTTTTTTTTTATTACAACTTAATTTTTGGAATTGGGTCTCCTCCGGCTTCATAACCTCAAGAGTATATTGTATGGCTATGAAATATACCTTAAATTAATCACTAATTGATGGAGTTACTTGTCATGAAGTCTGATGTTAATTCTAAAATAAATAATTTTATAAAATTGCCTAAGTTTAACCTCTCATTGTTTACTTCATTATTTTGCGATAGGATTACAAAATATCAAGATAAAATATTTTCTCAGACATTACACAATTGGGGATGACAGTAATGTGGGATGATATTTTGGAGAATGAAACCATGTACCGGAATTTTAAGTAGAGTGACGAAAATGAAGCAGAAAAGAAGCGAAAATGAAACAGTAACAAAGCAACAACAACGAAGTGGAAAATATAATTAAAAGGATATGAAGCTGAAGCTAAGTAAAAAAATATTAATCGGAAAGAAAGTGGATACAAAGCAGAAATGAAGCGGGTATGAAGTGGAAAGGAAGGAGATGTGAAGCAGAAACTAAGAGGGAAAAACTAAAGCGGATATGAAGTGGAAACAAGGTGGATATGAAGCCGATGCTTAGATATGAAGCAGAAAGGAAGTGGATACAAAGCAGAAAGGTAGTGGATACAAAGTAGAAATGAAATGGATATGAAGTGGAATGGAAGGATATGTGAAGCGGAAACTAAGAGGGAAAAACTTAAGCGGAAATGAAGCTGAAATTAAGCAGATATGAAGTGGAAAGTAAGTGAATACAAAGCAGAAATGAAGTGGGTATGAAGTGGAAAGAAGGAGATGTGAAGCGGCCAAGTAACAGGAAAAACTGAAGTGCTTATGAAGCCGAAACAAAGCGGAAACCAAGCTCATATGAAACCCAAAATAAGTAGCTACAAAGCTGAAAAAAAAAGCTGGTACAAGTGAATTGAGGTGAAGTGGTAATGAAGCAAAAAATAAATACAATAAACAGATAGAAAGCAAAAAGGAAACTGATATTAAGAGGAAATGAAGCACATGTGAAGTGGCAATGAGGGTACATGAAGTGGAAATTAAAATTAACCTTAGGCCTAAGTGATACTCAGTCTGCCAACTTTTTTATACTGGTTCGTTTCTTACAAATGCAGAATGTCTGCCAAAATGTTTATACCTTTCAAGCTGTTTGAGAATTTGGACAAATGTTATATAACTTACTCCAGAGAGTATAAAAAGTACACTACATACAAACCTTGGCATCTGACCTCCAACTGAGCAGATAAATTCAAATAAAAAAATTTTAAAAACAGTATTAGGGTGGAACTCTGAAAAATAAAAAAAAGTCCTAATAGGCCTATATATATATAATAATTTTGTGATACTTGCTAACAATAGCCTACACTTCAGTTACATGTACTCAAATGTGAAATAGGATGATATTTAAGATGTTTCAGAAAATGTTAATGTATAATATCTTTTATGATGTCAGTTTATGTTGGTAAAATGCTTCAGTTATTATGTTGTTCCAAATAATCTGTTAAATTTTTAGTGTTCATAATTTTGTTTTACCTGATTTACCAAACATTCTTGCAATTTGTATGCAGATGCTTTAAATTTATTACGTAGTAGACATACAGCAGATACATAGCTGAAATGAAGCACACATCAATTGGAAACTAAGAATAAATGCAGCATATATAAAGTGTAGATACTGCAGATGTGTGAATAAAGTCAACATGAAGTTTATGTAAAACACATATAAAGCATGAATAAGCAATAAACATAACTATAGCAAGTAGCGTGGAAATAAAAGAGAATGAGACAGAATTTAACCCTTTCTTGACTATCAGGACTTTAAAGTCCCGGCCACTATTAAAGCATTGATATTCTCATATAAAATATTTGTGTGCTAGGTGACCTTCAGGACCTCTCAGTCCCGCTGTCCTGAATGGCCTGGGTGCAAGCAGTTCGCAGGCTACTCACTAGAGCGTGCTAGTCTTCACTTTTCTCACCAAGCTGTGCGCTGTGAATGACCAATATCTATAGCTACCTTTAAAACTTTTTTTTTGCTGTTGTTTAGTTTCGACGTTTATGCAGTAATTATTGTCTTTGCTATATATTTTTGTTTGCACAAAAATAATTTTTAGAACACATAACTGTTGATATCTTTAGTAATAATTTAGTTAGTTTGATTGGGACTGGAAAGTCCCTCTGGGCATTTGGCAGCACTTCCTTGCTGTATACAAACAATTGCTGAATATTATTCTTTTGTTTTACAAAAATTGATGTTTAGGTCTCTGTGACAAGCAAGGAAACATTGAGAAAGTAATGTTAGTGTTACATATTTGTGTTTCTATGCAAACTTCATTGTTATCTGACATCAATGAGTAGTAAACTTGTATTATAAGTACAGTATAAATGAAATATGTCTCGCAATAAAGGTCTCACTAATGAAGAAGTTTATAAAATATTATTTGAAGAAATTCCAGACATTACTAATACTGAAGTAGAGGAGCTTAATGATGACAGAAATGTGACTACAGAACAGCAAGATAATTTATCTTCCGTTTTTGAAAGACTACTAGCTGATGAAGGTAACTCTCTAAACATTATTTCCATTGTTGTAGCTAACATATATAATAGTGTATTTTAGCTATGCACTATAATGCACTCGGTGCATACTGGTAGAGTATAGGCTATTCACGGTAAAGTGAGCACTTTTGAAAGCCCTCTCATTTGGAATAATAGTAGATAAATATATTTTATTTTATCCTTAGACATTAATTTCAGAGTGCAGTGGAATCTACACACTGTGTTTATTACTTACATGGCAGTATTTATTTACAAAGATGGTTAAAGGATAAAAAATGGCTGAAATAAAAAAGTAACTAGGGCTTCAAAAGTGTTCACTTTACCGTGAACATCCTATGCCAATTGTTCATTACATAAAGCCCTAACACAAAATTCTTTTACTTTCATGATTGCGATATTTTGCACTTTTCAGTTGCTCTAGTTTGTCGTAAGTGAGAAATTAGCATTCATTTCAGGCAACCACGTAATAATTACAATTACTCTCTAGTTTACCAGATGCACTGAGCTCGTATTCAGTGAATAAAATTACAATATTTTGAAATTCCAAAACACAATGTTCTTCAGCAACGAAGTGGATATCATATGTGCTCTCTACTCGGGAGTTGCAGGTTCGTTCCCCGGCACTGGTTGTGTAATTTTACATGTGTTTATTTGGATCTATCCTTTTATATTGTACCTTTTGTTACTAATCGTGTTTTATTTTTTAATTTTTACAGAGGCAGCAGTGGATCAGGGTATGATGCAGCTAAAATCCAGGGCATGACGAGTGTTCACTGCAAAATCTTGAAGCTGATATTGAACATGCTAATTGCACTCGGAATGACAGCCTCTCGCAAAAACAACAAACTAAGACACCACCTCCCAAAGATGCGCCCAGAGGAAGGAGGAAAAGGCCAGTGACAACCCCGAGTATCTTCATCCAGAAGGTAACATTTGTAATACATTATTGTGAAGATACTGTCTCACAATAGTGTGAAAAATCTGTTACTTATATTTTGGTCATTATTTACAGGTCCCGTGGAAAATCATTTTGCTGGGTGCAACACACAAACTGATATATTTATAAAGTTGTGCGGTCCACTTATAGGTCACATATGCTATGAGTCAAATCTGTATGCCACGCAGAAAATTAAAACACTCTCCATGACTGAAAAAGAGTTTTTTGACTTTATTGGGACAAACTTTGTAATGGGATATGTACTACTTCCACCATGGAAAGATTATAGGCGTACAAGTAATGATTTAGCTGTGCCGATAATTTCAAATGCAATGCCACGAAAATGTTTTGATGACATCTTTACATTTTTGCACTGTAATGACAACACATCAAAACCAGATGACTGCAAGGATAAGCTGTACAAGATTCGTCACTTGATTGTTATGTCAAATGTGTAGTTTTCATCTTTAAATTATGTGACGCAATCTGTTAGTGTTGACGAGTCAATGATTTGTTTCAAAGGAAGGAGTACTTTGAAACAATATAATCCAAAGAAGCTGATCAAGCGAGGATACAAGCTGTGATGTCTCAGTGACCAAAATGGTTTCATTGTGACTTTCTTTGTACATCAAGGCAGAGAAGAAGTAATTGATGACGAGTTACCTAAATATGGATTAGGAGACAGATTGGTTCTCACGCTTACGAAACCATTCTGGGAAACAGGGTTGTGGGTATACTATGACAATTATTTCACTTCTGTTGCTCTGCTTGAAAAACTGAAGGTAGAAAACATTCTGGCTTGTGGTACAATAAGAAGCAATAGAAAAAACATACCCCGCTTTCAAACAATTCATCTCTGAGCCATGGGGAGTCTGACTTCAGAGTATCAACCATGGGAATAACAGTTTTCAAGTGGAAGGACAATAGATCTGTTTTATTGGCAAGCAACTTCCATGGTACTGAAGAAAACCAAAGTAAAACGACGGAAACCAGATGGATCCAGAATAGACGTCTCATGTCCAACTGTTGTCAGGGATTATAATGAGAATATGGGCGGGGTAGACAAAACTGACCAGCTGCTTCCACTATATTAGGTCAACAGAAAATCCAGAAAATGGTGACACAGGATATTTTGGGGTGTACTGGACATTTGTTTTATAAATGCCTTTGTTATGTATAAGAAGATGTTTCCTAAAATTACAGTATTGGAATTCAGGACATCAGTAGCATAAGGCTTGATTGTCCAAACACCTATTGGAAGGCAAAAGTGTTCAAAAAGACCTTCAAGTTCACCCTCCCTTCACCCTAATTGAGGGAAAAATGTGTACTCTGTAACACTTGGCATACGCATTGCCAATCGTAGATGTCCTTGCCCACAATTTGTAAAAAAAATGGGTTAGGCGTGAAGTGTGCAGCCAAAAGAAAATTGAATCAAGACCATTCCGTGTATGCACAATGTGCAAAGTTCACTTGTGCTGCAATGAGAAGGAAAATTGTTTTGCAGAATACCATGATGTTCTTGTTGAGTGATGGTGTATTATTTTGAATAATTTTGCAATTGACATTGTTTCATAATTTGACGAGTCTTTATGTGAAAAGAAAATAATGTGTGTTGACGATATCATTCTATGTATGAAAATGAGCAGAACTCATTTCTAAAGCAATAAAATGAAAAATTGATTTACAGTTTATTGTTATGTTCTTGTTATTTTGCAGTGCATTATTTTGAATAATTTGTAATTGACACTGTTCAGTCTTTGTGTGAAAAAATGAAATAATATGTGTTGTAAACAGGTTATATCTAGCTAGTAACTGAGATCTAATAATTTTTATGTTATATAACCATATTTTTTGTAAGGTCAAGGGTTTTGTTTCAAATGGACCAATGGGACTTTGAAGTCCCATTAAAAAAAATTATGTAACAGATATAAAAATACAATATCCCTGGTTCATGTTCATTGATGAATTTTATTAAAGGTTTTAAGACATTTGTGTGAAAAAACTAAATTTTTTCTTGTTTGGTCAAGGAAGTGTCAAAACTGAAAAGTAGCTGCAAGTTGTTTACGAAGTATGTTCACTCACATTATCTGTACACATACATTAGTTGATGAAATGATCTTGTGAATGTATTAATATGTTTATTACAATGGTGATGTTCCTCATAAATGTCCTGTGCTGACAGTCAAAGCATATGATAGGATGTTAGTATATGAAAGCTTCCAGATGGTGGGACCAATCTGTGTAGTTTTCAATCAATGGGAATATTTTGGATTATAATTAGTATGAGTGTTAGATATTGTTGTTGTAAATCACAATTAATTTATAATGGCATAACAAATTCTGCAGTTAAAATAAACTTTTTTACCTGTGTCAAGTTTCAACATACTTTACTGGCAGCTTACTTTCATAAACATAATTTCAATAACCACAAATTCCAGGTTCAATGTGGATCAGTATTTTTAGCACCATTTAAGTAGAGTAATTGAACAATTTATACATCTCACTACCCATGATGGTGATCTACGTTCATTTCCCAGTGAGGTTGTTCTTGATCTTTGCTTCTCGGAGACATGGCAGATGTTACCGTTGGCTGGTAGATTTCATCGGGGTTATCCTGTTTCCCTCATCCTAGCATTCTTCATCTGCTCTATCACTGCACCATATCCTCACAAGCGGTCACAAAATCTCTCCAATATCGTTATTGAAAAAATACTGTAAGTCAGTTGTTTATTGTGTATATTCCTGCATCTTCAATGACTGTATGCTTGTATTTCCTTAAAAAAATTACTTATAGTCCATTCTCGATTGGAAGCGACTAATGAAAATCAACCTTTGAAAAAAACATATAACGTATCTAGGCATATAACGTATCAACCTGTTTTTTCAATAACATGTATTCCACAAATATATAACACTGTGGTTAACTAGAGTACTGTATTATTGAATAAATCAAACTTTACCTTAATATCTTCTATAACTTGTAATATTCATTTCTTTTTAAATATGAATTAACAATAGCGAGAGCAGCGACGTATTGGCAACGGCCGGTAAGAAATAGTTCACAGTTAAAATATTATTTTAATCTAGTTTTTTAGTATACTATTTTTGTAAATTAAACGGTGCCAATTGAAATACTTAAATATTTAGGTAGCCCCGATGGCAACATATCTCATTTTTACAGTTTAAAATAATAGCGGAAAATATAGTGAGTAGGCCGTAATGGCATGGTGTTGTTTTATTGAGCGAGAGCACTTTTGAAGCAACTGTCTGCTGAGCGAACTTTGTCGCACTCTCTGTCTTTGTCTCTTTCACACTCGGGAAGTTTCACTTTGCTAGTATGCTGAATTAATTGTACACGTTTTCAATTGTAGCATATTTCATACTTATTACAGCAAAAGAATGATTTTTGAATTTGTAATTTACAACTGAAGAGACATTTTAATGTTTGAATACTTATTTTGATATATTTAGATACGATGGTGGGGCAGAAACAAAGTGAAGTTGGTAGACGTGGCGAGCCATGACATGGCATGATGCTGTTTTACCAAACGAAGCGTAAATTATACATACTCCGAAAAATACTTCAAATTACCAAATCACGTTTGTAGAGATTATGTTTTTTAAACCTACCTACGCAAGTTACTTGGTTGTGATAAATCTGTTTTTCCATGGCAGTAATAAATATACTATTACAGTGTGTTTCGTTAACCGCTGCGTGTGAAATAGCGTAGCGTGGCGATTGTTACACTAGATCTGTGTGTGTGTATGCATGATTTCAATTATTTGATATTAACTATTTATACGTTCTAAATGTGAACTGTTATTATGGTGAAGTTATTTATTTACATCAATGTCTATTTATCACAACGTTGTACCTTTGCCCTGGTGGGTGTTTGAAACACAGTCGTGTAACGTGATTTACCACCAATCCCAACAAAACAACCAAGCCCAGCCCCAATAAGTTTCAATAAACCCAATACACAGTAAGTAGCAATACATATTAATATAAAAAGATTAAAAGGTATGGTAGGCTTATTTGTGTGCATGTTCACCTCTATATTTTAAGTTTCTATAGTAAAAAATGAGCAACACGAGTTGCGTGCTTGATTTTAATGTCGCTTTTTTGTTGGATTGTCTATTCCTTCGCTATTCGAACAGAGGCTGTCCTTTTAAAGAACTAACCCAACACATATCAATAACAAAAAGTTAAATACTAGAGTTCATTACCCCGCAGTTGTAACAGTGTTTAACACAGTCGCGGCAAAATATTACCACGCATTATGTGTAATGTACTATGTCGTGGGAACAAATATGTTAATGTAACGTAACCGTAAGAAATATTGTTAATTAAGGCATTTTTAAAAGTCATAAAGCTGACCTAATTAACGTTAGAGGCCTAAACTATGAATATTCGTACGAAATGGTTTTTGAAATAGACCTAAGACACAATTCTTTGAAAAGCTGTAAACAGTAAACAACACATTTGACAGGTATAAAAGTAGAAGTCACATTTCAATGTTTATTTTTATGTGTAGCGAAAGTATACGAACACATGTACACACACAATGGCATGTAAACACTGATTTTGACAGACGCTACATGGCAGTCACATGGCAATGTTTGTTTACATTTGGAGGGAGGATACGAAACGGGCCTGCAAAGTAGATATTTAGCAGGGCTCCCAGAAAGTTTCTTCCAATGGGGAATGGACTATTCTTTAATAGAAAAACAGTAGTAAAATCATATAAAATGGTTTTGTATTATTTTGTATTGTTTTGTAACTATTTGTACTGATAGAAAAATGTTTTAACTGTTCATATATGGTTAACCATACTGTCAAATCTGTTTTTTTTTCTGTCTGAATAGTAACCATAATGATTTAAGACTGTTCTCAAACTGTAAGTACTGTTCCATACTGTTCCTGATTTCACAATATACTTTTCAGCCATTATCGACTTGACCAAGAAAAATTAATGTCAGAAGTGTAACAACATACTGTCCATAACTTAGTATTTTTATACTGCTCTGACAGTATTAGTGCTATTACACAATAATAGCCTATGCTCACCTATGCTACCGGAGAAGTTCTACAAAACAGTACCATTATATAATGATTTTATACTGTCAAGAAATTTTGTTATCTAGAACAAACAGTATCAATACAGCTGATGCTCACTGCATGAGGTGGCAGTCGTGGATCTAGACACCCATTAAGGAGAGGGTACTACTGGAGGGACTGGACAATATGCCTTACGATTGAACTACATGCTAACCGATAAACATTAAACTCTAATTCTACAAATACATGTCAGTACTTAATGGATAGGCTATCTAAACACATTTAAAATTTACTGTTTTTATAATAAATATTTAATAGTATATATTAATATTGCATTATTTAAAATATACTTTCTTGAAGAATACCCTAATTTTATCCAGTCTCAAATCAAGCTCAAAAGGAGGTGCTCGAGCCCCCTTACAACCCCCTCCCACCAAATTGATCCATGCATCTTGGATATACTTCTGTGTGATGGCTCTGTGCGAAGACTCGACCAATACTTAATGAGAGTTCAGTATCTCTTACCACATACTGAGGATATTCTAAACACACTGCAAAACTCACACTATATTACCAGCTTAGACTTATTTTCTGGATTCTACAGCAAAGAGATCTCTATAAATTAGCATTTAGCAGAGATGGTGTTGGACTTTACTGGTACAAACATATGCCAATGGGGCTCTCAACATCGCCACGATATTCCCAAATGTTCATTAATTCACTGTTAGGGCCTCTTCTATTGACGGCAGCCATAACCAATATTGACGATATATTTCTCATAGGGAACAAATTTGAAGAATACATAGCCAATATAGGGAAATTTTTTGAAAAACTGTGTATGTTTAATGTCAAGGTGAATACAAAAAATGCACATTCACGAAACAATCAGTTAAATTATTAGGACACATCATCACATGAGAAAGTATTACTACCAACCCAGAGAAGGTACGCACTATTGAACAGGTGTTACCTCCAGCCAACATTAAACACTTATGTTCATTTTTGGGCATGAGCACAATACCTTCGACAATACATATTGTACTATGCCAAAAGAGCCCTACCTATCATTGAACTTACAAAACACATACCGTATAAATGGGAATAATAACATCAAAATGCATTCATATAACTTAAGCAAGCTATCATTGCAGCACCCATCCTGCAAAAATTTGACGAGCACAAAAATATCTTTCTAACCTGTGGCGCGAGTAACGATGCAGGAGGAACGCTCATGCAAGAAGACCCACACACCAAACAATGTAGAATAATTGCTTTCACCTCTAAAAAGCTATCCCTTAACGAATTGTGCTCTAATTCGACCGAACGGGAACTTGGTACTATTCACTATTTATGTAATCATTTTAGGCAATATTTATATGATTGTCACTTCGTAATCGAGACGGATCACGCTAGCCTCAGATATTTACGAACCGATGGCAGAGCTAATAGGATTTAAAACCCCACATTGTGAAAGGAAAACTCAACATTTTACCAGATGCATTAAACTGCATTACCACCCATCCTAACACAGAACACAAAACATTACACTCAACAACACCACATACAAAGTCAAACACAATACGCTAAACTGTTCATCACTTTACAAAGCAATAGCGGAATGTGTATTACAGAAGTCAGACAAACATGAGGAAATAAAGAAGAACACCATGAAATATATAACAAACAATTGGGTAGAATGAAAAACTTTTTCCAAAATGACTTACAAGCCAAGGACAAAGATAGGGTAGCAAAAGCTATGGAAGACAGAAATTTTCCCTATATATGTTATCTGTAAAATAATGACACTAAACCAAGTAAACATGCAAATTATAATGGAAGACAACTCCAACAAAATAGAAACACATAGTATTGAACCTCTGTTGAATTGCAAAATTTTAATCATAAACAAACACGGAAAACCACACTTCTTGCCAACATACCACCATGAGCAGGAATACATTAAACTTGATGATGATTCAATTTTACATTTTTGCCTTATAGCTGTCAACATGTCACCTTTTGCAGGAGAGTACAAACACGACCTTCATATCAGACAGTTAAAACTTGCCTTATTGGATCCTCAAAATGCAGACACCAAATACCGCAGACTTCAGTCACCGATACGGTATTACTGCGAATTCCGAAATCTATCTCAAAGTAAACACACCACAGGGAACAAGAAAATTAACATCTGTATCACAAGTTTACGTGAACAAAATGATACAAGCTCACCATGATACGTGCTTGTCCTGTGTGCCAGAAAACTAAGACATCAAACACTATGCCAATGGGTCAGATGACTTCAATTCCATTTCAGCCATTTTTGAAAACTTGGGTTCTTGATGCGAAAGGTCCCCTCCCCTCCAACATGCGTGGACAAAAATATATCCTCGTTATGAGCAAGTACTTAAGTAGATATGGTGTCGCAAAAGCAGTGCCTTTCATTGACACCGCTACATGCGCCAAATTCATCAAACAAGTTATTTTGCAATTTGGATGTCCCAAGTAGATTTTGACAGATCATGGCATGAGCTTTTAGAATTAATTAATTAGTAAGCTTTTAAAAAGTTAACTACCACTGCCTACAACCCTAGATGCAACGGTTTAGTCGAAGCCACAAACTGCATTGTCGGTGAACAATTAACTGCTTGTGCTAATGCAGATCAATTAAATTGGGATTTATACGATTTTATAGTTTTCAACTACAACACAAGTGTCAATACAACCACAAAATATACACCATTCTATCTTCTACATGGCATCGAAGCTGCGCACCCAGCACAGGTATTAGCAGTTAAATACTCTTGAGTGCGCTAACGACTGGTGTCAAAAATTACTCCAAGATCGGGACACTGCTAAAGTAAATTTTCTTCATGCCCAACAACACTAGCAAACCCAGATTGATAGGAATCACAAACAAAATACATTGCGTATTAATGAAAAACAGGTCCTGCAAAGTTTGACACTGTCTGCACCTGCCACACAAAACCTGCTTTTGTAAAATAATGTTCAGTTCTTTGATATGTCAATGTAGTGTAAGTGTATATTTCGTTCAATGTTTAAAATGTCTTTACAATGTGTTACAGTGTGTGTGTGTATGAGTAACTTGACCATACCAAAAAGTGTACGTGAACTACTGTGTCGCTGCCATGCAAAAGGACGCCCGTGTAGCCTGTACATGCCGCAACTGTGGCGTGCTGACTATGCTCCACACCCAACACATGTCTACCGCAGCAGGATTCAGGCAGCGCGAGGTGCCGGTCTGCACTTCTTTGCTGTCATCTCACAGCTCTGTGACTGCAGAGCAACCAAGAAATGGAGAAGGGATCCACGGCTACCAACCCCAGCCTGAGCATTGTACCACACCGGCAGGAGCGGCCAGCTTTTCCCACAGCCCAGACACAGTTGGTAGCGGTGCGCGAACGTGAGGTACTCTCTGTGCAGGTGTTGGAGTGTCAACATGGCAACGCCAATCAGCAGGCGAGCAACAGCAGAGAAGTGGGGAACCCGCTGTGCCTGGCGCACGGTCAAGGCCGTGTTCGCAGTCTGCCTCGCTCTGCCAGCCATACTTGCAGTGCCTAGCACTTTTCGGACGTATGCCAGTATCTACTGGCTACCAGCCGACGTGGACTTCGCTTAAGACAGTATTCCACTAATCTATACAATTCCCTTGCACCTCCCTACCACACCAGCTTCGCTTGACGAGTATTTACACGTAGCCTGCACAGACCAAAATACGCACTCCTGCACAAATGGAAAATTAATTTATGAATATATGCAGTTAGTAGAGCGAGGCATACTCCGAGAATACCTTGGTGATGCCAACACCAAATTCCGCAATAAACTTGGAATACAATTTAATAAAGATGCGATCAGTTGGTGTTGTAATGTGCTCACCAATAGGCACCTTCATGCACTCCTGAATAACGATGAGCAACTTGACAGCCAGATCAATCAACTTGCCAACAATATTACGACAACTAGCAATGCAGTAAACGTCTCATTTAAGGTAATAACTGAACTGAAACACCAGACTGAGAACAAAGTAAACTCTTTAGCATCTAAAATTTATAACATTTCACAAGTCTTAAACAAAGAGAATATTGCTTTGAGTAAAATTGACAATGTTAAGGCACAGTTAAATTTGTTATCCACAAGCCTCCTACAACTAATCAATAACGTTTTGCTTGAACACCTTGTTAGAGGCTATATGCAAAGCTGCCAGCTCAACAAATTACCATTAACTGCTGTCAACCAAACACAACTCGTTCATGATCTAGAAAAACTGAATCTGGAATTAAACAAACTTCAGTTAACATTAGGTATTGGTACTAAGGAATTAATAAAATATTACACGCATGAAATTACCCAATGCTCATTTTCAACCACCCAAACGGTAATAAAAATTGAAATACCAATTTCAAGAGCAAATTCAAATTGGAAAATTTTCAACATCACTCCTGTTTCATATAATTTCAAAAATCAGTCATGCACAATTCAAATTCCATATTTCACCATTGCCATCAATCCACATATGGATACAATTAAGGCCATTTCACCCATATCAAAATTGTCATCAGAGGTAGTACTCATTCCAAAGGAATACCTCACTAGTAATGACTACCTACGTGTTAAAGAAGCTATTTTCCTGTCTAATTCCACAAAGTTGTTTTCAACATATAAGTATCATTGCACCTCAGACCTGTCAATCATCATTCATCGCATTCTACCCCACCAGTATGTGCTCAACAATCTTCCAGAGGGAACATGCCTCAAATGTGTGAATACTTCTAAGGATATTAACGTCACAAACCACAATATTGGAAGTATCGAATTGCATGTACCATGTGGTTGCCAGCTTACTACCCCACCACAAACTGTTATTGAAACCACCCATCTGTGTGACATACAAGCACCTTATGGTGGACACCAGGAGGCTGCACATAACAAACTAATGTAGCATGGGATATACTTTCTTGTGCGAGCCTCCTGTTGCCAAAACATACCTTGGCTGACCACTGCCAGCCACTATAAAGGCTGGGCACATTGCCCCCCCCCCCCAATCAGACGTACGAGGCAGCGGATGAGTGGCGGCGTGAAGTGGCAGAGCGATAACAACGAGGAGGGCATCTGGATTCCTAGGCCTAGACGAGCTCTGGGCCACATATCATCCACAGTATATGGTGAGCATAACTTCGGCTTGGCAGTTAGGTGTCATCCCAGCTCTCGAGATCCCGTTAACTAGTCAAATTGATTAATCATAATTATCTTGCAAGGCTAGGGCAATAACATGTACAAATTGCTAAACGTTCTTGTAATATCACCTCTTCGGCAAGAGTAATTTATGCTTGTTCTGAGATATGTTAACAGTATTGTTTTATGTTAAGTATTAATTATTGTTATAATAAACGTGTTTTCTAGAAGGAATTCCAATCTTATTAGAATAACCTCTGAGCATTACATACCCCACGAGTGTCTACCACTCTTACAGAGTTCTAGATATTAAGCTGACTAGCAGCAGCTAACTGAAAAGAGGAGTAACAGTGACCAGTATAAGATAGGGTAGGACAGAGAGTTGCTACAACCTACTACTCCATTACAGCAGACAGTAATCCCTATTCACTGGTTGAATCAACAAGTTTTTCACCTTGAACAGTTATCATTAACTGCAGGCATTCATTTTTACAATATCACTACGGTACTAGATACCAACTGGCAAATGATGCATACTGCGCAGCCATTGCTACCAACTGTTGACATGCACCAAACTTCTTGTAATCTGGGTAAAGCTAAGTTGTTCTCAATACTGGATTCAGCACATTTTGATTACATAACTTTAACAATAATTACAATACTTGTGATTGCAGTTACTGCAATGTATATTAAGCTAGTTAAATTATATATCCTTTTGTCAAGGGTCCAGTCCACATCGTACGTATGACAGGCTGTCTAGCTTCCTAGAACACTCAAATCTATTCATCTTGAATATTACAGTAGTTAGGCCTTCAAATTACGGCCTTATAGTAGTACAGAGTTATATGTTTCACTGTGTAAAAAAAAAAAGGTTAACTAATATGGTTCCCACAAAATACTTTCCTTCTATTAGAATTAACCTTATCTTAGACAAGAAAGGGCATAACTTTCAGGCCCTGAGGAAAGGACCAGTAGTTTGGACCTTATTATGAGACAATAGGCATAGAGAGACATTGCAAAGTATATCCACGTATACTTGTTGGTGTAATAATAGTGTACATATTTTGAGGTGAGTGTTCCTGAATAATGTAATTGATACAATGTATATTTATTCCATTTTTGTAATTATATTTTGGGCAAGAACACCCACCTTCCTGTTGATGGCATTAGTTCAATACGTAAACACAGTTACAAACGATAGCAAAACTACCATTGAATAATTGAGTTTTGTATATAGTACGATTGAAAATAATTTCTCATTAAAAAGTTGTCAGGGAAACAACAAAAGAAATAATGTGTTAGAATTTCTACAAGAAAAGCAGCATGCTAACAAATTGTAAATATTAGCATATCCCACATTACGCTTTAATAAATGGAATAGTATTTGTTTTAAATAACTCTATATATATATATATATATATATATATATATATATATATATATATATATATATATATATATATATATATATATATATATATATATATATAGTGTGTGTGTGTGTGTGTGTGTTTGTGCACACACTTTTATGCATTAACTAACCACTTAAAACGCACAGTTTATAAGAATAGCTTTACTTTAATCATACATTATTGCAGGCACAGCGTGTGTTTGCATTCGTCAGTTGCCTGCCTGAACACCAGCAGGGAGGGGAAGCGAGTTGTGGTGGGGTGGTCGGTAAAACCCGAGGATTGCCGAGGTAGGGAGGTCTCGAACCGATAGTGTGCTTAGAATAGCTATTTGGGCACATTTTGCTCCTGATCGTTTCAAACTGCTTGTCTCGATCGGCAAGAAGCTGACTGTCGAGATCGACATTGAAATCTGCAAATAGATTTCCCCAGAAACTTAGAATAAATGCCCTGAATGAAAACTTTTCTGTAGAGGTGTGTATATTCTTAAAATTGTGAGCATAATACTTTACACTAATAGTGGTCAGGTTGGAGGGTTGGAGCGCAAAAATAAAGGGAGGTACCGAACAACCTTAACACACCCCCCCCCCCCCCCCATTGCCTGCTACCTGGGCAGTGCCGTGCAAGGGCTCACAATGTGAGGATGGAGAGTCAGGCGAGAAACTTGTCGCCTACTGGGATGGCGTTCCCTCTCAAGCTACGTAGTGCTTGCAGCAGACTGTTGTTTCTACAATGTGTACCATGATTATGTATTACAAACGTAAAATAGTAAAACGTATAAAGGAAACCAGTGATTGAACTAGAATCAATGGCAACCTCCACTTTACCCATTTTGACAATGATGTTTGTTAGCAGGCAAAATCACTTCCGATCAAACAATTCTAGAGTAGGACAAATAGAATGTCCTCTACCAGAAATATTGGATGAACTGCCAGCACGAACAAAAGAAAATCTTAACTGATGACAGAAGGCTGTCTCCGAATAATTGCAGAGAATATGAATGCCTTCTCATGTGGACCAAATGACCTCGGAAGGAGTAACTTGACCTGCCACCACATTGATGCAGGATATGCCAGGTCCATAAAGCAGCCACCAAGATGACTGCCACTAGCTTTGCAATGAGGCAGTTGAGGGTATTCTGAAGGAAATTAAGGAGTTAGATGTGATAGAACCATCAGTTAGCCCATGGTAGTCACCCCATTGTATTTGATAAGAAGAACGATGGCTCGCTGAGGTTTTGTGTAAATCATTGCCAGCTTAATAACGTGACAAAGTAAAATTCTTATCCACTTTCAAGGATAGATGACAAAGAGCCAAGCAGGTTCACAATGATGTTCTACTTTGGACATGACAAGTGGGTACTGGCAGTGTGAGGTGGTCCCAGAGGACCAAGAGAAGACTGCATTTTGTGTCCAAGGGAAAGGAACCTGGTTAGTTCAAAGTTATGCCTGTTGAGCTATGTAATGGAGGGCCCTGCCACCTTCGAACAGGTGATGGGAAAAGTTTTGCCTTTAGATATCTGTAAAGTTTATCTAGATAACAATGTTGTCACAGAAAGGACATTTGAAGGGCACCATCATGCTTAGACTCTGTATTCCAGAAAATGGCAGCAGCCAACTTGAAACTTGTTCCTAAGAAGTGCCATCTGTTTGAAATGAAAATTAATTTCTTGGGGCATGTAGTGTCGGCCCATGGAGTTGAAACAGGCCCCGAGAAGACCACAGCAATAAGATATTGGGCAACATCAACCAACAAAACTGAAGTACAGAGTTTTCTGGAATTATGTTCCTATTACCATCAATTTGTAGCTGGGTTTGCCACAGTCTATGCATTATGTAAATAATTTTTTTCCATCATGAAAATATTATATTTCCCACTTAGTATGTTTTGGAAATCAATATGAGATTCATGATTTTTTTTTTTTACTTTTAGAATTCATAATTATTTCATGTGCCTTTATTGTTAATTTCTGCAAAGACTTTATATATTGGGAAAAATATTCATAATTTTTATTTGAGACTAAAGAACAAAAAATTTAATTTTACACAATATTCATGAATTTTCAAAAATATTATGCATTATACACTTAATATTATCAAAATCAATAATCATATAATTATATTACATTTATTATAGTTGCTCACCTCTTTATCCAAAGATGCTTCTAAATGTAGCTTGTTTGGACTCATCATAAACTCTTTACTAACTTCAACGGACGGTTGGTCACCTTGCTTACTAGGTGCATACATTATTTTTCGTATTGCCAACCGCACAGAATTTCTATAGAAAAGAAATAAATAAATATTAATATATAATAGACCTAAAAGAACACATACTTTTCTTACAGCATTTACAAAAATCAACTACCCAAATTGCATTTTTATTAGACACAGAAATGTGCAACCATATCTGTACCAGTTCGTTTCACATCACTACCATTTATTTTAATGATCTTGGACTAAACAAGTCTTTAACATTAGAAACTAACAGGCAACAGTAATTACACAATGCATTAGAAAATATTGTTTCATATAGGTTTGTTCCATTTTTTTTCTTTCTGATTACAAATAAATTCCAACACAAATCACACATATTTTTAAAAAACCCATTTCAAGAATCTCTGAACTAGACAGCAGCAATAATAACCAAGGATGTCACTCTCATTTAGTGAGATGATCCGTAATTAGCCTTTAACACTAAGGCATTATGCTTACATGACGAGGAGGCCAGACCATTGATACCATGACCATTGATACTGAGAACTGTTGCTGGTGATACGGGATCCATTCCTGTGGGTCCTGTGGGTTCCGAGGTGCTGCCCATTCCTGTGGCAGCACCTCAGGAAAGGTTGCTGATAGCGGGCGCACCAGCAGGTGTAAAAGAAGGACCCGCAGGAGAAGAGGAAGAAGCAGGAGAAAACCACAAAAGCAGACAGGAGGAAGCAGATCATCCGGGTTACGCCCAGAGATTGCAGCAGGCAAGCAGATGCAAGTAGCAGCAGCAGCGAAGGCGGGAGTGAGGGCAGCAGGTCCATTGCCTCATTTTGCCTCCATAGAACATCACGGCAGATTCACCCGCCTCAAAAGTGCCACCAGTGTGGGTGCGCCTCAGCCATCCGTGGCACGGCTCGCCACAGGAACAACACAGCACCGGGAGGAGAAGTGGATCAGCAGGGAAGGGCCTACTTCTTGCGCTGTCAGAGGACCCCGAACACACCCCAGTATTACAGGTAGCAGCATCGGTCCAAAAACTGCTACAGAAAGGTGAGGGGGGTCTGACGTGTGTTGCACCCTGCCTTAGGCTGTTTGTCACACCGACCGCTTTCCCAGTGCAGCACACACCCGCATTTGATGTGAAATTGACGGTGAATGTGAATAGTGACGTGCAGTGCAGGAGCGGTGCAAGCGAGTGCAAGTGTAAGAAAGTGTAAGTGGTGCAGCGCCATGTGAGCTGAGCAGCCCAAGACAAGGGCGGACTAATACATAAATACGTAATCATGCATAGAAAGGGTTTTTAAACTTTCTGAGGGAATTTCTGTACACGGGATAAGGACACGTGTGCAGGAATTAAAGATGACATGTACGGAAACTCTCATGCTACCAATTGTTTTGTTTTCGAAATGTTGTGTTTTTATAAATGTTTATTTTCTCCGCCATCAGTGTTTTGCCGACCTCATTCCGTCATGTTAGACGAGATAGGGCTAGAATTATGTTTGCTTCATTTAATTCTGCAGGGTTTTGAGTGTCACTTTTCATAATGTAACAGCAGAAGTTATTCCACATGTGCAAGTAGATCCCTCGGCGGTGCGTGGGCCTACGCTCGCCAGCCCTTGTGCCACATCGGTAAGTCAGTCAGCATGTCCCACCTAGAGGGGGAGGTTGCATGTGAGATCGCGGTCGTGCTTTTCCCACCCGGACGGCCCTCAAATTCTTCATCACCGGTAATCATTCAGCAATAACATAATCTTCTGGAACCTTTTTGTTTTCTGCCATAAGGGACACTCCCCCTCGCCTCACCAGGAATTGCATTGCTTGGGGAGTTTGTAAACTTAACAGCACACGTAATTTTCACATAGCTCCGAGCCTCTTTTATCAGTGTAGCCTTCCCACAGACAAAAGTGAGCAATCTTTGATCATCTGGAAGGAACTGTGAAGTCACTGAATAAATTGCATGAACTGACCAGTGCATTTTATTTTGGTCGCAGAGAGGCATTTCAGGGTATGGGCACTTCAACACGCAATTTTCTACGCAAGTGTTATGTCAATTTTAAAAGGGTAATTATTTATTTTCATGTGAGCTGCAACATAATCTAAAATGTTCGTGTATAGCATTTATGGGTGTGTGGTTGGCCCGAACAATCCACTCATAGGAAGTCTGATTGCGCCGATAAAATTATTTTTTTATTAATTTGAAATACCATGCGGTGATTGGGAATGTTGAATAATTCAGATATTCAAATAATTTGTTCGCACTAGTGCTGGGGTAACATGTGACAGAATTTGCGTCTGTGGTGCATAAAGCCTTTACCGGTTTTACACGTGAAGATCGCTTTGTGTTTTAATTACTAATGGACGCCCATTTCACACATAAGCTGCTTCAGTATTCTTAAGGTGAAAACTTATGTGTGCTGACATGTTCAACGTATGCTGTCCATAATACTTGTTGAAAGTAACTGCCACACGCTAAGGTGACAGTGTGCCTAGGCCACAAAATGGTGCACAGAACTTCAGCAGGAAAAAAGTTTATTCAAAACTGTTCATCGTGCCTAAAGGTTGTCTGATTACAAACAGCATTTAAGGAACTTTACATATGTTAGCATATTCAGTTTTTAGTTTCTCCTTGTTTTTCTAATGCGTGTGTTTATTTAGTGGAAATGACAAACCAATATATTCCCAATAATTTTTAGGTACGAATATAATGGTACATACTAATTAAAGTTGTATATATAGACACGTACACCATACCTTGAATATTTTTATTATATCGTGAATGGTATTTCCACTGCTGAAAATAAAATTGAGGCATGTGGCAGATGGATTGACTGCACATTAATACTACAATGCGTTGAGTATAGAAATGGTTAAACAATTTGTGCGCTTGCCAGGGTCATCCTTAGCGCTTCCGTGCTTCTATTCTTCACACATGCAAAATACCTTCGGCCAGGTGGCCAACTTATAGTTTGAGTGCTAACTATTTTTCCAGTAAATATGGGTGACCACCATGCCAGAGATAGTCAGACACTGAACATTTGTGAAGCTGACACGCTAGACTAATGAAGAATTCAACATAACAAAATATTCATAGTGGTTAGCTTTGCTTCATGTACCAAGACATAGCTCCAATTTGTAAGGCCAGATAACCAGCCTGACAATGGATGATAAAGAGTTACACCAAATGAAATTAACTCAACATGCATTTACCTTTAAAATTCAACAAATCAACTTAGCCACAATAATTCTCGACTCCATAGAATACAAAAACTGCTCTAAAAATAGGTAACACGTATGTTTTTTTTAATACTACTATTTTTAATTATATTTCGCCAGCAACACTGCAATGAAAGAATTTAAAAAAGATGCAAGAACACTGCATATTAACCATGGTATGTAACAGACAGGGTAACTAAATAATATTTTTCAGTACCGATAAGTAAATTTGGTTACTACTATAATTGTTATTGCTAGTTACATTTTGTTACTGTCAATTATTGATTTTCCCACAAATAGTGCAGACGTTTATGTTTTTACATAAGTGTTCATCATAGAAATGTTACGAGCTATGCTTGGAAAATGCTAGTATACATGAATTGTAATGTATAATAGGTTTAACAACTTTTGCAAATTGTGAAGACTTGGCCTCCTCTGAACCAAAATCCTGGCTTCACCACTGTTGTACACAACCTACTCTTTGGTCATTTCCCATGCCCTGCATAGTTTCACAGCTTGGTTGATGTCAAGTTCTCTTCCGCTAAAATTTTCTCTCAAACAACATCATGTGCTCGCTACTTCCTGCAAAACAGGAAGACAAGAGGGACAGCACATAACCAAAATATCATGACCTATGTTGTTCGAAAACCAATAGTAATTTTGAAGTGAATTTTAAACACATAATATCTCTTTAAAATTACAAATCATACACTGTATGGGAAAAGCTTACTATAAAAAATTAAGTTACAAACTCACGCAACTTCCCAAAATACAAAAAAACTACTTCTAACTAACTAGACTTTTCATTTTCTACATTGAAAGTCATATATCCATCTGACTACATACATATTTTGCGAATTAAAACTCTAAAATATGTATCTTTGGCTATGCAGGAAATAATCCTGTTAAAATGTTTTAAATATATCAATAATATTAATATGGCTGAAAATAATAATTTCAATACTAAAAATAGCCTTTTAAAATTATATCATGGCACAACACGAAAATTTAACTTGACATTCATTAATGCATTTGTACTCAACTAAACATGTATTCTTTAAAAACTCTTAAGATTTTCCCTTTTCATTGTAACCTAATGTATAGCCATCCCAGATCATGTGTCAAGACCTACCAGATTAAATTTCTATTGTTACATGGACAAGCAATAAAGTCCATTAATACTTTTACCTGACCTTATAAGCCCTACATACATGTTATATTTACTTAAATGTTACCATATCTGGATCCCAGAAGCAGAGTCTCTCAAGACCAGTTGGCTGTGGGGTTAATTTAAAGTATTTTGGGCTGGGGAAACCACCTCTCTACATTAGGGACAAACAGTTACATTTTAATTCAACCAATGGGGAGCAGTAGCAGCTACCAGAAAAGTTTAATTTCCACAAAATTAAGTCCTTATGTCACCATCTATATCACGCATAGTGTGCTGTACATGCCCCCAGCGCTACACCACCGTCCAACATGGCAGTTTAATGAACTATTATGACAGGCTGCTCAGAATGACAGCCGACTTGCAGCGGCTCGCACTCTGACAAAATAACATGTAACGTTGATGCTGGCTAACAGCTAGCGGCGCTAGAGCCCATGACGGTGCTCACCATGCACGTGTCACGTGTCCTGCAGGTGCGCAAAAAGGCCAATATTTTGAACTTTCACATAAATACTATTTTTCAATGTAAAATGTGTTTTGTATTTATATTTGTAAGGTTTAATATGTCTTTAAATGTTTTAAGGTGTTTGTTATGTAAAAATTGTTTGGTTATGAATTTCAAAGTGCCCACGGCACCGGGATTATGAACACTAATATTCCGGCATGAACGCAGTCATAAAGAGACACTGAAATTAATATGAAAAATCCACAGGAAAATTATAAAATGTAAAATAGTATTTAATTTGTACCATTTTTGTTTCAATAATAAAATATTTTACTCGCTGTACATAGCACGTCCGCTTATGTGAACCCCATAGGTGGCCATGGTATGTCCGTGCGACGCTTGTCTCTGGACAGTCTGTCGAGGAGAGCTGGCGAGGCAAGACACTGTCACGTACGCACTACAACTTTTGTTCACTGATGCAGGTTTCCAAAGTCAATTTAGTTTACCGGTTAACCTTTGCTTGCTACCTTTTTGCATTACATTTTCCCAGCATTATGGTTCTGCTTTACTAATTTATTTCGCCCATGTGGCATTTTTAACTTAATCGAGGAGAATGAGGAGAAAGATGTCGGAGAGGACACGCGACACGTGCAACTTGAATCAGGAGCCATCCGCCTATGTTAGTGGTTTTTCATAGTAATTTCTGCATTATTGCTAAGTACAATTTTAAGGGCTTTGTTTACATGTATGTATTTGAGAGTACTTTTCATGTTTGAATATTTTACGGCAACATCACATATAACCACATGGCTAACCTATGCCAAGTATTTGTATACGCAATCATTGCATCTTAAGAGTTTATTTATGTAATATTGTATGTTCTATATTTATTCAGGGTTCTATGTTAAATTTTCTCGTAAATTGATGCTTTTTGTGTTTGACCACGCTGTCACTTTCATGTTTGATTTTATTGCCATCAGGCATGCTACATGCCTGCAATCACTTAAAGCGTAAAGAGAATAATTTTCTCGATCCGAATAATCTTGTCTGAATTTAATTTGCCTTTTTCGCAAAGAAATATTGCAATTCCACCTGCACCACATGGTCCGCTACAAACTTCAACCAGCGGCATCCGCGCCATCTAAACTATTTTTCACTCGTGTGTTTATTGTGAATACCCATCTCTTGCCCCATCTTGTTCATGTATCTTTTGAGGGTTTGTGTAATTTTGTAATTTGTGTACGGTGCAATTACTCACATTCTAGCCGTCTCTGTGTATAGACCATCACCACACTACCTACGTGCTGGGAGGCGAGCCCCCACGAGTTTGCATTAGTGATACTGAGTAATCATACGTGTTAATATGTTTCATCATCACGTGTTTTCATTTGTAATTCACAGTGTCCTGTCTTCAGGAAAAAACCGTCAGTCCCTCCTAGCGGCTGTCTGCCCTCTTCCCTTGTGAAGACTGTGCTTTCACGCACCTCGGTGAGATCATCCATCTAGGCATGCGCTAGAATAATTGTGGGCTGGGAAACACCCAAGTGGGATTGGCTAGTCATGACCGAGATAATCATAATTTCATTGGCACATTGATGTGTACGCATAGTAATACTAAAAGCAAGTCTACAGTGAACTTACCTCTTTTATTCAGTAGTGACAGTGTCCTAGCCACATGTATATTATTAAGTATTTATTTTAAAGTGATGTTTAGTAAAATTTTAGTATTACCCATGTGTTTGTAAGTACGCATGGGTGAGACGGACATATTACCATTAAGTGTTTGTGTCATCGTTCGTCTCGTCTCACATGACAGCGTCAACGTATATAGTTCGTCGACAGCACATCACAGTTCCAGTCAAGGTAAGAGTTCTTTAATTTTATATAGCACAGTAGCACACAATGCCGTTTTTGGATTCATTTTCTAGGAAAAATAATTTTTGCTTGATACTGCATCCTGCAGTGTAGGTAAGGCATGCGGGGGTGGTCTAACAAGCGCGACATTGGTTGTAGTGCCACTCAGCAGTCAAGTTGGGGGCATTGCTGGTAACTTTCTGCTGTACGTGATACACACTGTCTCAATATGTGCAAAGAAAAATTGTCACCATTGAAAATCATAAGCAAACATTTTGATAGATAACTCATTGTGCCATTTAAAAATTTAGAACGTCACATTTATAAAAATATTACTATGAATGTCATGTGTGTGCTCTGTCCACTCTCCTCTACCAACTCTGTGAAAAAACTTAAATTTCCTGTTCATTAAAACGAATTTATGATGAGACTTACATATATAATTTATTGGAATGGAAATTATAAAAAGTCCATTTTCATTATGATAATTATAACGAAAAAGTAATCTGGAAAGAAAAACAATTATCCGTGAAACAAAAAAAAATCTTTTACAGCAAATTTTGCAAATTTCATTCTTAATTATTATTGCTGTAATGTTACATCATCAACTTATCACCAGAAATAAATTGTAAATAACTTTTAGACATACTGTGTTTCTGTATGCTTTAAAATAGTGAATACTTGAATTTTTTTTTATAGAAATTCAAATTTATCTAATTCTGAATGAATAGATGTAAAATTTGGCACAGTAATTACCCCTTATTTACTGATGTGACTTTTCTGTAGATATCTTTTCTTCCTAGGTTTTGTTTACTGGCACCTTAAATATCCCTCTACCATGTGTGTAAATTCATTAGTTAAAATTGAAGTTTGTGGCGAAAAACACGTGGCAGCACCTCACGCTAACCACAACGTGCGTAGACACAGCTGAACCCCCTTTCGCAGTAATAAAATTTCAGTTACTTATTCAGTTCATGACTTTCGGCCAGGAATTACCACATTCACTCGCTTAGAAATGTGTATCACGCACCGTAGGAGTGCGCAAGTGAACAACTGTTAGCATTCCCCACAGCCAAGGCCAGCGCGCAGCACACGTCAATTGAGGTAGGTCACGATGCCTTGTGCGTGAAGCAGCATAATCACGCAGCAGGCCTTGCCACAGCGCAGCTATGTTAATTGCCCCCCCCCCCCCCCTATTCACAATATACATTTATGCTTTTAGTGTGAAGATCATATATATTTCCTTGCTTGTAATTGCATGTCGGGACATCTGTTCCCCTGTAATAAAGAAAATACTCCGCTTGTTTTGGCATGATTTAGGAGTTTTTCATTATATTTCTCTCTCTTTTACATTAAGTTATAGCTAAGTTACCTTTGCGTGGCACCAATAATTACACACACCACACCCACACCACAATACAAGTTCACAGTAAATGGAAACGCATAATCGCAAAACATTAACTACTATTACTAACCTCTTAAAAATTGTTTCTCTTGACACCAGTAACATCGAAAACAGATTAGATATACGTGACCAGCGGAACACGCCAACACACGGCACAGACACCTCCGCTATCACAGACACACCCCCAACAACACAAGACACTGTATACTATCATTCCCCTTCAAATTCATTACCACCGGAATTTTTAGGATTTCCTGAATACGACCAAATCTCCACTACTACCTACCTCTACCCACACACACCCCCTCCCTCCACCCACAACTACAACAACACCCACACAGAAACACCCCTATCTATCATCCCCATCATGGCAAACCAACCACACGTAAAACTCATTGTTTCCCACCCCGAAAAACCACCCACCTTCACCGGCACACAACATGAAGACATTGTGGAATTTCTAGAGGAATACGAATCAGTCATTGAAACAAATCGTTGGGATGCGCCTGAAAAATGTTGCAGACCTAAATATTGTCTTTCTGGCCTGGCCAAACACACCTTCGTCAACCAAAACCACAATCGCCAGCAGCCTATTATGTGGGACGAACTGAAGTAAACATTCACAGACACCTTTACGTCCCCAGCGGACAAAGAACGCGTCAAACACCTACTGTAAAGTAAAAAAAAACAGGCGATCGGGAAGATACCTCATCCCACGTCCAAACCATGCAATTTTATTGCATCAAATGCCACCCCAACATGACGGATCATGGATTCCTTAGTGTTTTCTGGCATTCCCTCCTCCCCTCCATTGCTGATAAACTTATTGATCACCAGACTGATACCCTCCAAGACATGATCACAGCACTCCGGTGTATCAATGTCGGAATGTTCAAATACTCTCAAACATTCACAAATGGGCACACACACCCTGATTCAGCTAAACTAGAAGCTGAAATCAGCAAAGTTAAGCCAGAAGTCATGCATTTAACCCTTAAGCAACAGTAGACAACACATACATCCCCCCCCCCCCCCACAAACCTTCTGCCAACCACAGTACAGCTACAACTAACAACCACAACAAAGATACACCACAGCTCCGAGGGCTTACATCCCGAACTACAAACCCCCCACCAGACGTATCCCCAACACACCACATTACATACACTACCAACTTACACAACACCCCACAACTCACAACTCCCGAACGCCCACTTTCAGCCTAGAGGTACATCCACTTCCAGGGGGAAAAATCCCCAACAGACCCACATTTTCCCCACAGAACTCGTATAACCTCAGAAACACTCGCTTTAACACACAGGACCAACAACACTACCACTCATCAAAAAACTTCTAAACGAGGGGGTGAACCACGCAACCCCTGATGTCATCACACAAAAAAATTCATGGAGCATGCAACACCATTTTTAATAAAGTCGTACCAAGCAGGACATATGCGGAAATTGCAAAATTCAATTCCAACAGCAATATTCTGATACATACCACACGGGCATAACACGGAACAGCTGACACGCATACTTCCCTCACATCAAACATTGCACCATGGCAACAATCATCACAAGACAGTATGCCAAAACATTTGCGCATTGTCTGCGCAATCGTGTTCCGGCAGTACGCCAGGCGAGTGGGCGTCCAAACACAAAACACGGAAACTACCGGCATCTACAAGGAAATGTAACATTCCATAACCTCAGGACAGAAACACGCAGCCGGCAAGGCCAGTTATGCAAAACAACACAAGATATGTTTCTAAACACCACACCGCGCGAGTGCAGCACACCCCGCATGACAATTACCGCCGCGACACCACCCCCCACATGCAAACCACCGCCGTTGCCAAACCGCTGCCGCAGCACAACCTTCAAGGCGCTGTTGCCACATCCTCCCCTCCCTCCACACACAAGCAGGAAGTTCTCAGGCCACGCAGCCTTGAGCAGGCTACCTGTGTCCTATGTTTACACATTGGTCACAAAGCCAAATGCTGCTCCTCTTACCCAATAAACAATTTGAATTCACAACAAATATTGGGGAACGCATTAAGAAATTCAAACGTAAATTTGGACTAACTCCACATTTTGTAAAATTACCCTCACAAATACAACACTACACTGCATCCACTCAGCACTCCTTTCACGGCGCACTGAGTTCGGTTTGCAATGATGAAAATGTGTTACAGCAATCACTGAAGCATAACACACTGAGCAAGCCTTCGCTTTGTGCCCTACCCAACACTAATGTATGCAAAACACAGAATCAACAACATACAACTAGAACAGCTGCAACACCCCAGGTTTTGGTTAAAATTAATGGTATTATCTATTATGCACCTCTTGACACTTGGTGCTCACGCAGTAGCATTGCAAGCACACTTGTGTTTGATCAGAACCTTTTGCCTCTCCGGGAAAAAATAACTTTAGTCGAGGCGACAAGTGTGCTCACGTCCCCTAAATTTGAAACTCACGTGAGATTAAACATTTCAGGACCGACATACACCCAAAGATTTCTAGTAGTGGACAATTTACAAGACCTAATACTGGGAGTGGATTTCATTAAACAATATGTTATTCCCATTTTGAAATTTATCATGCTCATACCCGGACACAACCCCAACAAAACAGTACACGTTCACTGCAACTCCAACCACGCAACACAGAAGTCATTAATTACATCGCTTGAACACCACATAGCAACATTAGAAACATTTGACAACGGAAATACCACATCACCCCACATAAATGAAAACCTTACAACTGAACAAACATCTACCATCCAAAACATTATACACTCGTATTAAGACAGATTTGCCAATTTGATTCTAGAGCTCACCGAAGCCAAAAATTTCGAAATAAATTGGATCTTACCACGGATAATCCTAACACAACACGCCCTTATAGAATTGGTCCCAAGGTAAGGGATGACCTCCTAAATCAAATCAAAGACATGGCCGACATGGGAATAATAGAAGAAGCAGACTCACCATATTCCGTAACCTCGCTCGTCATAGCTAAGAAATCCGGTGGACTATGATTTTTACCGGACTTTTGAAAATTAAACCAATATTTGACTAGGGTGCAATATCTGTTGCCGCGCAATGAAGATACTTTGAACGCCCTCCTAAATTCTGCATACATCACGAGTTTAGACTTATTTTCTGGGTTTTGTAGTATCCCAGTTAAGGATGAGGATAGGCACACATTAGCATTCACAATTGATGGCATGGGCCTTTTCCAGTATCGAAAAATGCCAATGAGGTTGAGCACAAGTCCCCAATATTTCCAAATGTTTGTAAATAAATGTCAAGGACCCCTCAGATGGACTGCGGCTATAGCATACATCGATAACATTTTTATTTTTGGCAACACCTTCGAAGAGCATGTGCAGAACATAGTCAAGGTTTTTTAAAGACTCCAGTTATTCAATGTCAAGGTGAACATAAAAAAATGCACATTTGCGGTGCAGACGGTTAAAGTCCTGGGGCATATCATCACGCCTAATGGCATATCTACCAACCTGGAGAAAGTAGCAGCCATTGTCAAAATGTCACCCCCCCCCCCCCCGGCCCACCGTAATATCAAACAACTACGAACTTTCCTATTCATGTCCCCATATTTACGTCGCTACATTCAAAATTATGCATCAATAGCACAACCCCTCATAGAAATTACTAAAAACAACCTCCCCTTTATGGATGGAACAACACGATACGGCTTTCACTCAGTTAAAAACTACTATTTCACAAGCCCCCATTCTCCATAAATTCCAAGAGGACCGCAAAATTATCTTAGCATGTGATGTCAGTAATAAGGCTGTGGGTGGGACCCTTATACAAATAGACCCCCACACTAAAGAGTGTAATATCATCGCCTTTGTGTCTAAGATTTCACCCCAGGAGGGAAGATGGAGTACCAGGAAATGAGAACTTGTGGCAATCAGTTACTTATGTACACACTTTAGGCAATGTTCATACGGCCGCCATTTCACCATTGAGACTGATCATGCCAGTTTATGTTATCTCTGGTCCATGGCTGAGCACAACATGCATATACAGAAAATGACTATCGCTCTTAGTGAATACATCTTTGAAGCCCAAATTGTAAAAGGGAAATTGAACACTCTCCCGGATGCCCTTAGTCGTATGTCCACAGCACCCCTCGTACCCATCCATCATATAGTCGTTAATGAGGAAGTATACCAAATTAAAGAGACCATGCTAACCAGTACCTCGTTATTTACAGCATTCGCGGAAGCCATTTTACAGAACCCCCATAAAGTAGACGAAATAAAAAATGTGGTGTCAAAATATATAAAAAATCACTGGGATGAAATCAAATGTAACTTTACCAAACAGGACCCAAAAGATAATTGCATCTGAAATAACTCAAGAAAACATTTTCCCTATGGCTCTTATTTCCAAAATCATTACCACCCTATAAAGAGTCAACGTTCAAATCATTAAACAAGGTGGTCATACCCCACTAGAAACTACTTATATTGACCCCGTTTTAAGATGTACCATCCTAATTCTGCTGTGTTCTGGTAAACTACATTACCTACCTATTTACACTCATGCTCAAGAATACATCAAAATCGACGACTCCCATAGTCTTGTTATGCCCCATCACAATTTATACCTCCCCTTTCTCCGGCGAGTACGGTCGCGATCCTCACATCGTCAAACTTAAACAGGACTTGCACAACCCCGACCAAGCAGTTTAAAAGAAGCCATTATGAACTTGCAGCCAACTGTAAATATTTTTAAAAATTAACACACCGCAAGGCCCTTCCAAATTAACCCTTGTCCCCCAAATTTATGTCAGCAAAATAATACAATCCCACCATGATGTCATTTTTGGAGGTGGTCACTTTGACACGTTAAAAAATGCTTGCTAAAATAAAACAATCATATTACTGGGATAATATGGCCACAGGCATCAAAAACTATGTGAAATCATGTCCCACATGTCAGAAAATCAAGGCCAGTAATTCACAACCACCTGGGCAGATGACTTTGATCCCACCTCAATCCCTCCTTAAGACTTGAGCTCTATATGCCAAAGGTCCCCTCCCTACCACCGCACGAAAGAACAAATATATTCTTGTACGTAACTCGTTATGTTGTAGCTAAACCAGTGCAGTCTATAGATGTGCGACATGCGCTGATTTTATCAAAGAAGTCATACTGCAATTTGGCTGTCCCCAGCAGATCCTTATCAATAGGGGGTTGAGGGGACAAGCTTCCAGAACGAATTGGTTAATCGGTTGCTACAATCCCTCAATATCAAGAAAATCACCACTATGGCGTACAACCCTCATTGCAAAAGGATTGTGGAATCTTCTAAGAAAATAATTGGCGACCAGCTGGCCACCTGTGCTAATGCTGATCAAATAAACTCGGACCTCTGCGTCACCTTTATTTGTTTTAATTAACTTTAACACCAGTGTCAACACAACCACAAAATGTACACCTTTTTACATTATGCATGGCGTAGAGGCTACCCTCCCCACGCAGGTGGTCAGCAAACAAACATTCCCCACGAGCACAAAATTGGTGTGAAACCCTCCAACAGAACAAAGAAACAGCCCGATTCAATTTCATCCAAGCACAAGAACACCAAATGCGCCTATTTAATAAGTCACATAAAAAGAGTGACATCAAAGTTAACGACTTCGTCTGTGTTAGAAACAGGGGACGTCAAAAGGTGTTAACGGATTGCTATCATGGACCCTACAGAGTGGTACAGATCCTGGGGGAATCCACATACAAACCAATAAAATGGGACAGCCAAAGACTGACGTAATTTGCACCCGGCATACTAAGCCGGCGTATATTCCCTAAATTAATTAATGTTATATGTGTTAGCTATAAAATCTTATTTATAAGTAATAATATTAGATGAAAGTGTGTTACAGGAATGCCGCAATACAGAGTACAGTGTAGACGACACATGCACGCATTACAACCGGACAAGCTGCCTGGAATTTGCTGAGTCCTGCTGTGTTCAGCAACACGTGTGACGCAAGCAATGCGAAGCACAGCCAGCCTTCACGCCACCATGCGTTACTCCATGTTGGTTGCCAGGAATCGAGCCAGCCACAACAGCGCTGCTGCCAACCTCACAACATGTCTGCAGCACTGCTTAACATGATGTGAACCTACCGGAGCGGCCTACTACTGTTGGCATTATGTCACGCTCCCTGTGTACAGCCTTGCGCAGGAGCACGCCGGTTGTCATGACAACCACCACCAGGGATCGCCCCCACAGCGAGGAGAGGGGACGGTTCGCTAATCACCTGGCGGTCACAGCCGTGGCGGCCATGTGTGCAACCCTTACGCCAGTTTTGTTCGCCCAGCCAACCTCGTACCATGTCCACGCCGGTGTTTACTGGCAACCCACGCCGGTGAACTTCTATTACAAAGACAGTTTATTTATAATTTACACAATACCTCTCACAATGCCCCAACCTCCTGAAACGACAGCACAGTATCTATATATGGCGTGCTTAAATAGTACGTCCACGTCATGTGAAAATGCCAAATTGTCTTCTTACTTACAGGAGGTCGAGAGCAGCATCTTACAGGAGTTTTTGGACGAAGTTTCTACCCACTCCCGCAGGAAGCGGGGTATCCAGCAGCTGGGTGATGCAGCAAATTGGTGCTGTAATGTGAATATTAATAAGCACCTGAGAGCACTTCTCGACAAAGATGCTGGAATTGACACCCAGATCAGTGAACTAACTGATAACGCCAGGGTCATCAAGCAGGCTCTCAACATTACCGTAAAAGTAATCAACCAGTTAGAACACCAAATCACCAACAGAGTTAACACCTTGTCACAAACTATCAATGACATGTCCGATATCCTACGCCAACAACAAACACAAATCAACATGTACACTACTTTTGAAAACCAATTTACATACCTGTCTACCGCCATCTTGCAACTGCTCAATAACATTGTCAATGAACAGGTAGTGCAAACTTATGTGCAGTCTTGCCAACTCAACCAATTACCCCTTAGCGCAGTCAATAAGGCCGAATTAACGAATGACTTACAAAATTTGAAGGTGCAACCAAACAAATTGGATCTCACAATTGCCATCCCCACCAAAGATATTCTTAAATACTATACAAGTAAATTAGCTGAATGCAGTTTTTCCACATCCCAAATGCTAATTAAGCGAGATACCTGTTACCCGTGCCAACGGTAATTGGAATATCTACATCATCATTCCCGTGCCCTGCTGCTTCCAAAACCACACCTGCTTAATTCAGATACCATCCACAGTTGTCGCGATTGACCCCGACAAGGGCATCGTTAAGGCATTAACGCCTTCCTCAGACATCTCGCTGGATGTTTTAGCCACCCCGAAACAATCCCTCACATGCGAGAATGTGCAATGTATTAAACAAGCCATTCTTCTGTCTGACCCGGCCAAACTATTTTCCCAGTGTAAATCCCAATGTTCGCCCGTTAATTCATTTTCCATTCACCCCATTTTGCCCCACCAATACGCCCTCACGAACCCCCCAGAAGGCACCATGTTAAAATGCCTTAACAGATCGTTTAGGGTTTCCCTGATTTTTTGTCAAGCTGCGTCAGGCCCAGGCCGATGATGTTTTCTGTGTTCAGGTCGTAAGTGAACTAAATAATGGTGTCGCTTTCCCATATGAGTTGGATAACGGAATTTTGTAATTTCACTGGTAAGAGTGGTCGTGCACATAAAATTGTTGTTCCTGTTTCACTGAGACCTATAGTATTGTCCTACATTTATGATTCTGTGTCTGGAGGGTGCTTGGGTTTCAGCAAGACATTCAACAAAATTGCAGTTCACTTTGCCTGTACTACGTGTAGGGGAGACATGTCAGATTTTGTGCATTCTTGTGATCTGTGTTAAAAATGTAAGCATGCACAGCATGCCAATGTTGGGCAGGCTGTCACACAGATTCCCAAGGTTACTTTCAGCACAGTTCACTTAGATATTTTTGGTCCTTTCATTAGATCAAAGAAGGGTAATATTTGTATTTTAATTTTGTTGGACACCTTCACAAAATTTGTTATCTTGTTGCCATTGAGAAATATGAAAGCATCATCCATTGTTAAGGCTCTCAACGATCAGGTATGGAAGGTGTTTAGTGCCCCTGTTGAAATAGTTACACATACAGGTACTTCACCTCTAATATATGTAGAAATATGTGTTTTCGCTGGTCTATCAAGCATTTTACTTCCGGTCCATATTACCCGAATGGTAACCAAGTTGAACGATTCAGTAAGAATCTCAAGGCCTGTTTGACCATCTCCATACTTTGCGGGACCAATGTGGGATTCAATAAAGCATTATATGATTCCACGGGAATTCCACCCTCACTCCCATTCCTTGGTTGTTCTCTCTGTCTTCCTTTGTTAAACATTTGGATTATTCCCCCTTTTCCTTCCCCCTTTGGTGACAACCAAGATTGTTTTCTTGAGGAGGTCCACCATAGGCTCACTGCAGCTAAGCTACAGGTCACGGTAAAGATAGACCAGGGCATGTTATCAGTCAATTTTACGCTAGAGGAGCTGGTCCTTTGTAAAAATTATGTGCTGGCATATATGGGAAGGGATTTGACAGGGAAGCTGATACCAAAATCTGTAGGTCCTTTCAAATTAAGTAAATTCATAGCACCTAATAATGTAAATCTTGTTTCGCCTAGCTCTAACTGGTTATTAAGGAAAGCACATGTCTCACAGTCAAGCCTTATGTACAAGGATAGTAACTGTTGATTGTTTAAGTTTGAGCCTGCAGTTTAGTTGCCTGTTGTTGCCCCTTGTTTCCTTTATCCTTTTCCTGTCTAGTTTGGTTGTTTTGGTTTCTAATCCTTTGTTATTATTTGCAGGTTTCTCACCTTCCCACCTAGTCGAGTCAAGCCCACTTATAGCCACTGTCGCGAGAAGAGAAGAGGTGTGAGACGTTTGCTGGGACTGTTAATGCACCGCTGGAATGGTTCAGCTATAGTGGTAAAACAGGTGTTGACCAATCTTTACTATACAAGGAAAAAAATTAAAGGGCAACCCAGGTTAGAGGTAGTGGAGAGCGTATGAATCCCTACTACCAATTTTACGGTGTAATCAGGTTATTAGTCAGAAATAGTAGCTTTAGTTGGTTTTGTTTTTCAGGTTGTCCAGAATTTATTTCTGGTTCCCTCCCTCATCAAAATGTGATTTGACAATGTGTAAAATTTTGGTTTTAGGAGTCTCACCATCGAATTAAGTTGCAATTGTTTCCCTGTTCGGCAGAGTTAAGAACAGGCGGTCTGGTGTACCATATGGATGATAACTGTCGTAATTATCCTGTGGTGGGTGGTGATCCAGAGATGCGCCCTTCTCGAAACTACTGAATCCTTAGTTGTACGATTGCCTGCAGGAACCCACTTCCAGCCAATGACCAAGGTAATGGTATACACTTCACATCAATTCCTTTAAGTTTTCAGGCTGCCTGCCTCAAAAATTATCGGGATATATAAGGTGAGATGGCCAGACAGATTACGTGCCTTAATCAGTGTTTCCCCGACTTCTATCATCTTCAAAAGGAACAGAAGAGTTTGTGGTTGCTCGTTGACGCTTTATTAGATAAGTTGAACTTAGCCACCAGAGAAGATGTAGTAGATATTAATGGTAGGATGAAACGAGGCCTGATATTTTTGGGTGAGCTCGCTAATTGGTGTTGTGACATTGCCACAGAAAGCCAGGTTGATAGTCTGTTTCGAAATGAATAAGAACTAGTGGATCATCTTGAAGCAGTGAATAAACCAGTTTTGACAAACCATTTAGCTTCAGCCAATATTCTGATCACGTATCAGTTATCAATAATGCCATCTCAAAACTCTTTGGTAAGGTGCAAATCAAATTGAACAATCTCACTAAATATTTAAATTAATTTAGGGAAACCTTAAAAGACAGTGCTGCAGGAATGATACTTGAGCTTTCAAATGTCCTTCAGACCACCCAACTTTTACGTGCAGCTCTTACACAAAACAGGCCCATAGTATTCAGAAAGCAAATTTTGGATCAATGTAGTTCATATATTACCTGCAGTTTTGGTCTCACCAGAAGATTTAAGGAAAAATATAGAATTTTTAGTACAAGTAATTGATAAAGATGGGTATCGTATAGCTATTCTAAAGACAGTCTTTTTGTAAAAATGAAGGTACCTATAGTTAAGAAGATGCAGATTGGAAGTTGTATGATTTTATTGCTATCTCTTTTAAGTGGAACCATTCAGTTTGTATATTGCATAATGAACCCCACATTTCTTGCTGTCAATGGAGATGAAGTCATGACCATTAGAGACAGAGCTTTACAGTATTGCAGACCCTTCCAAGACCATCTTTGCTTTGTGCCCAAATATTTAGATGACGACATAACAGGGGCCTTATGCACAAAATCTGTTTTTTTTTTTTTTTTTCATGGAGCTACAGCTGAACAATTGGGAGAAGTGTGTTCTTTTAATTGTCAGTCTGGATCCCAGTTGATTATTACTCAGGTACGTCATGAAAGGTATTTCTTGACAAACGCCAAAGGCAAACTAGAATTAAAGTGAACTATTAGTACAAATGAAACTAGGATGTTGGATGGCAGTGAGCACCCAGGTGCTATTGATGTAGCTGTACAATGTGACTGTAGGTTATTTCTGAATTAGGAGATTCTAATTAGTGAGATGTATCCTTGTGACTACAATTCAAGCATTTTTATAAATTAAAAAATTAAATTTTTTAATAAGAATTTTTAGGGAATGTTTTACGGAAAAAAGGGAAATTTTAAAAAGGAAAATTGTTAGGGAAAATGGTTGTAAAGTTATTTTTAAATTTTTTTATAAAAATACATTTATTAAATGATTCTTTTTTTATTTATTTTTAATCCTTTAATGCACCATGTGTCTTATAAGCTACAAAATCATTTCTCTGTGTTGTAATCATATGGAGTGATTGTTCCGGCCTCGGTGCATGGTGTAGCTGTTTGTATACACACTGGCGTTATAAGGAAGTTGCAGAAAACACCAGTAGATGGCAGCAAACACCGATAGATGGGAGCAGCAGTTGGCAGAGGAGCTCAAACACCAAGTAAATCTATCTGGCTGCCATGTTATGTACCTGAGGAAGAAAATGTAACTGGAGTGTGTTATGTTGTTGTTTTCTGCTGTCTAAAGTATTTTTGAAGTAATATAAGGTAAGATATTCTTTTATATGGGCTATCACATTTTTTTGAAAATTGATGAGCACTAAAATATACTTTTAGTGTTTGTATCTAATCAGCTACATTGTGCACTTATGCATGTTGCAGGTATAACCTTGACATGCAGAGGAGGGAATGAAGCAAGGTGCTTAATGTGCCAGAAAGTAGTGAGGGTGATTTGGATCTTTCATCAGACGATTCCGATCACAACCTTATATTTAATCCTGATGCATCATCAGAGACTTCTAGTGAAGCAGAGAGTAATTATGAAGCCAATTCTGAAATATTTTTGTCTAAAAGTGGTCAACAAACAAAAGCAGAATGCAAGAAATCGGATGAAAAAGATGCAGTGAAATCTAAGCCTGCAAAGACTGGAGTGGTTAGAACAAATGAACATTCAAGGAAACAAATGTGTTACGGGGTAACTAAGCTCATTACAATATGTGGCACTGTGAAGAAATATCGAAATATAGTGTGGAAAGAAAAAAACTTGATTGTTCCTGAAGCACAGTGTAAGTTCCTTGGCAACACTAATTTGCCATCTACATTGCTGGAAATGCTGACTCCTTACTAGTTCTTCACTTATTTCTTTAAAGACGAGTTTTTTACAATAATTGTGGAGGAGTCCAATCTTTATAGTGTGCAAGTAAATCCAAACAAACCAGCCGATATATCTTGTGACGACATCAGACAATTTATACGCATTTGTATTATAGTCTGTTGTACATGTGCCAAACACTAGGCATTATTGGAATGAGGTTGTTGGAAATCAGCTGATAAAGCCAACAATGTCTGTGAATCAGTTCGAAAATATTAGAAAATGTTTACATTTCAATGACAACACAAATATGACTTTTAGAGACTAAGATGGTCATGAGAGACATTTCAAAATTCTGCCCATCATTGAGTTACTGCGAAACAGATTTATTAGTGTCCCGGTGGAAGAAAGTGTTTCAGTAGATGAACAGATGTTCTCCAAAAAAGCCCGCAGCTATTTGAAACAGTAGATGGCTAACAAACCACACAAATACGGCTAAAAGTTGTTTGTGATAAGTGGTATTACGGGATACGCCTATGATTTTGAAGTATTCACTGGAGATGAAAAAAGAGTAGATAAAAAAAGTCTCTAAAGAAGACCTGGGAGCTTGTGCAAATGTTGTTGTTCGCCTTAGCAGCATTGTGCCATGTCATATGAACCACAAACTATACTGTGAATATTATTACACAACCGTCTCTTTGTGCATTTACTTGCATAAAAATGGCATTTTTGGCACAAGGACAGTCAGAAGAAACAGAATTCCAGACTGCGAACTTCCTCCTGAAGAAGAGTTGAAAAAGCTCCCACGTGGAACTTCAGTGGAACGTACTGCATGTATTGAAGGTGTTGGACTATCAAATGTTGTGTGGAAAGACAACAAAACTATTATGCTACTTTCTACACTCACCGGTCAGTTACCTATGCAAGAGGTTACTCAATATGACAAAACATCTAAATCAAGATTACCTGTTGTCTGTCCAAAGCTCATACAGCTATACAATCAACATGGGAGGTGTTGATCTTCTGGACAGCATTATGGGTAGGCACAAGATCATAATGAAATCAAGAAAGTGGTACATATATAAATTTATTTTATCACTTTCAGACATGGATATTGTGAATGCTTTGATTTTATATAAAAGACTTGAGGCTGCTAAAGGCAAGAACAGCAAGACACTGAAGCAGGCAGATTTTCACATGGGAATCGCTCACTGCCTATGCCGCTCTGGCAGCAACAGTGTACGGCATGGAAGACCCAATGATGATCTGGAGGTGCAGATCCAAGCAAAAAAGTCGAAGGGACCCACAGCACACATGCCACCACGGGATGTGAGACAAGAACAAGTTGGGCATTTTCCTTCACATTTGAATGTAAGACAGCGTTGCAAAATGCCTGGTTGTGAAGGATTCAGCTAGGTGCAGTGTGACAAATGTGCTGTTGCACTCTGCTTCCATAAAGGTAAAAACTGTTATAAAATGTTTCATCTACAGTAAGCAAGAAGAGACCAATTACCTAAACAGTGACATGTAGGCTATGTAATATAAAAAGTACAAACTGTATTATGTATGGTTAGGTTAAGTTTTATTGATTAGGTTAGGTTTTCATTGATTACGTTACGTTTCTTTGTTTGGTTAGGCTAGGTTTCTTGGTTGCTTTGCATAGGTTTTATATTTGATTGTATGGTTATGTTGGTTTTGCCTATATTGTGATGCATACCTGTTTATTGCTTTTACGTACCTACATGATTCATTATCTACCATTTTAAGTTGTAGTATTGTGTATATAATCTTTTGTTGTCTTTCACATATAAATGTTTATGTATTTTCTGCTACTATGAGATACTTTTCCTTCGTTATTACTAAATTAATTTTAAATTTAAAAGGTTATGTCAAGTTGAAAATCAAGAATTATTCAAATTAAATTAATGTATGTCATTGTTAGGGTAGTGCATTTTGTAGCTAATCAGATACATACCACTAAATGATAATAAATTGCATTTCTCATTCAATAAGAATTTGGTTATTTTTCCCATTCTCAGAAATTAAATTTCAGTATAAGCCAATTTTTTTGACTCACATATGAAAATTCATGCATTTAATGGTTTAAAATGATTTTTTAACAAAAATTTAGGTCATAAATTTTTTAAAGGAGTTTAAAATTTTCTAAACAATTTTTTTATAAATTTTTTTGATATTACATTTTTTAAAACATTTTTTTTTGTTTTGAAATTATTTTTTGATACAAAAATATAACAATTTTCTTAAATTTTTCAAACAATTTTTTAATTATTTCGTGTAATAATTTTGTATATATATTTTAGAAATTTTTCACAATTTTTTTATTTTTGGGGTCAGAGTTCATCAGGGTCAAGGTCATGGGTCAAAGGTCACAGTTGAGGTCAATTACATCCAAGATGGCGGACAGTGAAGCAACAACCTGGCGGCTGGCCGGCTCAGAGGCTCTGAATCCCCAATCCCTTGTGGCCAAGTCTGCCAAACCCTATTACTAATGATTATGTGTTAACTGCAGACTTGCCAACTTTTAAAGTTTTCAATCAGTAAAATGAAAAAAGTATTAATACACGCGTAAACTGACCGCTGCAATTTCACATATACTAATTTTCTTAACATTCACACGTAATTTCAAGTAATAAAATTTCCACAATTTCACAATGAAAATTTAATACAATCTTACATTTGTTCAGTGTTTCAGACCAGAAACTATGATTTCCCCTAGAGAAGACTTGTACATCATCAAAATGTGTTTGCTTAGTATTACGTGCAAAGCAAAAATATACTTATTCCTCGCCTTGGGTGAAATATACATTAATTTAAGATAACTTCCATTTATAGTATTAATCGCTTACAATAAAAATATTAAAAATTCACTTTGTAATATACAAAATCTTTATTCTGTAATGATTTAAATTTGAAAATAACATTAAAACTTGTATATCAAAAATTTGCACATGCTCACATTCAAAGATTCAAACTGAGAAAGCTTACAAATTTTATTTAGAAAAACAAGCATTCCTTTTTTTTCTGCATTAAGTCAAATAGAGGAAATGAGGGAATTGTTTATCGCTGAATGAAAAACAATAGCAATTCTACTGCTACCTGTAGTAAGATAAATTTATTATTCTGTTTGTAGTTTTCTGTTGGTAATTTTCAGATTGTACACACACAAAACATGTAAAATAAATATGAAATACTGGTTGTAAACATGGCAACTAAAAAACTGAAATATGTACTGCATTCAGAATACTTGACATAAGATGTAACCTTGTTATACAGTTGCTTTGTCTATGAAGAAAACAATGAGCGTAAACAAATGCCATGATCAACGTAAGTTACCATTCCAACCTACCTTGTTTTTGTTATAGCAAGTCATACTTCTGGGGCTCCGTTAATTTTATTGACAGCAGATTGGATGGGGTTGGAAGAGACTTTTTAGTTTAACGTCTTTCATGAGACGAAGTTGTTTTGCATCTCTTCTTATGAGACTATCATTTTTAACAATACACTCTTTAAATGGAAGTTGAAAATATGCTCGTTATTTTGTAAACTCGTGATTTGACAGGTATCAGTTGTGACTTCGACAGTCACTTGTTTAGCACTCACGGCAATGCATTATTACATTAACAGTGAAAAATATTTTTATCTAAGCGTAATGCTTCAAAAGTTCATAATATTTCTGCAAATATCACTGGAATGCTATGAATACAATGAGAAAATAATAAATAATGCAATAACGACTTTTAAAAGACATAGTAGCAGAATATATAAACATAGCACAACACTGACTTGCTTTTTAAAACATGCCTAGTGTATTTTATGTACAATTATTTGTTTTAAAAATAATTTTATTTACGCATTCGCACGTTTTTAAAGTAAAAACAAACATGGCATTAATTTTGTCATTTTGTATTTCTGCTAACATCCATAAGAAACAAATAATATGAAATACCAAATACGTCACCATTTTTGTATACAAAATTGGGTCATGTGATCATTTTGTTAACAAAATCTGCCGATTCGGCCACTGCCAAAATTATTATATATATAACCTGTCAAGTTTTAACTTGACTAAAACATGATAAATATGTAGTTAGTACCAATCTGAATATTAAACACGCTTGAGATGTAAATATTTTTGGCACAGTTAGTTTTCCATACAATGAACATGTTATTTTTACACTGCAAAACAGATCTGAAATAATAGTTTTCTATGCCACCTACATTTCAAACATTTTAATAACCGTTTCAAAATTCATTATTTACAATACACACTGACTTACTGTTTGTAATTCCTATTTGCAACTCCTGAATACACGTTCTGTTACAATTCTTACTACACGTTTCACTGCAATTGATACAAATTAATTAGCTGAATCATTAAATTAATCGGTAATTTCGCGGCTTTCTGAAACTAGTAATCTCACTGTAGAACAAAAACACTGTTGCTTTGTGACAATTGGGAAAATGGCGGACCAAGCCATTCTTGTGTCGATAATATAAAATTTCACACATTGAACAAATGTATAGTTACACATGTTGCAATACTCAATCCTTTCTATTCATCCCGATATCGAGGTATCTAAGAATCAATTGTCCCGTCTTAAGTAGATATTCACTCTAAAATTTTTTCCAGAATTTTTTTTGGATAGAAAACAAATCTAATTTTCTTATGATCATTACTCTTACAAGACGAAACATGCCTATCGTTCATTTGCATACCAATGTCATCAAGAGGAGAAACAAAATACGTAAACCTCACTTTATCAAACTTATTATAAGGATCAACAGTTACTTTATCGTCATAAGAACTAGACGATTTTGTTTTCAAGGTTATGGACTTAAAATATTTGTGCGCGTGACAAGCTATCTAGTATTACCATGAGCTGGCACGTTCAAGATTTAACCTTGGAAATTTAACATGGGAGATAAGAGCGTGCTGGCAAGGAGATATGAGCGCGTCGGGTACGCGAGGTGCGATAAGATATTGCGTGTTTTATCGTGCTTTGTGTCTTTATCTTTTCGTGTTATCTATGGGCATGTACAGGTTATATCTTGTTTCTGACGTAGATAATGGTTGTAATTTGTTAGTGTGTTTCATATCGCTCCGTGTCATTAGAGAAGACACATCAATAATGCTTCCTCTGCATTCTCGCACGTCTAGGTATTATCCTAAGAAGGTATACCGTAATATTTTGTCTTTCAGTAAGGATGTCAATAAGGACGATAGATCTTGGACTGTTAAGATTGTTGATATAGAAGAGAGTTATATTTTGTTGTCGTTTTTGTACCGTTTTGGTCTTCAAGGTATAACCGCTAAAGCAGGTAGTGGTTTGTTGGAAATGTGTTTCTTCAGGAAGTCGCATACTCAAAAGGATCCTGCGCCTAAGCAAATTAGTGACATTGACACTCGTGATATAATGTGTTGGAAGACTTTTCCAGTTCATGAAGGGAAGGCCGATAATACTGCTGTTATTAGCGTGTTTGGTAACGCTACCGTGTTTTCTCGTCAGAAACGGAAGTTTGAACTTGGTGATCAGATTTGGTTGTATCGCAAGCTGGTTGGTACGACTGGTGATATGCATATTCTTGGTCATGCTGAATTGTGTTTTAATCCATAATAAATGTTTTTTGCCGTAATAATCGGTTTATGTTTTGTTATTGCATCTTTTCCTTTTTTTAAATTAGGCGTTTCTGTAAAATCGTAAAAAGGGTATGATTTCTGTACATTTGATGGAAAAGTCGTAAAAGTTGGCATGCCTGTGACTGAATATAATCAAGAGACACTAAGAAGGATGTTAATTAGAGTTTCAATAGACTTCAAATATTATGAAATTAAGTTCTTATATATTTATTAAGACCTCCATCCCTCACAAACTCAGATATGCCACATAGGCATCTTACAACAATATATCAGCAGAAAATCCACTTAACAACAAAGCTGATGAGCATACCAGCTGGTAAAAACCTCTGCCTATAAGCATACACCTAGTAAGTATAACTTCGAGATTGAGAAAAAACACTCCGCACATGCCACATACAAAAATACATATGCACACATGCATACACTTGAATGTAACCATTGGGAATCATCCTTCAATGAAGGTATTTGCAAGCAGGATAAAAATACCAATTTATTAACATACATGATTAACATTTAAGAAATGTTGAAGGTACAGGGGTGATTTCTGGCACTCCATATTAGTTCTGATCAAAAAGGCATACCTGCCATTCGCAAATTGGAGATAAACTGATAACACTAGACACACATTATTTCTCCATAAAAATAAATAGTGCTACATAATTAGGGGAAAAAGGTCAAGGGAATGGTTTGTAAGGTTTTAGTTTTCACAAAATCCCAGTTTCTTCTTAAACCATGTTGAGATCTTTTCCTAGGACACTGTTCTAAGACTATTTCTCTCCATTAACAAATAACACTGCCTAAGCCATTATCACCCAAAAGTTATTAACAAATAAATATAGGCTGTTTGGAGACTTACCCAAAATATTTCAGGAGGTGAATTGTGTTGAAATTGAGGTAAGCATATGTAATGCAATTTATAGCCTATCTCAATTCCAAAGGGATATTCCCTTGAATTTCAAGTTTAGAAACTGATTTTATAAAAATTTCAGTAATGACACTGAATTGAACTATAATTCTCTGGATGTTTTGTGCTCTTGAAATCTTCACCCTATGGATAAACTTACCTCCTGCCAAATTAAATTAATGACAAGTACCTTCCCTCTTTTTGAATACAATTTGTTTTTACTTAAAGTTTTATGGAAATTTGATGCCATCTTATTGAGCAGTACATCCAACTTAACAAAAAAAAGTCCTCTTGTGTTTAGGACCCACCGGTTCCTTTTAATCTGTATTATAAAGGGCTTATTAACATTTCCCAATGTTATGCCTGAAGGCTTATCAGGGAACGGCTTACAAACTAACTTGCGTTCTAACAAACTAATTCCCATTCCTTACTTAGGATTCAAACCCAGGACCTCCAGAACCCAGATCGGTGGTGCACCAACCGACTGTGCCACGGGAGATCAGCATTTCCTTTTAAAATGCATAAAAAGTTTAAGGAGGTGACGATACAATGGCTAGCACAAGGAAATATTTCATTTATGTGGTGGTAAACACATGATAAGCAGCCAATATTAGGCCAATTGTTCCTGAAAGTACATGTGTAATGAAACAGAAGGTGTGTGCTGTGCTTACATGTGTGTAAGACTGCAGTGTAGACAGCATGTTGAGGTTTACACCAGAGGAATTGGCAGACGTGCATTTTAGGTACAGTGCAGCAAAGCTGCAGGGGTGTGAGAGAACATAATTTATACCCCAGCAGAAATACTCAAATTGCACATGACCCTTCTACATGGGATGTTTGGCACAGTTTCCCAACACATAAGGTAAACAGGTACGTTGACCATCATGATAATTATTGTATCTGAAGTTGTTTGTAACTTGCGGACTGATTTGAACCTTCATGCATGTCAAAACTAGATTTAAGTGATAAGGATAGGTTAAAATATACGCACAACATACAATTGTGTTACATTAGTAGATTTCCCAATTAAGCTTCACTTAAGAATAGTAGGCTCAATAATGGTTGCTTACGACGTGTTTAACTACATGGGTATGAAGCAGTGTATATTTTTTACAGTATCACATCACATTAGGTGATGTAATAATGACATACTGGGTGGGACGTCTTATTTCCCACCCCAAAATGTTGCACACTTTAATTTGTAAATATTTTTATACATGGTGGAATATTTTAACTTGTAAAAATTAAAAAAATATGGGCGCAGGTGGATACCATATTTAGGGACACCCGTTATTTGCAAAATTTGCTTTAGTTATTTCAAAATGCAAAATAATCAAATGCTTTGTTGAAAGTGGGAAAATTATGTATGATTGAGATAAGAAGCAAAATACCTACTTGGTTTGAGTGATTGATTGTAATCATTTATGCTGAATATATTTTTAGAATGTTTTTTATAATCAACTGCTTGTGGGAACAACATTCAATAGTGTTGAATGAGATGTTCAAACAACAGCTTAAAATTATGTTAGGTTTGGAAAATGTGTTGATGTTAGAATTGGCTGTTATAAGGGAGAATTTTATATTTTTCATAATGTTACCATTACAATGTACCAGTATTAAAAATAAAATATAAAGAGATTTTCAAGTACCATAAACATACATGCACCAACAGCAGCAGCACAGCATATAAACAATTGGTCTGGTACAAATATAAAAAAAGTTGTGCTAATCTCAATAGCATCAGCAGAGAAAACCAAAATCCAAAAGGTTGAATATGATATTTTACCAAACTGCCTTTTGGCGAGAAACATGAATACATACTATAAAGTTATTTAGTGGAATCTTTACGTTTTTATTACATACATATTATGTAAACAAAGCTATATAAATAAGTCCAAACAGTTTTTATATGTTACAGGACCTATTTACGGTAAAATTGTTAGGCTATGGAAATGTTTTACATCTATCTTTTGCAGGATAATTATTTTTTACAATTACATTTCTTTACAATTACATTCAGCAATTTTATATTCTGTGTGGGAATAATGCTCCTGAATCATGCATTTGCTTATATTTTATATGTCCATATCAAACTGTCTATTCTATAAGCAAAATGGAAAAAACATTTTTTTTATTCATCTGATAAATTTTAGCCATTACATTTAATTAGCACTTTGATTCAATATTTTACTGAAGGGAAATTAGATATACACATAATTTATTGATTAAAATATTGTATTACATTTTAAAAATAACAAAATTTTTCGACAAAACTTTAGAAAAGGTGGCAAAATGTATATTGAAATAAACTAAAAAACTGACAAATTCATGGAAATATTTTCACAGAAAAACAGATGTATCTATTTATATATTAATATTTGTTTCTAAATTTTTTCATTAAATAAAGTGATTTAAGAAATTGTCATGCAACTGCTAAACTGTTATGCAACACAGGTAAAATGTTATACAAAAACAGCAAACGGCTATAAAAATGTTCAGAATGAAAATACACGTTGGTATGATGTATTACCTACATGCCTGGTGTTGTATTGTTGCTGCTGATTAATTTGTGTGTACTTTAAAATGAAACAGTGTGTCATAGGCACTTGCATTAAGATGATCATTTTTGTTAAGTCGGACATACTGCTCAATAAGGTGGCATCAAAATTCCATAAAACATGAGAAAAACAATTGTATGCAATTGGAGGGTGGCCACCTCTATAATTTTTATAAAGGCTGAAGATCTTTTAAAACTGGTTTTTTCATAGAATGAGATATCCATAACACAAAACATTATTCAGAGAATAATAGTTTTATTTAACATAGTTTCATATATTTTGCAGAAATACTATTTATAAATTTAATTTTCAATTGTAGATACCACCCTTAGGGCCTGTAATACTACCGTCTGATATAAGTGTTGAATAATTATCAGCTGACAAAGTTATCAGCAGTGTGTTGCCAGCTCTCATGTATTACGACCACCTGATAGCACGTGCATAGCTATAAGCAAGTTATCAGGAAGTTCGGACGATACCTGGTATATTTTTCTGCTTGTTGACAATAGAAATCACCATTAGGAATCAAAATATTGTAACAGGTGGGTTAGTTGCATTGGCGACATCAACTCTGTTGTAGTATTCTAGGGACAAAAGGTGTTCACAATTTACATATTGTGCTTTTTCTGTTAGAAAGTATTGAGAGGTTACTGAGCAAGAGAGGATGGAAAAGACAGATTTCCAGCAAAAATGAAAGTAGGGTCTGTGAATTACAGTATTGAAGACTGAAGCATGTTTTATAAATAATGTTTTCTTAAATTGTTGTTAGAATATTTGAAATGTATGTGGACGTTAAAGAAAACTGGTTTTACCCTAATTTATTGTATTAAATTTCTTATGAATTTTACGAGGAAAGTTAAATTTTTTGAACATGTTTACATTGTGCATTTTGTACATCTGTTAAACAGTGACATATTTATTGTGTTTTGAACTTGCGGAAGGTTTTCAAATGTACGTGGTCCAAATAAACGCCCTTTATTGTAATTCATTACGTTAAAAATGCAATGCTATTTATGTGTTGAATATTTCTCGCATCGGTACGAACAGCAACATATGTATCACATTCAGTTCTTCAGATGAAGTTAAAACTTTTGAGTTATATTAATTGAATGCTATTTCCGTACAAATAAACTTTTCCACTGTTTCATCAAAACAATGTGAGTTCCAATCACCACTCTCTCATAATAAGAACCACAAAACAATCATGTCTCACGAAAGACAAACTATAGTTCCCCTACCCACCAAAAAAATAAACAGAACCTGAAGTAGTATTTACATTGTGAGGTTTAAATTTGTTGGTTTCAAGAGCGGAAATGTTTGCTAATTGAATAAGTCAGCACACGACAAACCCTTTTACGAAGTGGCATACGTGTTAATTCATTTCACTGAGACGACTGCTCTAAAGAGGCACCTACGACGATCTACATTTAATGAAATACGCAAAAATAAAAATAATGAACTGCATATATAATATTCCGATAACACCAGCAACAAATTCTCACATACACATAAATTTTGACGGAAGAAAACACTATTGCAGCTGGATTTCCCCGGGCTAGTTAACTTAATTTACTTATTATTTGGTCATAAAAGAAAATTGTAAAAAATAAAAAAACCGATGCAGTTACAAGGGCAGAAAAGGTAAGTTATTTGAAATGTGTGTCGCCTTTGCATTTCTAATGCCGTGAAACATTTCATCCAAACACCATCAGAATCGCTGTCAAATACAATTTATCTCCTGCTACATGCTGCCATATTGCTTAAGCACACAATTTGACATCCTGATATATAGCTATCAGTAGGACCAAGTACCTGTTAGCTTTATCAGCTGATTGCCTGCCAAATAGGCAGTATCAGCGAGTCGTAACACAATTTTTTGGCTATCTAGCTGATAAGTAAAATCAGGCGTTTATCAGATGGTGGTAATACAGGTCCTTAGGAATTGGGCTCAGCTAAAAGTTGCATTACATATATCTACTTCATTTTCCACTAGGCAACACCTGCCGAAATATTTTTGCGTGAATTTCCAATGAGCCTGTAACATGATTTTGAAAATACACAATATGCAAAGGGGAAATTATAATGTTCATTAAATTTATTTAGTTATATAAATAAGCAGAGTTATACCTTTTATGTGGTTTATCATCTTGTGATTCTCCAACAAATGCCTTCAATTCATAGTCAACACCACATGGTTTTCCTGTATCTCCTGGTGCTGGCTGAAGTGTCACAGACGCTGGACAGTGAGGTGGTAATTCAAAGTAGAATGGGAATGCATTTGGCCCCAACTTCTTAATTAAACGTTCCTACACAGAAACCAAAGTCACTCATCACTGATGTGTAATTATCTGTGGTATTTAGTCAGTACAACTGAAAATCTAGCTTGTGGAATAAGCTGCTTATAATTTTACTGTTCCTCACAATAGCTGTATACATCCTCAGGGGATATATATATATATATATATATATATATATATATAATATATATATATATATATATATATATATATATATATATATATATATATATATAATGTCAAAATCTGCACATTCATACTACGCTTTGAAAAGAGTGTGAAAAACAGAACTACAATAAATTTCAAATATAATATTTCCGTCAATAATTTGTTACAAATGCTGTAATTGTATTCTCATTTTGTTAATCTTACGAATCACATGTACAAACGTGACTCTCTGTTACAAAGTTTTAAGTAAATTCTAAATCTCTTGTGGGGGGGGGGGAGATGTCAAGGCCTACCTACCTATCTAAACTTTTAAGAACTTCATTAATTATCCCCCTTGTAGAGGAAAGTAAGCTCATTAGCTATATCAGTAACTTTTTTAAGGAACGCCTATCAAGCAACTCTGATATAATTCTCAAGTAACAATTTTTTTCTAGATTTACTTGAAAACATGTTGTTGTATTCACCCATCTACACCCCAAGAGAGATTTAGAATTTACTTAAATCTTTGTAACAGAGAGTCACTTTTGAAGATGTGATTCATAAGATGTGATTCATAAGCATTAGAGATGAGACAAGAGAAATAAGAAACAGTAGTGAGATAATTACAAATATACACGTGCCATACCTGAGACTTGAACCATGGAAACCTCGTACAACAAGCTAGTGTGCAACTAATTGCATCTACGATTCATAGCATTAGCTACGGATGTAATCAAATGTTTTGGTAATCAGGGTTTAACAAACCTAACTATTTAGAGGTCTGTCATTTTGAAAATAATTCTCTGAGCCACTCAAATTGTATAAATTGAAGTTTGTAGAAATTGGTTGATTGGTTCCCAAGATATGTCATAGAAACTAATTTTTTTCATGTGACAATCTACATAAGTGTTAGACAAAATGTTATGTATTAGCAAATTTCCTAATTTTCATGGATACAGCCAGCATATTAAGTTTGATTGAAATATTTTAGGGCATAAGACATACTAAACTAAAATATTTACATGGCTGCAAATATTTAAAATATGTGACTAACCCCTTACATTATATAATTTTTCTTCTTAACTAGTACAATGGGGGATAACCATAGAATAAGTTATGGTTCTATTGCATCAACTCCATCATTTCATTCTGAATTCCCTCAACTGCCTCATGTGAAGCTAGTGGCAGTAACCGTAGGTGGCTGCTTTATGGACCTGGCATTTCCTGTATCAATGTGGTGGCAGGTCAAGTTTGTCCTTGCAAGGTAATTTGGTCCACACAAGAATGCAACTTTATTTCATTTCATAATTCAGAGACAGCATTCTCTTGTCACCAGTTGAAGTTTTATATCGTTTTTACTAGCAGTTTCTCCATTACTTATGGTAGAGGACATTCAATTTGATTCATATTAGGAACTTCTGGAACATTTAGATGAACCTATGTGATCTGCTTAAAAACCCGTATCACAGCCACCTCTTCAAGACAAATGGCACCGTTGGACAAATTAATCATTCCAACTGGCAAATTGTCAAAATTTGAAAAGACCAATGTCCTTGCTACAATGACACTGCTTGGCAGGATGCCACCTTTCTCTGCTGGGTCAATAAGATCCAAATGTCTGACAAATTTTCTGGGACATCAGCCCGTAATAACAATATCACTAGAAACAGGCAGCACAGCACAAACTACTAGGCAGCTCATTAGTGAGGACAAATCCGGTCATGTTGATTCCACTAACTCAGTACTATCATCCTATAGCATATGTCAAGTATTGATACAGCATCCCAGCTTACATAGTATATAAAGCCAATTAAGACATTCCACCTATTTCTTCTATGTTAATAATGTGCTCTAGGCTGAAGTCACCAAGTAAGTTCACCCTTCTCTTACATCTAACTGGTGTAGTCTCAACTGTAACCGTGGTCAAATTGCAATGTTTCATACAGTTTTCTGGCAGTCACTGGGTGGAAGGCCCGAGGATGTCTGATCTTACCACTATTATGGTCGCCCTAGTGTCAGTGGCCATCTGACAAGGATTATTACTCAGGCTCTGTTTCACAAATATGGAATATAAATCCTGTTTCACAAAACATATCTGTCAGAACATTGAGAATTTCCTTCCAGCAGTCACTGCCTACTTTCCTGCCACTGCTGCTTTTGTAGTCAGTAGGCTCTCAGCTGCCTATCCACATGACCAACGCCCAAACCATTTGTGTGAGGGGTAGTGAAGCTCTGTAGTGGGAACCCTGGAAGCGATGTCTTTCACAGTTATCTGCATCTCCTTCAGTGTCATCTTGATGATATTTTTGTCATCTTTTCTCAGCGTCCCTACCCATACAGGACATTGAGATGATAGCAACTGTCTTGTTGAATCCACCTCCAGTGCCCAGGCCAGGTCGTTCTGCATGGTATAGGGTGTACCCAGGCATACCGCTTGCCATACCTATATGTCAGCAATGGCTTCACAGTTGGCCATGTTGAGCACGTTGCCAGTGTTGGTCACTGAACCGTAGCTCCAAGGCTGACATCAGTGTGAGGCACTCCAGTAGATGTTGCTCTGGCAAACATTTGTTATATGCTCAGTGCAACTGTGAGGTAGTAAGCCAACTGTTAATCTGACCAATCATTAAGGGTGACAACTATTTCAAACTGATGCTGGTACTCTCGCCATGGTGTCTGACCATCATAACAACGCAACTTAATTGAGACTCCCTTCCCCACCACTGGCTGCGAGACACCAATGCGCAGAGCTGCTGGCCATCCTCTCAGGTTACTATAATGGTTACGACTTGCTATATGTTCCTCCTTATCTCCGCTGCTGGTGCTGTGATAGTGGAACTCCACTGCTGACTTAGTTCTACCATTCCTTCTTTAATGCCCTCCATTTTTGCTTCATTTCATTCTCAATTGTCCATTCTTTCATTTACACTGTTTATTTTTCATTTACATGGTCAATTGTCTCGTCCACACAATCAGTTCTCGTACTCACTAACTTGCTAATGCCTTTTATTTTCCTATCTACGTTTTCATTTACTGTGTCCATTTTCCTTTCAACTAGTTAACTCATATTATCAAACTTTTTACTTCCTTCTTAACACTATTTCCACTGTTGCTCACTTTTTTTTTTATGCTACTTATATGATTATTTACATCTTCTTTCAAAAATTTATATTTGTGCTCACACTAACCATTTGGCTACCCAGCACCTCAATTAATGCTTGAAAAGATTTTAGTTCAGCGGACATTTTTTCTCGAACATTCATTGCGATGCTTGCACAAAACAGTCTTAAATTTTCAGCCAGCTGCTACTAAAATTAATTACGTTTTTTATATCATTAATAACTAGTCTAATGCCTAACTTAATTTACAATTTAATGCCTACATCCCAATTCTGACACCAGTGTTATAAGTCACCAGAGGCAAACCCATGTTCTTGAGAAATGAAGGTATGAATAAAAATCAAAGAACTAAATTGAATTTCCTAATTTATTTTCAGTTATATAAAAATACACATAGCTATTAAGTACAATATTAAACTACCTATATCAAATTTTAACACTGTATTCTCAGTGAGCATAGTAACCAATGTAAATCTCAAATGAAAGTCCTTATCACGTTCTTTAGACCTGCAATATTCAATCAGAACTTACTATTTACACATATTCAAACTGTCTTCCCATCATTCCAAATGTTGGTCACTCTCACATCCAATCCCACAGTCCTGCCATTCAGCATCACTCTACACTATACAGATGCTTGCAGACTCACTCATCACTGTTGTCGCCGCAAGTCACTTTACTGGCACCATACATCTGGTGCTTAAGGCAATACAAGGCTCTACACTCTCAACTCAGATGCCCATCACAGCCTATATAGACCAATGAACCTGCTACAGAGGTTTCTTGTACCCCGAGTCATGCTGAGGAAGGTAAGGGCAATGACCAGAACATTCTTGCAACAAAAACCGCAGTTATTAAACCCTCTCAATTACGGAAGTGGCACAAGTCCCAATTGCCCTATCAGGCATGTCAGTCAACAGTGGTGGCCAGTTTGTACCTCTGCTTTTCAGTTCTACAGTTACCGGTAATATCAGCAGGCACCAGAAGAGGGAAGGTGAAGACCACAAAGAAAAAGTGCAGCATAAAAAAATTAAATTATTTATTAATCAAAAATGCAGTAATGTTTGAGGACAGAAGCCCAAAAAATTAAGGTTGGGGAGAGAATGTTAAGAAGATGGGGGGGGGGGGGGGAACGAATAAGGTTCTGCCAGTGCAGCTTTTAATAGATGTTTTTTTTCAGAAGTGATTGAAGACTTATTCAGTGGCAAGAACAGGAGATTAAGTATTTCAGTCTTATTTCTATAAGAATGTTCTAATATATATATACATATTTGACAAGAAAGCAGCGAGAAACTCACAAGGTTTCAATCTTAATTACAGTAAAAGCCCGAAACAATGCTGCTGTTGGGGGAACATAACTCAGACCCGCATTATAGCTTTCTGCGCTATACCGAGAGTAGCCCAGTACAGTAACAAAAAAAAATTAAGACAGTGTTCTAATGGCTCAAATGTTATTTACTGACATAACTCGTGAAACCTTTAGCCCTTTTCTATCTGAATTTTATTTTATCTGCATCACTGGACTTAACAGCGCCCAAGGGAGGGAAACAGAAGAAGAGAAACGTAGTTGGATGAAGAGGGTCACATGCATTAAAGCAAGAATGAATGAGAAAAAAAAACATTCCCCAGGCAAAGAATGTACTTATTCCACCAAGGGCGGTGTTCGCTGTGCGTTGTCTGTCACGCGTGTTGGAGAAGAGGGTTCACCACCCCCCCCCCCCCCGCCACCTGCTGGGCCTGGTTGGGCAGAAGTGAGAATGAGAAATGAAGCTTATGTCTAAATTAAACTAAACAAAGATCAAATGCATGCTTACACTGCAGATGGAATCTATCAGTGCCGCACGTGTTGTGAAACATGTAGCTTGCTTGTCCGATTTGCATTTTACAAAGGAAAACTAAAACAAAAGCAAATTATTTGTGGCATGCAAAGAAAGGCCACTTTTCTGCATTAAGCCTTGTCCACAATAGCTCAACCGCAGTCCGCGACGCATGTCCTAACGTGCATGTCTTCAGGACAATAAAACTGTGCGCCTCAAATTGCTGAATTCTTTATTTTTTTTTTTTTAACGGGAAGACATACTGAATAGGCGTTATATACACAGTATAATCAAAGTTTCCACATCATAATTATAATGATTTTGTAGAGCTATACCCTGTAGGTGATTAATTTTTTTTAACTCAAAAGAGGGGAGTAAACTCAGGGCGAGGCAACACTCTCCAAGTGACAGGCTTTCCAGCTGGGACCCGTGGGTGCCCGTCATCCCCGGACATGACAAGAAATGAGACCCTAGGATGGACCGGTGCTGGAATGCAAGGGTGGGGGAAATGGGAGTATCCCCCCAAGAAAACCCGCCAGTAAGTAGCATTGTCCACCACGATTCCCACATGCGAAAAGACAGGGAGTAAACCCACCAGATATCGAACACAGATCGCAGTGGTGGGAGGTGAGCGTCTGAGCCACTGTGCCACTGCTGCCCGGCGATTAATTATAGGACTGTAAATAACTTAGAAGCACGAATTTTGAGACCCACCTTAAATTTCAGATTTTTTCCCCCCCAAAAATTGAAGGTTACACCCTATATATCCGCTATATACAAATTATAATCAAAGTGTCTGCATCATAATTATAATGATTACATAGCGCTATATCACGTAGGAGATTAATTATAGGCATGTAAATTACTTAGTCCCTACCTTACCTGGAATCTGAACCCAGAGCCCCTTGCATTGCAAGCCAGTTTTATACCGAATATGCCACATAAGTTGGCATTCTTTAACAACAGTATTCCAGCGTATTTTAATTTTCTTTAGTTAAACATTATGGCATCAAATTAATGTAATTGCTTAAATGCATTACGCTATACAACGCATACACATTTCATGTTAACTTGTAAGTGTCAGTAAATACTTGACAGCAGGACACTTGCAAGTATGATATATGGCTTGAAATGTGGTAATGCCATCTCCCACTTATCGAACGCCCAGATAAGATGGAAAAGTTGGTACAGTAACATTTTTTTGCCTGTTTACAACCAAACAGAAGAACAAGTATAATAGGGTCACATGAAAAAAGGACTGCTAGGAATTCTTCCGTCAAAGACATTGCACCACACCAAGGAAACTGAATACAGAAAAACACACCATATTGGCTGTAATGAATCAGTAAAATAGATCTTGGCTCTGAACAGAGGGAGAACACGGGCCCGCTGCCCCCCCTTCCCGTTCTCCAGCAACATCATCGACTCACGACCACCCGCCAACAGACCACATGCCAACCTGACAGCACGCTTTCCTCTTATTTATTTATTCCGGCCGGGGGACATAAATGGCCCCGTGGTATAACCAAATCCGCGCAGAACAGAATGCGTTATTCCGGGATTCCACTGTAATTATATGAAGTATTAAAATGTTTTTAATTGAAAAAAGAACATTGAGTTTGGTTGTTCAATTTATAGAAATGTTACATTGATAAAGAGCTGAAAAATTACACAAGAAATAATGTAAACCATAAAGTGATAACTTCAATCTTCAACCCACATGTCAGCTAAAATTATCATCAAATACTTCAGAATTGTATCCTTATTATTACTATTTTGATAAAGTGAAGAAAGCAGAGCTATTTTTGTCTACATACATGGGGAACTTATATGGTCCTTGGACATTTCATAGGAAACAGGATCAATGAAAAAAAAAGTGGCTAAAATTGACTTTGCAATTAACTTTTACATTAATGGATATTCTTTAATAAAATAAAATAACTATAAGGAAATATGACACTTGAAAAGCTATCACAAAACTCAATTCCAAATGGCATAAATTTATAATTACGTAAATAATTTTAGCATATTTTACCTGAAGCCTTGTGAGAGGTCGTTTGGCAGCACTGCTGTCTTGAGGGTATATCTGCTCAGATGCCAAGTACAGATCTTTCCGAAATGTCAATCCCAAAACATCAAGATCCTCACGGCCATATCGAAAAGCTGCAAGTACATGGCCAAAAACTCTACGGTCCTTCACATATTCTGGATCAATCAAAACCACCCCATCTATAAAACAAAGAAAATTGATTCAAGTTTTACTTTTTAAGTAAAGAGGTGTATTAAAAGATAACTACATTTCTTATGCATGTAAAAAAAATTGTGCTCAAAACTGCATACACAAAATCCAGCTACTGGAAAAGATAATGATGTCATTGAGTTATGAGAAATGATTATCTAAGAAATGTTGTGATGGCCCTAATTTTTTGCAGATAAGTTTAATCTGTACCTGGGGATTTAATTTATAATGTTTATAATTACAGTAATTCTTTGGTATCATTCATGTTGTCAACTCTCACAATATTACATTGTTTTCAGCATTATATTATGTGCATTCATTATAACAATTTTAGTCAAGTATCAGGCAGTAAAATACTAGGAAAGAAGTGGCCAGCCACATCAGTTAACATGAGCCAGGGAGGCATCAACCCTCTACCCCTCCTCTCCTATGCTCCTAGCCATCCACCATGGAGGGAGGGATTTTTCAAATATATCACAGAACAAGTAATATTCATAATTGATTATATGTACATATATATATATATATATCAATTGGTGTAACAAATGTAAAACAAAAGCAAATTTAATTATTCTTCAATAAATACATATTCTTTATTGGACATATGCAACATTCCCAGGATACAGAAAAAAAATTGTATGGCAAATGAAGGGAAACAGCACACTGTCCATGTTGGAGGGTACAAAGTGACTTTCTTGTTCAATATTTATGTTTAAGAGACATTTGTCAGCATGATAGGACTTCACTTGTGCGAAAGACTCTATCTATGATGATCCAAGCCTTCCGAGATGTGGGGGAGGTACTATAACTACGACTCTTTTGAAGGGTCAAGTAATTTAAATGTATCACAATAATATGGTGGACTGCGGCAGATACCGGTTGAGTCACCTGTGCCTATTTTTTAATATCTATGCAACCCACACACAATACTACCCATGCAACAGAAAATCTCCTCCGCTGTAAAATAATTGTCTTTTGTGTAGCAGAGTTCCATGCCATGTACTTACTCGTTACAGCGGCACCTCTTCTGTTAATTGAATATTTGACGCAGTTGTCAGCCTGCACCAATCAGCGGCGCAAAAATAGTGAATAACGACAAAACATAATGTGTGTATTGATTAATTTTCATCACTACAGTAAGCAGCGACTTTATATTTGTGTCACATGACGAGAAACAATGGCTCGAAGTGAGACAGATGTGCATTACTAAGGATGCAATCGTCACATACCAACGTATTCTGTAAATATTGCAATAATCTGTTTCAAAATTATAAACGGATGTGCACTCTTTGAAAATTGACTGCTTCTCAATGCATTGCTGACATAACACCACCCGTTCACCACTTACTGTACTGACCATGAATCAACGTGCCGGTGGTGTTCTGCTACAATTGATGTTACGTTAGATGGGTTGTATTGTGTGCAGGTTGCATAGATATGGAAAAATAGGAGCGGCCAATCACCCGTTATACTGTCGAAGACCAAGTTATCTCGGACTGCGGCTGTGAACAGATAATAGTAAATACTTATTACCATTCAACAAACAGACACACCTGATCAGTGGATTGGATTGGACGATTGGAAAGGGCTTCTTAATGTCTCCCAGTGTTATGCCTGAAGGCTTATCAAGGAACGGCTTACAAACTAACTTATGATCTAACTTAAACTAACACCCACACCTTACCTGGGATTCAAACACAGAACATACCGCACCCCAGACTGGTCATGCACCAACAAACTGCATTATGGGAGGTCGGTACACCTGATCATGATGAATGCGTTGACAAATACAATTTCATGCAGAACCAATAATTTTTTAACATACTAAGATAATAATGTTCTAGCTGGGGTATAATTGATCAACAACATAGACACTGTTAAAGTTAGTCTATCATATAGCATTTTCCAGGGTGGGAAAAGTCCTCTCACCAGAAAGAACACTGCAATTTGATGGAATAACTATTTACATCTGATTTTCTCACTTCAGTAATTATTTTTAACTGACGAATTAAAATATAAAAAAATAGAGGGCTGCTGCCACTCTGAATGTTTTGATCTTTAAATGGAAGCTTGGCAACAGATGACTAACATGCAAGGGGCCACAGTGGTTTAGTGCTAGGGGCCACAGTGGTTTAGTGCTAGGGGCCACAGTGGTTTAGTACTCAGACTAGTTGCCTCCCACCTAGGCGAACCGGGTTTGTATTCCACCAGGGTTGCTCCTGGATTTTCGCATGTGGGAATCATGGCAGAAGATGCTGCTGGTTGGAAGGTTTTCTCGGGGATATCCTGTTTTCCCTGCCCTTACAGTCTGGTGCTGCTCCATACTCACCTCGCTTCACCTTCATTGGATTGTAAGATTTTGATGTTGGTAGCTGCCCAAATATCTTCACTCTACTTCATCAACATGCAAATCAGAAACACATGAGGTCAAGTAAAAAATTATTTGTGTTCTGGCTGTAGAATTAATTTTAACCAACATAAAAAAAAAGAACACATTTTTTAACATAATCTGCTTCCTTATCAATATACCATATACATCTGTCGACAAGCTTTCGTATTTCCTCTTTGTAAAACAATTTAAACTGAGATGTGAACTATGAATGAATGCATCACTATCCTCGTGTCCCTCATCGGTAATGAGAATTCATCCTTGCAAGGTTGCTTTCAGAGGAACATAATAGGTGGAAATCTGATGGGGTAATATAAGGATTACCGGGATTACTACGTTTCTACAGTGCGTCAACAGTGTAGGCAGAGGTGTGTGTGGATGTGCATTTTGGTGCAACAACACAATGCACTTGGATAACACTGCTCTGTGCTTCATCCAAATGTTAGGATTAGCTCATTGGTGGGCATAATGCTGTAATGAGCACTGTTGATTATTAAGCATTTTTCCTAATAATGTTTCAATACTGGCCCTTGAGAGTTCCAGAAAGCTGTAAGTATCAATTTCACCTGATGGTTAACTTTTAAACTTTTTTGTGGTTGACAATTGTTCATGTTTATATTCCATACTATGTATTTTACTCTTATGCCCATGGTAATGGATCCCATAAGGAAACCTTATCATCCATGAAAGTATGGACCCGATGATGTTTGCAGTAATCTCAGTGGAGGTTTATTTTTGTGATTGTTGAAAGTTTAACTATTGATACACATTTTTGGTGTTAGAAAAATAATTACAAAATAAAATGGGGAATTCATACAACACTAGTTATTTAACTCTTCTTTATAACATATGTCAAGCATTTCAAAATGTTAGGCCTGTTTGTGAAAAAATTTCAGAGCAGGGACATGTGCTTTTTTCCTGCAAACAATTTACATTTGGATGGACATGGATTCTAAACTGGTAAAAAGTAGCACAAAAGTAACCTCAGTATTTATCAAAGCTTATAATTCCTTAAATGAAGACATTAAGAGTGAAAATCCAATACAACCTCATTGAGCGTTTATTTCAAGGCAACAGAACAACAGAATAAAATGAGTAACCAAAACTTGAAGTGAGAAATAAACTTTTTCAAGAAGAAGAGTTTAAGGAAAATTACACGGTTATATAAATGGAAACTGTATTCGAGTATAACCTGAAATAGCATGAGAAATGATTACACAGGTAAGACCATCAATGCCAAAGTTTTGCATCATGGTAGAATCTATTCAACATTCTTTATATCTTCCAGAGTTAAAATTGCTCAAGTATGGGGTGGAAACTTGACACTGCGATGGCTCATTAAAAATGTGTAGTCAATGTTTCCATGTTTGTTTAACGTATGGTGAATATATTTTAGGGTTCAATTTATATGTATTAATGAGGATGAGTCATGCAGAAATAAAGATAAGTTCCAACATTTGATGCTAGTAACAAAAGAAAATTCTAGTTGTGTATTGTGGTAAAAAATTTTCCTCCACCTGGGGGAAAAATTTTCCTCCACCTGGATAAAAAAATTTCCTTCATCTGGGGAAAAAGTTTTTGTCTATCTGGGTAAAAAATGTATGCCATCTGGGTAAAACACAGACATAAATACAAGGCAGTAATAAACACTAAGATGATGCACTGTACTAGTGTCCGAGTGACGAGAGAAATGGATGTAAACAAATAATTAAGGATGGAATCCTCGATACCGCAATACTTTGACACCCTCAATACTTTATATTATAGAGTACCCCATAAGAATATCCAAACGTATCTAATTTCAAGACACATTATCTAGTGTCATAATTATGGTATGAGCATACCATAACTTTTGGAGTGTGTACTGTAATTTTGAAACGCATACCATAACTTTCGGAATGTGTAGTACAATAATTTCAAAAAGTGTACCATAATTTTATCGGTGTAATTTGGGCGTTTCAACGCACTCATAAAATTTGACCTAGGTCAAGCAGTTTGCAAGATATTACAGCAACTTTTAAATGTGTACCATAATTATTTTGGCTCGCAGTGAGAATTCCAAAGCTTCCTGTAAGCATTCCAAAAAGCCTTCGCAGGTCAAAATCGGACAAACTGTTAACACTTATTAAATTTTAAATGTAAAAGTGTACCATAATATAACATATTTTATTTATAGCATAATATTCACACAGCTGCGAGCACCTTGAGGTGTTTTAGGCAACCCATACATACCACAATGATTTTTGGCATAATTTACTTTAATGGCACATAATTGAGGTACAATAAAAACAGGTCGAGAGTTGAGAGCGAGTGCCGGTAAGAGCGAGTGAGTAACTTGAGTTATTACTGTACACCCAATACATACCACAATTATATGCTGCACCAAAATTTTACATTAAATTAATTTTTATCCGATTAATCAATTTTATGGTATATATTTTAGGTACAATAAAAGCAGGTTGAGAATTGCGATCAAGTGCCAATAGGCACGAGTAAGCAAATTGAGTAGTAATTGCACATTCCACATATACCTTAATTATCTGATGAAACTGCATTATTAAATAGTCACAAACATAAATACCATAATTATCTGATAAACCTGTCATGGCCTAGCCTGCGTATTCCGCGGGCTAGGCCACGATGGGTGTATCAGGTAATTACAATATTTACTGACCATTACAGTAATTTCCTTGAAGTAGCAAAATAAAATTTTAAAAACTGCAAAATCACAAAATATATGTGTAATGAAATATAATTTTCCTTAAAATTTGATTACAGCTTTTACTGTGGAAACGTGATTCTATAGAAATAAAGGAGACTGTGTTGGTTCATCACTGGTTAGGACACTTGGGTTACAGGACGTCCACCATTTGTTTCCAGTGTAATGTGTGTTTTTATAAAGTTTCAGCGTATGTCAATGGCACTAGTAAAATGAGCAATTTTCTTGACCAAGTTGGTTATTGTTCATAACTATTTTAATTTGATATCGAGAAAGGTATCGGTATTGAGTATCGTGAGAATGTTTTGGTATTGAAACTGGTACAGAGTATCAAGAAAATGTAGTATTGACCCATCCCTACAAATAAGAGCTCATTGTTAGATAATGTTAGTTGCCACATATAAATGCAATGAGAACACTACAACAACAATCAGGAATTACTAAATAAGTGATATAATTGACACAAACACTGATGAAAATTATCTAAACACTAGTGAACAAATGATGCAATGACCCTAGAATACTCGCTAAATTTAACGAGAGAAAAAGGTTATACAAAATATTTGCAAAGAATACACACAGTGCCAAACATATAATGATACTAAAAAATTTAAAACTAAAACACTATTTGAAAGTGTAAAAATATGCCGCGTAGGCCAATACGGATGCAAAACATCAGCGGCAGAAAGAGAGTCACAGTTACAAAACAAGCAGCAAAAAAGAGAAGAGAGAGGCGAGAATGAGGAGTAAAAATGATGTGGAGTCGATGATGCAATGGGAAACTGAACTCAACACTGGGGGCATTGCTGGTGAACTCGAAGTCACGCACGGACATTTTGACGGCGATGATGACTGAAGCACCCTTGGGAGAGGAGAGGTGTAGCCTACCTTCCATTGTGCGAGGCGTAGTGATGAAACAGGGAATGGGAAGGGGGATTTGTTATCACTGATCCTCCTTCACATGCCAGGGGGGAAGATGAACGGCCTGTCAACCTGCTCCAGCAGTGTGATGGCCGTGGTAGCGAAGACTCATGCAGGAGAGGGTGGAGTGTCTGGTACGAATCACAGTAATAATACAAGGCTACTCAGGTTAAGCTGGGTCGCAAACTGGTTTGCAGCGCAGGCTTCTTGCTGCATTTCCCTGGCCACAGTAATTGTGATGAGAAATAGGTGCTGTGCATGTGAGGTGCAAGCCAGGTGCTGTGCTTGTACAGTACCAAGGCCATGATGTAACAAAGAATAACGCACCTGTTCACACAGGCAGCAGTAATGTGCTCAAATGCACTCAGCATTGCACTTGTCAACACAAAATGTTCGTGGATGTGATTGCACATCTATCTCAAGCAATGTTTGTTGTCATACCACAGTTGGTCATCAACACAAATGCAGGTTGTAGTAGCACACAATTTTACGTGTAGTTGAGGCAGGGATAGAAAACATAGTGCATTCACGCAGTTGTCACTGCTTACCTTTATAACACGCATGCTTCTTGAAGCTGGGGTGGCCATCATATTGGCATTGGTAGCACCAGCGAATAGTATCTTGGTGCTTATGTTGTATTTCACTGCTGACACAAACCCGCTTGGCTGGCAACACAGATACATACTATGCTGCTTGCTTGCAGGACAGCCAACAGCAGTGAGAATGATATGTCGTGGCCTGTCTGACGTGCTGTGGTGGGTGGCAGACACATGTTGCAGACACTTCCGAAGTGGGCATGGTGCAGGGCATCGGGACACGTGGAGACTGCATCCAAATGATGGCAACTGCTACTCGTACTATCAACTCTTCAGCTGGAATGTCAAAATCAGTGAGAGCAGATAACGGAGGCGTAGTTGGCATTGACATTTCAAAGCAGGGTGTGTGCAGTGGGGGCGGTGTATCGGCACAGGGTGTCCGGACATCAGTGCCCAGAACCATCAGCAGATGGAGTAGCTCAGCCAGATGTTTTCCCGGACATAAGAAATGATCGAAGCAGGTGTATGGATGTCAGATGTCAGAGTAGGGAGTGTAATTTTTATGTAATTTCTCCGTGGAGGTGACATCATGGCATCCAAGGACTTTTATTCTGCTGCACAATCACTGTCTTTTATTAGTGCAATGTCGCTTGCAAGGCACCAATCACACCAATACGAGTTTGTGGCTGCTTCATAAGTTGAGCACTCCTTAGTTGATAGTTTGTCTCTCAGCCAAGTCAGAGAGTAGCCTGTACAGTGTGCAGAGACTGTAATGCGGCTGACATACTTCTGTATGTCACACTCTCAAGCCCATGTGTAGACAGGAGGCAGAACAAAGGCTGTTTATGAAGAAAAGCAAATTGGCAGAGATAGTCAGATGGCTGCATGAAAAGAGGTGGCGATAAGACAGACGTCATGAAAATAGAGGGCTCTGAAGATGCAGATGATCTGAAAAGAGAAAGTGGCGATTAGGCAGGCATTTTGAAAATAGAGGGCGGTGTGGTGACAGGTGCACTGAAAACAAAACTTGGGAGTATATTCAAAAGTCTGTACTGTGAGGTACTCAGCTCTCCAATCCTGGACATGGTGAAGGTGGAGCTGTGGTGTAAAAGAAGCCCAGTCTAGGTACAGAGAGGCTGCCAGAGGAAATTTATATTTTCATAATTTTAAAACAATCAGAAATATAAAATCTCATCTACAAAGAACAGTTATTTATAGTACAGGACATGACATAATAAGTCATGTTATCAAAAAATGTGATGAAGAAGGAAATAAGTTTTTATTTTGTCAAATAGGCAACCCGCAATTCATTGTTTACTATTGGTGTCAGTTAAACAACCAAAAAAATAAATACATAAGGAAAACAAAAACCGAATGACTCGTACCCGTACAAAACGTTATCCACCATGAGAAAGAAATGAGCAAGCATACCACAGCACAATGTAGTATCCGTTGATTATCTTTATCTATGTTTAATTCGAACAATGTTCATGATTTTAATGTACGTGAAAAAAAAAAACCAACAATTGCAAATTTATTACCAGCCACCTTCCATATGAACAAAATTACTCAACAGGTTAGTAAAAAGCATGGGTTTCATTGGAGAAAGTGCCAAGCTATGTATAAAATACTTGTAAAGTGAGTAGATATTGTGACATGGTGATGTGACCATTATTTTAAAATGAGACAGCTACATAAAACTGGGCGCAAAATAGTTTTCTTTAGCAAAATCTAGGTTGATAGCAACTTAACTTTTTTCTAAAGTGTTGGCAATGTGAAAAAGATTTTCATGTACATGAAAACAGTGGTGTGGGTAAAAGGCTCGTAGTATGCAGGGAGTAGGAATGGGTTTGTTCTCAATGCGTAGCTCATGTACACTGATAGATCTCTTAATGGTGAAAATGCAAAAGGCCATTTTGGGCACTGATTGTAAATAAGTATTAGTAACATGATTTACATATAATTAAGTTAGAATTGTCGTAAAAGTGGCATTCAAATTTGTGTGTGTTTGTAATTGTCAATAGTGTGAGAGAAGTTTTATTAGAGTAACTTTGTATTTGCCATTTTAATTTTCGGATTTTATATTGAGAAAGATGACAGGCAGGAGGGTTAAGTGAAATAGATAGCTTCACGGCTGGGGTAGCATCCCTGAACACGGGACCTCATGCTGGTGTTTCTTTAGATGAAGGAGGTCAGCATTCGTGGCCTGTGACAGAACTCTACCCTGTCCATGGCCATGCCTCCAATGGGGATATATATGTGTGAACCCCCACAGAGATATTTAAAAGACATTATAATGATTTTTGTTTGATGAGTAGTAAAACACCCAAATGGCAAAGTGTAAAAACCATAATAAAATAGAATAAACATGTCACATGGAATTGAGGGAAAAGTCTCACTATTGTCTAGGCTGGAGGACACTGATTGGCCGGCGGACTCCCCTAGTTTCGCAGAGATGAGTAGTGGGAAGTGTTGGACGTTGCAGTCACTAGGACAAGAGTAACCATGAGCAACAGAAGTCTTCACGGATTTGCGGGCCGAAGCCGCGGTTCCCGCCTAGATTATTGATTAGACTTGCGAAAGAGTTGTGAGGGCTTTTGTCATTGTAAAACATGGCAGAAGCTACGATTCTCGCATAGAGTATTAATTAGGCTTGTGGTAGAGTCATCGCGAAGAAAACCATTTTGACCTTGTGGGTTGTGACTAGAGCTGCTGTTACGAGATGGATAGAGTTAATAAAACTTGTGTTTAAGTACCTGAATGAGATGCATCACCCTTGAAGTTATTTTAAATACATATATTGGTTTTCATGGACTATAGTTAGCTAACTAACGTTCCCGGGTTACGAAAGCAATCACCGAATGTTCTCATTACAGTAATTACCTGGGAAGGGAAAAAAATTAATCTGTCATTGACCATATACAAGGTGACTTGCTAGATGCACACGGGAGTAACATCGCAGATTGGCTACTCAATGTAATAGGGCTTAATGCATACGCATTATTATTGGTGTGTGGAGGACTCTAACGACCCTGAGAACTGATAGTGAGTGTCGGTGCAGGACAGAAATCCAGTGAAACGGAGTTGAACTATAAATTTTCATCAGCAGCGAGGGTCAATAAACGACCATGGCTAGCGACATCATCAGCGGGGAGGGTTGCTGAGGGACCACAGATGGAGCCAACTACATGACACCAGGCCATTCATGAGAGGTGCTGATGACAACAGACTCCATTCTGGAAAGCTGGCCAGACTAACTGGTGGCACAACTCTCATGGGCAGATAGCAACAGGAAACCTGGGTGAGCACCATCCAGCTACACAAGAGAAGCTGACATGGTGAGTGTTGACCAGTTATTTAGCAGCAGTCAGTATGCACCCGGAGGAGCAGTTCCAGAGACGTCTATGAGCATCGTAGTGCAGTGTAGTGGTGTAGACGTATACTAGTAATACATGCCACATACTGGTAGCTAAATTGTATTCTAGGAATGGAGACAAGGTATCAGCTCGCCAGTCGTAAGAAAGGTGAAAACCTTCCTTTGGATGAACAGGTACAAAGTGTGGTACGTAAAAGCGAATTGGGAAGGGAATAGTCTTGTAGAGAGACATACCAAACAAGTGGAGAGTCAATCGGCACGCAGGATGATAAGGAAAAAAACCCATTGTTATGGATAGCATAATGGTAGAGCCAGATTCTATGTTAGGAGAGATGGATGAGATGTGCCAGTAGCCTAGGGGATGAGTGATTTGTTGGAAACAGTGCCAAGAATGGAACAGCGGCCACACGCCTCCAAATCAACAGTGAGTGGGATGTCATTAGACAAACAAATGGCCGTTATCACAGGCATGAGTGAGAAAATAAATAGCTATTATGACAGTATGGAGGAAGAAATTAGCAGCACAAGAAGAGAGATAAATGAAAGAATTGAAGCCACAAACGAAAAGATAGCAGACTACATTGACGCTAGGTTGGTGAGTGAAGTGGCTATGATGCAAAAGCTCGCGCAAAAACAGGATGAGCATCAGTCCAGTGTTGAAGGTAAAATCAGTGAAGCCACAACCAGCTTTGAGAGTATGTGAGGTAGCAAAGTGTAAGACTAAAGAAAGGATGCAGGGCATGAGTAGAAAATTGCTAATGTGGAAAAACATAGTCAGAGTTTATGAAACGCACACAGATAGTATATGCCACACACAAAGGCCTCCCTCAACGATAGCACTGCCAAACATTGAATGACTTGTTCCAGCTTTCAGCGGTAGGGTATGCCAGACTCATTCATTTTATCTGACTTATGATAAGTATGTCAAGGGTTTCCCATGAAATGAGACAGGGTTTCCCATGAAATGACAAGGGTAGAGTTGATTTTGAGTCGCCTAATAAGACTCGCTGACAACTGGGTGCAAGTAGAATAAGAAAACTGGGAAACTTATGATGACTGCAGGGCAGCATGCTTCTGGTCGCCAATGGAGCAGGACAAGCTAATGCACCACATGTATCAGGGTTAATATCGCACGGAGAGTGGGATGTCGGTGTTGGATTATGTCCGCAAGCAAAGAAAATTCTTACCTCGAGAATGTGTTCAACCAGACACAATTGATACACCATTTAGCTAAACATTTGCAGCAGTACATCCTAAACGCCCAAGTGGAAACAAACTACTAGAGCATTTTGAAATGCAGCAAGATGTGAACCAGGGACGAGGCCAACACCAGCTACAGAGGGGAAACAGCAGTTTTCAAAGGAAGTTTAACCGAGGCTATAAAAAGTGGCAGAACAAAGGGGATAATGGCCCACCCAAACAAAACCCCAATGCGGATAGCTCAGAAAAGCTCCACACAGCAGGTTGCCAGTCTGAACAAGGGAGTAGGTCAGCAACCTGTCAAGCCAGGACCCAGAACAAGGCCGCAGCACGGCAGTGTATGAACGATGGAACCGACATTTGCAAGAGTGGGCAGAACAGAATGTGGTTCACACTGTCCAGGTACATGAAGAGGGCTCGGGAAACTAAACGAGCCCCGCAACGACAATCCCCCGTTGCTAGAGACTGAGCATAGTGGAATTGTTTATTCAGTGAATCAGTGCCAAATGCAGCTAGATATTGACAAAGCAGAGACAGATGAACCATGGGATTATCCCACCCCAGTAGGGTGTGTTACTGCAGTTAAATTGCCTGCCATAGATGTGGCCATTTGTGGATAAAAATTCAGAGTGATAATTAATAGAGGAGCAAGTTTCAATTACGACTAGATCTGCCCTGGAAAGGTTGTTGCAAGATAGCAACAAGCAAGAAATAGTCATATTGCCTACAACTGGAGTCATGCTCGTGGGTATCAGTGGTGGTAAAGTTAAGGGTAGGCAGGTGCTATACATTAGGATGGGAAAGTGAGCAATGTTCATGTAATGTAACTACCGGCACTACACCTGGTGATGATCAACCAGTGTCGAGAAATCTCCGATTAGGAAAGATGACGGAACATGTGCCAACCAAGAACAATTATAAATGAGCAAGGACCCAGTGATGTCACGGAGGAACGCAAGGACCCAGTGATGTCACGGAGGAACAGTGTAGGTGCTTGGAAAATTTACTCAAGAGCCATAGAGATCGTACTGGCAGCGGGGATCATAGAGCAAAGTACCTTGCAGTATTAAAACCCCTTGGTAGTGGTGCCCAAGAAACAGAGGTGTGAGAGGTTGTGCCTAGATGCAAGGCAAATGAACATTATCATACCAGAGAGTGAATCCCCACCTCTGGCGGATGAGTTGCTATAGCGTTTCAATGAATACAAATATTTCTCTCTCATAGATTTGGTGGCATCGTATCTGCAAGTTCCCCTATACCTGGAATCTAGGCAATATACTGCATTCCAGTTCGGTGGGTGCGTGTACCACTTTAGGAGATGCCATTTGGGATAAACCTGAGTGTCTGCCATTTTATCAAAGATTTAGAAGCGGTTTTGGGCCTGGAAGTACTGGCATATGCTACGGTTTATGGTGGATGACATAGTGGTGGCTTCAGCTACCTGGGAGCAGCACCTGAGAACAGCTGGATGTAGTTTTGGGGTGCCTAAAACAGGAAGGAATTACAATCAAACAAGGAAAAATTCATTTTTGTAAAGCCACAAATTGAATTTCTGGGACATATCAACGCCTTCGTAAATTTCCCTTGCCCAAGAATAGGAAACAGCTGCAGAATTACCTGAACATGTTGAATTATAACCGGAAGATTGTGGAAAAGTATGCAAAATAAGTGGCACCGCCCCACCAAGAGCTCAAGAAAGGCATGCCATGGCAATGGGAGAGTGCACAACAAGTGGCATTGTGTGCGACTAAGGTGACGCTACTAGACACGACTGGGACCATGATTTTATTATCTCATGCACTAGGAGCGGTACTTTTCCAGGAAAGCAGGGGAACAATGTCCAGCCAGAGTCTGTGAGATGCTGAACTGAACTACACTATAACCAAAAAGAAATTGCTGGTCTTGGTATTTTCTTGTTTGAAATTCTATTACTTTATCCATGTCTGGAAGGTGTTAGTGTGCTCAGACCACAAGGCTCTAGTTTATTTAAACCAGTATCGGCATGGACATATCACTCGCTGGGTGTTGCACTACAAGGGTTTGAAATGTGTGACGTTTCTGGTCACAGATCCTTCAAAGTTTGTTTTGGTTAGAAATTGCTTATTTACAGTTTTAATTGGTAAATATTTTGGTAAAATATTTATGTATACTAAATTTTATAAATTTTAATCATTTTTATGTTAAAAAAGGTAAATGCAAACCCCAAAATATATGTATGATTCACTACACATACATTATTTAACCTCTCGTTGACACCATGTAAACACATAATTGTGATGATTATTTTTTATGAAAACATTTAATTATGATGTAAAATTATAATACATATTTCAGGTATTATTGAAACTATATATATGTACATTGTAATGATAAGGAAATTACCTTTTTGTGACCTCTTATCAAATTTAGAATTAACATTGTTACCATAGGCCTATGAGAACTCGTGCAGTAATAATGCATTTTGACACATTGTGACGTACCCGGACTTCCTCTTATCTGTATAGCGTGGGTGTACAAACCACGACCATCTACGTCCTTTGACAGAAAGCGCCATTTTATACCGGACCAACTTATGTTGGAGCCGCAGCTTTTGAAGAATTGGACTCTCAGCCTACATGAAATTAGGCTAGTTTTGCAATGTAAAATCGTTTAAGCAATAGGCTTATCACGTACAGTTTAAGAAGAGGTCCGATGGCAAAGAATTATAGATTTTGAATGTGAAATAATTGCAGATGACAGCATCACTTTCTTCAGTATGATCCAGGTTCACTGCCTTGAGGTAATCATGGGCAATATATAACTTCAAATAACTGTAATCGTGTGATTATTTGATTTCTAAGTTTTCTTTAAAACCTGTGTTGAGAACTATGGAGTGGCCTGAACTTTTATTTTTGGCTTTATAAAGTTTTTGCACAAACTTTCTAAATTGGAGAGATTAATAAGTTATCAGAGGCCTGAGTTTTTATTCAAGATTATCGTCAAACCACTGAGCTATGCAAAATTTAAAACTACTGTTTTGAGAATAATTTTACATCAAATTAGCATGAGTCATATTAAAGACAATTCCGTACCTCAGATTTTCAGCTGTTTGATTGTGTCATGAGGGATCAAGATTCAAGTGCGGAAGGTCCTTATTAGCTTGAGTCAAGAAGGTGTAATTGCTAGCCGATTAAATATAAATTTCATATCATTTAGTAGTGCCCGCATCAATTAATTCACACAATTAACAGGAATATTCTATAAAAATTATTGTATTACAACATGGATTAAATCAGTGTATTTTATGACCCCTACCACTTAATATTAGCGTAGTAGCTATACCCCCAAACTAATGTATGGTGAATTGTGGAGCACAATAGCAAGTATTACATCTGGTGGAGGCTTCGTTCCTTGCAACCTCTTGCTGCCTTGCAGAGGCTATTCTCTACCTTCTCCCCTTAATTTCATTAATTTCCCCACCATCGTCACTAAATTACGGAATATTAATATTTATAATTTAATTCACTACCTTTTCACCTTTGGTTCAGATTCCCGAAGCAATAGAATTATTTAATTTATTGACTTACTTTGATTATTATTAGATTCAAATAATTCAATTGTTCCACTTGCTACCTCAATTATAGGGAATGAGTTGATCTCTCATTATGAACACTGGTACAGTGTATAGAATTTGGTATGAAAAGAAAATGTCTCGTAGTATATCAAATATTTTGACGCAATTTGGTTTGCAGAATTTTAATATGATTTGCGATTTTCCAACTAATATAAAGCTATAATACACTTGTGATACAATTTATTTGAGAACTCATATTTTAATACCTGTGTGCGCTGCTCTTAGAATTCTCATTAAAGTTATTATTAGTTTCACAGTAAATGATACTTATGTGACAAGTGCTATTAAAATAATTTAGCAGCATGGCTAATTTAATTATGTTCACACAAGAGGTCGTACTGACATAATATAGAACTATGCATAGTTAATACTATAATATTTTATGACAGATTTCAGTAGTTGCTAGGTATTTAAGGTTTAATAAGTTATATATGGATGTCAGAATATAATCTTACAATAGTATTAAGTTCAGAGTGCTGCATTGGGATGGCACAGCACACAACCCAGTTCTGCAAGTTGCGCGAGGTTGCATGCCTTGCAACCACCCCCCCCCCTTCCCATTGCCATGGACACACGCCTCTACTCCTCCCTTTGTCAGGGCGATGTTCTGGCGGCGCGGCCGAAGAAAACCCCCTCCTCCCCACTATCGTACCATTACACTTCAGCGCATCAGCAATTTCTCGCGGCATTATTGCGGCCATAGTGCAAGCTTCACAATGACTCATCCACACATTTTTATGCAGTACGGTACACAGTCTAAACTTAGGTATAATGGTTTGAATAATTTTACATGCTTCCTACACTTTGTTGACATGCGGACACGAGCAGAACAAAGTCCGTTGGGTTTTGTAGAGTTGTGATCCCTCTTTCTCTCTCTCTTTTCCGTTCACAAACTACAGAACTCCAACATGAGGAAGACTAATTGTGTGAAATGGCAAAGATGTTTGCGGAATGGGAGTTATGCCCGAGACATACCCATTTTGAATGCTTTTGCATATGGGCAGTTAGCTACATTTCTCGCAATGAATGAGTCCTCACAGCCAGGAGAGTCAAATATTTTTGTTTAACGTGAGACAGCTCCCTTGATGGTGTGGTGAACCGTTCAGTTGGGCTTTTCTTGTGCTGCTAACTGTGATGGTCCGGTAGTAGGACACATTTTGGCAGTGCACATGAGTGTACTAACTGTCCCGACCATGCCAGGTGTAAGACATGAGAGCCGAATTTCCCCAACCCCACGTGCCAATCTTTGTGTGGAAGTGTTAATATAAGTACAATTTAATAATAATTACCTCCTGTTTAATATGGCTCTACCACTATTCAATCCGATTACCATCTAGAATTATATGTTATTAAGCAAACCCCTCATTGTTACCAAATATAAGTTTATATATAATTGTAGTTGTTCATCTTACCATTAAGTTATTAACTAAAAGTTAAGTTGAGCGCACACAGGATAAGGATATTAATTATTTTCAAAGATTGAGACTTTATATACAGACAAAGCATTATATCACATATAAACTGTTCAACAAATTAATTATTTTCAGAAATTAAATTAAATTTAAATAGAATCACATGTTAGCAAACAGCTATTGAACATAGAAATAGACATTTTTACCAATCTTTGAATGTAACAATTACACATTTATAGCTACTGTTTAATGATTGAATTTATAAAATATATTTTAGAAGTTAGTTATTGCCCCTGAGAATTAATTTAATGTATGTCTCAACAGCCAACCACCTGCGGACACACCACCCGCAAAATATTAACACACCCACAGAACTATAATGGATACATAATTCTAATTAATTCAGAAATGTATATTTTCAAAAAATTCAAATCAAGTATATAAACAAATTATGTATGCATCTTTGCTCATACAGCTATTATAAGTTTCAGAATCGCAGTGACGTCCCATCCCAGCAAAAGTCTTTCCAGAAGGCACCGACAACGCAAGGCGAAGGCCGACAATGTCATGAGACCCCTCAGGTGACGTCAGCTAGAGGCGTCGCTACCCACTCATCTCCACACTCCCAACGCATATGTCACACCATCCTCACCACTTCAGCCCAGGTTTACAATACATAAAACATTCCCCAGTTAAATTACTTACACACCAAAAACTTCACCCCTGCAGGGCACACAAACATACTTGACACAAACATCAGTTTAAAAATTAATATAACTCAAAGTAAAAACACTGTATTTGACATAGTTATATATTTTCATATGGTTTACCAATCATAACAAGGAGCGCTCTAAGTCAAATTACAATTTCACAGTATTAGATAACAGTACTAAGTTTTCAAATCAGTTCATTCTCTACATAAGCTTACAATGAATAAAATTAAAATGATATTCTTAGAAGAAAAAAAAGGAATAATATTGTCTACAGTTATGTACTGAAATTTATTTAACTACTTTCTGCCAACAAAAAAAATTAAATATATGAATGTCACATTCTTTATAGTATTGAAGAAAAACAGCAACTGAGTTAATATATGTCTCAAATAACAATTACGGACACGACTCACGTCTATTAACAAGTAATGACATAGTCAATTTATATTACACTATATGTTTACTCAGGTTATGTCAACACTGAATCTCTCTTATATCAATTTATAATATACAAAAAAAAGTACTGTGTATATTTGCTTAGTACAGTGGCCACACGAAAGAGTACATAGATGATATAGACAACTTTTTTTTAATTTTTCAATGTATTCATAAACAAGAAAAAAATCATGATTTCTTAGTATCTACGTATATCATTACAACTTACTGAAAAAAGTACAAAAAATCTTCATGCAATTTTCAATTAATTCCCAAACTTTATTAATATTACATAGTGTGTGTGTTGGTATAAGTATCCTTTCAGTTTCCCACTCAAATATTGAAACATAGTGTAACAAACCAGCAAAGTTTAATTTTATATTTACAGATTTTTTACTTTTTAAAGTTAATTAATTCAGTAATTCATAATTACTACGTTTTGATATTATCCTAACTCCAACTGTCATTATGACGTCATTAGTTTATATAATTAGTAATTGTTATTCTTGAAAACATAAACAGACATTACTATTCAATTATTTTGTCAATGCATTTCTTCAACACAGACCAAATGTAGACTACGCTCAATATCTGTGTAATTGTGTAACAATATTGTTGGATATATTATATATGTTTCTTTTACAGAGTAAATCATGATTTAAAAATAATAATTATTGTGACAGGGGTGCATTACATTTAAATATTTTCTTGATCTTAATTTCAACTTAGATTTTAAAATTTTAGTTATTTCTTTCATGATGCTGAGATAAAATGTTTTGCTTTCACGTTAAATTCATTAACATTTCAAAGACAAGCCAAGTAGTGGTAGGGAATCACCATGCAGCAAGAAAAGGCTGTCGCGTCGCAAATACCGGCACCGATGGCGTCTGCCATGTCCGCATGGAAGACCATAACACACCCAGCATCAAGGCTCCTCGCGGCCGCCACATAAACAGATATAGCAGTTCTGACACTCACGTTGTTTACGGCCCACCCTGCTCGAGGACTTCAAGGCAGTTCTAATTGCCCAACCTATCCTTTTCTCAGTCAGATATACCCTGTTGCAATATATCTTCCCTCCCGTTTTGAAGACTTGTCCTACACTCCTTCTCCCACTTCCGCATTAAGAAATCTATAGATGAATGCAAATATTCAACAGTTAGTCAGGATTAGGGCGCGGTGAGGACACCACGCTTGTGAAGATAGTGGGACATGTAGCGGCACCATGAAGAGAGCCTTAGCAAATAGTTTTATATGTCGCTGTATGAAACCGACCTTCGAATTCAAACAAATCCAGGATGCCAGGCACTGCATCATAAGACATCGGAAGGAGCTTCTACGCCAGGACGTCGGGCAGCGAGGAGCTCAAACGAGTCAGATACAGCCTCCGGCCTCAAGACTCAGGTGGGGAATGTTCTTATTAGCTTGAGTCAAGGAAGGTGTAATTGCTAACCGATTAAATATAAATTTAATATAATTTAGTAGTGCCCTGCATCAGTTAAGTCACACAAATAACAGGAATATTGTATGTAAATTATTGTGTTACTACACAGATTAAATCAGTGTATTTTACGACTTGCCTACCACTTAATATTAGCGTAGTAGCTAAACCCCCAAACTATATGTATGGTGCATTGTGAAGCACAATAGCAACCATTACAATAGTCTATATTGTTTCATCTTGGTTCAATGAAGGGTCTTATGTCTATTTTATTGTGTTATTACTTACAAGATGGTAATTATGTTCTGCCATAATAATGTCGTGTGTGTGTGTGTCTTCAAAGTGTTTTAATGAATATGATGATTCAGTAAAATTACATGTAGAATCAAAGTGATTATAATGTCTTCTTGTGTGATGTTGTCTTACTGTGTGTTACTCATGCAAATTGTATGGTAATAATGTCTTTTATTCTAAATTTTAAATTGAAAGCTATTTCACTACCCAGGAATATTGGAGTGATTACTAAGCAATTAAGAGTACATGCTTATACTGGGTTACTCTAATTTGAAACGCCACTGGTCTTCTAAGCAAAGAATTACACCTACAGTTTGCTTTTATAGCTTGGTTAAGTTTCCTCCAAGCTATCCCAATATTTATCTCAGTACAATATTCTACAAAGTGTGGCATCCTTATGCTTCTCCTACCTTCCCCTCAACTGGATGCCAGGTTCTTAACGCACGTGAACTGACACACACTTATTTATTTTGTTACCTAGCTGGGCTCTCCATAAAACAAATATAATTCTTTATACATTTCTGTCTGCTCACTCAGTTAACACACTATCAATTAATCTAAAGAAAGCAGTTACATCACAGAATTTAAAAATTTGCGACCAAATCTGGGGCCATGAAACAGAGAGGAATATAAGTAATGCGCAATAAGTCATGAGAAACTTATTTTCAGGAGCTCGATAAGACCTACACGTATGTCTAATGTTGAGGAAAACCAGTCAAAACTGATGAACTGCATGAATGATTCAAAAGACTGAAGATAAGAGTAGACAAAAGGATAACTCACTCGCAAAAAACTACGGAGGAGAGTATTTTGTCCATCAAAAACAATGTGCAAGATATTAAAGTAAATGTTGCAACTGTAGAAAAGAAGTTAGTGACAGGGTTAGAACAGACTTAAGAGTGTCTAGGAGAACAGCTTGTTAGCCTAGAAATGAGAGACTGAGTGCGGTAGAGAAATGACCGGAAATGACTACAACTAATCCGGAATCAAATGTTCTAAGACAAGTCGATCTACAACTCAATTTTGAAAAACACCTCAACAATAAACTCACATATACTGAAGCTGAATGCTTAGCAGCTAAGAAACATTCTGAAACAAAAAGTGAATTGCACAGCAAACTGATTGAACTAAACGATCAGTTAAGTTGTCTCATTTGAGAGAAAATATTTCATCCTCAACTGGAAGTCCAGAACCTTCACGACCTATTTGCTCTACTAATAATATACGTCAATTTGTAAACCATAATGGACAGGTAAATAACACTGCTTTGTTGAACACTACAGCAGCGGTTTTGCATCACCCTGCAAAACATTGGGCAGTAGTCTTTACATTTTCTGGCAATAGAAATGAAAACCCCGTTATTTATCTAAAAAAAATTAGAAGAGTACACTAAGTTATTTGGATTAACAGACCAGGAAATTTTGATTTCTCTAAGTCTAAGCTTGAAATGTACTGCTTTCTTTTGGTGGGAAGTTGAAAAAGAAAATGTAAAGGATTTCGAACAGTTCAAGCAAAATTTTTTTTATACAGTATTGGATTTCCCGGTTACAAGGAAATTTAAGAGCCCACTTACACTTAGAGAAATATGATCCTAAAGGTAATAAAACATTGGAGCAACACATCAGTCAAATTTACAAGATGACAAGACACTTGAATGCGCCCATGGAACTGAGGTTATAGTTTCACAACTTCCTACTAGATATTGAAAATCAACCAAAATTATCTACTGGTATGAGAGATATTGGACAACAAGTTATTACTCATCCGCCACCATTATATCAACAGCCTAATTATCGCAGTAATCCTGCTCATGTTCAAAATCAGTCAGGTAACACTAACCTTCATGTGAGCTATCTAGTTTCGACAAAAGTGCTGAAAATGATGAAAATTGTAGCACATACAATGGGCCACAACGCCGCACTAATTACTCCACTGGTTATAGGCATGGCAAGCAATATTCGCTGAGGTATAGCTCGAGACACAGTGAGAGAGGAGTGAATGGCGAAGCTTACAAACCACAACCACAGCCAAACGCATATATTCACCATGACAGTACCGTTAACGTGTTCCTGCAGAGTAATCAGAATGACGATCAAGGTTGTCCGAAAACACCACTGAGCGATAGAAGAAGGCTGGTCAGGATATCTTATTGGCACATTAATTACAGCTACCGTGTGTCACAAGAGCTAGCATGAACACAATGCCTATTCCAGGAGGACAGTGTAATTGTCCACCACGACTTTTTGTACCACTGCTTAATGTGATGATAATAACAATAATAATAGTAATAATAATAGCAAAAACTATAATATGAACAGTGGATCTAACCAAACACAGGGTTACTTCCAATTTAACAAGGCGTTGAATCCTTGCACGCCCTCATTCCATGCTCCTATACAAGTATGCAAACTACTGAATGGGCATGCCTCCCCACAAAGTACTAACAGGCAAGAGCTTGGGTTGCATCATGCACGGGTTAGAATGATTGCCGAAACTTGACGCTGCCACTACAACTGAAAACCCCTGACAAGATAAAGAAAGATCCAATAGAACTTGTAAGAAGAAAATAATTTTTGTCTGCAGAGAGCCGTCGGAAATATTGTAAACTCAGGAAGAGGAATAAATTTGCCATAAATGATTTGGTGCTATGCAGAACTACTCCCAACAGCAGTTATTGGACAGGGGTTATACAAAAACTATTCTTGCTTTTTGAAGGCCCTTTGAGAGTAACGCAAGTAATACGTGACAACTGTTATGATCTGGCAGATCTAGAGGGAATTTCTGTTGGCCGATACAACATTACGCAGTTGAAGCCATACTTGACCCCATGTGAAAGCAAACAAAAGTAAAGTAAACAAGACAGCAAAGATATTAAGTTGCCTTGAAAACTCAGAATGCTTATGTAGCCTGGCAATGTATATGTTCTGCTGATAGCAGCTTATTATTTGTGAGTTTATGCACAATAGTAAAGCTTACCCGGAGCTACTATGATTTGAGCCTTGAGCGGAAACGGCATATGTGATTATTGCTGTGTTTATGTTCATGTACTTGCTGTAATAAGAGTCTACGTTATTATGTTGTTGTTTCCTTGTTGTGCTGTCTTGCCACATTTGTTCACCAGCCCGGAATAATAAGGACTATATGTAGCAAACGCTGAAATGCTATTACGTCGCTACAAATTTGCAATAACAAATACTCTGAAAGTCAGAGGCACTTATGCTGTTATTACTAACTGTGGTAACGAAAATGAACATTGAGGAAAGGAAAGGATTACGAACAGGTGCAAGGTGTACAGCTGAAGCCACAGAAAGCCAGAAATTAATGGAATATATCCGCTGGATTGTTTATAAAGTTGGAAATCACGTAAAGCCTAAACACTGCACAGAATAATACTGAAAAGGAAATGTTTAACATTTGAAACACACAAACACACAAAAACCCTCCTAACAGTGTAAGTGTTCTGCAGATAATTGTACTCACCATTCTGATGATAAATCCCAACTGGAACATGGAAACGGGAATTAATTATATTTATTTCATTTGGAATAATAACATGACGTTACCTTACATTGGTTTTATCTTCTCGGAGTGTTCCCGTAGCGATGCACAACACCGTTTCTACTGTATAATATTCAGTGTATTTTGTTGTATTGCTGAGTTGATAGTGTATCTTGTTTGTTTCTTATTTGTGTTGTATCCTATATATTATAGAGAGTTGAATTTTGTTTAGTGTTTTTGCTTGTATCCAATAATTTCCTAGAGTTGTTAGGACAGTTGGCATAGATTTTCCTTGAACAAGCTCAAAATCCCTTAGAATGGTGTCAGGTTCTTCTGATTTGAAAACTTAAAAGAGTTTAAGATTAGCTTGGCAACGTACCAAGATAAATCTTTACATTTGATGATTAATCTCCCTCCTGACATTGCTTTTAAATGGCTTATAGTGAGGTAATACAAGCACATTTAAACTCATGCATGGCACTTAAGACAAAGCAAAGTGTTCATAAACAGTAATGCTGAAAGATTGAAAAAGTGTAGAAAAGTCAATTAACACGAGTTACAAACTTTCATAAGAAAACTGGTTGACGAACAGCCATTTCTACTGTATGCAAAGTGACACTCGCGGCCTAACTCCCAAAACTTAGTAAACTGTCTGATGTGTTTTAACAGTACTTATCCATATGTTACATGTACTTTCCAATCACGCAATGTCGTCAGAGAATATTTTGAAGACAAACTGGCCATAAAGAACGTATCGGCTGACACTGGATGGCTGTCGAAACTGTACCGACACGCAACGCCATGAGTCACCGGTGGCAGCCATTATTGCACTGGTCACCAGCCACCTGCAGTGCACGCAGCTACGTTTGCGGTGCACCAGCTAGGATATTAAATACCAATCAGCGCGGGGATGCAAACATCTTTAATTAGAAAGTGAACTTTGAGCATTACGATTTGTTCTGTTGTACGTCTTGTGTTATGTTCTGATTTTTGGTGCAGGGAAAAGTTATGAAAAGGTGATAATAATGAAAGTATGTGTACGTAATTTTAACAAAAAGGTGTAAATTGGTTTTTATTATTTGATGTTTCCTTGAATAGAGTGTTTAGAATATAAGATGTTGTCACTAAAAGTTTGTTGCAACGTTTTCATGTTGCATTTGTCATAACAGAAATTCGTCAACATTGGAAAGTATGTAAGTATGATTTGAAGCCTAATTGATGCAAAAAATATTTTCAGTATTTTCACGGGCATATCATTCTTCTCAAGTATTTCATAATTGTAGCCAATGAATAAAAGGGACAATCTGTGACATTTGTGGCCACAGATCCTTCAAAGTTTGTTTTGGTTAAAAACTGCTTTGTTTATTTACAGATTTCAATAGTAAATATTATGGTAAAATGTTTGCGTTTACTAAATTTGATCTAATTGAATAATTTTTATTTTAAAAAAGGTCAATGCAAGCCCCAAAATATATTTAATACACTACAGATAAATTATTTAACCTCTCGTTTGACACCATGTAAACACATAATTATGAAGATTATTTTTTATGAAAATATTGAATTATGATATAAAGTTATTATAATATATATATATATATATATATATATATATATGCACAAACTCGCAATCAATCTATCTATATCTATCTCTCTTTCTACCTATCTCACTCTATACCTCTCTATCTCTCTCATTCTCTCTCTCTCTCTCTCTCTGTAATGATTAAGAAATTACCTTTGTGTACCCTCTTAGCAAATTTTGAATTAACATTGTTACCATAGGCCAATGAGAACTCGTGCAGTGACAATGTGTTTCGACCCATTGTGACGTCACTCTGACTTCCACTTATCTGTTAGTGTAGGTGTACGAACCATGACTGGATGGTCATAGTTCTTTAGATTAAAGACACCATGTATGCCGGACCAACTTAAGCTGGAGCCACAGCTTTTGGGGGAATTAGGCCATCAGCCAACATAAAATTAAGCTAGTTTTGCAATGTACAGTCGTTTAAGCAACAGGCTTATTACTGACAGTTTAATAAGAGGTACAATGGCAAGTAATTATAGATTTTGAGTGTCAAATACATGCTGAAACCAGCATTGCATTCTTCAATATGGTCCAGGTCCAGGTTCACTGCCTTGAGGTAATAGTGGGCGGTAAATGACTCCAAACAACTGTAATCATGTGATTATTTGATTTCTACGTTTTCTTTAAAAACTGTGATGAGAACTACAGACTGATCTGAACTTTTATTTTTGACTTTATAAAGTTTTTGCACAAACATTCTAAATTGGATACTTTAATCAGTTACCAGAGGCCAGAGTTTTTATTCACGAGTATTGTCGAACCACTGAGCTATGCCAAATTTAATACAACTGTTTTGAGAATAACTTTTCATCAAGTTAGCATGAGTCATTTTAAAGATAATTCCTTACCTCACATTTTCAGCTGTTTAATTGTGTCACGAGAGGCAATTAATATTATTATTTGATGATTTCTATTCTGATAGATAAGCCAATAACTACAGTCACACACGAACTTCAGTAATGTACAACTACAGATCAGTGCCGCAGTGCTATCACGTTCTGTTTGAATTTAAATGACTTGTTTCATTTGCATAGTGTATATTGTTTCATCTTGGTTCAATGAAGGGTCTTATGTCTATTTTGTTGTGTTATTACTTACAAGAGGGTAATTATGTTCTGGCATAATGATGTCATGTGTGTGTCTCTTCAAAGTGTTTTAATGAATATGATGACCCTGCATGTGATCGTAAGGGGTAGAAGGAAGGCATCGTTGGGGAAGGTCTGTGTTTGGTAAGACTTAAGTAAAGTGGATTCCTGAAGAAAAGGCAATGCGCCACTGAAAGGGCTCTAAAGTGTTTTGTCTTTAGAAAGTTTTCAGGGTATCACTGATGGTGTAAGCTACTGTCTGTCCACTGGGAACAAGAAAGTCAGAGTCAAGAAAAGGGTCAGCCCTGGAGACCTTCGTATTTTCGAAGGCTCACAGACACAATAAACATGGCCTCGCTGGGTGTCGCAAATTTTGCTTATTGCCCGGGTAAGTGCTGTGGAGCCTGTTTGGTAGTATGAGATCTAGGCCGGGCTGTCAGAAGTACTTTCAGTTATTGGTAGCCACACCCTGTCCTAGTTCACTAATCTAACTGGCAACTGGTTCCTCCCTCCCATAAGGCAACAATAGGTATGTGGCTCTAAGATTGCATAGAGCATGCGGGAGTGCATCAAAGGATAAAAGATGCAGAATGCCTTTACACGGCCCTTACAGAAAAAAAGACAGGTAACATTCTGAAAGAGAAATAATGCACATTGCTCAATCAGAGGTATTACATTAAGGGCATGTTGGAACAGTTTCTATTTCTAAATAGAGGGGTTTCAATGGCATACTTGTAAATACAATGCATTCAACATGCAATTAAAAGTGAGGGTAAATGTAACAGACCATTTTGGGCCCGGATTGTAAATAAGTAGTAGGAACATGATTTAGGTATAATTAGTTAGAACTGTCATAGGAGTGTCATTCAAGTTGGTATGGGTTTGTAATCGTCAATAGTGTAAGAGAAGTTTTATTTATTAGACTACCTTTGTATTTGCAATTTTAATTTTAGAATTTTATGTTATGAGAGATTACAGGCAGGAGGGTCATGTGAAACAGATGGCTTCATGGCTGGGGACCTCATACTGGTATTTTGTTAGGCGTAGGTGGTCAGCACAGTGACAGAATTGTGCCCTGCAAATAAGTATAGAGCAGCTAAATGACAAAATGTAAAAATTATAAAGAATAGAATAAACAGGTCACCTGAAACAAGGGACAAGGCTCACTATTGTCTAGACTGGAGGGCGCTGATTGATCTGCGGGCTTCCCTAGCCTCGTGGAGACAAGGAATGGGTAGTATTGGCAGTTGCAGTTACTGGGACGAGTCATCGTGAGCGAAATAAGTCCTCACAGATTCGCAAACTGAAGCCATGTTTCCCACTTTGATTACTGATTAGACTCATGAAAGAGTTGCGAAGAAACCATTTGGCACATCTTTGGAGGCATGCCACTAATCTCTTGAGAACTTATGAAAGAGAACTTGATGACATACAAGTTAATTAATTGAAAAATATAGATATCAGATAACCTCCCTATCTGAGGTATTAAATCAATATGAGAATAACGGTTGCATAATTACGACCACTGAACCTTTTCATGGTATTGCTTTTACTGCATAGGAACTGCATAACTTTACCCATGTGGAACTTAAAACAACTCAGATCCAAACTTATCAACATTTTCTCAGTATGCCTAACCTAGTTGGCAAACCTTCCGATGCTGCTGGGAACAGTCCTGCCTCTATCTCGCCACTATTTGTAAGAGGCAGTATTTTCACTACTGCATATTCTACTCTTATGAATACTGGTGTCATGTTTGTGCCACCTGTATCCACAACATTGTCTGTTTTCCATAATGCTTGTCATACACCTTCTACTGTCTTTGGTAGAATTTCTCATTCCTTAGAAAGGATGCTAAAGGACTTTCTCAGTACTGATGGGCTGCATGTACTTGAGTTTGAGTTTTTGAAAATCAATGTTAAGTTGGATCAGCCTAAAACAATACCTGAAATCAGCTGTTAGAATAAATACAATGAAGACCAGAATTCATGTGCTAAACAGCAGGAGGTGATTCCTTGTGGAAAGTAAGGTGGGGTATATATTGACACCTTCATGTGATGAATATTACGGGAGGTACGTGGAGTTGAAAATCAAATTTTGAAATGCATAATGTAAATATTGCAAGAAGTAATTGAGATGGAATGACCAAAATCAATATGGCATTTCACAAATTGGAGATCGTAAATCTGTGTAAATTTGGTTTGTCAAATCATTTTTCTTTATTGCATAAGATGGGGTAGTCACCCTCATTTCGCAGGCAACTTTGAAAAACTATGTGGTAAAGAAAAAGTCAAGGCATATTATGACCCACCATGGCACAATGAAGACATAAGGTCCTCTTGTCTGAACACGCTCCGGTAAACTGTTTTCGAGAAAACGGCACTTCAAAATTACGAAGGTGCGGTGTAGCCATGTGATGGTAGGCAAGCCATTTGTCACCTTTACCACACACGTGGTGGAGTTAACAGGTTAGGATGTAATGGGTTCTTGTGTGGAAGTGGCCCTGGTTGCTGGCAAGTCAGTATGTACCTGCAGCTGGTTGGGGAAGTATGGAACTTTTTACACGAGCAGAGCTAGCACATATGCATATTGTGTATGGATCAATCAACCAGAATGCAAGACAAGCAGTGGACGTGTATCAGCTGCACTAGCCAGCGCACATCAACCGTCCCCTGCCACATTTGTATGACTCCATCAGAGATCATGGGATGAAAGCTAAACGAAAATGACGAGGCAGAATGCTGGAGAACCATGAACAAGGCGAACTGTAGCATATGATGACGTGCTTCGCAGTGTGCTGCAGGAACCATCTGTTAGATTGTGGGCTGCGAGTCATGGTGCATATTAGCCATTCAACGATCCTGCAAGTTCTGCACGAAAACCGTATATACCCTTACCATGCAAGGAAGATCTACATTCTTAGCGAACGTAATTACATTCCACATATTGCATTCTTCAAATAGTTCCTTCAAGAAAACAATATGCGTCCAAACTTCGCATAGACTGCACTCTTCAGAGATGAGCCCCATTTCAATTTCACCAGGGAAGAGGAATCTTCAAGACGAGATACAGCCATGTCTAAGAAAACACTAATCCCCACCACACACACCACATGGACTACCAAGTGCGCTACAGTGTCAACATGTGGGCTGGTGTTGGCAACAATAACTTGTTGGGACCTTATTTGCTACCTGACTGCCTCAATGGAGTCTGCTACCCGATGTTCCTGCAGGAGGTATTGCCAGATTTGCTGGAACACATACCCTATGCCATTCGCCACACCATGTGGTATCAACATTGGGAACCACCACATTTTCCTATTGCCGTACGCCGCCATCTTGAAGTCACATTTTCAGGCCACTGGATTGACAAAGGTGGGCCCACCCATTGGCCGGCCTGACTCCATTGGATTTCTTTTTATGGAATTATGACAACTCCCTGGTTTACAAGACGCCTGTGCTGTGGGTAGTGAGGAAGACCTTGTTGCATGTGTGACAGCCACATTTTATTTTGTACATGAGATACCAGATATTTATGCACAAGTCATGGCCAACCTGATCCCGCGTTGACGTTTGCATATTGAAGTTGACAGAATGCAATTCGAACATCTTTTTATAAATCCTGCCATTAATAAATACGTACTACGTACACGTCATGCAATACTCCTACCTGCACTGCGTTACTGGTTTCCTACTACGGCTGTCCTCGTTTACATTAACTATTACATGTGGGTATAAATACAAGTAGCATAGCCGGGGTGGCAGATGTGTTGCCTATCCCCGCAGGGCTACACTGCACCTTCCGAAATTGGAGTGATGTTTCCTCAAAAATATATTACCGGGACGAGTTCAAATAAGACGACCATTTGTCTTCTTTGTACCTTCATGGGTTATAATTTGCCTCAACCTACTCTATACCGCCTGGTGTTACAAAGTTCCCTGCAAAAAGAGGGTGACTAACCCTACTTTCACAATAAAGTTACGGAGTGAAAATGTTGATTTGACCAACCAAATTTACACAGATTTATGATCTACAATTCGTGAAACACCATTCCAATTCTGGTCACTCCATCTTAAGTACTACAATATTTAAATTTATGCATTTCCAAATTCGATTTCAAACACTGCACACCTCTCCTAATATTCACCACATGATGGTGTTTCAATGTATCCCTAATGTTATTTTACAAAAGGTATCACCTTTTGGAGTTTAGCCTATGATTAATTAAACCCACTGCCAGCATGGAGACTTCCAGGCAGTAAAAGGGTGGGATGGAAGCAGGGGACTTCCACGGTACACTGTAGGGTGTGTGAAAATGTCCTACACAAATCTAGCCAGCGTGCCGCAGGAATGGTGCACGTGGAACCCGTAGTGATTATTCAGGGCCCCGATCAGTCCTCACATGACAGTAAATTCCACTCGACTGAGGGATCAGACATAGAAATTCAAATATACTATGTTTAATGTACTAACTATGTTCTGCAAACACGCACTTTTAGTAAGTTAAGGAGTAGTAAGTGCATCCAATGGGTTATAAGAATTCAGTAAAAAGTTTAGGCTACTATAAAAATTGTTTGAAATACAGATTAAAAATATACTGAGGACTTTAATAAGATATTGCAGGATGCAGATAGACTTCAGTAATATAAGATAATAGTGTTATAAAGTATGTGAAGTTAAAAGTATAAGGAAAAAACCCAAGTGTCCGCATAGACAGTTGCAAAAGTTCATATAATATATATATATATATATATATATATATATATATATATATATATATATATATATATATATAAAGAGGTATGTCTCACTTTATAATATTACCTTATAAAGAAGGTTGAAGCATGTAAGTAACATTCATCATCGTCTACATGCTTGTGCTTGAGTTCCTCCGCCCCATCACTAAAATCCTGCCTTACCCATGTTGACTTCTGATGGTAACTTACCCTACAGCAGCCAGGACATCTGCTATTTCGAAAAGGGGGACAGTGTGGCGGACGCCAGGGAGCAGCACACAATGAGTTAAGGTAGCAAGGGCTATACATTCTGTGCGAGCCTCCTGTTGCCAAAACATACATTGATTGACCCACTGCCTGGGACTATAAAGGCTGTGCACGCTGCACTACCCCCCACCCCCCCAGTCTGACGAACGAGACAGAAGAGCAATGACATGAAGTTGTCAGAGTGAAATTGACGACGAGGGAATCTCGATTCTAGGCCTAGAGGAGCTCTGGGCAACACATGATCATCTTTAATATATGGTGAGCATAAGTTCGGCTTGGCAGTTAGGCGTCATCCCAGCTCTCCAGGTCCCATTAATTGTTCAAGAAACTATCAATTTCTGGCAAGGCTAGGGCAAAAACTTATACTCTTTGCTAAACATTGTATTTGCGGTATTACCACTTTGGTAAAAGTTATTGATGCTTACTGTTCAGAGTAATGTTAATTGTATTGTTCTATATCAATTATTATTTAACATTATAATAAATGTGTTTTATAGAAAGAATTCTAACCTCATTGGTGTAACCTCTGACTACTACGTACCCCCTGAGTGTCTCCCATTCCAACAGTATTCACATTGTAAGAGAATAGCTCTTGTAAGTAAACAATAGGAATATCAGAACAGTAGGAAGGGTTAGAAGGAAAGGGAGTCGCTACAATATTTTTTAATGTGCATGTTAAACTATTAAAAATTAGTAGTAATTCCTTCAATATAATATAATATCATCTATTGCATTAACATGACATATATTATGTCTTTTTATATAATAAAGTAGGAAAACCCTTTTGGTTCAAAAATGTCCTTATATTTTTGGAGGAAGGCAGTGCTAACCTACAACAATTGTGAATATCATATTATTTTCTTCATATTTATACACTAAATATTTTTGTTTCAGCAAGCTATTGGGATTGCCATTAGCTTAAACCATTGTTTCAAATAATACCTATGTATAGTTTACACAAACCTTACATATTTATTATCGCTGAATTATGCGCCTAGTGGATTAGCACTTTCTTCCCCTGAACCATTCGTCTGGTAAATGTTTTTAACAATGTGATTGTGGATGCCAGGGTCATTAAATTAAAACTGTGTGAACACAGGATTTTATTTATATAATTCACTCTACAATTTGTTTTATTATATTCAACAAAACTATGATCTCATAAAATAATGTCTATATCTAATGTAATTAGACTGAATCGAAAGTGATACCTACATACTGTTCTAAATCCAACAACTTTTTATTTATCTTTTGTTAGTTAAAAAGAACACAATCTTCCTCTGCATATCATTAATGTTTTAGTTTGGATGCAGGCACTACACTTAATGACCATATTTTACTTTACTGAAAATAAATGTTATTTTTTCTTTACCTTTTAACATTTTTTTTTTGTTGAAGTATCTAGAAATGACTACTGTGTCAAATGGTTTTACCACATTTAGAATTTTGTACTAGTCTTTTACCTTAATTTCCCTTTACATCAATAGTCACAACGTAGATGTATCCTGAAAATTCCCATGCAAAATTGTTTTTAGTATTAGTAATCTGAAGAAGGGAGGGTGGTGAACTTGTAAGCCCTTTTGTTGTGGCCACTGCGCACACATTCCAGAGACTAGCCTTCTCACTAGTTGCAGCCAATATATCATATCAGCTGCATCTAAATTGTTCACTACAAATTTTAATATGGCAGTACGCAGCATGCTTAACAAAAATATGCTTAGCAACACTTAGAAAAATTGGAAACAATATCACATGTTTTTTATTCATAGGTCAATGTATATTTGGTGTATTAAAGACACTAAGCAATGGCTAGATTACATTTTAGTATATTCAGATGACAATGGCAGACGTATCGTACAGACGTTTTTGGGTTACATTAAGTCTTGTTATGTGTGGCGGTGTTACATAAACCATGAGCACCTGCCTTAAGAAAACCCATGCAATAAGCTGCTGTTCTACGAGATCTATGTGGATTGACTGCTGATGTTATGGACGTGGCAGCTTACCTGGGTGTGATTGCCCTGTTGAACTCGCTCGCACCACCACATGTGTCGGCAGACAAGTTGGAGGTATACTGAGCACTCGCCACCTCACCCAGCTTCCTTGTTGGGTCACTCCCCCCCCCCCCCCCCCCTCTTCAACACGGTGTCATCAAGACTGTCAGGAAGAGTGTGTGCAGCATGTGACATCACCATGGGGCGCTCCCTACACTTCATTAATGTAGAAAAATGTTCGAGACTGGATGTTAAAGAGCTATAAGGAATACCTTCTGCTTTTTTAAGGAGAAGCCCAGAGAGGAACTTTGCTTGGACAGAACTCTGCTCCTTAGGGGTGGAATAGGTGCCAAAATCATCTTATGAAGATATGTACAGCATTAAGTCACCCTATGAGGTTTTTAATATCTTTTTAATATTTTAGATTTTTAAAAATGTAAATCTAAGTTTCAAGTAACATTATGCAGTAGTATAACTGAGGGGATTTCCATGCAACTTTTATTGGGTTTTTAATTAATCATTTTGTACCAATTTTCTGGTGATCATGTATGGTCTGTGTGTATTCTTTACACGGCCTTGAAAACAAAATCTATGACATTGGAACCCTAAAATATATTGTGAAACAAAGTATTTTACCTTTGCTTTGCAAACCAATTTTAAGTATTCCTTGACCACATGACGGGAGAGTCTCCATTTCGTTGTAAAAGGGGTTCCACTGGAAGTAGAGACAAAAGAGTCCCCGTCTCGTGTCGGCAAGATACTGCCATACATGAAATGCCAAAAAAATGTGAAATATGCTAGGGAGTTGCTACATTGAGGATAAATCAGGTTTTGTCTTAAAGCTTGCTAGTTCAAAACCGTAACACACACAAAAATTTTAGAGTGAAGGAACACTTACCTATTGGATCCACATGTGATATATGATCTACAAAATCTCTCTTGCCCAAATACACAGTTATCTGCAAACAAAAAAATTTCTAGTTTGTAAATAAAATTTTTTTAAACAAATATTTGCAAAATTTTTTAAGAAACTTTAAATAAAATTATTTAAATAACAACACAACACAGCCAATTAATAATTTTTCCCAATGTTACTAAGTCGCACAACCACTAAAATTACAAAGGTTTCAAAGAAAAATATTTGTACATATCAAGCAGGTCTGCAGCAAAAACATGTAGCTCACAGTATTACTATTTCCAATGACTTTCTCAAAACAAAGGAATGTTCCAACCTAACTGTCTTGGATAGGACTTTTGTAAATTTGCCTACCAATGAAATGCACAGAAAATATTGTTTTCATAAACTTTTTGCACATACATAAACTTATGCATACATATGTACACATATACACACACTTATACAGAAAATGTGTTGACCAGGTGATTGTTTGGCCCCCCCTAGGCCAAACAACAATAACAATGTTGTGTCTGCAGCCACAAATAAATGGATTCACATCCATGTGTGGTAGAGAATTGCGAAGATTTCTTTATATCACTCCAGCAGCTGGTCGGGTAAGAGGAATCCCTATCTACTTCCATATGTGGACAGCATTTGTGTGAGGGGTTAGATATAATGTATGATAGGGCATGGAAGAGAGAGAGGAAAATGAGATTCACCATGACACTAAACACCCATGGACATACATAAGAATTAAGGGCCCATAAGGGTTGGCATTGTCTTCTCCACATTCACAAGCACAATTACTCTGATAGTAAAACTATAAATTGGTACTGCAGTGGGAACACGGTCATAATTCTTCAAGACTGGAGTATGACCTATACTGGGTTGTTTAGCAGACCAATTCATTATGGCTCAGCTGGGTTGCATCAGGTCATGTTTAACAATAAAGAGTTATGCAGAATGATCATGAACTCTTTTAGATGGACAAAGATTTTTACCTCCCTCTGTTTGACTCTCTCTTCTGAAAGAGGCAGCATGGACCATGACTAAAATGCCATAGTGAAAAGGGTTGCACTTGTTGGGAAATTATTCTTATAGGCTGTGTGGTTCATGAATCAGTGGTGACAGCACAGTCCCTGCTCACCTTTTCAAGGAACTCACGCAATGGAGGTGAACTGATCCTTGACCTGGTCACCATAGTGTGGCATAAGTACACCTGTATGGGGCCCATCCTCAGTGTCAACTGAGGCACACAGGTTCTCATCCTGACCATGATGCAAGACTAATGGAACTGGTGTGATGAGGTGGCACTGTCCATGACCCAGCCATAATGAAGAGGTGTGTGCACTGAACTAAGTGAGGATATATCCTTTAAAACATTGTAGCTCACTTACTAGAGACAGTTAAAATGGTATGTGGTCGCCAGGCTGGGGAAAACTAACAGTTGCACCAAAAAGTTTCCCATAAAATCCTCCATTAATTTCCCCTTCCTAAATGTAAAAAAAGGGGACAAATGATTTAATTTCTCATGCATGCAATGGCAAAAAGACTTAGTTGAGAAGAAATTGTTTATTACCATTACAAGAAAAACATTGTGAAACAGAAAACTGCACCAATAGGTCCAAACCCAATTACATGCCAAGACTGTGAAAGTTTTATTTTTTATGTTTGAGATAGAGATATAAAAACGTTAAACAAACTAAACCTCACATTCCACTGCTTATGGTGCCAAGCAAAGGAGCAGAGAGAAAGAAAGAGAGAAAGACAGAGAGAAAGAAAGAAAGTAGGGAGAGAAAAAAAGAGTAAGAGAGGAAATGAGAGGAAAAGAGAGAGGAAAAAAGGGGTAGAGAGAGATACAGGGAGAGGGAGAGAAAGAAGAGAGAAAGAGGGGAGAAAGGGGGAGAGAAAAAAGGGGAGAATGAGAGGGAGAGAAAGAGGGAAAGAAAGAGAGGGAAAGAAAAAGAGGGAAAGAAAAAGAGGGAAATTAAAAGAGGGAAAGAAAGAGAGGGAAAGAGAGGGAGAGAAAGAGGGGAAGAGAGAGAAATAAAGAGAAGAAGAGAGAGAGGGAGAGAAATAGAGAGAGAGGGAGAGAAATAGAGAGAGAGGGAGAGAAATAGAGAGAGAGGGAGAGCAATAGAGAGAGAGGAAGATAAATAGAGAGAGAGAGGGAGAGCAATAGAGAGAGAGGAAGATAAATAGAGAGAGAGAGGGAGAGCAATAGAGAGAGAGGGAGAGCAATAGAGAGAGAGGAAGATAAATAGAGAGAGAGAGGGAGAGCAATAGAGAGAGAGGAAGATAAATAGAGAGAGGGAGAGAAAAAGAGAGAAGGAAGGAAAGAAAGAAAGAGTGTGTGTGTGTGTGCGCGTGACAAGTGTGAACGTGCCCTGCTAATGCCAGGATTTCACAATAAGTGCCACGAAGATCCCACAATATTTATGCAAATGTCACAAAGAAACATAAAAAAAAAAGACCCATGAGTCAGAAGGTAGGTGGCACACACAATTAATGGAAAAAGCCCTCCAGTGGTACAGCTATTATTGCAAATTCATACATAGATATAAGGCATTCATTGAGATTGTGGGACTGTTTCAGAGCAGTGAATATGCTAAACAGTATGTCCTCACCAACCTGACACAGGAACTTTACACAATAGGAGGACTAGTTAATAGTTAACACTGCTACAACAATCAATTTACATACCCAGGAGCATGGACGTTCAAATGTGTTGGATGTTTTACTGGTTCCATAAATTACAGTAGAGATTTATTAAAATGATGGGGGTCACAGTGGCATAGTGATTGGACTACTTGCCTCTCACCTAGGTTAACCAGGTTCGATTCCCAGGGGGTCACCCCTCAGATTTTCGCATGTGGGAATCTTGCCGGACACTGCCACTGGTTGGCAGGTTTTTTTGAGGATCTCCTGTTTATCCCACCCTTTCATTCCGACACTGCTTCATACTTACCTCACTTCACCCTCAATTATACTAAAACCTTGATGTTAAAAGCCACTCAAATTTCTTCACTCATGCATTAGAATTACCCTTCAAAGCTTCCACAAATGTCATTAAGACAGGTCAGACACTATAGATATTTTGGGAAATTTCAGACTGATTTTGACTTACCCCAAAACCTTTATGTCAAAATTTGCCACTTTTTGCATAAAACCAACCAAGGAACACAATATATTTTCCAAAGCAAATGCTTTATGATGAAATATACCTATAATAAAGCAACATACCTAACTGCTTCTTAATTTCCACTTTTGGTACGTTGGGATTGGAATCAAATTTGTGTATACAGTAGAACTACACTTATGGCAACTGACAATGGCAAAATAAATTATAGCATTATTGTTGTAACTGAAACTCATTATGCAGCATCATTTCATGCAACATTATCATACACTCACATCACTGGTACCCTACATCTTCTAAATGTCATTAGACACACAAAAGCTGACAAGTTGGCCATTAAATACAATGCAGCACATCTGACAACTGTTTTTTCCACATGTTACTATCATTCACATAAAGATTATTTTTAAAAATACAAGAATTGCTGATAATAAAAAATAAAAAATAAAAAATTGTTCAATCACCAATAAACATATGTAGTGATAACTGAAAATACACACACTTTAAAGCTGCCTGAATTATTTGAATAATATCACCACACTGGACGACTGCTGGCACTATTTCTGGGGGGAGGGGGGAGGAGAGATATGCAGTCTTTATTTAACCTAGTTGGAAAAGCTATTGTCTGCAGATGAACAGCCTGCTGATTTCTGAGCATAAGTCAACTTCTTTCCTTTACCATTTCCATATCTCTGTCTAAATTTTGCTGTTTGGGTATTTACATTCTTCAAACCTCAATATATGAACTATCTGTAGACAAACACATTTACACAAATGAGCACAGTCGAAACAATGCAGACACATCCAAAGATGATTATATATGTGGTAAAAGACATTCCTGTAGCAGCTGTTTAAATGGAAAACATTAACACCCATCTTATGGAGAAAATCATAGAACTGGAATACTTGTACAATTTATCTGGGAAGATTTCTTGCGTGAATTTTTTCTGTGTGTGTGTGTGTGTGCGCGCGTGTGCATGTGTGTGTATATATCTAGATATACCCCCTTTGCTATAGTGTGCCTCTACATCTCCATCGGGCTCCGGCAGCAACCTTGAGTGGCAGCGCCATGGCTTGACGTAAGAGAGTGGCGGGGGGGCGGTGCCTGGTGGCACCCTATTTATGAGTGGGATTTGTAATCAACCTGCCGCTTGTTTGTAGTCTCAAGGTGGGGCGGCTGTGTTCACTACACTAGGTTTGATCAAGAAGGACTGAGAAGGTGGAAGCCATGGATAAGTTAGTAACGGTTAGTGGTTGTGAAATTGAAGAAAACTAGAAGTGTAATAAGTGATTTGAGAAAATATCCTGAAACAGACACTGAGTCTCTCTTTATAGAACTTACGATGTTCAAAACAAAGTACCCAAGTATTACTGCAAGCATCAAAGGAACTTTAGATGATTTCAGACAGTTGTCAGGTTTGCGATACATCTTTTTTTCTTAAACAACGTACTGACATTTAAAAAATGTTACATATTTTTTGGGTGTTTCAGAAAGGGATAACATCTGTCAGTCTGTCACTATCTTGATTTTACAGTTTTTTTTACCATTAAATTACTTTCATGTTAACTGTTAAAATATAACCTCTAACAGGTAGTATTTTATGGCATTATTTTATTAATTTGGTTCGTGCTCTTGCAGAAAGTAAATGATGAGTTATATTACAGAGAAAATTTTATCTCATGCTTAAACATGAAAGTGCCTTTTTTTTTTTAAGCTACATTTGCTAGTATGGTGCAGACAAAACTAGCATTAAAAAATATATACTAAATAATTATAAACACAAGCAACATAATTTTAATATTCTTTTAAAAAATATTTATTTTTAAAAATAAAATATATTAATTTTTCAGGTTTATATAAAAAAAATATTGAGGTGTTACTGAGAATAATACTCATGATACCTAGTTCCTCTGGTGAAGCAGAAAGATCTTCCAGTGCACTCCGAAGGCTGAAGACTTATCTCCGCAATAGCAAGACTCAAAAAAGACTAAACCATAAAGCTGTGTGTAACATTTGCAAACACATTTTAGAAAATTTGCCTTCGAATAAAACAGTAAAAAAAAAATGTGTGCTTTCAAATGAAAGACAAATTAAGGTTTTTGGGTTTTGAGAAAATATAGGCATGACCAAACTAACACAAGAAATGTTTGCAATAAATATATATAAATATAGAATAAATGTTTAGTTTACAGCATCTAATTTTAATGTAATACAGAGGCTTTGGTTTTTACAGTATTTTATTTTTATTGCATTTGCTTTCAATAGATCTTAATACTGCTAAAATATCCACAGCGCAATGCAAAAACACAAACAAAAATAAGGGGCCTAGAACATATTTTGTGCGTAGCTTTTGTAAAATATAGACGTCATAGTTTTAAAGCTAGTTTGATATACAAATTGCCCCATCTCCCCCAAAGATTAGCTGCCGCACACGCCCATGCACGTAAAGATGTTGTAGCATTTCAGCAGACATTTCAGAACATGCAGCTGTAATATATTGTTTCATATCTTCTTGTGTGTAGAAGGGGTCACGTCTGGTGAACAGGCAGGCCAACATTCTGAAACAATTTGTGAAACCAAGCTCTATACATCTTGCACTATCCACTGGACAACCATCATTCTGATACCACAGGATCCTCGGAGTCTGCAGTGAAAGGTGTTCCAACATCTGTGGAAGTTCATCTGTGACAATTTTGCACTTATCGTCCATTTTCTAGCCATACGTTTCTACGGTGGCTGCCAGCTGCTCCTCCTTAGTTGTCCCCCTCTCCACCATCCTCCCCCTTCTTTCTGCCATTCCCCTCTTCCTTCACCACCACCCGCCTTCTCGTCTCCACAAGCCAGGGCCTGGTAGACTTTACTGTCAGCAGGCTTCTGCTTCGCTTTGCAATCACTGCCAGTTGTGCCTCTGCAGCTGGACGTACCCGCTCGCCTGGCGCGGATCACTTGACGTCTGTTCGCCCTGACTTTCTACTATAACATTGATATGGCTTTGATTGCGTGCAAATAGCTTCTTGGCACGCCATGCCTTTGATCGCTAGTGTGCTAGCTTCATGATGTCTGATGGCGATAAATCAGTGAGTTATTGCAGTCATGTTGTGAGGTTTTAAAGTTTCTTGGGTAAAGCATGTCGAGCTAGGGAATGGGCATCAGTGCTGGGGCTGACGACACCCGGTGTGCAGGCTATGGTGAAATTTGTGATACTTTTAGCACAATAGCAGTAATGATCCATGATTGTGAAGCAAAGTGAAGTCAATGTTTTCCTTGTATAAGCGCACCAGGCATTAAGGGGCCGTGTGTGGGGTCGCCCTCGTGCGAAGTCAGTTTCTTTTTATGGGTTTTACCTTAAGCTACTTGCTTCACTTTTACATGCTACGGCCTTGGATGGCATAATCTTTACGCCGCCCATAGCATTGTTTTGCACAATCATTGAATACCTGAGTAATAAGAGGGTACCTGAGTAATAAGAGGGTACCGAGTATGGTTATCTTCACCTATAATGTAATGCAACACTTGCTGTGTATCTCATTGTCTGTGATAAATTGTTTATTTTTTTTAAACCTATAGTCATTATAAACGAAATTAAGGTGCACTGGTACGCAGAACATTAGTTGTGAAAGCGGGTTCATTCTGCTAGAGTAGTAAAAGTGGGCACCAGTAGCAAAATAGGTTTGAGGTGAAATGTTATTGGGTTATTGATTATTAGCCAACCGCCCTGTTATTTTTGATTATTTTTATTTGTAGTGTGTATTAGATTTGGAGCCAGTCTTTAAATGTTTTATGAGGATAGCCATTAAGATTTACTGTTATATTTTGAGATGTGTTGCCTTGGTGTGCGACATGGGCTTGGTAAGGTTTTTCAATATGGTTCATGTGTCATGGCAGGCCCTTTCATTATTTAAAGAAAACTTATTCTGTATTATTCACACAGTGAATTGTGTAATTTTCATATAATCTTCAAACTCTCTTTATGAATATGAACATAGCGTGCTCTATTGGAAGCACATTATTGTAAAGGTCTGTGATACATTCGTTGGAATGCTTAATTGTAATTGTTATTTCAGAAACACCAATCCATTGTATTTCATATTAGAATTTTTATTCCTTATTCATGTGTCAGTGGAAAATTCGCCTGTCGCCTTAAATATGTATACTATTGCATTGTTATAAAAGCATTTTACGAACCATTGATTATTTGAGTGTTCAATAAACATTGTTATTCTTGGTTCATGTGGATTCTAATTTGGGCTTCGGCTCAGGAGGTTGACATACTTTTGGGAATCTAGTGTTCCTTCTATGAAAAAAGGACCTATGAAATGATAGTTCACTATTCCACACCACACATTTACACTCCATGGACATTGACGTTCCAACTAACTAATTCAACGGGGATTGTTTACTGATCAATAGTGCATGTTTCTGAGGGTGACTTGGCCATGATTTGAAGATGATGTTTCATCACCAAGCAAGATACAGTAAAACTCGCTTAAGATGTTCCCACATAAGTTTTCCCACCTAATATGTATTTATGTTTTTAATTTCCTAGATCTCTTCCATTTAGTTCTACGTTAGTAAATCTCACTTAAAAGGTTTTAGTTAAAGAAAGAAAACCTGCATATAATGTTAAAAAAACTAATGGACATTTATAAAAAAAAAAAAAAAAATTAAATTATATTATTTTCCAATAGGCACTGTTCAAAAAGACATCAACAAATAATTGATAAACTTTTAGTGATAATGAAACCTGAGCTACACACCGTACAGGGTCCAAGGAAGTTTTGACGAAACCTAAACCGCAAGCAGTAGAATGTTCCACGTATGTTCAACCAATCATCTGCTCACGTTTGTACTGATCTAGTGATGCTGTTGTAACTAAATGGCTGAGCCCCAATATTATAATGGCCAACTTGTGTAACCAAAATTGCAGACCGCAAACTGTTCCACGTAAGTGTAACCAATCATCTGCGCACACTCATATTGATCCAATGTCTCTGTTCTAACTAAATACCAGTGCCCCAATATTATAACGACCATCGTGTGAAACCTTAACAGCATGCCGTAAGCTGATCCAATATTCTGGCTGTTCAATTTATTTGCTGGTGCTAGCGCAAATAATACGTATTTTTTCAGGCGCAAAATCTATAGTCTTAAGGGGGTTTGGTGTCTTATATTACTATTAATTATTTGACTGACATTTTTACAGTTAAGCACATATGCAATAAAAATTTGGAAAAGGTTTAGAACCAGTGGGGGAAATGTGATGTAGGTGAACACACTGCTGGCTATCATTCATTGGCATGTGCCCTTGTTTATATTGGCAGTTGTTTTAATAAAAAGATATTGTCAGGAAACACATGTTATTTAAAATAATTTTATTATTTAAAATGTTAAAGTGTTATTTAAAATATTTTCGCAGAAAATTTGCTGAGAAAAATACACTAATTAGTTTACTTAGCTACTTTTTCTTTAGAGGAATTAGCTTTGTTAGCATACAAATTATGTACGTTGTATTCATAACCTGCCCGGTGAAATGGCTTCAATTTCACTATGTGATTCGAAGCGTGTGTATTCACGGACGTTTAACTTTCACTGAAAGTTAATTGGAAAATTTCTGTTAATGTACACACATTTTACTACCAAAAATGGAACAAAAAATGTGAAAGTTTCTTAATGAACATCATGAAATTATAAAGAAAATAGCAGCGAACTGAAAAAAATCAAGGCAATATTTTTTATCATTAAAAATATTATAAGGGATTTTTTAAATTAAAATTGAAGCAAGTACTTTTAAGAAGAGCTCCAAACCCAGAGGATTAATTCATAGTGCATCAACTAAGTGTATTAAAGTATAAAACAATACGACTTTTCTAGCTTGAATCTAATTTTTAACACAGAGTAATTATTATATGTTAATTTTTCCTTTTAATGAAATAAATCATGATAGAATGTTATTCTTTACATCTTCCTAGATGTAAAGAATAACTTCTTTACCCAAACTTCTTTACCCAAACTAAAATAATTTTTCCCGATTTTTCCCAAATTTCCACGGGAAATTTTAGTTCCCCACCTGAATTTTCCTGATGGCAAAATTCCATTCCCACACACTAGTTAATTTTGCATATAAGTGCATTTAGGCCTCTTTACATTTTTTTTTTTACATAAACAGCTATAGCTATAGTGCAGTAATTAAAAACAGTAGATTTTAGTGTGATGTTTAAATCAATAGCGCCAGTGAGAAATGCTTAGATTATGAGTAGCTTGTATCAGAATTTTTCGTAGATTCTGCAATGTTTTTTATATTTAAAATCTCTATTCCGCCCTAAGAAGTTTTCTCTGCTAAGATGTTTTTAGCATCCAGTCAGTTACAAAACATCTTAACAGAGTTTCTATGTATCTCTTGATGCAGAGACATGATATGAGCGGAACTTACGACGGTGCAGAATGCATAGTAGACTTGTCTGACTCATGCCTCTCCCTCCTGCAATTGCACAGAGCTAACTTGTGGGTTTACAGCAACAGCAGGTAGAAGTACACAATTAAATGGAGCTGACAATTGTAGGTATTTAAAATTGTCATATTATGATAACATGTAAACTACCTGCACTACCTGCTGGACAGAGGAATTTTATATTACTTCACTGCAGTAAGCCAAGACTGACAATAAATAACCTGACCAGAGGAGTTCTCATTAATTTAGGAGAACATAGCAGGCAACCCTTACTTTGTTTATAACATTTTATGACAACAGGGTGTACTGTACAATAAATCACTTTGGTTACTATTATCTGTGGCAAAAGAAAATAGTGCATTTTTAAAAGCCTGACAATGTTTTTGTTACCAAATACAATAGCATCTGCTGCCTTTTTATTTTGGCACAAAAATATGTTCTTGATAAAATGCTGCTTGGAGAATATAAAAAATAAAGTACCTGCAAACAGTATATAAAGAGTGGGGTTTAAAGCTGATTTGTCCATTTAGAACATTTGTCAAAATATCATTAAAAAATCACATACTAAATTAAATATGAAACTATGTTAATATAAAGAAAGTGATGAAATTTGACTATCTTCATTTAGCTTATATCCATGAAAATTAGTACAAACACATACTAACATCACTGCAAAATTGATGGTTTCACCTATCTTTCAGCAACACAATTACATGTATACATACAATTAACTTAAAAATTAAAGTAGAATTAATATAACATCTGAACCAGTTTCGCTATTTGAAACATAAGTGAAAAATTGACAAAATCACATAAATTAAGTATCAAGTTGAGTTAATTATAATGTAAAATTATAAGATCTAACCTTTTAATTTTGCTCATATCCATGAAAATTAAAACAATTTTATACTAATAATGATGTAAAAGTGATTAAACTTCCTAGCCAAAACAAAAAAATAAAACTTCTTCTTGCTGTCAAATACCAAGTTTAAAATACATTCCCAATTCTCTATTTTTAACTCATTAGTAGGAACTGGAAAATATTGTCGTTTTGAAAGGGCAAAAAGGCGGTGCTGTGAAACTTGAAAAGCTGCATTTTCATTTTGATGTTTTTACCAATGCGTTTTTACTTTGCGAACACCCAAAATGAACTGTGAATACTGCTAAAAACCTTTAAACCATTTCAAAGAATGGAATTGTTATTATTTATAAACCTTTGTGAGTTAAACACCAAACATTTGTACAGAATTGTACTGAAAACAAACATGTCCGTCATGTTATGTAGCAATACATAATTTTTTTACCCCCCCCCAGGTAACTGCTTTTCCCATATTATAAAAACATCATACTTTCAGATGCACAGGGGTGTATAACATTTCAGACATTTTCTTATGTTTAAGTTGAATCTACACCAAACGCAAAGTCTTGGTCTACAACTACAAATATACGCTACAAATATACGTTCATCCTTCAAAATACATTTATCTGAGAATTGCAACATTCTCTGCATTAAGGCATCGCTGGTCACTAAGAATAGAACTGTATTTTGAGAAAACTCTTTCCCAGAGTGCATTTGCACATGGCAACCATACACTTCTCAAGCACCTCTTAGAAAATTCTGGATAATTTACAGACACATTAAAATTGAAATTAAATTCAGCTATAACATCACCTAGTTCTCCTGACTTTTTTTTAACCAAAATCTGCTGGCAGATAGGGGAAATGTGGGAATTGTTTATCGTCAGATGAAAAACAATAGCAATTCTCCTGGTAACGAAGGTACGATAAATTTATTACTCTGTTAAAGTTGTTTTGTGTTGGTAGTTTTCACAGATTGTACACCCAAACCACATTAAATAAATATGAAATACCAGTTGTAAACACAAATGACACATAAAAAATCAAAATATGTATTTGCATTCAGTTTACCGAAAACTAGTTCACTAAATTTTGAGAGTTCTAAAAACGTAGTGCGGCCACAATGTTTCCTTGCACCACAGTGGCTCCTAAAATAATGAATGTAAAAAATATTCTATGATCCATGCAAGTTACCATTCCAACCTACCTTATTTTTGTAATATTGACCTCATACTTTAATTTTATTGCCAGTGGATTAAATGGGGTTGGAGACATTTTAGTTTAACGTCTTTCATGAGACAGCTTTGTTATGCACCTCTTCTTATAAGACTATCTTTTTTAAATAGGGCCTACATATTGTTTTAATGGACGAGTCGAAAATTTGCCCGTATAAAAGAAACATTCAAATTATTATATAACCTGTAAAGTTTTAACCTCATGAAAAAAAACACAATAAATATGTAGTTGGTACCAATTTGAATTTTAAACACATTCGGGAAGTAAATATTTTTGGAGAAGTTCGTTTTCCATAGAATAAATGTATTATTTTACACTGCGAAACAGAGTTGAAATGGTAGTTTTCTAGGCGATGTACATTTCAAACATTCTAATAACCATTTCGAAATACGTTATTTCCAATAAACACTGACTTACTGTTTGTAATTCCTATTTGCAACTCCTGAATACATGTTCTGTTGCAATCATTACTAAATGTTTCTCTGTCATCAATACAAAATAATTAGCTGAATCATTAAATAAATACGACACTTCAACTTTCTGAGACTAGTAAACAGCATAACCAAAATAAGCGGAGTCGCTTCATGACAAAATGACAATAGGGAAAATGGTCAACGAAGCCTTACACGTATCGATCAATATTACATGTCACACATCGAATAAATAAATCAATGTGCACATTGCGATACTCGATACTTTCTAAACTTCCCAGTATCAAAATATCAAACGTCCCATATCTAGTTTTTAAGTTAGGATTTCCGTTTACTTACATTGTGTATCTGCACTAACATTTTGTTTGTGAACATCATGTTCAAATTTTGCTACCGTTTTAGAACATTTGTTGATTTCTGTGAGCACTGCCTTTTTCTATTAAGTTTAATTAAATGAAATACACTTTCTCACGCAAAATTTACAAAAATTAAATTTCATTTTTTTGTGCCAATTGGTATTTTTCGTGGTTTTCCCTTAATTTCGCACCAATTCATGAAAATTTCGCGAACACAACATTTTCTAGTTCCTACTCATTATCATTAGTCTTCCATATTTTTATGTTGTTTTCTGTAACTGTTTTAACATTTTAGTTTGGATAATTTTTTAATTTCAAAAAAAATTTTCTACAGTTAATTTACTGTAGGTTTACTCTTTTCTGAAGCTACAAAGTTCTACGTTTAAGTACCAATTATGTTTTCTTTCATTATATAGAAACAAAAATACCATGCAATGTCTCTATTTCAACTGCCAACTGTTTTGTTCCTTCTGCTGTCTAAACGCTGCAGATGCATTTCAAAAAGCACAACATGTAAATGTTCACAATTACTGACCATATTAGGTCAGTTTTATGACTTCTGACAGTGTCTGCATTGATGATGGTTCAATTTGTAATTATTTGAAAGGTTTCACGATATCTGTTTTAAACACATTTTAGCATATTACATGTTAATATTTTGTCATGACTGTGTTGAAATGTTTAACTACAGAAAGAAAACTATATAGAAATATTCAATATATTGTTACTGATTCGTAGTAGAGTGGAGAGGATTGGGCACCTCTTAAATATGAGGTCCTGAGAGCCCATGATGGTGAAGCAATATGGAAATGGGGCAATGCCAGAATGCAACCGTAGGGGAAACAGGAGGTCCCAGCGAAAACTTGCTGACCAGGGCATCATCCAGCACAATTCCCACATTCAAAAATCCGGAAGTGACTCCCCTGCCGGAAATTAAACCCGGTTCAACTTGGTGGAAGCAAATGCTCTAGCCACTACACCTTGACAGGAGGCAGGTGCTCCAGCTGCTACATCAACCGCAGCCCATAATCATTCATTTGGATTAGGTTATTTTGATTAAACTGCAGCCCAAACCAAAATAAATAATAAAACACAACATCCAATACAACTAAAAAAAAAGAGGAAACCCAAGCAATTACATCTCTTAAATTATCATGCAACATGGTGTCTTAACACCATAAACAATTTCTTTACACACACACTAATACTGAAACTTTAACATTACTCATATTTTTCAATACATATAACTTTAATTCAGTTTTTTTCTTGCAGAAAGAGTTTTAACATTTTGAACAATTTATTTGTACTGTGACAAAAATTAAATTAACAGCAACAAATATAGATGACACACACTCACTGCCTATACACATTTCATTCTTCCTGGAAAAATTAAGAAATTATAGCCTGTGCACCATATTTCACACTGATCAGACAAGAAAGTACGTAAATATTTTTAATGAGTAACAATTAAATGTGTTTCCTCCAGTGCTAACAGAAAAAATGAATATTTAAATAAAACATGATAGGATGCCGTGGCTTCAGGAACAAGGAGAAGATGGTTTGACTCGCGTACTGTAGGTTTTTGATCACGTTCAAGTTTATTACACATGGGTGCCAGCTACTGGAGAGCATAAGAACGGGAGGGAATGGGCTGTCTGCGCAAATGGCTGCTCCTGGAGTCCCCCGCTGTATTGCTGATGAAGTTGCTGAGTAATCCAGTTATACCTACCTACTGAGAGTGTTGGCCCTCTCAGAATGCCAGTAAAGCAGGGTGAGACTTTTTAACGGGCATCTCATGCATCCAATGTGCACTGTAATCCATCCACCATTGCATTACATAATGTGGCAATTTATGTGATTAGGTTTTACACAGGAGGAAGTTAATATGGTTGTGAAGCAACCAAACCTGAAACAAAAAACTATGAGTAAAGTGCTGGTACTTTTACTCAAGTTAAATACCCTCATCCGAGGCACTTACACAGCGTGACAATTCTGGCATGTCACTGGCGTGAGCAGAAGTAACAAGACACATTGCCTTCACACAAAGATAAACTATAAGCAAAGTAAGTCCCCGGCAAGAATGTCAGCAAAGTTGAAATGGAACTGTTCCCAGACCAAAATTAAATAAAAGACATTTATGCTCCAGTCCAAAATGAGTGAAAAATTATTGCAGCCAAATGATCCTGTTACAGACAGTTGCAAGTTCTGGAATGGCTGGATGCCAGATCCCCCCCTCCCCCCATGAGCATACTACTCTCGTATAAATATATACATAGTGGTGTAAAACAAGATATCTAAAAATCCCAACAACTATAAAACAGACATACTTGGAAATAATAAAATAAAACACACACTGAATAATTTGTTTGATTATGGTTCCTGACAAAAATCTTAGATAATAATGATATAACATAGAAGTCTATATAAATTTACACGAAAAATTTTTCACATTCATGCACATATTATCTATATTTTAGCTACAATTTCAATGACTGTTTGCAACTATTGCAGTTATGTGTGTGGATATGTAATGGCTGTTAATTGATGAACTATGGATTATTTTCATATATACACATTATGTGCACTCCTTAAAAATTATTTTCTTCTAGATTTTGTCATTTACAAGTCTCTCATTATGGGCCACATGTGGATGCCAGTGTTTTTCCTTCACAGAAACTAGCAGTTGCATCGTCATGCTGAAATCAGAACTGACGCTTAACATCAAGAGGAGCATCTGCAAGGAGCTCAGGATATGTGTTCTCCAGCAACTGCAGTTACAAGTTACCATCGAGACACAATGGCAGCATACACAATCCACTAAAATTATCCCCAACAATACCTGCCGACATAACAAATATTTGTTGGTGGGAGTGGATGGAGCTGGCATGAGGGTTTTCATCCGACTCAGGTGCCGGTTGTGTAAATTGACTATTCAATCTTGGGTAAACAATGCTTCATCAGCGAACAATATAAACTGTTCAAAATTAGGTTCCATAGCACATCTCTGCAGGTGCCATTAAGAAAACTCAGGCCCAACGAGGACAGTAATTCGGTTGGGGTACTTGCATCCCTTGCAGATGACATGGATAAAGCTGTTGTTCACGCCACACCAGCAAAACAGCCATTTGGTCAACATGCAACTGCTATGCAACATCATGTGAGCTTGTTGATAGATATTTATCTGCCTGTTCCGAAACATCCGTCTCAGACTCTGGTGTGTGCACTGTATGCCGAAAGCCAGCATTAGATCTGTGGACCTAAAAATGAACACTGTTAAATATATACTGTACAGTAAAAAAGAATGATTTTGCATCATGATTACAAGCACCTATTTTTAAAAACTTACCTTCAATGAACCAGTTCTGCGAAAGCGACGATCAAGTGCACCAAATGTACAATGGTTTGGCACATGCTGTCCAGGAAATCCTTCCGAATAAAGATCTGTAGCAGCTCTTGAATTATCAGTGCAGGCACCAAAAACCAAGTGCATGTCTGTTAATTCAGCACATGTACAATGTTCCTTTGCTCAGCTCTAAAAGCACAACTTGCTGTCTGTGTGCGGCACCATAGTATACTGTTCTAATACTTCACTCTAAAGTACTGTGTAGTGTCACCGCACAGACAATGCACTCTGATGTCATGTTGTATTTAACAGAGTATATAATATTAATGGTTATTCAACAAAAAACTTTTGTTATGTTCTATTCTATTATCCCTTGGCATTTGAGTATTAAATTTTTCTACACCTGGTATAAACTCTCTGAAGAGTCCCTTGTGCTTCAGAGCAGCCCCAGTATTCGTACGAGACAAAGTCTCAATATCAGTTATACTTGTAATTATATTCGTAGACATTTAATTAACATCACTTCAGAGAAGCCAACTTGAATTTAATTTGTTCTTAACCGCGCAAAACATACTTACATGCCTTAGCAGATTTTACTACTTGGCCCTTGCTACATCAGGTCCCACAATATTGTCTGAAGGAAATGGCAGCATTGTGGAATTCTGTACAGTTGATCAATCTATGCAAAGAAGAATCCACATTACTGATTGAAAATTTTGCCACTGGTGATACATTTGTGCAGAACTGGAAGTGATTATAAGGGCAGCTAGTGACTGCAGGTCGACTTCAATGCTGATCTCTGAGGTGAGTAACAATGGCGAGTCCAAAACAAAGCAGCAGCAAGTGTGGTATAACACCAAAGTCAGCTGGAAGAAACTTAGAACTTCAAGGATATCAGTTTGCCAAGGTATTTTATTCTTGCCACAACCACCTGTTGGGACAACAAAACATGGACGAATGGGATGGGGCATGCAGACAACGTGCTTCTCCATCTCTCTGCTTTACCCGACACTTCCATTTACTTGGGCTGTCTTCGCAGAGGTTCAAGGGTTCATTATCTGATAAAGCTGGGAGGCCTAATCATCATAGTCAACAGGGATGGCGGAATCCTCTTGCGTGTAGAAGGCTATGCAGCCACTGTAGTAAAGGTTGGTGAATTAATGTACCCCCTTCCCTCCCCAGATTAGGTTTATTTGTATTACTGCTATTATTTATTAGTCTAAATGTATTAACTTAGTAATTTAGCAGTAATTTAATGAGACATAAGAATGTGTAATAAACACATACTGTAGATACTATTACGGATTGGGCAACAGTTCTGCATCGGGAGGTGGATGCCTGGCCAGTACGTTACTGGTGTTAAGGGATATCATGGATATCACCTATGTTGTGTTCTTGTCAAGGGGTGTCATCACATTTTTAGAGAAAGCGAGAGAATTTATCAGCTCTTTAGAGAGTCTGAATGAGTGTTATGGATATTTCTCTAGAAGAGGTACACAGTGTACTTACAAGTATGGTAGCTGTCCTGCAGGGAAGAATTTGCGAGAGAGCTCTCACCCCAATTTGGTGGAATCACATGGTTAGGCTCTAAGATGCAGGTCCTCTGAAAGTTGTTTGGGAGTAGGTATTACTTGGACCATCACAAGTTGTCAATCCCATTACGCACAGCTGTTTTAAATGAAATTTATTCTTTTGTATAACATAAACAAAAGATTTGTGGCCTTCAGTCACTAAGTAAATTACGTACATGATCTTGGGGGAGGGGGGGAGAGAGAGAGAGAGAGAGAGGTGTGCACACACACACATGCATGCACACACACACACACGAACTACTGCAACAGTAAGAACAATCAATTTCTCTGTGTCTGAATTATAAGTGGATTGTAGCCCCACTATATCTTCTATTTTGTGTCTCATGAGTTTAATTTTATTCTGTTCCTATGGCCCGTAACAGGTAACTTTCTATCCCAATTGATGTATTCTTAGAAATAATTAATACATAACTATAATATAAATATATTGTTTCCAATTTATCAATGTTTTCATTACACATTGTGAGCCATACACTTAGTATTAATTATATAGAGCACTGTCCTATTGTTACAAGAAATTGTTAAAAATAAAAATACATATAAAAAACTAGTATTTAATTGTAATACCAAAAATACAATTTATTTTTAAATACTCAAGCAAACATATAAACATTATCTACAAAAATATTATCCACAAATAAATGTTTAGTCAGTGGTTTCTATTCAACTGAATTGCTTATTAAACTGATTTAGCAAATGCTTCTAAAAATGAATATCACTTACATTAACTATGCTGAGTTTTAACACTTAACTTGCAGAGCTGAATAACCTTTAAGCTGTAGCACTTTTGGTATTGCAGTGTTCAACTAAATGATAAATTTTTTTGGGGTAGTTTTATAGTGCAAAAACTTTTTTTCTGCACATCAAGAACCTGTGCAGATCTAGTTCTCCAGAATTCTCCACAGAGCCCCTTTTCTTCACGTCAAAGAAATCATCATCATTATTGTCATCATTGTCATCATCTTCATCATCACGTGCCTGAACAACTGCGCAGTCCAATATAGTGCTCTGTAAAAGACTGGGCCAGATGATTCTTAGTTGCACCCTCTTTTTTTTTCTTCCAGCAAATCGAGTTTGAATCTTGGATGAATGCAAATAGCTGTAATAAGCTCTATTGGAGAAGCTGTTTTCAAATATGATTGGGTGGAGGGGGGGACACCACCAATGATGCATCCCAAGCAAACAATTTTGAAAAAAATATCTGAATCTTAACTCAATACAAACCTCTTCTGTATCCTTCCTATTTGTGGTTGAACAAGCAGTTCATAGATTTCCAAAGGTTTCAACAGCCAATTCTCTGTATTCTTTATTCCCCTACATGTGGGAAGTAAGTATTTCATATACAGCCAATTCTTACTTTGTAGGATGTTTATTGCCTGAGCAAGAAAAGCCATAACCTGAAAAATAAAAACATTGACAAATATTCATATTGTATGAAATTGTACAGCATTTATTGCATTCCAAAACACGGCAAAAAATAAGATTATTAGGGTGTTAAATGTTTTCTCCATGAACACAATTTTTATAAAAACAATCTATACTGATATTATGTGTTGGCTTACATACCGTGGTCCTGTTTATGTCTGTATTATGAAGATAGCTACTTTATAACCAGTAAATGAATGGACGCTATGTTTTATAATTCTTTGAGAAAATTTTTGTCAAATGACAAATGTGATTTACCAAATTTCATTAAAAAAATTTAATTAGTACACTGACTACACCATTTTAATCAACTTATTAAAAAATACCTACATTTTTATCTATGGGACTATAATTATAAACTCAATAGGACAAAATATTATATTATATTATGAATGACAAATGCACATGTGTATAGAGGCAAGGAGCCAGCCCCTACTGGAAATGTTGGTCTTACATAAGTTATGTATAGCCACGAAACTTCAGAATCATGTACACACATTATTAGTTTCCACTTTAAACTATGCCAAATTACCTCACACTATTCTTTTATGAAATGTAGCTCATGAGCAGTGAAACGTGATTGTTAGAGATGTGCAAGTACTCGAAATTCCAAGTACAATCTCAAGTTTTGTAATTACTCGACTCGAGATTGTATCATTTTTTCATGGTCAAAAACTTTGAGTTTTTTGGAGGAAAAAAGTACATATTGCAATTTCATCCTGAAGAATACAATAAAGAAAGCCTCATTTTATATGCATCATACAACATCGACTACTGACCAGATGGCGGACAAAGTTAGGGAAATTTCTATTGGTGCACATACCGAATTATTATAGTTTTGTGTGCACTCAGTAAAATTTGCCACACAGCTTCGTGCCACCTTTTATGCATATATGAAAGGAAATGTGAGCATTACGTATTTGTAGAATCCTGGAAATTTTGCAAATGCGAAATAATCATTACAAAATCTGAAAAGTTGCACTATTCGCTATAAAATCCTTAATTGTTATGATTTAGTGATAAATGAGAAAAAATTCTGTAACTGCACCAAATTTTTCACAAATGTCCTTCATTGCGTTAATTTTAAAATTAAAAATACTTTCAGACTGTCTTTGTATTGACAGAAAACCTTACATAAACAATTGCTTTTTTCAGACGTCAAAGATATTAGACATGCAAGCAGCACTCAACCCAAAATGGCTTGCCACATTGACCCTAGCACTAGCAGTGTCGCTTTTGATGAAAAACATGTATGTAATGAACTTGTGCATAGCGAAACGGTTCAAAGTCATCGTGCAACGTGCCGTGTAGGAACATCTTTGGCATGAAGATGTGTAGGAAATGGCGCAATTTAATTTTGTGTTATGTAGGAACATTGACGTGTAGATGTGTAGCCAATAGCACGTTTTTATTTTGTGTCATGTACGTAAAGTCTTCAGCCAATATATAATTAAAAGAGCACAGAAAAATTTATATTTGTTAGAAATATATTTTCCAAAAGTAGAAGAAGTAAACAAGTAACCTTAGCTGTGTATAGCGTGTTAAGAGAAGTTCATTGAACTGTAGGTAAAGCCTCTTTGGATCAGTCTGCATCAAACTATTAATGGATGTATGGATTCAAACATTAAATTTCACCTATTTGATAATACAATAGTAACAAATTAGTTTGTTGAGACATGTCAGTTTTATCCAAGTTTGGTGGTGGCCACGTTGGTGACATCAGGTGCAGCGTGATTGTGTCCGCCATAGTGGTTGGTACCTTGCTTACTCCAATCGGGAATGGTTGCGTCCAGTCATCAAAGTTGGGAACGTAGGGTGTTCGAGATATTGTAAATGCTACATTGACCAAGTGTGGACTGCCCTTGACATATTCACCAGCTCGTTCTTGCAATGGTGCTGTGAAACCCAATTAACGTGTTTGAGAGAAGACATCTACATGCATCGGGTGTGCAACGACCTGTGAACATCGCCAGTGGATTGAAACAAAACATAGTTGGAATGTGTTTTACGTGTCAATGGAAGCATAATAAATTGTATTATATTCATGTTACCACATATAAAAATTTTGTAAGACATGTATATTGTACATTTTAAATAATTTACGGATATTTTTTTATTTCTGTCAATAATTTATGACATTCCTTCCCTTTTGTATTTATTAACTGACAGTTATATTGTACATTTTAACTTGCAACAAAAATGCATTTAACACTTAATCTGAGAATAATGCAGGATGGAGCGTATTTTGAGTGACAAACTTTGTGAGTTGATTCCTTAATAACTATCAAGTGGGAAATATATGGAATACTTTCTACATAAACTGAATAGTAAGAGAGATATGATGACATCAAAATTGGAATTTGGAATTGTCTTTTGCAAAATATTGGAAAACTCTGAACATTGTTTTATGTTATCAGCACCTTCAACCTAAGAGCAATCTCTCACTAATACCTCCCACTGTAATGAAAACCACAGAGGTGGCCATCCTCTTATTGCACACAACTTTTTTACCATTAGTAATTATGAATGTTTGATGCTGGCTCATTGAGCATTTATTGAGCAGAATGACCTAATTAACAAAACTGGCCCTGTTGTTGCAACTGCGCAGGACCCAAATTTTCATGTAACGTACACACACAAAGCTTTGGCTACAGAGATATAGTGCGTAGTACACAGGCAATACTACCTACATGCGTCTGTGGTATGCTGTGTCCACTTCACAAACAATGGTAGAGGACATTTGGCTACCTGTTTGTTTCTGGTGACTGTGTGTATAATTTCCTACATGAAGTTATTTTGTGTAGCCTGCACACCTGGAACTGTGTCACTGCTGCAAGTTTGTGTATGTTTTACACAAAAATGGTGTGTCATGAGCAGTTGCGTCATGAGCAGTTGCGACAAGGGGGCCATTTTTATTCATTACAGCAGTGAAAAAGTAATCTGCAATACAAGGGTTACCACCCCTGTTATTTTCATTAAAGTGGGAGGTATAACTGAGAGTTTGCCCTTAGACTGAAGATTCTGGAAACATAAAACCATGTTTAGAGAACTGTAATTTATTTTGGCTTAGTTTGATATTTTGCAAAAATACAGTTGAAAATCTTGATTTTCCCAGGCTCATATTCCCCTTAGTATTAAAATTAGGCAGAAGCTGTCCTGTATATTTCCGACTTGATTTCACATAAGGTAACAACACCTCGCCAAGTTTGTTAATCAAATTCTGCCCCATGGCATAAATTTAAGGGCATAATAACATTACATGGATTTTTTTTTTTGTTTATTGAATTCTAATTTAAACAGATAAAATATACAAATTGAAGAATACAGGAAATATTTCTGCTTAAAATTGAACATTGCCAGACACTAAAAAGGAATAAATATTTAGTAACACATTTCCTTAAATACTTGTAGCAACGTACCTGATCAGAACTGCAGACCTGCCAACTTGTATAGTTTGAAATCAAGAAGATTGAAGAATGCTTAAAATAGTGCGTAATTGGATCGCAGCATTTTATATAAATTTTTTCTTGTTCGTCAGCTGTTACGGGTATTGTTATAAAAACATGAAATTATTGATTTACATTTTGATAATAAATCAACATATTTATTTATAGATGCAACAATACATACTTCTGAGCTTCATGTATCAACTGAGAACATAATAATATTACATGTAGCCCGACACATATTACTATTTTTTTTTCAATTCAGCTAGGCTTACTTACCAAATATTCCAACACTATTCGCACAGTGCAAGTTACAAAATCTAGCATACGGTCACAAAAATTCTGGTAATCGTTCAAAACAAAAATTTTTTTATGCACTTTCAACATGATTTATGATGTCCCTTTTCCCACCACGACCAATAGTTGTGTCACAGCAACACACACTACAAAACACATACTTTTCACTTTTCTCCGATTTCAGAATGAATGGAAACTGCTCAGAATATACATAACTGAATACTTGGACATATTGTTTTATGTTTTGCACACATCTTACAACTATTATGTATGTGCACCAGACTATTAAGACAAACTAAAGCAGACATATTTCAGACAAATCACTATAAAAACGTTTCTTCACACTTCAAATACTCCTAAAAGACCCTCGTTTATCCACAACTCACAAACTCCACGCCGTGTTAATTAACATGTTGGCGTGCACACTGTTGTTTTGTTACTATTGGTGAATGAATATAACAGTACAACTTCGTGCGAGTGTTTGCCAATATTTTTAGTTTTTTGAATTACCACTGCTAACAGATACATATGACACCTAAAATACAGGAAGCGGTAATTTCACATAAAAATTATATTATTATTTTGGTAGGCAAGTAAGCCGATGAAACATTAAGGCAAACAGTTTACAAATACACACTGAAGAAACGTGGTGCCTTGGCCATACCTAACCTAGAAATAAGATGTGAAATTGACCAGCATCGAATTTACTTTGTTTTGTATCACCTGAATGAAAGCTCACTCCCATACTTTACCACAGAAAAATTTTAAAATCAGGATATCAACACCCATCAACTTTATAATTCGTTGTCTTCGCACCAATCCGACGTCATCACATGAAATGCTGAACTCCCAGACCACAAAATAAATATGTGCAGTTGATGTACAAACACACTGGCAAAGTTTACATAACCTTGCTACTATCTGTGTAAATTATGGTAGGTATTACGTAAAAATATTACAAACAACTAACTTTTCATGACCAGAAATAGAAAACCCTTCACATCAATTGACTTATTGTGCCACGTAATTAAAAAAAAACACACACAAATATTGTACTATTAACTTAAAATATTTTTTACTATTTAACACAAATTACTCGCATAAAGAGACAATACTAATGACTTTCAAACACTGAAACGTAATTGCAGTTAATAAATAACAAAACAAACAACATTGGCATTTGTCTAGCCACAGTCAGCGTGTGCCGCGTTCAGTTGTCATATGACTGGATGCATGCTGGGTAAGATATTGATCACTGTGCTGTGCCCAGACAGGCACATACACTTCAAGGCAACGGCAACCATTTTCTTATTTTGCAGAATGAACTCGTGTACATTTTTGACAGTTACTGGGACCAGTGTCACCACAATAATTCACAGTAGGAGCATAAAAACCACCTAAAAATTTTATTTAATTAAAAAGAAGACAAAATTAGACTACAGAAAAGTGAATCTTAACAGCCTGCGTGCACATGAAAAAATCTCTCGAACGTGCACGTTCCCGACTCGCAGAAAAATTCCTGGCATTTTCAAGGTTTTCCCGGCACTCGAGAAAATTCATGGCTTTTCCCCATATTTCTCTATTTCCCGGTTACATGGCCACAACTTGAATGATAGTGAAAATACGACATATAAGTGACACTATTGCATGAATTTGGAATCCAGCCAAGAGAAAAATATAAGATATGGAGAATACCCGTAAAATCGAAAGGTGCAAACTTTTCCGTAAAAATTACGGGAAAATCGTAAGGGTTGGCAGGTCTCGAACTGGTGTTTCCAGATAAATGCCACAAATTTCATTGATTTGTTCTACTACTTGTGTCAACTGATTTTTGTTTTCCCAGAGTTTAAAATATTTGGCAGAAGTACTTCTGTATACATTTTTGTAGGAAGCATCTTCCATGGCCTGTTCAGTATCTTTACCAGCAACTAGGTTCAGTGTACATGCTACACATCACTAATAGGGAATAAGAATCATCATCTAACACATCTTCATTGTGCTCACCCATAATATCTCCTATGCCCTGAAATTCAGTGTTATCTTCAAAAACTTCTTCAAAAATTCTGAAACAAACACAATGCACAGCATGTGTTGCCATTTATAAAATAAAAATGTCATAAATGACATAATGTAAAATTAAACGCAGTATTACAGAACAAAAATCCAAAGTCTTACCAAAATACTTAGCAAAAATTTGAGCCATTATCTGTGGTTGTGCAGCATATTTTGTTCTGGTGACAGTACTCATGATGCACCGAAACTAAGACCATGGCATCATAAGTATTCCTCCCTAGCACACACATGCTAGTAAATGGAGCCCATTTTTTTTCCAGTAGTCCAAGGTTTATCCAATGAATGGCGACACCTATGAACCTGTAATGATAATAAAATACATATGAAATAAACTGTTGAAAGAAAATCTGTGAGAAATTATTAAGAAAAAAAATTAAATGCTTACAGAAACTGACCTTCTGCTTTACTCCACAAGTCAGCAGTTGTGGCCACAACTTCTACTCAGAGTAAATCTTCTTACAGTACAGCACCAATTTTCGTGGATGAATCATTTAAACTCAATGAAGTTTTTCGAACACACGACTGTTAATGAGCACGGTAAACCCAACTCTACCAAGTTTATGAATTTAGGTTGGTCAACTGTACACAATGGTTAACATCATTCTACAAAGAATTTAACTATAGCCTCATTCACCATGCTCCGAGTCACATGAGATGTACCTGTACCCCAACTTTCCAATATTGGTTGTTTCTTTAGCAATTTACTAAGACAGAATTTTCTGGGGCTATAGTTTATGACAGTTTCTACTTCTTCAATTCATTGTTTTTCACTTTTTCATGTTCACTTAAGCAGTGAGGTTGTTTACTCAGCAATCAAATACCTCCAGAAGAGAGACTGTCGGCACAGGAAGTGCAGTTCACGTGCCATGACTGTGCGGCAACTCCGAACATCCAGTCAATACCCTACCTGCCGACACTACCTTCAGCACCTCTCCCACTCATACCACCTACTCAGTACTTACCACAAATGCCGACATTTTATCCTGCAGTAACACCGGTGATATAATGCACAGCTGGCAACTATGGACAGACACCCATCTACAGTTGGCCTCAATCAATCGAACAGCAGCAAGAAACAACAGCAGCATCCATCAGTCTCAAAACGGAACCCGCTAAAAAGCCAATACCAACCTGTTTCCAGACTTTACCCACATTCAGTGATGAGCCGAACGAAGACCCTAATGCCTTCATTAAGGAATGCACAGCACGTCTCCACAGGTAAACTATTAAAGAGGAGGAATGGGCAAGCTGTGTGGGTAATCAACTGCAAGGTGATGCAAAGGCTTGGTGGAGTTCTAACATTGATTATTGTTTAACATGAGAGGAATCTTTACATTAGTTTCTGTGCACATTTAGGGGAGCGTTTACATCATTGCAAGCGCAGAGTAAACTTACGCTCCAAGAACAACAGCCTGGAGAGCAACTAACAGCCTTTATAACACAGAAAGTCCACCTCGCACAACGTTTCTTCCCGCAGCTCCCCGAACGGGAAATTTTAGAAGTGGTTGCAGAAACTGTCAGACCCGAGTACCGTACTGCACTAGTCTAGTTATTTAACGGCAGCTTGGAGGAGTTGGAATGTAACATGTGTCAACCGCATCACGATCCCGGTCCAGTATCCAGCATTATTGAAATGTTATTCTTAGATTAAAGATGGATAAATTCAGACTTGATAGCCCACTTGAAACAACTGTTCCCGAAACAAATAAAGGAATCCATAAAACACACAGTTATGAAAGAGTCTTGTTTTATTTAGCATAAAAACTCAATCTTTCATATATTTACACTGCTAATTTTTTATTCCTGTTGAAGACACTTGTAGAACTGTACAACTGTATACAAAATGTTGCAATGTATTTAACATTTGTTGTTAGTAAAATCTAGTCCAGAAACAAGAATCAAAACAAAAATTTTGGAATTGAATCAAAAATCTGTATCGATAAAAACCTAGAATAAATCCCATCACTTATATATATATATATATATATATATATATATATATATATATATATATATATATATATATATATATATATAAAGGTAAAATCATGTCAGGGCAGGCAGAAAATTTAAGTCAATGAGGCACTCATTGGCAGTCTTCTAAAGCTGAGCCAGGGTGACAATGTTGGAGTGAGACAGGCTAAACTGCTGCCGTTTTGAGTCACTAGTTGCCATTCTTATTTCAAGTACTAACAAAACAGATTGTCACTCCGGGTAGAAAAAGGGAGGAAGGGAAATGCTACCCTGCTGTGAGATAATCATCTAATGCAAGTGGGAAGAGTGTGGAAGAGTGAAAGAGAAAGAGAGAACTGCTGCTCCGGGGCACTGCGGCCTGTTGTGACAGACACTCTAGAGAGATAATCATCTTGGGCTTGTATTGCGGGTCACCGAATTACCAGCTTTGCAGGGGTCACATGCTATAAATAAGGGAGTGCTGAATTTAAAAAAATATACATATTAATAATTTATAATTTTCTGAATATGAACAAAGTTGAATTATGCTGAGAAATGTGATACGCGACCTTATAGCTTTAATATTTTTTATTTAATAAGTTCAAAACATAAATTGCTTTAGTTTCCAAGACCTAATTTTAAAAACTAAACGACTAAAGCATATTTTGAGTGCTGCTTTTATTGTCTGATTTTGAAGAATTAATGTGAAATTAATTTTCCAAATGTTTCGTATGTTTACTTAAAGCATCAAATAGTACATTGTGTGAGACTGAATAACACAGATTTTTATCAGCTTCCCAAAATATTATTAGCACTAGTAGAAGTCTTTCAGTCCATTACTCATATGCCCACTGTATCGGCAAGGAAGTATCAGTTCGTACCAGTATCGGTAAATATCTGTATCAGCTTAGCACTAAAGTTTTTGGCATCACGAAGGTAAGCAACTGAAAGGGGTTATATGTTGCAGACTTTAAGAAGACAATTGCTATAAATACCATCACCTAAAATTTGGAATCTTGCCTTGGAGACAAGCAAAGAGAAATTTGTGAATTACCGGATTTATCAAATTTGTGTGGTTTTAAAATGTGGCCTTCAAACAATGAAACTGAGTTTGGTAATAGTTCTATCATTAAGTTGATAAACTTTTTTCCCCTTGTCTTGTAAACAATGGGGTGAAGTGGGAGATGATTGAGCTAGAATGGACAGATATAAAAACATCAGTGTATCAGCAGTATAATCTTGTGTGGAAAGCCAACTGGGGTGACATCAGCCTAAAACATCACAGTGACTATCCAAATGTATAGTACCATGTGTTTTAAATAGCTCCACAATTCTTTTGTTCGTACTGGGCGAAGTTGGGTTGGTACCCCTGCACTGATGTAAACAGAGGTGTAGGTTAAGAAATCAGATAATATTTGACTGTTTCCTCCCTAAAAGTAAATTTGTGTTTTTTTTTAATTCATTTATTTTAATGTTGTTTGAACCTTTATTTATGTTTCTTTGCTAATTCTTTTTAAAGTTCTCTGAAGCTTATTCCAGTAACCAGGCCAATCTATCAATAAATCATTTAAGCAAACATAATCAATTGTAAGACACAAGAGATAAACAAACTACATTAAAGTTGGTTTTGTAATTTTACGTTGAAGCCCAGGGTGGATAATATTTGTGATCTTTGCTATAGCTACTTTAAACTGGTTTTGAAACGAATATTCTGATGCATTGACCCATGTTAACTCTGTTTAGTAACCTCACATTGGTGTACTAATAATAATTCTTGTTGTTAGTTAATATCTAATATTTCATGTTGTTTGTTTATTCCACTTACAGTGGGGAGAGAGCACCCTGTTAGCCCTACAGTATTTTTTCTTTCAGTATGGAATTACCTGGTTAGATCAGTGGATTTGTTTTTTTTTTTTTTTTTTTTTTTTCAGTGCACCTTGCTAGGCAAGACAGTACAGTATTTCAGAAATTTTTGTTAAAAGTCCGCTGAGAATGAAATGAAATCACAATAACCTTAATAATTTTTGTGATTTTGTGAGTGACAAAAAAAACAGTATTTACAGTTTTGCCATTGCAAAACCTTTCTATTTCAAAATAATATACATTGTTAAATGAATCGTAACTTTAAATTTAATTCTAAAATTTTGTCTGATATTATTTTGATATTATATATAAAAAAAAATTTTTATATACATATCTGTTGGAGTGAATAAACAGTTTCTATTTTTTCTACATCTTACTTTAACTTATTGGTCTAGATGTAATAACATTCTAAATTTCCCTATGATGGTTAATTATAAGGGTATTTAATTTGTTTTTATTTATTTATTGAAACATTTCTCGACCCACACAACTCGTGGGATTGGTAGCATGGTCTACCAGTACTTGGTGCAAGGTATTTTGTCGGATTACGGAATTTTAGTACTAAGTGAAACACATTGATGCACTGCTTCTTCATCAGTGTTAGAACTATAGGGTGGTTCTGTGGTAGTTCTGGTTGCCAATCTTGTTAAATACCCCCCCCCCCCCCTTTCCCCCGCACCCTGCAAACCCTTTTTTTCCTTTTCCCTTTTTGGTTTTTGGGTTAATGAGCCTTTTTTTTAATTTTCATACAAGTATTTAAGGTACAGTGTGCTGTGTTCGCCCTGCTGTTTTTAGAGTTACAGTGGGTGGTGGAGGCTTTGCAGGTTAGATTCTGTGGTGGCTCATTTTTGTTTCACTTACTTTCTAAATTTTATTTCCCCACTCTCCCTACCCCGTAACAATAGTTTGCAAGAAATGTACATTCCCGAAAATTAGGTTTCATCCATTCCACATTTCAATGCTTCTTTGTGATCTGCCGACAACTGATTTTCATACTAAAGTGAAGGTAACATAACCAAAACATGTCTTAACTATGTCACACATTAACTAATATGAAATAATTTTCATTGTTTACAAATGTGTTGAAAATTGTACATTATACATATGTGATAACAGGATACAAACAGTTTATAGCAGAAAAGTACCTAGCCCAGTATAGTTATGTCAGGTAATTATTTTAATTATATCAAGAAATAGAAGAGTGATTTTCTGGGGGATATCCCTCGTATTTCCTTGTGTTGCAAAGTGAGGTGGATCACAATACTTTATCAAAATAATATATGTGAAAAGTTGTTTTTAAACTTCCGAGCAGACCTGTATCAATACCACCCAGTGGGTGCAGAATGCTGAAAGGAAGTGGTGTCGATATGCGGAAGTGATAATTTCTAAGTGGCTACAAGGAGAGGGAGCACACCTGAATCTGCAACGATACGGCTGTAAGATAGTATTCGTCAGTTATCAACCAAGGAGAATTGTGTTAGTGCTATAATGGTGAAAACCAATTAGATTTTGTTAACAACGTGAGAAAAGGAACCTTCATGTAAATTTGTGCAATTTGTGACTGTATAGGTGTTGAGGGATAAAACTAAACCTAAAATCAATGTATGGACATGAACATGACGACATAATCAATATGCAATAAATTAAATAAGCTTAAGCAATCATGACCATAAAAAATTACGTGTAAGACTTTGTACCACAAACGTTTTGTGTAAATTACTGTAGAATGACAAATCTATTCATTGTTCTGTTAGCAAGAATATTGTGGTTAACAAAGTCAAGTTGCATAATTTGACAGGCCAGTGCACCATAAACTAATGACTTGGGTTGGTGCTCTAACAGCATTGGGCCAGAATTTAGAAAATGTTTACAAAACTTTTTACAAACCCTTACAACTCCAGAAGGAGCATTGTAGTTAGTATGGTACGACCGCTTTCTCTAAGCTCCATCTGTAATGACTGTGATTGTAGGTGTCCATTCTTTATTTACGTTTCCAGCTGCTGTTGATGCTCCAATTTCTTCTCGACTTGCCATCTTCATAGCTCCCCAGGCAGAACTTGTGTAAGCTTTGCCCAATGCGTCATGTTTGCTTGTAAATGTTGGTCGAGACATTGATGGTATGTCTAACATTGAAGCTATTTCTTGAAGCTGGGTAAAGCCTCCTTCAGTGCTGACTATGTCATACACTCATGAAATGTTTACTTATAAATCATTAGGGTTGCATGACAATAGTTTAATTTTCTTACAGAAAATTTTGCATTGGAACGTGAAAACAGACTTGAATACTTTCCTTTTCTCATGGACAGGTATACCAACAAACGAAAAATCAAATAGCGCATGTAAACTACAGTCTTTGATACACTGGAAAATGTATTCGACGTCTGCAATGCATCTTCCTTGGATTACAATGGATGTCAATCTGGGCTTCAACATTTCATTTTCTCTCTCTTTTGAATGGTACACTTGTTCAGTGTGCGAAACTTCAACACGTTTGCTCCTGAAATAAAAGTAATAGGACTACTTTTAGCCATCAATTTTTAAAGCCAAAATAGTTAATTAAATTTTTACGTTATGCCAGCAGATTCAGATTATAACAACAATAAAAGTGCATGGCACTGGAGGCGTGTTTTCTAGGGTGGGAATAGTACCCACTGATAAACTGGTCTCTGAAATGGGACCTGTAGATGCTCTGCATCTCAAGTATGAGGCATAAAATGATGGTGGGAGTGCTTTATTATCACTTAATCTACGTACCTCCACAGATACATTACAATATTACATTTAAAGACATATTTAAGACAAAAGTTCATATTATTTGCAAGCAGTAGTACGTTTATCGTTACAAATAAAGTATGGTTGGGTACCAGTAATTTTGCTGCTGTAATGCAATCAGTGATGAATAAACACATAAATGTGGAATAAATCCCACATTTCAAAAGTAACAATGATATGGAAATTATACTCTTAGTCTAGCTTCCTTATTACATGATATACATTTCCAAGCTGCATAAATGTAAAAACATTATTCCACACATTCCCCAGCTAGCTCTGCAACATCATAAATTAAGTATGTTAAATTCGAAAGATGAAATAAAACAGAAATATCATTGCTACAATTTTATTGTTTTAAAAATGTTTATATATATATATATATATATATATATATATATATATAGACACACACACACATAAAAGTTTCGTGCATGGATATGGTCAGTGTGCTGTCTTAGTTTTGAATGGGCGTAACATATTGTATACTGCAGAATTTTTTTTACAACAAAGAAATAAATTTTCATAAGCATATAACATGTATATTAATATTAACCACACGTTGCCACTGCAGATAATTATAATTCCAAGAAATGTTTTTCTTACCAACATGCATTATGTCGTCGTGCTTACCTGCTATGTCAGATTAGTCCAGATTAGTTCATTTTGCCGACTGCTTTTCCTTTTCTGCATCTCTCTCGTGAATGAGCTGGCAGTTCAAATCTGTAGAAGACCTGAAGCATATATAGATATAATATGGTAGACATAATTTTACAAAATATTTAAGGAAAACTCCCTTCAGGTTAATATGCATAGACTATCTTTGTAATGTCAACAAATATTTCCTCGTTTAGTCAGTGAAATCTTACAAAGATAAAATACTAACTCATCAATATTGTATCATCACATTTGCTACATTCTGTGTGGTCGTCAGAAATACAGTACTGGGTTGCTCATTTGATGATTGTTCTTAAAAATTTTCAGCATTTTTACTCCTGTAAGACAAGATATAGTTGTATTACATAAAATTGTACTTTAACTTCAATTCACACATTCCCAAAACATAAGCAAGATATGGATTTTGTCTCTCATCTGAGCATAAATTGAGTTCCTTGCTGACGAAGTTAGGAATGGAAAAGGGTATTTATTGTCTAATGAGAGACAACTAGGAAAAAGTACATGGAATAAAAATCAAAATTTTAAACAAAAAATTAAACAAAGTTTCAATGATACAAAAATGTCTGAATGTTACTCTTTTTCCTTGTTTTTCTTTTGTTCTCATTTGTTTATACTAAAAGTATTTCAAAAATTAAAGGGCCTGTACTCTACAAACCTAAAGTCAATTATAACTTATTACAATAACAAATACAATTCTTTGCAATAATAAAACAAATTCTGACTAGCAGGATTTTGGACTGCAAACCTTCTAGTTTCAACAAACGCCTATAACCAACTGAGCCACTACTACACATTACAGTACCACATAAATAATAACTAATAATAATTCTCCTGCAATGACTGTAACATTGTTTCAGTGAGAAAATCACGGGCAGTTAATTTAACCATATTTTTTTACGTTGCTGACAAGTTGTAGAAATAAGCAAGAGACTTAATGTGCATCAGAAACTTGTGGTTTGTTGTGCAGTCCACGTAAACATGGAATTTATAGTTATGAATGTTGTGCCTAAAGTATCTTGTACCATCAGAATCATAACATAAACAAATTAAATTATTCTGATCAGTGACTTTTCAACTACACAACAATGTTTTCACTTTCCTCATGTTACAAAAAAGTAACGAAAAAGGATAGCAACATTTATGATACCGCAAGTTATTATTAAATTCTAAAAGATGCATATTATCTGTTTTAAAATGTTGATAAATACGTTATGCTTCTTTAAATAAATCATTCTCTACGTTTGTCGTTTATTTGTCTAGCGTGGAATCTTTATGCAGAGCAGTATATGGTGAAACAATAAGAAACACTATATACATGACACTTATCCAGAACAGTTATTATAGTATAAAGATGATTTAATAACTTTTATCATGTAAAATGTATAGCCTACAGAGTAGGTGTACGACTACATGTCGTACCTCTATAACACAAGTGGTTTTACATGCTGGTTTTAATCATACAAAAATATACTCACCCTCTTTTATAGTGCTGTGAAAACTGCCGACATTTTCTTCTCTTTTGATGGGCACTTAAACGAAACTGACTTCTGTTACCCCAGTCTTTTTTCCTCTATCTTTTAGAACTTTGCCGGAGCAGAACTATGTGGAAACAGCACAGCCTTGGATCAGCACGAGTGTAGTAGTTCAAATTACCGCTACTATGACGTGCCACCAGATAGACACAGCAAGACACTAGAAAATACGTTTCGAAAATAAATAACTATGATGGTAAGATTGCGTCAAATGCAATAACTATGATGGTAAGATTGCATCAAATGCAATAACTTTTTTTTTTAATATAAAGAAAATAGTATCGTGAATTCTAAGATACCTAATTACATATAATTTATCGATGAGTGAATGTTTTCTTTTAAACAATATCAAATAGAAGGTTTGACGCAGTTCAAATTCGTTTAAAATTTAAGTGTACTTTGTAAAATTTTACTATCATAGAGACTTATATTATACAATTTTGCAAATATTAGGTTTAACCATTTTGCATATTTGTTTATTTTATGGTTTCGAAGCTTTATTGTTTAAAAACAGTCTGCAATTTTTTATATGTTGATTATTACTGTGAATGTTGGAATGCACAATGAAAATATCTACCCGATAAAAGAAACCCCATCAAATTCTGTTCAGTCCTTCAAATTCTATTATTGATTTTGTATTCTCTTCATTAATGCACAGCATGATCTTTTGTATCCCGTTAAGTAAGGGTTGTCCCCTTATTTTCGCAGGTAACTTTGGAAAACTGAGCAGTAATGAAAAATGTGAGGCAAATTATTACTCACCTTGGCAAAATGAAGACAAAAGGTCATCTTGTCCGAACTCACTCCGATAGATCAACACTCAAAATTTCAAAGGTGCTGTGTAGCCCTACGGGGATAGACAACACTACCGAACACCCGTGCCATGCATGTGGTTGAGGAAACAGATGAGGATGTAATCGGTGCTCGTGTGGAGGTGAGCTTGGCTGCTGGCAAGTCGGTATGTGCCCACAGCTGATTGTGGAAGCATGGAACAATTTATGTGAGTGGAGCTAGCCAACATGCATCTCATGTGATGAGCAGCCAACACGAATGCAAGGCAAGCAGTGAAGATTGGAACCTATTGTTCTCAGTGCTTCATTGGGTTTCGAAATTTTTTGGATCAGGAATTTGCAAAGCCTGTCTTTAGGCCTCGTGCTGCTGTTTATAATTGTAAGGAATCCCAATTTAATTGGATTACGGGTGATACCACAAGTGGAAGCGGTATCCCTTGAGGCTATTTTAGGCCTTGAAATTGGTTCCGCTGTTGTGATTGTTCTGTTGACAGTACAGTTTGTGTCTTGTGGAGATGTTTTAGTTTAAGGAAGTACAGGCAGGTAACCCTCCTGAAGAACAGAGTGGTCCTTCAATGGAATCAGTACTTGCCCATATCAGAGATAGTGGCAAGGTCAGATCATCTATCCAAGATGCAGCTGGCCATACGGTGGCCTTGTGGTTGTCAATCGAAGGAAGTACCTAATGTCAATTTTTAATATGAGAAAAAACTACGTAACACAATTTTTTTTGTGTATATGCTTATAGGTTATGTTTTTGTGGCTGTTGGAATAGTATGTCAGAGAAAAATTTATGTCAGCTGTTTATTTAATCTTGAGTAACAACCCAAAAATGGTATTTGATATCATGTTTTATTATCTTCGTTCACAAGCTAGTCAAATCTGGTATTAGTATTTTTTTTTGTGATGCCTACAACACTGTTGAGGTGCTGGAAGCTAATGTTACAGCCACTTCATCTTGTGTTTTGCTTTAGATTAAGGGAGCACTGAGTGTGCCATTCCAATATGCAATAGGTATAGGCTTATGAAGTATCTTTTTAGGTCTTGACGATTTGTTCATTTTATTGCCGTTATTGTCATAATTAATTTTAATTTTTTTTTTCCCGGGGTTAAGCTATGACATAAGTAAGTGGGTAAGATCAGGCTGTAGATCTTCGCTTCATCCCTGAAGTTCCATGATGCAATGGACATGGTGTTGTGGTAAACCCCTTTACCATTAAAGACTGTGTTTTGAATCAACAAAGACAATGGGTGTAGTGTGACATAGACTTTCCACTATGAACAATTTTTGGGTTAAACAGTGGTGATGCTGCATTAGAAGACTTTCCCGTAGCTAGTTACGAGGGTGTTGGGGGTGATGGAAACTCACAATTGTATTCTTCGTCGTCAGGGGGAAAAGGGTACTCTGCAGCTCCACCTATTGGACTTTGACTTAGTGTTGGAAAGTGTATGGTTCAGAGGTGTTTTAGACGTTGCTGTGAGTGCCATTGTACTCGTGGCTCTCTGAACCTTTCCCAAGCAGCTGTTGAGGTGACAGCAAGAACCACCCCCCTCCCACATCACTCGCTCGACATGATGGTGACCAGGACCCTTGGACAGCTGATGTCTCCAGTGAAGCAGATGTGTGACTATGGTTCCTGTCCTAGCCCGATGGGGAGACCCTGCCTGACTTGGACTGCCGAACCATCCGAGCTGTTCCACGTTCCAGAAGAAGAAGATGGTCTTGCCACTACCCCTACCTAAATGAAGTGTGTGTGTGTACAGACTTCTATAGCTGGACCTTTCCTGATGCTAGATTTAAGGATCGGCCAGCTCTGAAGACATGTGCTACAAGTGTGTGCATGTGCAGTTTGAACTGTTTTTTTTTCTTTTTATTGTTTAGGTATCCCCAAAACTATCTATTAAAGATAGGGATGAAAAATTACATGAGGCCGAAGGCCTACCAAAATAACCTAACCTAAAAGGGACTATTTCTTGTTGTGTTATGTCGTCCTTGATACTTGTTCCCCATATTTTCAGTAAGAGTGATGTACCAAAGGTGAGTAGCTCATCATGTGGTAGCTGGTGATGGTATTTGCTGTCCTGTAGTCCCCCAGAGCCTGTGTGGTCTCGCTGCAAATCTTGATGTGCAACACGGGAGCTCCTTGACGCAAATACTGCAAGCAGCTGGCACGAGAGTTTTACAAGTCTTTCAAGTGGTTGTCAACCTGATTTTTTTTTAACGAGTATTGTGTTATCTCAGCCGAAGTTTGTTGTCAAACCATACTGTATAATGTAAAATGCTTGGAACTGGTAGTTGGTTCCATTGTATGGGGAATAGTGTAAGTTTTACTTTTTTGTTATTGTTTAAGCTTACCAAGGAACTTAGATGTTCTTCTAAAAACACAGTGGATCTTTGAATTGCAGTAACTTCTAAAAAAAAAAAATTAGCATGAAGTTTTGAGAGGACCGTGCAGATTTAGAGAGACTCACTTTAATATCTTAATTACTGTAAAATTAAAAATCTTATTATACATATGATTTGTGATACACGTGGCATAATTAATGTTTAAAAAATAAAGGGCACAATTATTGTGTGTGTCTATATATACATATATATTGTAGCTAGTTCAATTGATTATATTACAAAAAAAAATATTTAGTGATAAAAGCCAGTGTACTTGTAAAACATATCTTACAAACATTTGCCATTTGGAGTTTTATATTTGTGGGGGTCCATAAATCTGTACAAGGGGGCAAATGTTATGATGTGTATTTTGGGGTTTAAAATACATTTTTTCTGACTGTGATTTAAAATTAAGCTTTTTTATTAAGCACAATCTCAGTAGTGGTATTTTTTACTGCTCATTCTCCTTTTTTGTTCGGAAGCCCTACATTTTATGACAGCAGTAAGTTTTGTATCTCTTTGTTTTTTGTTAAGATGTGATAGGCCTACTCTTAATTAATTTTCTTCCACTATTTTCATTTGGCGTTTCCTTCATTGGAGGTCATTAGGAATTTAGGCTGTTTTGGTTGGGTTAAGCCGTCCTTATTACTTGTTCATTCTTTTTTTTTTTTTTTTAGAGCAGAGGCAAGTATTTTTTTCCCCCTCTTTAATAACTAATGTGGTGAGAAATAATTTAATAATTTTTATTTCAAAATTTGGTTTTGGGGTGACAGTTTCGAAAGTCGTTTTATTTTGTGGTTTGTTACGTTTAGACTTTTTGGCCTTAAACTAGACGTTGAAGTTTTAGTTAAAAGTTAACTGATAGTGTCTCTAAGAATTCATTCCTTCATTTTAAACCATTTTTGTTTTTTGCTTGAGCTGAAATTTTCTATTTGCCGAGGATTTTATTTGTTTAATTTTATTTTATGGGTAGGTTGAATAAGTTATGGTGGAATTGAAATATGAATCAAGTTACTTTACCATTTTTTTTTAGTATTTTTATGAATAAAGGCTTTTTATGTTTCACTGCCAAGGTTCTTAAGGAACTGAGGTCACTTGCTATTTGTAATTTGAAAGGGAGTTTTGTTATCACTGGCATCAGCAGACGTCTACTGAAGCGACGACAGCTGGCCGTATTTTCCCGGCCCGGGTGCTTGTTAAAGCTCCCCCTTCAGCAGTTCGGAAGAACTGTTATTTCTGCTCGTTCAAAACACAGGGCTGCAGCTATGAGCTGAGCTGACACTTTTCTCAGTAAAGTTGAGATGTTATGATGAACACAGCATTTTGTCGCTGGGCTAGTACGGGGAAAGGGGCGTTTGTCTTCAAGCTTACGAGTATTGATCGTGGCGGTGGCTGGCTCTGATTGGCCAGCCATGATGTCGGTCAAGGCCGTGATGTCAGGCGCGGCAGGTGGTGTTGTGAAGTATGTAACGAGGTCGAGGGAGTCATGAGGGGGCAGCTGTTGAGAGCGGATGCAGAGTGGCGCAGGTGTGCTTCAGGAGGAGACTGTTACAACGCGATGATGCTAAATATTAGTTGGAAATCTATGTTTTTGTGCGTGGTCGGGATGTTGTTCCTTGCTTAGCAGAAAGAATGGCCCCAACATCATAGAAGACTGTCAGGCAGTGCGTATCATGTGTAGAGTGTTGGTGTAGGAGGTGTCAAGAGACCAGGGCAGAAGCATTACTGGTAATTATGTCTTGCTCATCAGCTCTGACCAAGGAGCTATTGAGGTTATGTTTATTTTATTATAAATAATTACCTTTAGCATGGGATGGAACCTTAATTATTGCAGTGGATTTGTTTTTCAGACCTCTTGGGAAAACTTAACGTAAGATGGTGGGTAATAATAGTACCTTGTGTTTAAATGACTATGCATACTTTTTGTGTTCGTACCGTGCAGAGTTGGGATGATACTACTGCTTTGAAGTAAACAGAGGTTTAGGTTGTGTTTCCCGATAATTTTTGACACGTCCCTCCCTAAAAATAAATGTTGTGTGTTGTCAATTATTCATTTTAAAGTCATTTGACATTTACTTTGGTTTTTTAGTTAATTATTATTAATGTTCTCTTAAGTTTATTCCAGAAACCAGGCAAATCATTCCATCTATGAATAAATTATTACAAGTTTATAATTGGTAGTAAGAAAAGTTGATAGCGATAAACAGACACTATTAAAGTTAGTTTTGTCATTTTCATTTAAGCCCTGGGTGGCTAATATTTGTGATTTTTGCTTTAACAAATTTAAGTTAGTAGTGAAACGAATATTCTGATGCATTGATCCATGACTATTTTGTTAGGTAACTTCACATTTGTGACGATTAATATTTACTTTTAATTAAAATGTTTGTTGTCTAATCTACTAGCTGTGTGGATAAAAAGATGGCAGTCTACCCCTGTTCAATTGGTAGTAACTTATGTTTGTTTTGTTATTCTCTGAGTTGTTACTATACTCACATCTGATGAGTTAACCAGGAGTATTAGTGAGAAGGGCATCCTGTTAGGCCTGCATTAAATTCATTTATTTCTTCTTAAATAGAACACTGGTTAGGCCAGTAGGATTTCTGGTTTTCTTTTTTTTAAAGATTGTTTATTTATTGAGAAATAAGATTAACCTTATAAATTATTTTGTGATGATTGTAACTTATATTTCTTTTAAGAGTAACTGAAAATATGTATAGTATTTACAGTTTTGCTCTCGCAAAACCCCATATATTTCAGTAATAATTTGTTTAATGAAACATAGCTTTAAAAGTTATATGTCTTGTGCTATTTTTATTTTTAACTGTTTCTCTTTATATATACATTTTATTATATATTATATATCTTGACTTAAATAAAACCCTTTTATTTTTCTAAATATTATTTTTAGTTTTTTTTTTAAGTAAACACCGCCTTGTCCAGGTTCAATGTTATAGATATTTAATTTGTTTATTTTTATTATCTCTCGACCCTCACTACAAGAGGGATAGGTAATGTGATAGGTATACAAGCACTGGATGCTAGGTAATAGGTAGTTAAATTGAGTGAAATACACATTGATGCATTGCTTCTTTGTCACGAGTCAGACCCATGAAGCGAGCTGGGCATCTTTTGTTGCCTTTCGAGTAGAACCCCTTCCCTTACCTTATTTTTTGTTTTGGTTTTAGGTGAATGAACCGTTTTCTTGTTTTCAAGTAAATATTTTAGGGTACAGGGTATCGTGCTGGCCCTGCTGAGTTTACGCTTCAGCACGTAGTGGAGGCTTCACAGGTTAGTTCTTGGTGTTGGCTCATTCTCCTTTTACTGTAATTGTAAATTTTACTTTTCCCTCTATCTCTACCTCATAACAATATGGTGGCAGATGCATTGTCATGCAGGTTTTGTGATGAGTTCGAGCCAGTACAGCAAAATGGGACTGTTTCTGTGGTAGAATGTGTAAAAGAGGAATATCCTTTAGGATTACAGGTTTTGACTTACATTTTCCCAAGGTGTTAATAAATTTGAAGGATTATCAACATAATAGTGTGAATGCGCAAAGATCTTAACATCAACGTATAAATTATATCAGGGATTTATTGATGAATGGACAGAAAAAAGGAAATTTTGTGTGTTTGCACCAGGAGACCTACATCCTATTATTAAACGTCATTCCATGTGAGATCGTCAAGGGGCTGAAGCTGCTTGATTTACATAAAAATTTCATTTTATGTTACCCTATCCTCAAGGTTAAGGAAAAACATTAATTTAGATTTTTACCTACAACACGTGGATGATAGCAGCCATTTTTCATACACACTACAATCAAATTTCACAGATTTTGTAAGTTTACGCAACCAGCCATAACTTTTTTAACTGTGCGGAGTTTTTTGTAGCTTACATAAGATACTATTATAGTGTATTTTTTTATAAAATAATTTTGTATTTTCAAGATGTCAGTCATCTGTTTTAAGCACTCAAATGACAAATGACTGCTTTACCCCATTTTATACCCCACCCTGCTTCACCAAATTTGCATTTCTTTTGTGCTTATTGTCTACATGTAGAACAGAGTGCAACATCAAAGTTATCTGGGTTGAAAACTTCCTTCCCAGAAAAATAGTCTCCAAATGAAAATTTGCTGTTTCCGAAGCCAAAAAATGTTATGTGGGGGACAAAATAAAAATATTGTTTTTTTAAAATGAAATATGCTACTGATAAATAGCTATAGGGTACAAGTTGACCCAATATGTTATTTTCACCCCTGTTAAGTACATGAGCCTATGTAAAAAAAAAAAAGTCAATCTTTTAATTTAATCTGCTGTGCATTATATCGCACTTCATTCTGAATGTCATCAACACTAGGGCGACAAGGGGTGCTAAGTGTTAATACACTGTTTGGGCAATGCAATGTAAAATAATTTAAAATTCACAATTTTGCAGCTACATAAATACATAAATAAATCAATAAATATATAAAAATAAATGTTTACCTACTTTAACGTAATTTAAAAACTTTAGGTAGTTTAACTTAAGAAAAGTCAAAGGCAAAATTAACAAGATGTTTAAAGTCATGTTATTAAATGTAATGGTAAACACTCTATAATGTCAGAAAGTCTGAAGATTATGCAATTGTTTCATGAAATTGCAAATAAGCACATGATTTAGACACATCCTGCCTGGAGCTTCAGTCTTTCATTGCCTGTCCTGGTGGCATGTATTGTATTTAATTCAATTCAAGTGACAAGTTGTGTTCTGTTCGGGCTGTTTTGTTAGGGATGAGTGTCATAAAGTTGTTTACTCTAGATCATCAGAGTTAATAATTGAAAGTAACATAAGTGACAAAATGAAAACATTAATTAGACTTAGAACAGGTGTGGATGAAATTGTAAATATCTGTACATACCATTATATGAAATGTGTTGACAAATTCTTTCATTTGTATGGTAATAAGTGTTGCGACCCATTTGTCATGCACAAGATACCTATTTTGAAGTCTTTAAAGGAAATCATTATGCAGCTGTCTGCTAAACATGAACATCTGAAACTTATACCAGGTAAGGATGTATATGCATGCTGTTTACAAAAGTTGAATAAAACCGTAAAAAATATAATTTGACAGAGAAGAACACAACAATAATAATAATTTTGAGCCAGAATGCATTGCTATAGAATTGGTTAATCACACTAGTGCTGCTCTGAATGAATTTCCTATTCGTTTAAAAGGTTTCTTCAGTGTAAAATAAGACAAAGAATGGAGCAAAATACTGATAACCTCTCATGTAAAATTAAAATAAAATTATAAACAAGTACCTCTTTTCCAATGATGCTACTAATCATGAAGGAATTACTCTAAATAATTTACGTTACCTTGAAATAATAGAAGAGTTAAAGGAGAAATTTGCACATGGTAGCACATTTGACAACAAATACAAAATTTTACGTTTGGTGCCAAAATGCTGGAGCATTTCTAAAACCAAAGCTGAGTTTAAGTGCAGTGAATATTTAGTAAGAATGTAAAAACTTTAAGGCAAAACATGGTGTGCCACCAATTGTTGGGGGGGGGGAAAAAAAAAGGTGGAAAAATGCTTAAATAATGAAACGACAAAAGTTGTAACAGATTTTTACAAGAGTGATGATGTAAGCAGGATCATGCCTGGTTTAAATGACTGTGTAGCAGTCAAATCTCCAAGTGAAGTGAAGACAAAGAACAAAAATATCTAGTACTATTTAAATTAAATTAAGTTTACTTGAAATTTAAAGAATCACATACATGTATAAAGATAGGGTTTTCAATGCTTCATTAAGGCCCAAGTGTTGCGTGCTAGCTGGTGCCAGTGGCACACATTCAGTATGTGTGCCTACAGCATCAAAATGTGAAATTAATGTTGACAGCTAGAGTGAGTAAAATGTCATACAAATATTAATAAAAATGATAGTTTGTGATAATTCAAAAGAAAGTTGTATGCTTTCACAATCACATAAATGTTCTGGAGTTGATGTACTGAATGGAATCATCTGTGAGGAAGAGGAGTTAAGGAGTGAAATAAAGTACAAACAATGGTTGTCAACTGACCGCTGTGACTGGTGGATTGGAATTGTCACAGTCAAAGAAACTGTGGAAGAAGAAGAGCACATTTCATATTTTTTCACCCTAAAGGTCCCAGCACTCACTTCAAACTTACAAAGGAATTGGTACAGGTGAAATAAGTGAATATTTTAAGAACGTTGTCACCACATGGGGTAGTAACTTAAATTGTGAGACAGGCGCTAGGGGCCCGCACATGACGAGTTAAGGTTCTGCAGGATATAGATTCCTTTGCGGGCCCCCCTGTTTTAACAAGCCAGGCTATTTAAGAGCAGAGCGCATAACCCCCTCCCCCCCAGGCTATCATAAGCGTTTGAACAGTGTCAACATCAGTGCCAGAGCGGCACGAGGACAAGGCCACAGAAAGTCCGGTGGCGCACCAGCTATCTGCATACTACACAGCTGTACTTATTGGTGAGCATAATTCCGGCCAGGCATTCCCGATCTCGAGGTCCTGTCATATAGACTTAAATATACATTTAGGGCATTTTGTAATCTTGTGTATGAGAAGAGATTCTGAGTCAGGTAAAATTATTGTGGTTAGTATTGTAACGAAAGCCAGGTGGAGAGACGTAACTGTAATAAAGTTTATACTGTCCTTTGTATATTTATATTGCTCTATCATATTCTTGTGATTGTAATAAAGTGTTTTATAGAAAACCTGTTCCATCATTGACTAGTATTAGCAGTTAGCTACCCCTCATGTAGGCCCCAACCTAAATGAGTTGTAGTGAGAACGAGGTAGAAGTAGTGATCAGTAGGATTAATAGCAAAAAGCATAGGCGTTAGGAAGGGAGCCATTACAACTGGAAGAACACACAACATAAAAAAACAAACTGAGTGAAATGTTATCAGTGATTTTCATAGAGAGAATAGCATATTACACAGTAACATTGCTGCATAAACATGGCGTTTGTAAATGTAAATATTAGTATAAGTGTAAACAGTGACTGTAAATTAGAGTGAAAATTGAACTAAGAATATACAAAAATAAGACAAATGTAGACATAGCTGTACAATTTAACTAACAGGTAGCAAAGCTAGAATGAATTAACTTGTGCAGTGATTAGGTATTTGTTATACGTAAAGCTGTTTTTAATGTTTTGAGGGCAAGTCCGCATGAAGAAAACTTATATTGCACACTCTTCAACTAAAGATAAAGGTAATTCACATTTGCATTCCTTTCACACACTTTAATTAATCACATTCAGAATCAAGTGGAATTATATCATGCACAATAGATTAAATTTAAAACTCCAAATTTTTTTTGTATTTTTTTTTCTTCAAAGGTCCATGTACTCAACAAGGGTGAAAATAACAGAATGGGACAACTTGTGCCCTACAGGTATTCATCAAGAGTATCTTTCATAAAAAAACTCAAATTTTGATTTTGTCCCTCACATAACTGTTTTTGGCTTCCAAAATTGCAAATTTTCATTTTTTCCCCGAGTTGGAGACTATTTTCTTCTAGGAAGAAAGTCTTCAACCCAGATAACTTTAATGTTGCACACTGTTCTACATGTACACACACACACAAAATAAATGCAAATTCGGTAAAGCAGGGTGGGGTACAAAGTGGGGTAAACCAGTAATTTGAATGCTAAAAGCAGATTACCACCATCTCGAAAATACAAAATGTGTTTTATAATATAAATATACAGAGTTGTAGTATCTTGAGTAAAATTTTAAATGATACTAAAAACTCCACAATAGGTGACATGTAAAAGTTGCAGCTAGTTGCGTAAACCTCTGAAATCTGTGAACTTTTCTTGCAGTGTGTATGAAAAATGACTACCATAATCCTCTTGTTGTATGTAAAAATCTGAATTAGTGTTTTTCTTTCTTTCACATTGATAATAGAGTAACATACGAACATATGTTTATCACAGTAAAAAATGGTGCAGCTTCCATTTATTAAAAAATTTGATGATTTCATATGGAAAGACCCTCAGTAGTAAGAAAATAAGAGAGCTGGCAGAGGGGATGCTGTGGGCTGCAGAGCTGCGGCGCTATGGTGGCCATCTTATATATCCCTTCTTTCCCCTCCAAATGGCCTATTTTACCCTAAAAATTACTAAAATTTCCCTTTCCCCTCAATAAAGGCAAATTTTCCTACAAACAAAAATTCTTTGCAAAATGTAGCTGGCACTTGCACAAGATGACTGAATGAATCTATAATTGTGCAATAGCCACTCTGAGTTCATTGCCATGTCATACTACTTCATGCTCCACATTGTTATAAGCATATATTTTATGACCAATGCCACGTATGCGTATGCTAAGAAAGCCTATACCAACACACAAATATGCTGCTAACCACACAAAAGTCAATCATCCCACCATCTTGCCTTTGTCCCCCCGCTATATTGGATTCCCACCACCAAACTACAGTTCATGCCTGCTAGAGCATAGCATCAAGGTGGTAGGCACAAGGATGCCTTAAGCCCTATTGTAAGAATAATTAGCTATAATTTCCTAACTGTTTAAGAAATAGTCACCAAATTCATAACATAGTTCATAACATAGGCATCACCCTTGATGATGAATAGGCTAGTAGGGTCAATTACGCCTTGAGCCCTCTTATAAGCATAAATAGCTGTCATTTCCCATCCACCAACGCTATATTTGCCAAATTCATAACATAGGCATTACCTCCGGCGTCTACAGGGCCGCATGATTAAGTACACCATTAGCCCTCTTATAAGCACAGTTGGGTATCATTTCCAAACTATATACGATACAGCCACCAAATTCATAATATAGGCATCACATCAGACATTGAACAGGACCACAGGGTCAAGTACACCTTAAGTCCTCTTATAAGCATAGTTGGCGGTCATTTTCCATCTGCTGAAGCCATAGTCATCAAATTTAAATCATATACAACACTCCCGACATTGAACAGGGCAGCGGGGTCAATTGGACTGCATCCCCTCTAATAAGCATAGTTGGCGGCCATTCCCTATCCACTGAAGATATGGCCACCAAATTCATATCATAAGCAGTCCACCCGACGAGCACAACAGGCAGGGTTAAGCATTAACCTGTCTTACAAGCATAGTTAGCTATAATTTCCAAACTGTTTAAGATATAGTCTCCAAACTCATATCACAGGCATTGCCCCTGATATCAAACAGGGTCAGGGATAATTATGCCTTAACCCGTCTTATAAGCATAGTGGGCAGGGGTTTAGCATCTGCTAAAGTTAGAGTTATCAAATTCATATATCACAGGCATCACTTCTGACTGCAATCAAGGACAAGTAGACATTAAGCTCTGTTATATCCATAGTTGGATACCATTTCTGAAACTTTGAGGTTCGGTAACATGTAACTGCCAGCCATACATGTAAAGAAAATAAAGGTAGTTATGCATACAAGTACCAAGCATGAGTGTAGGGCCTGAAATAGCAAACACACATACCGGCCCGTACACACACACATGACAATCATCCGCCACAATGCACATCATCTGCTTCCACAGGTGTGTGCCATCTTGGATATCATTGTCTGCTAACTACACTTTGTCCAATGTCATCTAGGCATTATATATACATAAAGTTATAATAAAATAAAAAATATATCAAAAAAATCAATTTTGCATGGTTAACATGCAACAATCATCCATTCATGAAAAAAATTAAGGCACAGTACACTCCTGCTCATTCGTGCTATGCTTGACCAGTTTTCAGCTTATCTGAGCAGCTTTTTGATATCTCTCAAAGTCTACTGTTAACTTCGGCAGCAAGGCATAGCTTTAACATGTGCAGTTTAACAAGCAGTGGTAACGTTACGTCTATCGCTGTACCGCATGAGCTGATGTTTATCTCTTTAAACTGTCAGCCTGTCACAGAGACATGCGTGATTCATCCATTTCTGCCCGTTGTAAAGTGTGTTTCTGACCGCCTGGAGGCTATGTCCGAAATGGCAGATTTCACTGACAAAATGATCACGTGAACCAATTTTGTATACAAAAATGGTGGCGTTTTCTGTAATTTGATATCCCATATTTTGTATCTTGCTGATGTTAGCAAAAATACAAAATGAAAAAGTGCCATGTTTTTTTTTTTCCTTCAAAACACACGTGTGAATGTGTAAATAAAATATTTTTTTAAACAAATAATTGTTCATAAAATACACTAAACATGTTTTAAAAAGTAAGAAAGTGTTGCCGCGAGTGATAAACAAGTGACTGTCAACAACATCCCAAGTGAAACTTATGAAATAAGTTCGTCATTTCAGACCCCCCCCCCCCCCCGCCTTAAAACCAAATTCCTACACCACATCTTCCCAGTTTATCGGCTGCTGGCCTGGGTCATCGTTCACTTTGTAGTGTTGTTTCCCAACGTCTACAAAGCATAAAAGGGCATTTTAAACTATCGCAGAGAAGTTAGAAAAATATTTTTGACGCACAGTTGAACTTTTCTTACATTTTTTCATATCAAGTGTGTGTGTCTGTAAAATTTAAATAAGCTCCTAGTAATAGAGATTGTACTGTATTGTTTAAATGCCAGGTTGCCTCTTTTAAAGTCCCGTTATAGTCTTTATTGCATTGCATTCTAAACTTTCAACTAACTCTGCCATCTAAAGGACCGGACAGGTCTGAGTGATGCACGTTGAGAAACCGACACACAAAACCACGCACCACTTAACTATGTTGCCCGCCCAATGCGCCCGCGGCTGGCGTTGGCACCGGAGCAGGCTGTGTATACTTGATGCGCCGTGAATTACATATACTCGGTGCAACATAAATATCAGTTAAAGTATTGTGTACTTTAAATCTTGTACATACAGTGATTGATTTGTTTGCTTTGAAATGTATAATAGATACTTTCTTTTATCAGATTTTCGGAGCCATTATCACTGTTCCATTAATAGTAAAAATGTGTTCATTCGATTATCCAGGTTTTTTAATACAAATTCGCTTATTAGTGTTTTCTCCGGCCCCAATTAACACGGTTAATCAGGAGTTTACTGCATATACAATAGCTCTGCAAGCATGATATATATAGTTGTCCGATACAGTAATATAAACCAACACCACAAATTTAACGCGATGAGTGAACGCCCTTGACCTTGTTTGCTAGGCTAACATGTAATAACTAACCATACATTGAAAAAAATTAATGTTTTACACAATTGCACCGTGAGTATGGCGCACATAGTCGTGGGTTACAATAAAATTAATACATAAATAGTAATATCAATTAACACCATCGGCCTAACACGTGGGTCAGTGACCTGAGGCCTTGTTAGCATGGTAGCTATAAAAAATAAAGGTGTATAAAGTTGCATCGAGAGTAAGACGTACATAATCGTGGATTTCATTAAAATACATGCACATTAATATAAAAAAAACCCCTGTCAACCTAACATGAGAATCGGGGGAACTGCCCTGTATATGAAAAATCAGTCACCGAACAAACAATAAAGGACATATACACAAGTTCGCCGCGAGCACAATGTCATATTGAGCTGCATTTATAAAAAAAATACCTGATGGTACAACAGTCCATAATAGCGTTACCAATGTTGCTAGTGTGGCAAGAATTTTAGTATCAGCTAACTTACTCAGTGACATGAATAAAAAAAATGTTCACAAAGACAAAAAATTCTACAATGCAAAAAGTGTGGTACATATTATGGGACTTGTAAACACTGTGTTCCTTTGCTTGCCACGAAACAACATACAAGTAAACAATAAGTCATGCAAATGAGATGACACTGCTATGCGGTGATGCAAACATACACAAAAAAATATAATTGTAAAAGCAAATAGTTTTAAGCATTTACAAACCAACCCAATCACGCGAGCATTGAATGCTGTATGCCACATTAGTCTAAAAAAAAATACTTTTGCAAAAACAAGCAGCACAGGAGTGATAAGGCCATCGCTGCTACAACACTGGCGCAAGCAGGTATAAAAGGAAAATAGGCATAAGAACTTACCAAACAATGTGTATTACACAAGTGTCGGGTGCTGTACGCAGCATTAGGCGATGCAAGACAAGACCAGGTCGCCCTGGTTTGTAAAACAGAATAGCAATTGATATATTTATGAACCGACTGAAACAAAACCATCACATTCAGAGTACATCAAACACTCAACACACTAGCGGTGGATCACATCTAACCTGCCCGAGGTTATGTGATCAACTAACATCTTGAGAATCTGTAAGACAGCCAAGTGGTTGGCCAATGGTACGGGCACTGTGCAGGTCTCGACAAGTCAAAGCGAGGCACATACACTAGCAGAAATAGTTATGTCAGGCTCCAGAGTCAAAGGCTGGTTGAGTCATACATGCACTTCCTTTTATGAGAGGAATTGAGTTATACAGTAAAGTTAACAATTCATTTTGTTTTCAATATTTAATACATATCACTTACTCATATACAAATAAAATTAAGGGTATGATTTTTGGGATGTAGAGTAACAAAGCAATGCAACAAACATACAGTTCACCTTACTATGTATGAACTCTGCTTTTAGTCGTCCCAAAACATAAAGAAAAGAGGTTTACCATAACTGACAAAAAATTTGTGTAGCTGTTTCATACACACTGAAGACCTGTAGATCGCGAGAGCATCTCCTAGCTATCAATGTGATCTCAACAGGAACACAGACCACAACGACTATCCCTCCTTTCCATGCTTAGTAGTCAAAACTGGCCCAGAAAGCATCTCATCACTTTCAATTATTGTAATTACTCCCTTCTTGACAAAACGTTCCTGTTAACTTCAGAATGGTAAGCATACTTACTTATTGAATACACTATTTAAATTTTACAGGAAATAAATAACTTATGTGCCCTGGCGGCACAGGCGACAGACAGTGCACCAACCTTGAGAATATGGTTTTGAAGGTTCTATCCCCAAAGAGTCCAATCATTTAACAGGTAAAAATGTGACATGATACACAATTAAAATGTCTGTGTTATACCTACATATTTAAGTATAGAAAGCATCATGCAACAACTGCAATGAGCTTTATCCTCAAATATTTTGTACATAACTATACTCCATGTAAGTTCATCACAAATATTTGTTGCTGACCAGACCTTTACAAATACATAACAAGCAGGTCACATTGAGACAACCCGAGATGGGCATCATGAAATGCCATGTAGTGGTAATGGTATACAAGCAGACATCAAGTAAAAATTGTTCTCACTTTGTTGTTGTGCGTGATGGAAAACAGATTGTTACGTCTACATTCGCTTACCACGATTGCGTACGCTGTTACAATATGAAGACTGACAGTTATAGAAGAAACAAAGCCAGAAGTGTAAAGATAATGTCTGTTGTTCATCTGGAAGTGTGTGCAAATATTATGGCAATCAGGTTTACTGAGCATCTTTGTGTATATAGTTAAACTCCTTATAATCTCACAGCTTACAATGAACTTTATCGCTAACAGATAACTGTAAACTACCATACTCCATGTATATTCATCGTAAATACTTGCAGCCTACCAGACATTTACACATATATTACAAACAGTTTGTAGCGGTCCCCTTACTAACTCCAATGACCACTCCTATATTTATACTGAACACTACCTCCTCTCTCTCCTATTCACAATATCTCTAGTTAGGAGGGGGCCTATGTGAGAGGTAGCTATCACCGACGACTATTCAATAAGAGAAGGGAAGTTTGACTAAACACATTGTAGCATTGCAGCTAGATATATATAATTTGTATATTTGGGACGTATTTCAATTGTCTATATTTCAGTTAAGGATAGTAATTTATGGAACATGTGAAAGATCGTGGCAGACAACTTATTTGTATTTCATATATTTTTGTGTTTCCAAATTTATTTATTTTCCTCATTTCATCAGTAGTAACAGACGTAAACAACAGACATCATCAACAACGATAGCGCATCCTTTCCTTTTCACTGGGTTAGTAACCTAAAAACATCGCCACCGCAAGGCACAACATCGTGAAACAAGGAAAATAACAGCGGTCACCTTTAGCTGACATGACCAACTGCTTGAAAACAATATGTTTTCAATGAGAAAACTTTCTACCAATATATAAGGAAGCGCGACCTTTCTCGGGTATCACAACAGTTCGTCGCAGCACGATCCTTTATCAGCTGTCAGTCGGACAGCCTGCAGCTTGAGATCACATGACTCGCACCGACCAACGCCCGCAACTTTAACCTTCTCTTGTATTTCGGACATTTCAAATATCTATTAAATTTATTTTCCGTCGGTGTGAGGAATCAATAGGGCGCCGTGAGAAAAAAGTAACGATTCTCTCATGTCTTTGTAACTCTCGAAGTAAGAAGCTTTGTTTTATAAAGGCTGCAATTCTGTCTTTTTTTTTGCTTGTCAGCTGCAAGTGTCAATTGTTTTGCCGAGACGACAATAAATCTCCAGTAAACATTTAACTTCTTTTATTTATTGGCAATCCTGGTATCAACAAACTTTCATTATTACGTAGTCGACGTCTCCAACTCACGATGAGCTAGTCCGTTGGTGTTTACTGAGATCTACGAGAGAACAGGCTTGTAATGTGTTACAACAGTTATTACAATACTTTAGCCATAACAGCTCAATACATTAATTACACTATGTCAATAAGATTCAGACTCATTACCTTACTTCACCTTACTCTGGAATGACATGTTAATATAAGAGAATATTTTTACACAAATACCCTAGCCTTTGCCACGTGATTATTATGTCTTATAACGGGGCCTTGAGATCGGGAATGCAGCCCTACTGCCTGGCCGGAATTACGCTTATCAATAAGTACAGCTATGTAGAACGCAGATACCCAGAGCTCCTCCGGACACTGTGGCCTGCATTGTGATGCTCTGGCACTGACGTCGACACGGTTCAAACTCTGGTGGTCGCCAGGGGGGAGGGGGGTATGCGCTTAGCTCTTAAATAGCCTGGCTTCAGTGGGTCAGCCAGGCTTGATGATTAAAGAGGGGACCAGCAATGGAATCTATATCCTGTAGAACCTTAACTCGTCGTGTGCGGACCCCTAGTGCCTGTCACAAGGTCACCATCCAACACAACAGTAGGTTCATTGTTAGGTGATCCAAACATTTGAACAAAGAAAAACATTTAAAAGTTTTGTAATTTTTTGTATATATTCTTTCTCTTAACAAAAATCACACACATATACATAATATTTCAAACAATAAAGCCTCTATCTCTGAGTTCATCAATAATTGAATTTATCTCTTAATTGACAGAAAGATATCCTATTTGTTTTAATGGAACCAACATCAGCAATCTATCAACCAAGTCATTGGGGTCTTCAGAAATTAAGCAGCTAGAATGTATGATTTTCTTCTTATTCACAGAAGGTTCACGATACACATCTACATGTATGCTCGTCTGTGATGAGTAGGTTGCAAGATACCTCTGGGCCATAGTACTGGGTTCAAATCCATGTTGCTTTTGGCCCAACTTCAAGTACCCCTTATCTTCAGCAACACTTTTATGCATTTGCTTTGCAGATGTCATCACTGCATCATTGCTACCATATGTATATTTCTGTACAGTTTCCACAGCATCAGCAGATGTCTTGGAGACCATATTTTCTGTTCTCGTCACCATAACTAGTTTCAACATCTTTGTTTTTCACTTTAGATGTTAACAGTGCATATTTGTTGTTTACAACTTCCGACTATCTGTATGGCTCGCACTCTTTATAGTAAATGTCCAACACTTGTATTTCCTGCACACCATTGTAACTTTTACTGAAGGTCTTGGCACAGTCACAACATTGTTTTCCACATAATTGTTGAACAATCAGTGAAGGTTTGCATGTAGTCGTACATGACATGATTGATTTCACATCCTCAGTGGTTTGCATCATCTTCAAGCATATGCTAAGTCAAGCAACTGTAGTACTGTGCATTGCCAACACCTCACTGCCATGTTCTTGCAGTGCAGATGCTGCACAGGACTATTTAATAGAGTGAGAGATTTTCTGTGCTTGCAGTAATTTATTTTGCCATACTGCCAGTTGAAGGCAAAGCTATGTTGTAATTCTCTGTAGTGGGTTAGAGGGAAATCAGTACGCACCTATTTTCTAAGTGGATTGAGCCCATTAGTTCTCAGTTATAGATTATTTACAGATGCCAGGATCCAACCCGAACCCTTGGTAATCATTTCTTCTTCGTGACATAAATTTAGTATACATTTATCAATATTCCTTCAACATCATGCACAATTACATTCAATATCTCAAAGGGTCTAGGAATGTTTTCGTCATCATGGGGCTCTGGTTTCATATAACTACAATCCCGTCACACATTAAATTTTACACCACCATATTTTTACACCTCTTTGATAAGTTGGTTAATCATATTTAGTTTCATACTTGATAGGAATGAGCAAACATTGTGCGGTGTATGTGAAATATTCAGTGCTACATAATCTTTTAGAAAATGCACATTGCGTCACGAAAAAGCCATTAACATTAGGCTTTCGGCTTGCAGATCACTTATTTAGGCTGTGTTGTACAATCAAATAGTGATGGTGATGGTGACGACGGCGGGGGCAGGGCGGCGGCGGGGCGATGATGATGATGATGATGATGATGATGATGATGATGATGATGTGGCAGGTGTAATATCCGTTACACCATTAGAGACAGCCTAAGAGCAGTTTTTCAACTTAATTTGTGAAGATGCAGGATAACCTTGAGATTGTTCATCAGTGGTCTCCATATTCCTTCCTTTACAAAGTTTCAAATGTATAATTAAATTGTCAAAAAGTGCATACATTCATTGACACTTATCACATATATAACATATACAACTTGTCATAAATATGGTGCTCCTAGCCTAGCACATTTACTTCCCTCATGCCTACTTTCATTGTACCCATATGTAAACGTCTCATCACAATAGTTGTATGGGTGTCTTGGTAGGAGCAAATAACTGCTCTCAATACTCGCAGATGAACCCACACATTTATTTAGTAATTGTCACAGATAAAGCTTGGCAGGTAGTACATGAAGACCCTTACACATTGGAAGATATTTGTTTCAAGCTGCTACAATGTCCAAACAGAGATTTACACTTTCCCATGTGAACATAGTATGCTATGCATTCTGATTACAACCAGCTTAATGCTGTCTGCTGTTGTTTTTGTTAAAAAAAGGTTTTTCTTTCAGTAACAGCACAAATAACTTTTCTGAATATTTGCCATTGTTGAATAAGAGCATGTTATCTACAGCCGCTGTTCACTCTTCGCAGTCTGAATATCAACTGAGATGGCCAACCTATCCTGTCATCATATATTACTAGTCAGAATTTTTTTCTTTTCATGACTAACACCACTAGTATATAATTTTGTAAATCTCAATTTATGTTTTGTTTTAAACCACCACATTGTAAAATTATAACACAACCAATTTTTCCCATGTAAAGGAAAATATTTATAAACATCAACCAACCATCGCATAATGCACGAGCATCGAGTGCTGTACGTTAAGTTAAGCCAAAAAAATTACCACAGCGAAGCTAGAGAATGATAAGGTCAACACATATAAAAAGGAAAATAGTTGTAATTATCTACCAACTAACGCATATTACACAAGCGTCGAGCACTGTATATCACATCAGTGGATGCTAGACAACACCATACTTCTGAAAACTGATGACATAGACTTGGTTAGTACAGTAGAACAGCAAACAATTTTCCCCATGTACACCCTAGCAGAGCTACGCTTCAGTACATAGGCACACAAATTCTACTTCAAACCAATGCATTATGCGTGAACATTGAGCATTGTACTCACATTAGGCTAAAATAAAATACAATGGCAGAGCCAAAAAGCACGGGAGTGACAACCAGTTGCAGCATATGCAGCAACACACAACAAAGATTTTTGTTCCTGCTACAGTACCAGAGTTGTGAGAGCCCTACCACCCTCAAGCAATAGCTCATAACTCAGCTGGGAATTAGTTACCAATTTATAACAAAATCCAGGGAGCCGCCAGACCTCAACATAAGATAATCACAGCTCCTACCATACTTATCAGCTATACAGCAATTTTTCAATTTTCCCGCCGCACCCTAGTTTGCCACCAGGCCGCTAGGTTTACCACTAACAGAGCCCTTTCACCACACTGCAGTGTTCTACAACTTGCCACCTGATGAAGTTGGCTTAGCCAATGAAACATCGCAATCGCACAACTGCATGGAAAATGTGTCGTCCTTTGTGTGTGTGTACCTGTAGACAAGTACTACACTGCGAGTATTTGAATTTCTATATTTTTATATAATTTTGGCAGCCTAGCGGCCTACTTGCAACGTTAACATGTTTATATTTTGATCTCCCGCCATCTTATGTCCATTCTTTGTGTCACTACCAATCTTTCCTGCGTATTTCACAATTTCATTTCTTGTCTTCCTTACACATTCCATATTCCCAGTAGTTTTTACATTTTATTTTCATGTATTTCCACCTTCCTGCACATTCCTCAGAAGTTTTGTATGTTCACCTCTACCTTAATTATATAAAAACATGAGTCCGGCAATATGTCTGAAATACACACACTATGGCTCAAAAAAGTTTGTACAATGCCAAAAATTGTCCTCTGCCCCACATCATGCAACTTTTCTTCTGTCGTGCCTTAAGTTAGGCCCCCATGATGCCTAACATCAAAACCACCACATCTTGCCATGCCACCACAAATCAGGAATGAAGCCTCTGCATTATCAAACATGCATTCTCTACCCATGATGGACCTCAATTACAAAAAGTATGTCTTAATTGCCAATCATCACCGCACTTTATTACTGTCCAACATGAATCTTCCTATTTATACAAAATCACCTCTACTGGCCCAAGCCAACCAAATCTTACATGCTACAACAGAAAAAGCCATACGTGGGTACCATAACAAATGAATTAAGCTCAGCAAACTGTGCATGGAAGCCTTGAAACCCAGCCCCTTGCCTACCATCTTGTCTCTCAAGAAACCCCCCCCCCCCCCAGGAACCCTGACTCGCTTCAAACTTCTACCTTCCCACAACAGCACACACCATACCACACCAATTCTACCAAAACCATTCCTATGCATAACCACAACAGAGGAACAACCACCCCACAAAGACAAATCACATCTATTCAACCAGTCCATCGGCTCTCAAGACTTCAATGTTCAGAGCCGTCCAAATCTCTTCACTTCAATTCAACCTGTCCAACCATAACCTCACTAATGCCGAGAACAATATCCTACAAAAAGGTATCTCCTTCTCCACCTCCAAAAAGTTTGACCACTTTGCCACTGATAAAGATGTCCTAAACTTCATATGCAATCTCTGACTCAAACACTTTTTTGACAACCTCCCCATAAAAAACCATAACAGTTGTTCTATTGATCCAGCCTTGATAAAGTTTGCACCCCCATCCACTTGGGACCCTCCATCCTTACCACCATCACATCCACTTAAACATCATCGCATACATCGTGGTCAACTTCCAGACCCTGATTTTGCAATTTCACTACCTAATAATAGCAACATAACCTTTCCAGAAAGAAAAGCCATCGAAATAATTCAAAACAAAACAGACATATGATACTGCCAGCTGACAAGGGCACAACCACAGTGATCCTCAACAAAACAGATTACATTACAGAAGCAGAAAACCAACTCCAGGACACATCCACCTACAAACGTCTGAGAGAAGACCCAACCACCGGATTCTGTGAAAATATGAATCAATTCCTTGTGTCCCATCCAAGACCTATCCGAGGCTTCAATTAAACTGCTCACCCCAAATAAACCCACCACACCAGTTCTCTACCTGCTTCCAAAGATACACAACGAACAACGGCCACCCCCAGGATGTCCCATTGTATCAGGGATTGGCAGCCCCACCGAGAGAATCTCAGCACTTGTAGATGACCACCTGTAACCTTGGGTACAGCAGCTTTCATCATATGTCAAGGACACTGGTCACTTCCTGGAAGCTCAAGACACCTGGGCCCCATTCCCCAAGATGCATACATGGTTACCATAGAGGTTACATCTCTCTATACTAACATCACTCACTCATATGGACTGTCAGCCATTGAATATTACCTCAAGCGACGACCCCCACACAGCAAACCTTCTACAGCATTCCTTGTTGAACTTGCCAGGTTAACCCTCAGCAACAACAACTTCAGATTTCAAGACTCATGCTACCTTCAAGTCAAAACCACAGCAATGGGTATGTGTATGGCCTCATCCTATGCTAATCTGTTTATGGGCACGTAAAAAGAAACCTTCTTTAGTCACAAACCAACCAACCAACCCCACTGCTGTATGTGTTTCATCAACATTTTCATGATACGGACTTCCACAGAAGACAGTCTAATTCATTTTCTAAACAATTTAAACGCACACTGTTCACTCAAGTTCACATGGTTATACTCCAAAACACACACCATATTCCTGTACTTTTAACTCTCTCTCCACAATGTTACAATTCAAACAGCTGTACACATCAAACCCACCAACAACCTCCAGTGCTTACATTTTGACAGCTAACACCCACATAATGCCAAAAAATTCCCACCCTACAGTCTCGCCACAAGAGCAAAACGTATCTGCTACAACAGTGATATCAACTGTGTGAACAAATAGCCAGAGCATCCCTCGACAGGGATAACCCCAAGCACCTAGTCCACAAACAAATTCATCAAGCTATCTCAAACACCGGAACATAAACCAAGGTCAACAACTCTGATATACCCCTGGTGGTCCCACATCATGAAGGCCTAAGTAAATTCAGAAACATTCTCTACTCTGGATACATAATTCTGGCTTCCTCACCACAAATGCAAGATCTGCACTCCAAACCGCCCAAATTGTAATGGTATAGTGAAGAATCGTGTTAAAGTTGCATTATCTACAGCAAAACCCCCTCATACTCATTGTACTAAATCTGTACCTAAATATGGTACTGCTGATAGTAAGTTGGTGATTACGGTTGCTCCTCAAAAGGATATTTGTCCTCAAGGTAATACATATCCTATAAATGCTGTTATTATTACTAATAATAAGATAATTACCCCAGTTGATCATGTTTCAAGATATTTATATGATCCATAATATAAACCTCGTCCTACATGTAAGTAAATACATACAAAAAATATTGATGCACCATTTGCATGGATTGTTCGTATTAATCAACCGTTGTTTACATCTCGGCAAATGTGTCTTACTCTATTAAAGGCTATTTCAATATTTGGTGTGTAGTGTATAGCTAGGAATAATCCAGTTAAAATTTGGATTAATAAACAAATCCCTAATAATGAACCGAAGTTTCATCATGTTGAGATGTTAATTGGTGTTGGTAAATCAATTAATGAGTTGTTGAAGATTTTAATTAGTGGGTGATTTTTTCGTAATGGTATATTCATTAGTTAAATGTTATTCGTAAGGGTCTTTTATTAGATTCTGTAATATTAAATACTACAATTATGGTAAATAATAAATATATTACTATTAATATTACTGTTATATTATTTGGTATATTATATATTTTTATTAATATTATATTTATTGTTGTTTTACTTATTATATCACTATTTATAATTATGTTGTTTTTGTTAAAAAAGATTGATAATAGTAGTATTATTATTATAATAATAAAGATTTTTTTTAGCGGTATTGAGAATATTATATTTGGTATAAGTCTTGTTATATAAATAAATAGTACTATTATACCTCCTAATAGGATATATGAAAATCAGAATGATTTGTAGATTATTCCTGTTATTATTGAGATTAAAATTGTTTGTATGATAATTGTTATACCTATTGATAAAGGGTGTTTTATTATTAGGAAGGTTATATTTATTATTATATTTATTATTATTATAATTTTAATACAAAGGGTAGTTTAAAGTTAAAATATTAGTTTTGGGAATTATTGATAGAATGTTGTGTCTTCCTTTGAAGTTTTAAGAAAAAAATATTCATTTTTGATTTACAAGACCAATATTTTATTTAAATTATTAAAACTAGTGTTAATTTATTTTATATTGCCTTTAATTATATTTGTTTGTGGCTTGTTGGTATTTTCTTTTAATTATGATCACTTTTTAATTACTTTACTTAGTTTAGAATATATTGTTTTATCTTTATTTTGATTTATTTTTTTATATATATTTATTAATATATTTGATATATTTTTTATAATATTAATTCTTACTATGTGAGTTTGTGAGGCAGTTTTGGGTTTATCTTTATTAGTTAGCTTGATTCGTGGTAATGGTAATGATTATTTTTTGTCATTTAATTTACTTCAATGTTAAAATTTGTTTTATTTACTTTGTTTTTAATACCTCTTTCTTATTTTGGTTGCTGGTGATTGGTACATTTTGGTTTATTAATTTTAATATTTTTATTTTATTTTAATTTTACTAGATCTTATTATTTTTGTAATACAAGATATTTTGTTGGTTGTGATATTATTTCCTATTTATTAATTTTATTGAGATTTTTTATTTGTGGTTTGATCATTATGGCTAGTGAATCTATTTATCGATATGATTATTATTCTAATTTATTTGTTTTTTTTATTTTTTTTATTGTTTTTAGTTTTATTTATGTCTTTTTCTAGAAATAGTTTAATTTAATTTTATTTATTTTTTGAATCTAGCTTAGTTCCTACATTATTTTTAATTTTTGGTTGGGGGTATCAACCTGAGCGTCTTCAAGCTGGTATATATTTTTTATTTTATACTTTATTTTCTTCTTTACCTATATTAGTTTGTATTTTATATTTTATAACTTATATGGTAGTTTAAATTTTTCTTTAATTTTTAGTTTTGATTATTATTATTTTATTTTTTATTTATGTATAATTTTTTCATTTTTAGTTAAAATACCAATATTTTTTGTTCATGTTTGATTACCAAAGGCTCATGTTGAAGCTCCTGTTTCTGGATCTATAATTTTAGCTGGTGTTCTTTTAAAGTTAGGTGGTTATGGTTTATTTCGTGTATTTTGTATATTAATTTCTTCGGGTATAATATATAATTATGTTTGAGTTGGTATTAGATTATTAGGCGGTTTATTTATTAGATTTGTTTGTATGCAGCAGAGTGATTTAAAATCATTAATTGCTTATTCTTCAGTAATTCATATAGGATTGGTATTAGGTGGTATTATGACTTTAAATTGTTGAGGTTTATTTGGTGCTCTCGTTATAATGATTGCTCATGGTTTATGTTCTTCTGGTTTATTTTGTTTAGCTAATATTGTTTATGAACGATTGGGGACTCGTAGATTATTTATTATTAAGGGTTTAATTAATTTTATACCTACAATGAGTTTATGATGATTTTTATTAAGATCGTATAATATAGCTGCTCCTCCTTCTTTAAATTTAATAGGTGAAATTATATTATTTAATAGAGTTGTTTCTTGAAGAAGAATTAACACATTTGTATTTTTGATTATGTCTTTTTTTAGAGCTGCTTATACTTTATGTATATACTCTTATAGTCAGCACGGTATAATTTATTCTGGTGTAATTTCTTTTGGTGTTGGTTATTTGCGTGAATATTTATTATTATTTCTTCATTGATTTCCATTAAATTTAATTATTTTTATAAGTGGGTTTATATTTATTTAACTTAAATAGTTTAATTAAAATATCAGCTTGTGGGTCTGGTGATGTATTTTTTACTTTAAGTTATTCTTTGACGTTATTCTTTATGTAATATTTTATTAATTTATTTAATTGTTATTAGATTTATTTTGTTTTCTGTTGGTATTTTATTTATATTTAATGATTTAGTTTATTTTGTTGAATATGAACTTTTTATACTTAATGGTACTCAATTATTAATAACATTGTTATTTGATTGAATATCATTAATTTTTATGAGATTTGTTTTATTTATTTCTTCTTTGATTATTTATTATAGAAAGGATTATATGATAGGTGATATTTTTATTGATCGTTTTATTATTTTAGTTTTGATGTTTATTTTTTCTATAATGTTTATAATTATTAGTCCTAATTTAATTAGAATTTTATTAGGTTGGGATGGCTTGGGTTTGGTTTCTTATTGTTTAGTTATTTATTATCAGAATGTTAAGTCTTTTAATGCTGGTATAATTACTGCTTTATCTAATCGTGTGGGCGATAGAATATTACTAATATCAATTGCTTGAATATTTAGATATGGTAGATGAAATTATTTTATATATATATATATTGATTTTTTTTTCTTTTGAATTTGATGTTAAGTTAATTAGATTGTTTATTGTTATTGCAGCTATAACTAAAAGTGCTCAGATTCCATTTTCTCCATGATTACCTGCTGCTATAGCAGCACCTACTCCTGTTTCTTCTTTAGTTCATTCTTCTACATTAGTTACTGCAGGTGTTTATTTATTAATTCGTTTTAATCCTTTATATGTTAATAGAACATTATCAACTTTTTTATTATTTATTTCTTTAATTACTATATTTATATCTGGTTTTTGTGCTAATTTTTAATTTGATTTGAAGAGGATCATTGCTCTATCAACTTTAAGTCAATTGGGATTAATAATATCTATTCTTTCTTTTGGATTTGTTTATTTGGCTTATTTTCATTTATTAACTCATGCTTTATTTAAGGCTTTATTATTTATATGTTCAGGTGTTGTTATTCATTCTTTTAAGGATTGTCAAGATATTCGTTGTTTAGGTAATTTATTTTTTCAAATACCTTTAACTTGTTTATGTTTTGTTGTTGCTAGTTTGTGTTTATGTGGTATACCTTTTTTATCTGGATTTTATTCTAAGGATTTAATTTTAGAAATTTATTCTATGGATTATATTAATATATTTGCTTATTTTATGTATTATTTTTCTACTGGTTTAACTGTAAGTTATAGTTTTCGTTAAATTTATTATTTGTTAGTTAAGGATTTTTCTTTTTATAGTTATCATTATGTAATAGATGAAAGTTGAATTATACTTAAAAGTATAATAATTATAACATTATTTTCGGTATTTGGTGGTTGTATATTAAGATGAATTTTATTGCCTATTCCTAATATAATTATATTGCCTTTTAATTTAAAATTTATAGTTATTGTTGTCTGTTTACTTGGTTCTTGGGCTGGTTATTTTGTTAGTAAATTTAGTTTATTTGATATTAATTATAATTATAATTATAGTGGTTTTTGTATGTTTTTTGGTAGTATGTGATTTATACCTTATTTAACAATTAAAATTCCTTCTTATCCTTTAATATTTGGTTTATCTTTTAATCAATCTAGAGATCATGGTTGATTTGAAATATTAGGTGGTCAGGGATTATATTTAATATTAAGTTATTATTCTACTTTAAATCAGAAAATTCAAAATAGAATATTTAATTTGTTTTTTATTTTTGTTTCTTTTTGATTTATTATTTTAATATTTATTTAATTTATATAACTTATATTAGAGTTTAATATTGAAGATATTAGGGAAGATTTTTATCTTATAAATATTTATAAAAATTTAATTTTAATTTTACAATGAAAATGTAAGGTTTTACTTAAACTATATAAATAGAAATATTAATGGAGTTTAACCATTAAAATAATTAGTTAGCAGCTATTATTTATACAATTATATTTCCTTAATTGGAATATTAAATTCAATAATATCATTAACAATGATAAACCTCTATTTGGTTTCAATTAATAAGTAAGGATAAATTTATATCTTCTTTTAGGTCGAAACTAATTACATTAAATGCATCTTACTTGAGATAAATTGATTTTTCAATACTTTTTGAATGCAAAACAAATGTTATTATTAACTATAATCCCAGCTAGCTCAATTTAGGGCTCCTTGATTTCATTCGTGGTACAATCCAATAATTAATACTCTAATAAATATGATTGATGTTATCATTCAATATTTTATTTCTGATAATATTATTGTTGGTAATATAGGTAATAATAATGCAATTTCAATATCAAAAATTAGGAAGATCACAGCAATTAAGAAGAATTTTAATGAGAATGGTAATCGTGATGATGATTTTGGATCAAATCCACATTCTAATAAATTTAATAATATTACAATATTGGTAACTACCTTAACTATGATTAATATAATTGTCGTTGATATAATTACTTATTCTGATTAAATCAGACTTTTTAATTGGAAGTTAAATACACTTTTATATTAAATAAGTTAGTTTCCTCATCAATAAATTGAAATATATAAGAATAATCAAACTACATCAACAAAGTGTCAATATCAAGCTGCTGCTTCAAACCCTACATGATGATTTTTTGAGAAGTGGAAGTTAAATTGTCGAATTACACAGACAAATAAGAATGTTGTACCAATTATTACATGAATACCGTGGAGTCCTGTTGCTATAAAAAATCTTGATCCATAAACTGAATCACTAATAGTGAAATGTGCTTCTACATATTCATATGCTTGCAATAATGTGAAATATAATCCTAGTAAGATAGTAATTGTTAATCTTTGATTTATTTCTTTTATATTATTATTTAATAATCTATGATGTGCCCATGTTACTGTAACCCCTGAAGTTAATAAAATTATTGTATTTAGTAATGGAATTTGTATGGGGTTAAATGATATAATTCCTATTGGAGGTCAAATAGATCCTACTTGTACTGCTGGAGATAATCTTCTATGAAAGAATGCCCAAAAGAATGAAATGTAGAAAAAAACTTCTGATACAATAAATAAAATTATTCCTCATCGTAGTCCTTTAATTACTGTTTTGGTATGTAAACCTTGATATGTTCCTTCACGAACGACATCTCGTCATCATTGAATTATAATTATGGTTGTTATTGTAATACCTAATATTAGTATAGTATATGATCCTTGTTGGAAAAATTTAATAGCTCCTGTTAATGTTAATATTGTTGAAATAGATCCGGCTAAAGGTCAAGGTCTTATTTCCACTAGGTGGTAAGGATGATTTTGGTGTGTTAACATTAGTTTACTTCTCTAGCATATAGTGTTGTTAGAACAGCAAATACATACCCTTGAATAATTGCAACTGCGGCTTCTAATCTCAATAATATTATTTGAATGATTAATATAATTGATAGTATTCTAATTGAAATATTTATTGATGTGTTTCCTAGTAATGTTATAATTAGGTGACCAGCAATTATATTGGCTGCTAGTCGAACTGCTAAGGTTCCTGGTCGGATAATATTACTAATTGTTTCAATACATACTATAAAGGGTATTAGTACCCCCGGAGTACCTGTGGGCACCAAGTGTGTAAATATTCTTTCTGTATTTTTTATTCACCCGAATAATATAAAAGATAATCATAAAGGTAAAGCTAATCTTAATGTTATAGTTAAATGTCTTGTTCTAGTAAAAATATATGGAAATAGTCCTATTGTGTTGTTAATTATAATTATTATAAATAATGCAATTAATGTTAGTGTAGTTCCTTTATTATTTTTTCTTAATAGAATATTAAATTCATTATTTAAAATATTAAATGGGGTTTTTCACATTATTGAGTGTCGGTTGTTTATTAATCAAAAGTATGTTGGTATTAATATTAGTCCAATTAGAGCTGCAATTCAATTAAGTTGAATATTTATTAATCTTGTTGATGGTTCAAAAATAGAGAATAAATTAGTTATCATTTTCAATTACTTTCGTTTTTTGATTTTAAAATATTAATTTTATTATTAATGTTTGGTTTATTAAAAAATAAATTTTTGTAATGAATAATATGAATGTTATAATAATGTAGATATAAATTAATATTCATCTTATTGGGGATATTTGTGGAATTAGAAATTATTGATATTCAATTATTTTAATATGACATATTAATGTTATTATTTAACTAAATTTCTCATCAAAAGTAACTGCTAAATTACTATTAAATGGTTTAAGAGACCAATACTTGCTTTCAGTCATTTGATGATTTTATTATTCATTTGATGAATATATTAATAGGTACGCTTTCAACAACAATTGGCATAAATCTGTGGTTTGTACCACAAATTTCTGAACATTGACCGAATAATAAACCATTTCGGTTTAATATTATTCTTGCTTGGTTTAACCGTCCTGGAGTTCCATCAATTTTTACCCCTGATGAAGGAAGCGTTCAGGAATGAATAACATCTGTTGATGTTACAATTATTCGGATAAATGTATTTGAAGGTAATACTATTCGATTATCTACATCTAATAATCGTAAATTATTATTACTTTCTATATTTGTTATATATGAATCAAATTCTCTATCAATAAAATCTGAATATTCGTATGTTCAGTATCATTGCTGTCCTACAGCCTTTGTAGTTATCATTGGGTTATTAATTTCATCTATTAAATATAATAATCGTAAAGATGGTGTTGCAATGAAAAATAAAGTTATAGCTGGTGTTACTGTTCAAATTAATTTACAGCACCCAAGATTGATGAAATTCCTGCTATATGTAGTGAAAAAATAGTTAAATATTCTTCTATGTCCTGTTAATCCTGCTAATGGTGGATATAGTGTTCATCCTGTACCTGTTCCTGTATCAACTATTCTTCTTATAATTAGTCATGTTAATGATGGGGGTAATAGTCAAAATCTTATATTATTTATACGTGGAAATGCTATATCAGGAGCTCCAATTATAATTGGTAATAATCAATTACCAAATCCTCCAATTATAATGGGTATAACTATAAAAAAAATTATTACGAAAGCGTGAGCTGTTACAATAGTATTATAAATTTGATCATTACCAATAATAGATCCCGGTCTTCCTAGTTCTATTCGAATTAATATTCTTATTGATAATCCAATTATCCCTGATCAAATTCCTAAAATGAAGTATAAGGTGCCAATATCTTTATGATTAGTTGAAAAGAATCATCGTTTCATTAGTAAGGTGGCTGAGATTTTATAGGCGATAAATTGTAAATTTATTTACAGGTTAAACCTCTTTACTATTGGTTTTATATTCATTTAATGATTTTAAATTGCAAATTTAAAGGTGTATTTTATACTAAGGCTTAAAGATGTTACTTTATTTTTAACTTTGAAGGTTAATAGTTTAATTTAACTTAAATCCTTAATAAATTCTTATTACCATAGTGATAGTAATTAATCCTATTATTGTTATAATCGTAATAGGTATTATTAGTTTATAATTTTTAATTAAAATTATTTTATTTCATTTTGGTTCTGAATTTGTTAATATAAGTGCTGTATATATTATTCGTAAGTAATAATAAATTGTGATTAAGGTTAATATAACTATTATACTTATAATTATTAATTCATTTATGCTTATTGATGATTGTATTACTATTCATTTGGGTAAAAATCCTAATATAGGTGGAAGCCCTCTGATAGATAGTATATTAATTAATAAAATAAATTTTATGTATATAGATTCATTTATTCATATTAGTTGATTCATATGAAAGATTTTATGGGCATTTATTGAAAGTGTTATTATTATTGTTATTAGTGTATATATAATGAAGTATAGTAATCACAAGTTTTCTCTTATTATTATTGCTGCTAATATTCACCAATTGTTTCTAATAGATGAATAAGCTATTAATTTACGAAGGGATGTTTGATTTAACCCTCCTACAGCTCCAATAATAATAGATAATACTATCGCAGTAATATTAATTACATTAATTTTAATTACTATTGATATTATTATTAATGGTGTAATTTTTTGTCATGTTATTAAGATAAGACATTTATTTCAATTTAATCCTTCTATTATTTTTGGTATTCAAAAATGAAACGGCGAAATTCCTCTTTTTATTATTAAAGATCTTATTAATAATATTTCTCTTATTCTTTGGTTGTAAAGATTTATCTTTTGATTATTAATTATTATTATAATAACTGATATTAGAAGTAACATTGAGGCAATAGTTTGAACTAAAAAATAAGTTAAAGCGGATTCTTTAGAACTTATATTTTTTTGTACTATAATTAAAGGTAGAAATTATATTATATTAATTTATATTCCTATTCAAACTAGAAATCATGAATTTAATGAAATTGATAAAATTACTCTTTTAATTATAATTATTATAAATATAATATTTGATAATTTATTTATGATTAGAAAAAGGATAATATTCCATTGATGAGGTATGAACCCATTAGCTTATTTTAGCTTATTTTTCTATATTTTGTTGTATGATGCATAAAAGTTTTTGATGCTTTAGGCAATAGTTTAATTCTATTAAATATAATGGAAGTAATATAATATTACATTTTTTATTACATCAAAATAATCTTTTAGTCAAGCATTCCATTTAATATCTTTTTGACCATTCTTTAATTCTTTTTCAGCTTACTAATATTTTCTGGATTTATAAAATCCTTTTTTGAACATTTTTTAATTCTGTTTCAGCTTACTAATATTTTCTGGATTTATAAAATCCTTTTTTGACCATTCTTTAATTCTTTTTCAGCTTACTAATGTTTTCTGGGTTTATAAAATCCTTTTTTTGACCATTCTTTAATTCTTTTCCAGCTTACTAATATTTTCTGGATTTATAAAATCCTTTTTTGACCATTCTTTAATTCTTTTTCAGCTTACTAATATTTTCTGGATTTATAAAATCATTTTTTGACCATTCTTTAATTCTGTTTCAGCTTACTAATATTTTCTGGATTTATAAAATCCTTTTATAATTATGTTTTTACCTCGTTTGATGATGTGTTGAAATATCTTTATTTAAGGTTTAAATTGTTGTTATTTTTTCTTCTAAATTATTAGATGTTGTTGCATCTTAATGTTTACTAAATGAAGATTTGGCACCGGAACAAAATTATGCTACTTTTAATATAAAATTGTGGTATTTTGAGGCGATAAATGTTTTTTAATGTTGTTTTTATCAATTAATTATTTAATATATAATAAGATCTTATAATTATATATATACCTTAATTTAATATAATAACTTATAATTAAAGAAATAATTAAAGTAAAATAAGAATTTAATGTATATGTACACTATTTATTTTATATATATTAATTAATTAATAATTTATAAAATAATAAGTTAAATATTATAATATAAATGATTTATTATAATATAAATATAAATAAATAAAGATATCATAATAAATAATTTATACTATAATATGTAAATATTTTATAATACTAACTTAAAATAAGGTAAATAATATTGTGTATAAATTCTTATATACTCTTAATCCCTTACTTTTTTTCATTTAAGTGAAAAAAAAATGAAAAAAGTAAGGGAATATTTACATTAATTACTTCTAATTTGACTATTTAATTTAATAATTAAATATTTTGGTAGTAATTACCTATATTTCATTAAAATTTTATTATCTGTTACCCAATATTCATCTATTTATCAATTAAATTATTATTATATGTACTGTGGCCTAAACTTTAATGTAAAGATGTTGTTGAGCAAGTTAGTTTAGTTTAATTTGTTGTTGTTGTTGCCGTCTAATTATAGTGTTTTAATTATAATTAGTTTTCTTAATGTACTAGGTAGGAACTACTAAAATCTATTCACAATAAGAAATATAACTTAGCCTCAATTAGATTTTTTATTTTTATGAATTCTAATTGGGGCTAGGCATTAATATTTATTAGTTCTAATATTTAATTCTTTATTTTAAGATGTTAGTTTGATTCTGACTATTATATTAATTTTAAGTAATATATACATGTAAGTTTTTGCTGTTAGTTATTTGATATTTTAATTTTGCAGTATTTAATATTAATTATTAAGGTTATTTAGATTTGGATATTCTTTATATTATTGTAAATGTTTGTGCCAGCATACGCGGTTATACAATAAATATTAATTAATATTATTGGTTATTAAAGTTTATTTTTTATTTGAATTTAATTTATTATATTTTTAGGTAAAATTTAAATTTTTATTAATCTTATTAATACTCTTTGAAATTTAGAATTTAAACTATGATTAGATACCCTATTATTCTATATGTTAAATTTAAACCAGGGTAGTATTAGTTATGTTCTTTAAACCTAAAGAATTTGGCGGTGTTTTAGTCTTTTCAGCGGAACCTGCCCCGTAATCGATAATCCCCGATTTAATCTTTCTTAAATTTGTTTTCAGTATGTATACCGCCGTTATAAGTTTATTTTATTAGATTTAATTTACTTTTATTTTTATTGGGATTTATTTCAGGTCAAGGTGCATCTTATGTTTAAGTGGAGGTGGGTTACAATATTATTTGAATATATGGATTTGATTTTGAAATTTTTAATGAAGGTGGATTTGTTAGTAATATTATAAATAAATATTTTTTTGATTTTGGCTCTAAAATAAGTACATATCGCCCGTCACTCTCAATATACTTGAGATAAGTCGTAACAAAGTAGACGTACTGGAAAGTGTGTCTTGAATGTACAAGACTTAGTTTATAGAAAATAATTCATTTACATTGAGTAGATTTGAATTGCGAAATTTAAGTTTTGATTGTTTAATTATTAGTTTACTTTTTATATTATTTTTTATCATTTTTAATTAAAATTTTATTATTTTTTTATATTTTAGTATTATACTTTGAAAAATTTTTATTTGTTATAGTTTACTTGTACCGTGATTGTTTAATTTTGTTTTCTTTTAAAGTAAATTTTTTGTTGTACCTTTTGTATCAGGGTAGATTAAATTTTTATTATTTATATATTAATCTCGAATTGATTTGATCTATATTATTATGTTATTTACAATGGCATATTTATTAATTATAATAATGTAGGTGTGAAATGTTAATCGCAAATCAATATATCTAGTTTTTTAATAATTGAATTTAATTCAGCTATTATTAATTAATAATATTTTTTATTGTTTTATTATAGTAATATTATGGGGGATAAGCTCTTTAATTTTTTTATAATTTTTATTTTTAAATGTTATGTAGGTTTTATAATATCCATTATTTATTAGTATTTTATAATTTATTATTTTATATATTTGATTTATTTTTATTTAATTATTTATTAAAATTATTTAATTGATTTTTTATTATATATAAAAATGATTTAATTAGTATATTTTTATTTATATTGTTTATATTTTTGTAAATTATTATTAAGGAATTAGGCAAAATTATTTATTCGCCTGTTTATCAAAAACATCTTTTCTTGAGTTTTGTATATGAGATTTGACCTGCCCAATGAATTATTTAATGGCCGCGGTATTTTGACCGTGCAAAGGTAGCATAATCATTAGTCTATTAATTGTGGACTTGTATGAATGGTTGGACGAAATATTAACTGTCTCATTATGATATAAGTTAAATTTAAATTTTAAGTTAAAATGCTTAAATTTTTTTAGAGGACGAAAAGACCCTATAGATCTTTATTTATTGTTTTATTTTTAAAGTTTGGTTTATATATTTTAGATAAGATTTTATTTTTTGTTGGGGTGACATGGAGAATATTATTAACTCTTTATTTTTTTTATACATTTATTTATGTTTAGTTGTCCTTATTTTAATGTTATAAGATACAGATACCTTAGGGATAACAGCGTAATTCTTATTAAGAGTTCAAATCGACATAGGAGATTGCGACCTCGATGTTGGATTAAGATTATAGTTAGGTGTAGATGTTTAACTATTAGGTCTGTTCGACCTTTAAGTTCTTACATGATCTGAGTTCAAACCGGTGTGAGCCAGGTTGGTTTCTATCCTTAAAATGAAATTTTATATTAGTACGAAAGGACCATATAAATAAAAAATTTTGTTATTTTGACTAATACTACTAATTTGGCAGATTTAAGTGCATTAAATTTAGAATTTATTTATATTATTATTATAATAATTAGTATTGATATTTGTTGATATTTTTATTTCTATTTTTTCTTTTTTTATTTTGGTTATTTTAGTTTTGGTTGGTGTAGCTTTTTTTTACCTTGTTGGAGCATAGGATTTTAGGTTATATTCAAATTCGTAAGGGTCCTAATAAGGTTAGATTTTTAGGTATTTTGCAACCTTTTTCTGATGCAATTAAATTATTTTCTAAGGAGAATTTATTACCTAATATTTCTAATTTTATTCCTTATTATTTTTCTCCTGTGTTTAATTTATTTCTATCTTTAGTAATTTGAATTATTATTCCTTATTTTAGATATTTGTTTAATTATAGATTAGGATTATTATTTTTTTGTGTTGTGCTAGATTAAATGTTTATAGAATTATGATTGCTGGTTGATCTTCTAATTCAAATTATTCTTTATTGGGGGGTCTTCGGGCTGTTGCTCAAAGAATCTCTTATGAGGTAAGTTTATTTTTAATTTTACTTTCTTTTATTATTATTACTGGTAGATATTGTTTAATTGATTTTTATTTTTTTCAATAGTATTGTTGGTTTATTTTTTTCTTTTTTTCCTTTATGTTTATGTTTATTTTCTTCATTTTTGGCGGATACTAATCGAACGCCTTTTGATTTTGCTGAAGGTGAATCTGAGTTGGTTTCAGGATTTAATGTTGAGTATAGTAGAGGTGGTTTTATTTTAATTTTTTTAAGAGAATATTCTATAATTTTATTTATAAGAGTATTATCTTGTATTTTTTTTTTTGGTTGTGATTTATTTTCTATTATTTTTTTTATTAAAATAATGTTTATATCTTTTTTATTTGTTTGAATTCGTGGTACTTTACCTCGATTTCGTTATGATAAATTAATGTATTTAGCTTGGAAATGTTATCTTCCTTTATCATTAAATTATTTAATTTTTTTTATTGGTTTTAAATTGTTTATTATTTCAATATTTATTTATTGAATTAATTTTAGTTCATAAAGTTAATAGAAGTATTATCTTCTTTTTTATATTTTCAAAATATATGTTTCTATAAAACTTATTAACTAATTTGTTATTTTGTCTCAATATATTTTGATGACGTTATCAAATAGGAAATATGAAAAATATACTCATGTTAGTATTTGTCTTAAAATAATATACGGTTCTTCTACTGGTTTAGCTCCTATTACTGTTAATATTATTGTTGTTGATACTATTAATCAAAATGTTATTTGATTAATTGGATAGAATGTTAGTCCTTGAAAATTACTTTTATGTAATGGTATAATTATTAAAATGATGATTGATAGTATTAGTGCAATAACTCCTCCTAGTTTGTTAGGGATTGATCGTAGAATTGCATAAGCAAATAGGAAGTATCATTCTGGTTGAATATGAGTTGGGGTTACTAATGGATTTGCTGGTGTGAAATTATCAGGATCACCTAATAGATAAGGGTCTATTAGTGTTAAGTATGTTAGGATTATAATTATTATAATGAAGCCTACAATATCTTTTAATGAAAAATAAGGGTGGAATGGAATTTTATCTACATTTCTTTTTAATCCTAGTGGGTTATTAGATCCTGTTTGGTGTAAAAATAATAAATGTACTATAACTATCCCTAGAATACTTTGTCACCATATTATTACGGAAAAGATTAATGAGGGCATTACTGAGGTAAAGTACGTCAGTGCCCATAACCAAGTTGCTGATGGACTCTCAAAAACATTGAACAAGGCCTTTATTTCTCAATTTTATAAAAGGTCTTGGACTTGAATGCTGTAACTTTTGTATAGTGTGTTCCTTTATTGTTAAATTTTTTTTGTATGTGTAAGATTTGTTTATTGGATTAAATTAGTTAATTAGTAACATAAGTGAAGGGACAGTTTCATGTTGGGTGCAAAATGACCTTTGTTTTTCACATAATTGCCAAGTATTTATTGGTTAACAATATTGTCTTATATAAATATTAAATGTTCAATAAACATGTGATAAAATTTTTTTTATTGAAAGGCGATAGATGGGTGTTAGAGAAAAAAGTCCATGATATTGGGTTGGCTATTCTGTAAAGATGCAAAAAAAAAAAGAGAAAGTGACTGTACAAGACAATGGACGAATAAGATGTGTTTAGTTATGATGGTACTGATGTGTTGAATTTATTTTAACAGATTTCATCTAATTCACTGTGTCTAGCCAAGTTGGCTCACAAAATTCCTGTACAATTCCCGTACAGCAATGAAAAAATCCTGTATATCTGCAACTTCCAAGTACCCTTAATGATGCTCACAGAAAAGTACAAAACAAACATTATTAAAAATAACATGCATTTCCTCATTATTTCAAATACAGTTCCCTCAAATATATGGATGGATAATGCTTAAAGAAACATTTCAATTTAATCATTATATACCTGTGTCTGCAAATATTAACATGTTGCACATAAAATAAACTTATGGTCTGCCTTTTCCACTGCAAACATCTAATGCAGTCAGTGACATTAATATAAGATGGGATGGATTTTTTTACTAATTAATAAGTCAATACTGGTAGAATAAAATTTATTTAATCATGTGCACATATTCATAAAATCCTAAGCTGTCCTGTCATACAAATGGAGTTTTATTAATAAAATATAAAATTTTTAGTAGGGGGAGAGAAAATATTAATCGTTCTGTGCTGCATATACTTGTACAAATGCATGTTGTTTCAAGTTCTCATACTAGGCTACATTTTACACAGCCAAGCAAGACACAGGTATGCAGAATTCTTATCACTGTGAAGTGTAATGCTGAAAATAAACGGTAGCTATATTATAGTAAATATGGGTGAGACATGCGGCACTAGTTCTTCAAATTCAATTGTGGTGAATAATCTGGAGTTGGCAAGTATTTCAAATTCTGAATTGAACAAAGTATTGACAATGCATACTAAGGCTGAGTTCAAACTGATAATTTTGTCATTGCAGACGTCAGTACTTAAAAAGTGTATGTAAAATTCTGATAATTTATTAATGCGCCAGTAAATATATTCCTGTTATGTAACAAAACCACAAGCATAGCAAACAGCAGCTTTATGTAGGCGCATCAGTCGGTCGTATGTGGCGACACAAACATTGCCACCTTGCACGTTTGTCTGCAGGTGGCCGCACGTAAAAACAGCTGCCCCCCCCCTCCCACAATTAGCGTATAAAACTCCTGCAATCACGCTGCAGTTTCCTACTTAGTTAATCTTTTTTTTTTCCCCACCCTGTTTATGAGAGACATGAAAGAATGAGAGGTACAGAAGTTCGTGTCATAAATGTCATACATATATTTTTGTGTGGCTCTTTGGTGGTCTTTTTTACATGAAATAATATGAGTGGAAGTAAACGAACGTAAAATACAAAAACTATTTTTAAAAATTAGTAATAATTAAGAATGAGAGGAGTAAGACAAGACATTGTACGAGCGTACGGTATTTCGCTTTCTATGCCGTCCACATAATGGTAAATCTTGCTTCAGTTGAGAATCAAATTAGTGAAAGGACATGGGTTTAAAAAAAAATTACTGCGCTAAATATTTTAACCAGGAAGACACATCATTTGAGTGGTTTTGTGTTGAATAACATGACTTGGTAACGTCTGGACAGGTATCCAACGCTTGAAATGGCATCAGAGCAAGGGTGGCTCAACTACCATTGCCCATAGGGATATTGTGTGTAGTAGTTCCATGCAGGCAGTTGCCAAGCTGGCTTTTTTTTTTCTCGTAGGCTTGGAATGCTACTGTCTTCCTTGTATGATCAGCTGACAAACAATAGCCTGGAGTAGGAAGGGAAATGCCGAAATAAGGGAAGAGGAAAATGTTTTGACAGCTGCCAAGCAGAGGTACAGATACGATAAAGGAGGTGGCCGTGCATGGGGAGAGGCACGTTATGGACGGAAAGACTGCACACCAGTTTTAGTGGCTTGTACTTAGAGGTGGTGTGGCATGTGATGCACGTGTCTGGACCACCATTATCACTCCCGCGCACCTTGGACTCACGCCACACAAAATATAAATCTTGGATGATGCATGCTTAAGAGGAATGGAGTAAGAAAACATTATTTGCTAGATTTTTGTCATAAGTTGTTTTGAAGAGGGTTTAACGAAATTTTTTGCTCAAAAAAAAAAAAAACAACTATTTTGAACACCTTACTTTTTTTAGATATTTACTGCCTTGATTATTCTTGGAACACTGATGGAAGATAGTTATTCATTCGTATCTTCCATTAGTGCTCCAAGAATAATAAATACAGTGAATTTTTAATAATGTAAGAAGGTTTGCAAAATAATTATTCAAGTCTTTTAGTGCCAAACATTTAGAAAAATCCTCTGTAAAACATCCTGTGACAACAAATTAGGTAAATACATGGCTTTCGTGTACCATTCCCCTTAACAACAGATGCATCGGTTAATTTTTGCACTCGATTTTGTTTAAAGAGTTTTACATCCAACAAAAAAAATTTTGTGAGAAAGCGTGCCAGCACTTATCTCACCGCCTACAATCACCCCAATACGTTCTGCATTCACAAACTACTCAAATCCTTTCTGACTCGTGTATCACCAGTGCCTTTCTGGAGGCCTTACTTTTGAGAGAAATACTGCAAGAGGCCCATGGGTAAATACTGCATATACCAATATTTAAAATGTGCAATGCCACCACTGTTTTCAGAGGAAAAGACCAGTCCAAAAAAAAATAAAATAAGATTTCAAATTATGTGATTCGAAGTCAAAAATTTTGGCTCCAGGCATTTTGAATTATTGAGGTTTTACATAAATGTTTACAAACATTTATAGGTACTTTAGAATAAATATAATGTATTGCAAGCCCTGGTACACAAATATAATTGTCTGTTTACTATGTGTTAATGGATTACCAACATAACTACCAGATGGACACACTTTAATAATCACTATGCCATACGTTACGAAACACCATTGCATGCAGACTGGCATGACAGCCTGCTGCAAGCAGTCACAGTTGAGAGTGGGTGAGTCAATTCATCCGACCGACACGCACGTATTTTGCTGTGCGTTATCAGTAGTGAACGACAGCAGTAAAACATCAGTTGATGCACTAATTACAAGATTCACAAGCGGAGGTGATTCGCCACGAAGCACTTTAGCTTTCGTGACCACATTACAGACTTCTGGAGAGGAAGGGAAACAATTTCCCAGATCTGATAAATTCTTCCTGTGCAATTCAAGTAATTTTCCCAGGCAGTTGAATTCCTGTACAATTCCCATTTTTCCTGGTTTTCCCGGTCAGTAGATACATTGTAAATACATACATAACTGAAACTTTCAAGGTACAATATCATATATAACCAAGTACTTACGACCTAAACACAATCAACATAGAATACAGCATATTTATAAATTATAGAAGTAGCTTTTGAATATTTAATTTGCAACTTTCATATCTTCAGACATTTGTAAAGCTGTACGGTACAGAAATAATAAACACTACTCTATATGTTTCAGTCTCTGATGACCTTGCTGTATACGAGATGTCAAGCCAAACTACCTACTTACTGCATATGTTTTGACCCAGAATTCGACAATAAAATAATTATTGGTAACACTTAAAAAAAAAATCATTACTTCCAGTTTTTAAGATCTACTTCAATTGTTGCACTGCTTATGATTACAGAGCATTGAGTAGGAATTGTTATAGGTAACATCTAAATAATTGGTAAAAAAAAACACATTAATTAAAATGAGTTCCTACATTAAACCTAAGCAGAATTAAATAGCCATGAATATACACACAAGTCCTACTTGTAGAATAGTAAATATTATGACACATATTTATCAACTGTGATTCGTGTGCTCATGCCTCCTTCACAATAATGGCAATCTTTGGTAGTTTGTAGAAATATTAAAGGTGCTATAAGGTTTTCACTTTGATTGCTGCTTTATTTTAATGAATGTCAGAAAGTCATATTATTATTTAAAAGTTAAACATGCTTGCACTTTTTATTATTTTATTAAGACTCAAAACATCTTTCTATAGCTCATTTTCTAACAACGTTTAGCTCTGTTAGAACTCACAGGTTGCTTTTGCATGCAATATCTCAAGATATATTGTAGATCCCTACGTTATTTTATATAACACATGCAATGGTCATTATTTTATTGCTGTACTTTAAGTACATATTTATGAAGTGGTGTTGAGGTATCATGTAAACCATTAGCGAATCCTGAGCAAAAGTCCTGGAAACTTGTGACTCTGTTTTTTTTTTGTCACATCTGGTTAAACTGTAAGCATACAAAGCGGAGCTTTAATAGTGATTTTTAAATCATTAATCATAATTTTAACAAACACAGGCCTATGAACTGGGTATTGGCAGAATGGAGAAAAATGAGAGCATTTTATGAATAAAGATAGCTTCAGCTGACATCAAGATACTTTTCAATAATGTGTCTTGGTCTCCGCATTATTTGTTCATATGAAAAATGTGTGAATTTAGTACGGTACAATCCCAATCCTTATGGTCACAAATGGGACAACAAAAAGACCAAGACTGAAATTATCATACTCTTGCCTTACTTGAGGTAAGAACCCAGTCTCTCCCCCCCCCCCCCCCTAAAACCTGCACACTACTGTTTACACAACCAAAACTGCTATCAATTTGTGTTTATCACTGCATTAGCTTCAGATTACTTTTTTTGGAATACGTCTCACATCATTTTATACATGATAGTGGAAATAATTTCCCATTCCATTCAGTATTATTTTGTAATAGATTAAATTAGAATAATTTTATTTCAATCTACATATCCTAGATATGGTAGTAGCCAATTATATTTTCTATGTTGGTAGGATTGGGCCATGTCCATTGCCAACCATGTGACTAAATAAAATAAAAATTGCACATTCTCAGAACTCAGAAAGACAAAAAATAATTTTACACCGCAGACAGAGAATTAGTGAGTGAAGATATTTAGGCAGCTCTTAACAGCAAGGTCTTGAGAGGTGATGGGGGTGATTGAGGTCAGGATGGAGCAGTGGTGGAATAAAAGGGCAGGAGATATTGGAGAGCCCAGAGAAAACCAGATGACCAGCAGCATCGTCCAGCATGATTCCCATATGTGAAAACAGATAATTAAGCAAAACTGTTTGATGTCAACAGGACATACAACAAAAGCAAACCAAAAGAAGAAAAGACACAATGAAAAAAAACTAAAACACAACAGAAGTGGGCAAACAGTGCAAAAACACTATCAGTAGACACAGCTGAATAATAAAAACTAAAAACACATACACAAAAATAGGACAAAATACACAAATATAAGTAAGGAAAAAGTATTCTTTGTCAAATTATGAACTCAAATAATTCAAAACTAAGGATAATACAGAGACCACAAAAATTACCACAGGAAATAATAAATAAACCAACAGAGAACACAAAATGACGAAAAAATTATAACAATAAAAATTACAAGTCTTAACAACATTTTGGGGCCTGGAATCTGTCCCCTTCTTCAGGCAATTTACCCCAAACAGGCCTATTACACTGTTGAAACACAATCCGTTCTGCCACTTGAGTCACAACATAAAACCATATGGCCATTTCAAGTCATCTGTCCATCAATAACTGAAGTTGTGAAGGAAAATAGAGCATCAACTGTTCTGTAAGTATGATTACTATAAAAACGTAGCACTTTTAACGTGAGAAAAAATAATTTCACTAACATTGTATTTCTGCAAACCAGGTCATTTCTAAAGTTAATCAAGATTGATTTTAACATTACTACTTTCCAAGTACTACGCTTAATTCGAATTTACTCCCTGTAAGTACTCAATATTCATACAAATATGTCTAATATTAAACACAAACCAGAAAAAAATTCACTTATTTTGCCAAGAATTTTATTTATCAAAATAAATGGGTATTTTTTTTTTACAATTCAGAGTATACTAAAAACTGTAGTATTTAATAGTTTAACTAAGCACACACAGTTAAGATGCTATTCCCAATAGACTAACACGGAAAAACTTTTTTTCATTCTATTGAAGGAAATCAAATTTTGACACACATGCATTTGCCATGTGTGTCAAAAAATTAATGCATGTTGTAATGATTTTGAGAACTGCCTACATGTCACACAACGTGAACTGGAAAGTACACGGGTTTAACTGGCAAGCAAGAATAAGAAAAAATTACAAAAATTCTGCAGAAAAATATGTGCAATTCTTATCTGCACTCCGCATCAACTTCGCATGTTATCCATCAATTCATATATGCAAAAAATAAAAAATCTGAATTTAGAATGTTCCATTTTTTAATTAAATGATTATTCAACAAGAGATATTCACAAAAAAAAAATTATAATTTACTTCAAAATATTCTCCTACTGTTCATACACTGCATACAAAAATTATTGAACATTTATTTTAACTACAATTATATACCCTTTTTTAATTGTAACTAAAACATTGTTCATGTAAAAGACACACAACAGGCATTTGAAAATTGCAGTAACTTATTTTAGAACACTAATAAAATATTAAAACATAGTAAAGTGTTTTACCTTTCCATTTGGTGAACTCTTCTTAAAAACCCTGGAAGTATAATAAAAACAAAACAGTTAGAAAATATTAAGTTTATTCAAAACATATGCACACTAAAATCAATTATAGATACTAACTTGTAAATAGTTTAGATACCTTAAAAAGAAAGATCAAAAATACCACACACAGCCACAAAATATATTTATAAACACTCTTTATCTACAAATATAGATTATCTACAACTCTTGTCTTGTCAAATGATTCAATACATGATTTTGAAGTGCTACATACAGAACTGTTACTTACGGCATAACAATGAGAACAGATTTACTAACCTTTAATGTACCATATTTATAAATGCATAAGTTATACTTTTTTTTTACTAAAGTGTTTATTGAACATATGTGGCTTACACAGCACACATTCAGAAATATTTTTTTATAAATTAGACAAACATTTCTGGATACAGTTAAACTTCATAACGGATACTTTATGATGGGGGCACAACACTTTGACGTGGCCCTCACTGTCCTGCTTGTGAGGCAGACCAATGTTGCACGCTCGTGCACCAGCCACGCACGGCCGTGCGTGAATTGCATGGTTCCTGAAGACGTTAATGGAGAATTGGTCAACAATCTGTCCCGTAACCTGAACTACCCGCCTCACCAAGAGTAAAGAAGTTTATGTGTTTATTATGGTAAATTACTATGATTCCCCAAAAGCCTAGTCTAAAGTAAACACAGGCAAATGTTACCTCCCCTTTACTTTCCCTATGGGAAGTGATGATAATAAATTAAAGAGTGCCCAACCATGTGACTTGTGTAGTAAAACGAACCTACAATTGGTGAGACACTAAAATCACTACATAAATTTTAAGTGTTCATGCTATGTTTCTTTTAATTTTTAAAGCGCATATTCTTATTTTCAGTTTTATGCAAAGCAAAATGTAACTGACCTTGGTAGTCCCGGCAGTTGCCATGCCAAGCACCCAAACTTGAATTCTCACTTAATTGACTAAATTATTAACTTTATTTAATAAAGTGTGATTGAAGGGCTATTTTGATGTTAGTTTATGTAACTTTGTTATGATTTCTTATATTTTTTGCAAGCCCATTCAGGCTTTTTCCAGCAAACTCAATTTACCCAAAATACATAGCAACAGGAACACAGAACTTTTAATACTAATAAAAATGTGTCTGAACTAATACCTAAATATCTCAGAGCGTTTTGCTGTGCTTGTTTCTGTTTTGTACATGTATTTGAGTATATATGTATAAATTTGGTTTACCCTCACAGAGTTGGCGGGAGATCTCCGGAAGTGACAGCATCTCCGAATCATCCTCCTCAGTCTAATTCAGAGGCCTAAGGAGAGTGCATGGGTTCATGTTGTGGGGGAACTTCATCATCTTTGTTTGATCAGTGGCTGCCATAGAAAGTGTATTTTTATCCGGAACCTTTAAGTCTCTTCTTTTCTCCCCCGTGCTCGCACTCTCATCTCAGAAAAATTTATGTTCCAGAAGTCCATCATTGATCAGGAAACCACAAGGAACAGTGATTCGGCCGCCATGTTGTTCACATATCAAACCCCGCATGTTAGAAGATTGTGACATCACCTTGTGTTGCTAAGTTTCTTATGACATCATCGCGTGCCTGACACCTGGTGTGCGTGGTATAGGCCATATGCTGACCACTCACTCCACCAGGTCAGGTCTACTGGGTGGCCACCCAAAGAAACCCTTTGTGCGCGTGAGTTTACGTACGATCCCAAACAATGACATGAAATTTCTGTCCAACATGTGGGACATCGAAGAAATGTGTGAATCTTGTGGAAAGCCTGTCTATTGGACCTATACGAGAAATATAACCTACAAGCCAACCTCTGCCACTGTGTGCTAGAGAGAAGTGTGTTATTCGCTCCAACAGTGATGTTAACCAACAGGGTAGCGCATTGCTCACGCCCTACATGTGACGAACCCAGCAACGATACAGTGCGCTGTGAGCTGTGCCAGCCAGGAGCACACATCGGTTGCCTGACAGCATAAGAGTGGCCATCTTTACGACGTGATGCTTTCACGTGCCACAACTAAACATCCAGACAGGACTGCACAAACAACCAGACCAGCCAACCTGCAGAAGTACAGCTGGTCGCACCCTGCAAATTCCAGCCTACAGCAGAACGACAATCAAATAAGTGCAAGGCTAGACTGTGCCACGAAGAAGGGCGTGTTACTGTTGCATGCAACTTATCTGACAATAAGTACCATCCTAAATGTGTAACAGACTGTGAATGGAGTAGTTTTTGTGAAGGAACATTCCGCTGTGAAGAGTGCATGCCAGTTTTTGTCAATAATAGCAATGCACACGTGAACGTAAACATTACCTATGACATAATGCAGATGCTGCAGAAGGGGACTGGGCACACTTTTCAACCACGTGCGCCACCATTCCCAATGCCGAAGACCATCAAGAGAGCGAGTTAGAGTGCCAGTACAACAGTAAGCACAACCTCCAGTTAGCACACCAGCTCATTTCCAGATACTCCCGTCTTTTCCGGACAGGAAGCAGAAGATTCGGAGGCGTTTCTAGCAGAGTGTACCAGCCGTCTGCAAAGATATGGTGTAAGTGTCAAAGAGTTGCCAAATGCCATAGGGGCTCAACTGGCAGGCGATGCTAAGAATTGGTGGCGTTCAGTAACAGAATACAACATGACCTGGACACAGTTTGGGATGAAGTTCACAGCCCGGTACGCAAGTACTTACATGATGCTGAAGCAACAGATGTCCCTGTTTACCGAAGAACAAAAACTGCATTACAGTCTGGAGGCATTTGTGGGTTGGAATATCAGTTTGGCCAACTGTCACTACCAGCACCTGTCTACTGACATCCTTGAATCAATCATAGAGACAGTGCTGCCAGATTATCGCCCGGCTCTTTGATGAATGGTATAAGTGGGTACCGGCATTTTACAAGGGCTTTAGTATTGTGCAAGATTCAAAACCCAGGTGCTAGTACTTTTTGGACTCCCAGGACTCAAAAAGTGATGTGAAACCAAATGAATGTTCAATGAACCACATAAACAAGCAGCGCCAAGGGTTGAATGGCCCAGGACATTTGTCCGCCCACGTGACTGGTCGAGCGCAGGCAGACTGCACAGCGACCACAACTGGGAACAACAGTACAAGTGCCGCACCCACCCAGATGACGAGCTCTGCCAACGCCGAGGTTCAGTGCCAGGCGCCAAGGTGTCCAGGTGTCCAATATGCAGTGACGAACAGTATTATTGGCACAGGCAGTGCCCCAACAGAGCAACTTCAGATACGGGAAACGCACCAATGGGGTAGGACCACACCATGGGCCCACCTACTCCACCAGCATGTCCGCAACAGTGCCCCACCAGAGATAAACAACTGGCATGCTGCCTAATTGGGACAAGTTAGTACAAGTATTGACAAATTACTGAGAGTGCCTATGTATGTTTCTCATGTATCAATTGATGCCTTGATCGACACTGTGGTTTCACATAATTTTGACAGCGAAGAGCTTGTCAGATTTTCAGCCATCCTAGTTACCAACTTATCAGTAGAGCTCGCTACACTGCATGGCAAGAGTAATATCTTTGGTGTCACTCAGCTTGACATAAGAATCAGGGACATTGAAATGTGTGTTCCCGCCTTAGTTTCAAGAAGATCCACGAAGACGTTTTCTTTGGAGTACCTTGGCTTATCGATCAGGACGTAATTGTAGAGATCCTGAGGGACAGAATTAATTTAGGCAAGCATGTCAGACCCACAGTTTACAATCTAGGCAGACATTTTTAGGTCAACTTACAGCCTGTAAAACTAGATGACTAAGACCATGGTGTTCATGCAGAGTATCATGCCACTTTCGAAGACATCTTAAACTAAAGAAAATACGGTTTTGCACTAGCAGATCTACTTAAACGTATAACAGTTGCCAAGCGTGAATTCAAAACAATTCACAACTATCCGTTCTGGACATCCCCTACAGATGACAATATACACCACTTGAGAGTAATAAATGGCCAAATAGCAGAAATTATACGTGACAGGGTGATTGAACCGTCGGAAAGTAGGTACAACTCATCCATAACATTAGTGCCAAAGAAAGACGGAAGGTGGCGGTTTTGTATTGATTTCAGACCCATAAATCAAATAACAGAGAGCACCCCAATTCATTAGTGTAAACACTGTACCTAATGTACTCAGTAAAGCGAACATTTTGTCATCTTTCGACCTGTAAAGTGGATTCTAGCAGATTCAGGGTAAAACAGGAAGACAGGCACAAAACTGCGTTTACGGCACCAGACAGCCACCGATATAAGTTCTGCGCCATCTACATTTCAGAGTATGATGGTAAAAGTCCTAGGCGGAATAATAGAATATTTTGCAATGGCCTACATAGACAATGTGATCATGTGGTAAGAGATCTGGCAGGATCACTCTCGCCACTTAGCAATTGTTCTGGAGCGACTTGCAATCAACAATGTAACCTGTGCTAACCAGAAATGTAGCATAGGCAAAACCAGCATCAAGTACCTTGGTCACCTGGTCGATGGGGAAGAGAACTGCGCCATGCCAGAACAGTTAGCCCTCATCGATGAGTATTCAGTATCAACCATGCGAAAGAAGTTACGCTAATTTTTTGGCCTAATAAACTGGCTTCTGCAGTATATCTCAGATTTTGCCGTAATCACAGCCCCACTCATTGAAATGCTCTCACCACCTTCTAAAAAGTACAAGTGGGATACCAGTATGTAAAGTGACTTCGAGGAAATAAGTACCATTTCTTCCAGTGTCACACCCTTGCACACATCGACACGAGCCATCACCTATATTTGCAAACAGACGCCGGCCAGGAAGACATCGGTGCAGTGTTGTTTCAGTATAGTGATAGTCAAGAGTGTTGTGTTATTGACTATTCCAATGCCAAACTCGGCAACACTAATAAATGCTACGATGTAAACGAACATGAGTGTTTGGCAATCATCTGGGCCATAAAACGATACCATGTTCATCTCAAATACAGGCGGTTCCCTATGAGGACTGATAACCAGTGTTTGTTGATGCGCAAAGTCTGTAGCAAACTAACAAGATGGTTGAAGATACTACAGAATTTTGAATTTGTAGTTGAACACGTGCTTGGCAAAGACAACCAGCTGGCCGACACCTTGTAACGGTCCCAGAACGAGAAGGAAGTAGTGGTAGACAAGGAAAAGTGGTAAACAGGACGTAGAGGGGTGGCGTGTCAGACAATCGCTTGGAGATGTGGAACAACAGCCGATCAGGAGCGGCGGTTGGTGGTGCCTCGACGTGCCACCAGGAGTGCGCACTACTGTCATTTATGTCGCCAACCACAGCAGTCTGTCTGGAACTGGCATACCACAAACTGTCTAACATCACGCCATCTTACTTGTGGCCCGGCCTCAAAAAGGAGGTTAGCGAATACGTGAGCTAGTGCCGCAATTGTAATATTTACAAAATCCGCAATTCTGACGGAACCGCCCAACAGCAACCAAGGTTACCACAAAGACTGTTTGAAGCAATCGCCTTTGACCTCATTGGCCTTAACCCACGTTCATCAGGGGGAAAGCATTACATCCTTGTGGTATCTGATTTGTTTACAGGCTGGTGCAAGCTGTACACATTGCCAAGTGCACGCATGTGCCACATAGCTACAGCATTGACAAAGGAGTCCTTTCCCTGCTGGGGTACCCCAAGACACTCCTTAGCGATAATGCCACCCAATTTTCCGGACCACGTTGGAGGGGATTTGTGCACTGAATGGCATATCGAGCACCACACAACTGACATTTATCACACATGTGCCAACCCAACTAAGTGTAAGAATCAGAAAATATAGGTACAAATGTGCCTCAGGGTAGGAGAAAACCATGCAACATGGGCACAGCATATACCAGATATAACTTTCTGCTTGCGAAACCACAACAAAGCCATCGGAAAATCTCCTACCGAGTTGTTGTATGGCGCAGACCTAGCACGTCTGAGGGAGTTTGCCTGCCGGGCACTGGACTCAAACCCAAAAGCTGCAGACTCTGTGGTAAGGGGAAAGGAGGCTGCATCATCACGAAGCACGCACTAACCAGAAACGCTACATCCAGAAATGGTTGCCAGAAACAAAACAATGAACTAAGCCTTTGTTGCCGGGAGAGTGTGTCTACATGCGAGCACACCATCTATCGACCACTAAACATAACTTTTGTGCGGGATTCACCCCTAAGTGCGCAGGCCTACACAGAGAATTTGCCAGACATCGTATCTGATACAAACTGGACCAAGGAAAAGGTGCAAGGTCCATAGGGAAAATATTCGTGCAGCGTCCGCTCCAGACGACACTAATGAACCATGCCCACCTGCCATCTAAGAAGACATGAGAGAAAAGCAAGCCAACAGAAACTTAGGTAGTGTCACTGAGGCAGAAGTGAGTTACGTCCTGCCATCTAACCCAAGCCATGGCCTCGATCTAAGCAGAAGTCCCAAGCCGTCAAGAGGGCAGTCACCCCTTGATTTTCGTGGTTTTCAAGCTACCACACCATCTGCCACCGCGCCTGTCATAACAACTGTACTACGACAAGCAACACATGAGATTAGAGACGTGTGGGGAGGGGAAACATCACCCCTCATATTTCGCAACTTTCCAACTGTTGCACTGCCTGCTGTCGCACCCGCCACAACAACATAGTAGTTGGCGGCAGGGGAGATAAGTGATGTGTTGGGAGGAGAAGAGTGACCCCACGACTTTCGCGGCTTTCCAGCCACTGAGCAGGGAGCTGCCAATGCTTAGTTTCAGTGGGCAGCACCAGAGCTCATTAACGCCATTTGTGAAAAGGTGCCGCCCCCGCCCCCAGCAACAATGAGCACACACAGCCACAGCAGAGAGATGGGAGAAGCTCTTCCGTCAGCTCGACCTGTTCATCGGCATACCACAACCCGACCAGCTCACGCGACCAACACAGCAGTGCTCATGCTACCAACACAGCGGTCAACCATCTCCCTGCAGGCACCAGCAACGTGCCAGCCAGGGCTCAGGTGTGTCCACTCATAGAGCCAGCATGCACCCTTCAGCAGGCCCTATTACAGGGGCCCCAGCAGTTGCCGAGGAAGCCTGGCGTTCAAGTCATCGGCCACCACCCGAGACGTCACACGAGGTAAGGAACTGGCCATTCCCTACTCACAGGCTGAGGCAGCACCCCTTGCACCGCCCCACCTCCTGCTGCACTTCAGCATAGACAACGCTGCAAGAGGTCGCCACATCACCCCATTGCTCTCCCTCAAGGGGGGGGGGGGGCATTGGGACGTGGCTCTCACTGTCCTGCTTGAGCGGCAGACCAATGTGGCTCACTCGTGCACCAGCCACGCACAGCAGTGCGTGAAGTGCATGGGTCCTGATGTTGTTCATGCAGAATGGGTCAATGATCCGTCCCCTAACGCGAACAACCCACCTCGCCAAGAGTAAACAAGTTTATTTGTTTTTATTGTGGTAAAATACTATGATCCCCCAAAAGCAGAGTCTAAAGTAAACACGAGCAAATGTTATCTCACATTTGTTTTTCCAATGTGAAGTGATATTAATTAAAGCATACCCGACCACTTACGTAGTGAAACGAATCTATAATAGGTGAGAGACTAAAATTACTACATAATTTTAAAGTGTTCATGCTATGTTTCTTTTAATTTTAAAAGGACGTATTCTTATTTTCAATTTTATGCAAGTAAAACGTGATTGACCTTAGTAGTTCCGGCAGTTGCCATGCCAAGCACCCAAACTTGAATTCTCACTTTATTCACTGAATTATTAACTTTATTTAATACAGCATACCTGAAGGGCTATTTTGATGTCTAGTGTTTTCTCTAAATTTGTTATGATTTCTTATTTCTTTTGCAAGCCCATTCAGGCTTTCTCCCGCGAACTCAATTTACCCTACATGCATAGCAACAGGAACACAGAACTTTTAATATTAATAAAAACGTGTCGGAATTAATGCCTTAATTCCTCAGAGTGTTTTGCTGTGCTTGTTTCTGTTTTGTACATGTATTTGAGTGTGTATGTATAAATTGGGATTACCTTCATGGAGTTGGCAGGAAATGTCCATTAGGTGACGGCATCTCCGTGTCATCCTGTTCAGTCTAATTCCACGGGCCAAGAATAGAGTGCATGCGTTTGCGTTGCGGAGAAATTGCATTATCTTTTTCTGATCAGTAGCTACCATAGTAAGCGTATTTTTATCCGGAACTTTTACGTATTTTCGTTTCTCCCCCATGCTAGCATTCCATCTCCGTAGACTCGTGGCCCCGCAGATTTTACTGCACTTAATTTCCCACTCACGTTGAACAGTGCATTTGTCCGTGTCGGCCAACGGCAGGCCTAATACACTATGCCCACAGTATTTGAGGGATTTCGTAACAGTGATTGTATGTATGACCTCACCTAGTCAATATATTTTCGTCTTATTTCATTTTAATGTTAGTTTCACCTTAGTTTCTGGCCTACTCCAGAAAGTAAGTCCACATGCTCATTTATGAACTGCAAAGGTTGACGTGTGCCACGTGCTCCCACCCCTACGACCATTTATCTGGCAGTGACCTGCAACACCACTGCAGCGCTTTACTGACAGGCAGAGCCTGCGCCCGGTCGCAGGAACAACCAGGAGCAGCTCAAGTGCAAGGGCATGCCGGTGTAGAGCAGCCGGTGGTCGCCATGGCACCCAGACACCGGAAGGCGGAGGAAAGTGAAATAGGCCCTAACAACAACTGAACTTACGAGTCCAGGGTCTATGTTAAAGATTATTCAATGTACTTTATTAAAGGATTTATTGGCTGTTGTGTTTCTTGTGATTTACAGTGCATTGTTAACTTATCATCTTTTTCATCACCCATCTAGTGTTTTGTTCATTTCATTCACACGTATATGTTGAAGGGTTTATTTACGTTTTTTGTAGTATGTATGATATTTAATAGCATGATGCAAGCAAAGGAAACGCAAGCTGGGACAGAAAGTAGTGCCACTTTGGCATAAGCATAAGCCGTGGTGAGCCCACGCGTCAGGGGGGGAGTAGCGTCTGACGGAGGTGGAGTGTGTGGTGTGAGCTCCGACATTTTCCCGTGCACATAGGGTGGTCTTCAACTTATGATATGGACATTCTCTACAATAGACTTTAACGTAACTCCGAACCATTTTCTGCATCTCGATCGCCCGGTGAGCTATCTCTTCTTCCCGCAGAAGTAGCATTGCCCCGGGAAGCTTAAGTCTTGCCGTAAACCTTTGTATGTCATAAGACGCTTTTACAGTTTCACTTTAGTGGCCGGTCATAGCCACCCAGTGTAATGTCAGTGCTCTCCTAGAAGGAGGTGTAATTAATCGGAATAAAGTTGTCTTTGAACTGTTAGACACTGCGTTTATTTTCCTATGGCTACTTGCGTGTAAGGGGAGCGGCATTCGTAAAACCAGCTCAACCAGGCTTTACGTTAACCATTTTTGTTGCAAGTGTCAATAAGTATTGTTCCGAAATTTATGGGCATATGGTTGCCCCTGACAATCCACGTACACGAGTGTTAAATGTCTAGGAAACTTTCCCGCCAAGATCAACAACGATACGTAGTCAACCGACCTGCTACCATGTAACAAATGGCATCATTCATCTGGAGCAGTAATCAACGGGGCAGAGGTCATCATCATCGTCAGCGAGGAGTTTGGTATGGGCGTACGGCCCGCAACCTTGAGGTTAAGAGAATCAACATACACATTGATGTTACGTTGCCTTGACGGCATCTTGCGCCAACCGGATATAACCACATCTGAGACTGAGACTATGCAGCATATAAACATTTCACAAACCTTGTTTCCTTCTTCACTGTAAAACTGCTTGGTAAAAAACAAACACTGCAATTTGAATTTCACACTTCAAACTAGATGTTCACATTCCACCGCTGAAGACTTAATTTCAGTCCACATAATATTTTGGTATGGAGTAATAATATCTACAGTTAACAATAGTACACATATGAGATCTATATTTATTCTCAGGGTGCAATTCGGAACATGTTTATACAAGATCAACAATTTTATCAAGCCTTGCGACACATCCAACTACTCCATGTAAATATGTTTTCAGTTATATTTCCAAAAGTTGTGCAAGGCTGATTCTAGACCACCCAATAAATTATCTAATTTTCGCCCCAAATTCCATGATTTTTACACAAAATTCAACCAATTCTATTGATTTCAGGCCACTTTTTATAGTTTCTACAAGCTCCATTTCTCATCAATTTTCATTGAAAACAAGCAATTTTCATCAAAAAAAACCATGCATTTTAACCCAAAAATCAAGTATTTTCATCATTTTCAAGTTACCTTTCCTAACTTCTAAAAGTCTCATTTAACCTCAATTTTCAACTCTCAAAAACAAGCAAATTTAAGTCGAAATAAAGCAAATTGAAGCCAAAAATCATGTGATTTTATTGTTTTCAAGCTAAAAAAAAAAATTGAATAAAAATATACAAATTAATATAACTCAACTTATTCAATGAATACAATATCATGCATAGTTTTTCCATTTTTTATTTCTTTTAAACCTTTATATGCCACAAAAACATGTTTCTCATTTATTAATTTTAAATTATTTTCATAAATTATCTTTGCATAGAGATCTGGTAAAGTGATTTTATACTTTCCATCTAGAATGCAATTAATTTTTTTTTACCAAAAGTAGGTTCATAAATTCGAAAATATGTGGCTTCATACCATTTATCAATTACTCGATCCGGTAGTTTGGTGAATTCATATTAATTGTTCAACTAGTTGAGCAAAGCCTCCATTTATGAGTTATTTTATTTTTAAAAAGCATAAAATTAGTAAATCGCACAATACAAATGAAATTCGACATGATTATTCAACTAAGACATGTGTGGTATGTAATAAGAATAATTCTATCAAGTCATTTTATCCTCAAAAAGCAACTATAGACAAACATACAACAAAATGTAAAAAATGCTGTGGTGATAAATATACCCAAAAGAAGTTAAATATTTACATTTTATAATGCTTTAAACACCTTTCCAATTTCATTTCATTATATTAATTTAGTTTTTTTAAAACAAACCCTTCAAAAATGGCTAAAAACTTCCAAAAACATAATTTATTCTCAAATCTGATTTTTCATATATTTTGAAGCCTTTATAAATTTTTATTTCTTATAAATAGAGAATTATGGCGACAAACAATCTAATAGTTGCATTGAGTGAAAAGAGAGCGAGGGAGTTGAAAATTATAGGAAGAGATTTAAAGATTAAAAATTGGTATAATCTAAAGAAAGCTGATTTAATTTAATTTATTGTACCAAAAATATTAAATGAACAAACAAAAAGGAATTTTAGAAATCTACCCTCTTCAAATTACAATTTAAAAAATTCCATTCTCTAATAATCTATTTGTACAGCCTATGAATAAAAGTAAGTGGGTAACAGAATGGATAACAAAGAAATTTTTACAAATTTACCTTAATCTGATGTTAATATCAATTAATTATATAAACAAGATAAAAACAAATTAAAATAAATATTTCCTTATTCTAATAAAGTTTTTGTTAACAAAATAAATAGAAGAACCAATAAAAATTACTTGGTTAATAAAGCTTTTAAAAGTAGGATATCAACATATAACATTGAAAATTCCTTCAATTTAGTACAACCAAATAATTTTTTATCATCAGTAAAAAAATAAGATATTTGAGAATATGCACAATCTTAGAAAATTTAGAGGGTTGAAAACTAGTATTTAATTATATACTAATTGTGGTAAGCAAGAGAATAATCAAGTAGAATTATTTACATTTCAATCACCCAATTATACAATAGTAAATGAAGGAGATATTAGAAGGATTTATAAATTCATAAAACAAGAAATAATTACACAATTATCTGAATTTCAAAGAAGAGGTTCAGGATGAACTTTAGAAAGAATAATTGGAATACAATTAGCTATAAATAAGTATAATCCATTAAATGGATCATCATATATTGAACTACCAGAATTTATTAAGAATAAAAAAACATGCATAAATGTTAAAAATGAAGATCAAAAAAGTTTTCTTTGGGCAGTAAAATCTGCATTATTAATTGATAAACATGAATATCCTATAAAAATTTATGATATACCAAAAATAGAAAATAAAATTGATAAGTCTATAAATGTTTACTCTATTGAAGGTAAGACTACAGTATATCCATTAAAACTTACGAAAAATAGAAAAGATAAGCATATAAATTAAGTTTATTTTAAAATGATACAAATTCACAATACTGTTGGATTAAAGATTTTGTCTGTAAGTTGAGATTCAGCACAGTAATAAAAATGTTTAATTAATTTAATAACATGTATTTAGATGTCTGTGTCAACAGTTTTGTTTGGTATGATAGCTAAACAGCACATCGCTTAATATTTTTTATTTACACGCTGAACACTCATCTTACAATCATTCGAATTATCTTGGGAAAGAAAACACAAGATTATGGCATGTAATACACATAACAACACTACTCCAAATGCAGTCGTTAGTTTAACTGGTCTAAAGGTATAGTTAAATTCATTTGGAAATTTGAAAAGAGTATTTAGTGTTTTCAAGGTACCGTGGCTTTCGAAAAATTCAAAGTATGGAGACGTTTATTAAATACTCAAAACAAATAGAATATTTGGAGCATTGGCCGGTTCCGAGAACTGCTAGTGGGAAGATGGCAGTTTCTCCATCTCTTTCATACAAGCAAGCTACCTGGCTATGAAACTGCAGGTGGCCTACCATTAGGCACTTTGGTCCCTACCCACCACACCTCACCCCTCTGTTTTTCTCCGCGAGCCTACGTAGTTCCACGACGAGCCACACTGGAGAGGAGTGCGCCACTTCTCAGAAACTATTTGCCAGTTAATAGTTTTTCAGTCATATTCCCGTTATATGTTATTTAAGCTCAATGATCAAATATGGTCTGAAATGCACAAGGTTTTTCCCATATTACTGTAGCTTTGTTTCATTGTAATCTTTTTCCATTACTTTGCAGTCGCTACTATTAGAAAAGAAAAAAATCCTACGGTTCAAGGGGTATGGAAATATCTAATTTTTCAAGTACTCTGGACGAAAATTGAAAAAATGCCTGAAGTACGGCAAAGAACATAGTTTTACAGTTTACAGAAAACATGTACTCAATTCATATTTCAGTTGAAAAAAAAAATCTGAATAATTAAAAAATTAGTTTAAGTGCTGATAAATGCAATTTTTAACCTTCATCTATCAAGTTATAGTGATTTTAACCAAGCTAATAAGCAGAAACCTTCAATTATGAGAAAAATAATTAAGGAAAAAACCCCCTTAAACACTGTTGAGGCAAAATATTAACATGTATTACGTATATAGGCTGTTCACAGTAAAGTGGTCACTTTTGAGGCGATAGTTACTATTTCCTTCCAGCATTTTTTTTTATCCTTTAACCACAATTTAAAATTAATATTGCTATGTAAGTAATAATCACAATGTATATATTCCACCGCACCAGAAAGTTAACGTCTAAGGCTAAAACAAAATATATCTATTGACTGTTATTCCAAATGTGAGGTCTTTCAAAAATGCTTACTTTACTGTGAACAGGCTATAATGTGTTATGTCGTGTATAAAAAATATGTTTTACAATGTAAACTAATAACCGTAAGATCTATTATCAGTACTGACATTGTTAAAAAGTCATAAAGCTGACCTAAATATGGTTATAGGCCTAAATTGTGAATATTCCTATGAAATGGTATTTGAAATATGACTGAATTCTTTAAACAGCAGAAAACAGTAAAGAAAGCATTTGAAAGTGAAAACGTAGATGTCACATGGCAGAGTTTATGTTTAAATGCAGGGAAAGGATAAGTAATAGGTAATCAAAAGTATAACTTTAGCAGGGCTTCCGAAAAGTGTAAAGTAACAGTGGATTGCATATACTACAGGCCATAAAAACTTCCTTCCCCATTCCTGATTGTTTGAAATATTGTTTTGATCAAGTGTCCTAGCTATCAATGAGATATTAAGCCACAACCATTCTTTTTTTGAACTGTGCTAACGTTCTGGGTTTTTTTTGTCACAGAGCAAGATTGGTTCTCTGGCGGCTGTGTGGAAAACTATCACAATTGGTCTTTTTTGTAATAGGCCCCCACTGTTTGTATCATGTTTGGTTATTAATATTTTTTCACACCACCACATATTGTTTTTTATTACTTTTGCATGTCAAGTTTTGCTGTTGTCTTTTCAACAATGAATTGGCCCAAAGGATTGCAATGGAAGTATAACAGTTTTTAGGTAAGGCTAAAATTTGATTTCCTCAAAGTCAGCATTGCTCATGTGTTGTGCACCAATTTAAAATTACCCATTTTCTTTGGCTACTGGAACTATAGCCATGCTGTGAAGGGCTAAGTTCCTTGTGTGTTCAGTAAAATTCTAATACAACATATTGCATATTAATCTCTCTTACACTTAAATGTTTTATTTTCAATTTCGGCCCAAAGGTTCAAGTAAAAATATTTCACTTTAACATTCAAAATTTACGTCAACTTTCAGTATAACCAAGCGTATTTTACCTCGTGTTTTCCAAAATGGGATTAGTTGAATGTGTACAAGTATGAAGTTTTTACAGATAGGTATTGATTTCTTTAAACCTTTCCAAGCTAAATCTGGTTTTTCACCAATTCGGCATATAAAAAAATATGCTGAGTTATAGTCACTATATTGTTTACATATATGCTGCAAACAAATTATCCTTACTGTTGACTCACAGTGCCATCTATCCCTTGGGTCAAACTACAATAATGGTGTTGACATGCAGCAACTTTTTGAATTCTTTTGTAAAATAAAACATGAAAGTATAAGTGGGTTGCCATAATGCATGTTATGGTAACAAATCATAAAATGGCATACTGTTACATGACACCAGATTGGCCAGACCTATCAGAGTTTGTGAGGTATAGGAGGGATGTATGTCTTGATAAAAATAGAAGATATAATTTTCATTTTTTATTTACACTTACAGCTCAGCTGGCTCGTTGCTTTGCTATCTTCACACACCTATCACTCAATTTTGCGCAAAATTTCAAACACTCAAACCTGTCCGCTCAGAGGCCCGTCACAGCTTAAATAGTTTTGGTGGCCCGATCTGGAAGGTTACCAGCACACAGAATTTTGTAAGAGAGGCAAGGGCAATGAACCGAAACGTTCTTTTAGATAACCATAGTAATTCAGTCCGCTGAAGGTTGGGAGCATGCAAGTTGTGGTAGGCTTATTGTGGTGGCTTGCTTCTCAGCTTGTGCTTGCTGGACATTTCTTCACTCTCATGAGCAGGATGGAGCAAGTGAAGTGGCAAACAGCAGCAACACATAACACTGTCTCCTCCTCAAGTCTGTTTGTACTGAACAGACTCTGAAACATCTGGAACTTCATACAGTGCCATTCGGTCAATGTGGGCAGCCTTGGGCTTCGCCCGAGACCCTAGACGACAAATCCAAAAGACCACATCATTTACCTTCATCAGAATCCTGTACAGGTCTTCCCAACATTTCTGTAGCTTTGAGCAGTACCCTTTTAAACTCTGTGGGTTGAACAGCCACACCAATTGTCCTGCTTGAAATGCCTCTTCCGACGTTTTCCTGTCATACTGGATCTTCATCCGGTTACTATATCTTAATGGCTCTTGCTGTATATGAACAGCCACAGAATCAGCTTGGAAACTCTCGGTAAGTTCCACTGCTGCGTTTTTGTGCCTTGCAGAAGGACTAATATCTTCATTATAGATTTTAAGTGATAATGCAACTACAGAATTTCCTCTTGCATCTTCTTTAGACTACATCTACCATTCTGTAAAGTGTTGGCACTTGCGGTGGATGCTGCAGGTTGTGACTGGATCCTCCTCCAACTTAACACTGAAGCACTGGTAACTCCTGTTGACTGCCTCACTCTACTTCTTGAGCTCCCGCAGCAAGTTCTTTGCCTCGTGAAGCACATCCTCCATGGGACTGCTATCCTTAGAACCACTGCTGAGAGGGGCCATCACATCATTTGCTCCCTGCCATGGGCTATTTCGCTGCTATGCAGCACATTATTTACAGGGCGTTTGCGCAGCACACTCAGATCATTGTATGCATTTTCAGACTGCTTTGTAAGGTGTACAGCTTGCAACATCAGCTTGTCGATGAGATGTGTCAGTTGTTGGGGGTACGCACAAAGCTCACAAATTTCTTCAACAGTGCTTGGCTGCATTCATCAAAACTTTTTGTTCTTCCTCTTGTTGCATTTTTTCCTGCTGCTGCTTCTGTTGTGTGTAGTTGGCTCTCAGGTGCCTCAGCTTTCCACATGACCAACACTCCCGCCGTTAGAAGGAGGGGGGGGGGGGGATGAAAAAGTTCTGTAGCATGGACCCTGGAAGCAATGTCCCTCAAAGCCAACTACAACTTCTTCAGTGTCTTCTTTGTCTTCATTCAGTGTCACTGCTCATACAGGATGTCATGGTTCGGATCCCTGTCTTGCTGACTCCACCTCCAGGGTTTGGGCCAAATTTTATGATTTTTAAGATTAATTGCAAAATCTGACAAAAATTATCCAGTTACAAGAATTTCTTAATAACTGTAGCATCTATAGAGAAAGTTTATTAAATTTAAAGGGCAATCTCGGTATTTAAATTACTTTATTGCATACGTTCCATTTGCAAAACTAGAAGTAAATAAAACACGTATTTTCAAGTACAAATATTGAATGTAATACAGAAATCAATTTTTGTTATACAATAAATACAACGATAGCAGCATATGCTTGTAGGTTTAAATTAACCAAATGTTTGCCTTTACTTACTTGACTTATTATTTATACTCTCAACAACCAGTAGATGCAGACACTGTGCATGTGTGCACCATGCTAATCAAGTTTAGCTAATAGACTATTGGTCACATTCAAATGAAAAATATAAATGTTTGCAATATATTCTTGTTTATTCACAACTTTTATTACTTTCTAAAATTTGGTCATCAAAAAAGTCTCTTTTGTGTATACAGTTAGTTGGTACGTAAAAAAAATGCAATATCACCAACATGTGTTCTAGTTTTATTTCCGAACATCTGTCAAACGTACGAAAGTATACATGCCAGTTCTCTGGCCGTGAGTTCGTTGTGTCTTAACCCGACATAAAGTTAAAAACTTAAATAGCCAAAATAAAGTACAATAAGTTAATGTTTCCCCCAAGTAATAACTAAGTGATAGCTGTCGTAGTATTCTGAGAAGGGAAGGGGAAGGAGTTTTAAAGTAAGAAATCCAAAAATTTGAAATATCTGAAGTGAATTATTTCACAAATATTATTCGTAGTATTTATTCCGGTCATTTAGCGTAAGTAGCATAGCCAGTCTCTAGGTTGAACTAGCAAAGCACAAATCGAGTATAGAATACCTTTTTAAGATGGGTACTAAACAACATAAAATCACAGTTAAATCTACGAGAACAAATTCCTTGATTGTGAAGTATAACAGAGAAATTAAAAAATTATTTTCTCGTAAGAGCGACTGATTTACACTACTGGTCACACAATACATTTCCAAAATTTTCTGTCACGTTATAATTTTCATGTGTATAGGTTATTCATGGCAAAGTGAGCACTTTTGAAAGTCCTCTCAACTGAAATTATAGTCAATAAATATATTCTCTCGCGGCTTTTTTTAGACTTCGACTCCCGAGTGCAGTGGAGTATACATACTACGTATATTCCATGGCAAATTAAAAAGGTTAGTTAAAGAATTTAAAAAATTACTGAAAGGAAAAAGTAACTACGGCCTCAAAAGTGCTCACTTTACAATGAACAGCCTATACCTATTTATATATGTCCGACCACATGACCATGCCCAAAGCCCTTACTGTGGCTTTAAACTATCCTGTATATGTTTTAAAACTGAAATGAAATTATATAATTTATTTATTACTGATTTCATTTGATTTATTTTATATTATTTCATAGGCCCTACATAAACCATGATGAGACAGTGCCCCTTCCCACACCACAAATCAAAAGTTCATATGTGACGCATTCTCAGAAAGGTACCTTAGGGTGAAAAACCATTTTCGGGTTTGGGCTGTTTATGTAGACAATTCTACGAGGAAAACTATGAAACAAGTCGCACCCATGTAGCGTTTATACTCTCAGCCTGTTCCGTTCATATTTCGAAAACGATAATTGTTAAATTTTCAACCTACTGTGGGCCTCCTGAAATAGTTAGGAAAGAGTTGCCTATATCATACAAAGTTTTACGAATTTCATTTGTATAAAAAAATATGACTATTTAGGGGTACATCTACTCAAAATGTAGCATCGGGGAAGAAATAAAGAACTTTTTGTAACAGGCTGCAACTGGTACAATATAAGAAACTGGTTTCCTAAATTGTACCCCCTATGTCCTAAATCGTACAACATTATAAATTAATCCAAATGAGAGAACAAATAAGACAGAATGTAATAACACATAGGATTATTGTAGTGTTTAAATACTAATAAAGTTTGATTATTTTCTATGGTAAATTCAAGAAATATTCAATTATTTACAGGCTATACAAACAAAATGTTTCAGTTCTGACTTTACATCCGCACAACTCTCATGAACCCAGTACGCACACACTAAACACTGAACCATATCTTCAACAAATGTTTCTTCACATAAAGAACAATACCATTCGTCACGTTATACCCTACTTCTATGTCAATTGGAATATCACGCTGTGTTGAAGTGTATGGCTGGTGTAAATTGTGATCTAGGCCTTGGTTTCTTTCTGCAGATGAAGAATGTTTCTTCGTTATAGGCCTAGGTCCGTTAGTCTTTCTGTTTTTACTACTGAGCTGTGATAATTGTAGGTAATTTGGTGTGTCCTTTGCGATTTTCATTTTCAACTTTTACTTTTGCCTGTGCCACTTGCAATGCCTTCACCAACTCTAAATCATTTTGTATGGACTGCTTGTCAAAAAACGTGCCTGTTGGGCCTTTGCCAACCTACATCTTTTGTTGGGTCTAGGAATTGTGAAAGTGATTCAATAGACACACTAAGCTTACAAGAAGTGGTTGATATTACATTAGGGCTAGTTGCATCACTTGGTTTTTCAATCAAAAGGACATTGTTTTCATCTGAGTTAGGTGACTCATTAGTGGCATCTTCAGTGGGCCTTGAAGATGCATATACATCAGCATCTTCATTGACTGGTGTAGGATCATCTGTTTGGTTTAGGTACTCGGCTGGAGCAAAGTCACAGTCTTTCAACACAGTGACATCAAGTCGCCAGATTCCTGTGCATCAAAATCCGTTGATGGCATTTTCAATTGTTGCCGTCTTCCCATATGCTTCTGCCACTAGTGTAGCAACATGATATTGTGTGGCACACAGCCCAGGATTGATCCTCAATCATTTTTCAAATACTTGTGTATAGTACCCTTTAAAGAGTTTGAAAAATGTTCTGTCCAATGGCTGAATCCGGTGGGTTATATGTCCAGGTAACTGCAGCATTATAACTCCATTTTCTTTTGCTATTTGTAGAGCCTACAAATTCTTGGAATGTGTTGTGTGCCCATCTAAAAGTAGAAGCACTTTGTTTTCAACATTTGTGTTTACAGTGGCGATGAAGTGTTTCATCCATTTTACAAAGTGTGTGCTATTTACGTAGCTGGATTCTGACACTTCAACTAATTCACCTGGTGGAGCCCCAACTTTCCATTCGTTAGCCATTCTCATTCTCTTCAAAAGTAAGATTGGAGGAACATATGACCCTGACGCACTTGTCCAACACACCACTGTCGTGTTTATACCTCTTTCTTCACTAGGGATTAAACCCAGTTGGTCTTTTCCTTTCTTAGCTAAAACCGTTTGGCATTAAATAGGCGGGTGTCATAAAACTTGTTTTCATCAATGACTTTCTTTAATATGTCAAAAAATTTGCAAACATGTTCCCTATTGAACCCTCTTGCGCAAGCCTTGGATGTTGCTTCTGGTTCAAATAATGTCAACTCTTTATGATGAGCTCGGAAAGCATAAAACCACTTTTTACCCGCCATTTGAGTATCTCGATTAAAGTTATGTGGAATGTAGTGGTGTGCTTTGCTATCTGATATGCTATATGATAATACAAAATAAATACAGCAAAAACCCAATATAATGCGGCTGTCTGAAGACATAACTCAAACCTGCGTTATAGCTTTTCTACGCTATTCCGGGAGTGACAGGGTACAGCAAAAAAAAAAAAAAAAAAAAAAATAGAAAGTGTTCTAATGGGGCATGGCACCTATCTGTCAAACAAGGCACTAGTGTTGTTATTTACCACCCTAACTATTGAAACATTTAGCCCCTTTCTTACGGAATTTTATTTTTTTTATCTGCATCACTGGACAAGGCAGCACCCAAGTCAGGGAAACAGACCAAGAGAAATATGGTTCGATAAAGGGCGTCACATGCATTCAAACAAGAATAGCTAAAAATATATTGCATTTTCCAGGCAAAGGATGTACTTATTCCACCAAGGGTGGTGTTCACTGTGAGTGCACGTTTAGATTGTTTTTGTAGTCACTGCGTGGGTTGGAGGAGGAGGTTCACCCCCCATCAGCTGGGGGGCCTGGTTTGGAGGAAGTCAGAATGAGAAACAAAGCTCATGTCCAAATGAAACTAAACAAAGGTCGAATGCACACGTGCACTGCAGATGGGAACTATCAGTGCCTCTGGTGTTATGAAACATGTTGCTTGTTTCTCTGATTTGCACTTTACAAAGGAAAACTAAAACAAATAAAAACATACTATTTGTGACATACAAAGAAAGGCCTCTTTTCTGCATTAAGGTCGAATGCTAGTTAGGAGCAGTCAGCGATACCAACAAATGTCCGCATCTAGCTGCAAGTAGTTCAGCTATCTGCCGTTAGGTAACAGCAGCGTCAAAACAGCTATGGCGTCAGTTTATCTGCAGGTGTTGTACACTTTGGACATGAATATGGGTATGCAAGGGGATGTGCGGACTTCTCTACCTGCTCTTCCCTTATCCCCTTAGACAGCACAGTGGCCATTAGCGAATGTGGTCAGATGACAGATAACAGCCCTGCATAGCAACACTCCGAGTGATACAGACTCTTCCTCAGTGTTTGTTTCAGATTCTAAAAGAACAATAGACACTCTTTTTCAATACTGCAAATTTATTACAACTTTAAGTGAGATGGGGAGGAGGATGGGGAAAGTTGCACGTATAAGGCATGTATTCCCAAAGCCTATTTAAAGCATTTTGTTTTAAACAACGAGAAAATAGGCAGTTTAATCTGCTGTGACAAACTGAAAATGTCATTCCATTTGTTAATAAAGAAGAGGGATTAAGGATTACTGCCATGTTGATTTAATTGAATTTTTTAACTACATACTGAATATATAATTAGTTATTTAGCATATAATGGCTGACGATTATAGTAATTCCTGGTATTATTTTACGGTTCTAAATCATAGAGTTACATACAGAGTTCTTCTGTAGCCACCGTCGATGACGGTTCCGGATTTTTGAAACTCGGCACCGGGGTTGCGACGTCTCTGTGTTTGTGCTGTTTGACAATTTTGCGAATTTAATGGACTTTTGAATAATGGCTTTGTCGAGTTTTGAGGATTTTGCTGCCGTGTTTAACAAAGTTTTTTGTTGTTTTAGACGTTTGTTGTATCCTAAATTTGAATTTTTGCTTGCTGTATGGGTTAATAAGCCCAAGGCAACGTGCCTTTGCACGATTTAAGTGATAATGAATAAGAAGTTAGACACAGTACTGAGAAAGACATAAATTGGTGGGCTACGATACACTAACATCACTACTCCAGAATATTTCTTAATTGTGAAGGCAATATACAAGCAAATTGTATTTAATAATCAGTTTTATTATTTACCCACACACTATTGTATTCCGAATTAATAATCGTTCATAATTTAAGAAACTTTCTAACCGCTGTTATGAATGTAATTAAGTACAGGTACGCATGGCCACATTTGACTTGGTGGCATTTGAACAGTATAATTTGTAATAGCTAGTTTATTTTAATGGCTTTAAAGTACAGTGTCTAAATTCCCATTAATTATAGATGAATTGTAATTAACTATGATTATTTAGCAAACTCTAAATATATTTCTACTTGCCACATGTATTACACTATAAAATTTCCTACCACTACATGCTGTCGATACTAAGTAATTTACTAACATTTTTTTCACAAATATCTGCAAATCACTGAATTGATTACTATTGAGACTGATTTCCATAATCGTGCTGTCAAACAAGTAGTATGAAAATAATGCACTATAAAAATCCATACAATGTGTTCTGTATAGAAAAGAAAAACATTTGTTGGAGGTGTTTGGTTTTCAGTAATACAATATAGGTTTAATTTAAAGAGAGTATTACAGATACATACAAGTTTCCTGTTATTAGAAAGTTTCCTTGCATGTTTTTGTTAATGGTAATACTACACTATTTATAACAAATACACATTCTTTGAGCATGTTTTGTCTAAAATAAATAAATCAAGCTTCATACCAAAGGAAAAGGTTTAGCGATGTTAAAAGCTGTAAGTGTATGTGTGTCTATATATAATTCTAATGGTGAGCTCTAATCACACACTTTTTGGTTTACGTAAAGCAAATGCTGTTTTTTTCCTCTGCTTGTATGGTACAGCTACCTGAGGGGTCGCAACAATAGCGGTGCAAGCGGTACCATGCCTATACTAGATTCTACAGGAGGCAATGAATGTGCTCGTATAGTTGGGTGTAAATTGGCAGCGAATAAAGGGGCTCGTCATAAAGGCAAATTTAAATAAAGAATTATGGTTAGCTTTAAAATAAAAAAGATTTATTATAACAGCAATATAAACTATATACAAGCTAGATTAAAAGAACATTTAAAAAAGACAGTAAAATGGATAACCAAATGAGTGAAATGAAAAACAGGCCCAATGAATAACTTAACTGTAATCGTGAGTGTATGTCCTTTTCACACAAATGGTTGTTCTTTCCTTTATAGAACTTCTATCACATTAAGGTTTCCCAGTTTTTCCTGGGCATGAAGACCTTAGAATCTGTCACTATCAGCCAATTAGCGATGGGGGCCGTCCAAAGTTATATGTGCCGGCCGCCAAAAGCTCCCATTGTGTAAAAAAACCCCACTGCATTAACAATTATGCTAACAGTCGTAGCAACACTCTCTTGGTCCCCAGATTGCAAGACTAATCTGATGTTCGCAACAAGCGGTCCACGAACCCACTGCCTTCAAACAGTAGACATAACGAAAATATCTGGAAAACTTTCTATGCCATGAAAAAACGTGTGCAAATGGGACACTATATACATATGCATACATGCATATTACATGATTTCTGATCATATACTTTAAGTATGCACATTAACAGAATGCGTATATCACATTTAATTGTTTCAAAATTTCATTTTAAACACAGTTAGCATTGGTTTACTCAAATTCTCATCTGTTCATTTACGATTTAAAGAGTAATGTAAGGTAGTTAAAAAATTTAATTTAGTTGTTTTATTTCATTTGAAATTAACATATATTTTTTAATAATGAAATTAGCTAATGACATAAAGCTGTAATAATACAAACTACAAGATCCATTTAATACAAACTACAAGATCTAGTACAATTTGTCATTTTTATGATAGCATATCAAAAAACAAAGAAAGAAACACTGAATCACTGTAACTATGTTAAGAGTTAAATCATGGATTAGAATTAATACTCAATATTGTTTTTACAAGTGAATATTGTACAAAGAGTTCAGCAATAAAAATGATTGAATGTAACATTACTGTAGGTACATCAACCAAACTATTTTTATTCAATGGTTAAATATACACTAAAATATATGTGTCGCAGGACATTTTCGCAAGAAGACTGTACACAGAAGATTACAATTTTCAATTTTTTTCCCATAAATTTCTGAATTTACTTTTTCAAAAGAAGCAAAGTAATTGAATGCTTGAACGTATGTATGAATCCAATGCGTGCTTCTCTTCCAAACACATCGACCTCCCCTCTTTTTTTCAATATTTTCCAACACCTATTCCAAATGAATTTGTTATACATTAATGCCATTTTTAGGGAGCTGTGCAACCCACTCCACCATTCTGGTATAATTGCTATATTATTTTTTGCTATTTATTTACTGTGAGTTTGTTACAGCAGGTAGGTAGATAGTGCTTTACGTCGCGTTGACAGCAGAATCGTCACAACAGAGCAAGTTGTTTCGATAAGTAGGGACAGGGAACTGATTATATCTTGAGCACAAAATAAATGCCATATAAACCAGCCCAGCATTCCCTAGGACTGAAAACGGAGAGCTTCAGGATGGACGGACCGGAAATTAAAACAGTGTACTCCTGAAAGTGATTTTGGTTACTTCACCACTGCACTTCATTTGTTGAGAGTACCATACCATGGATGTGTAGAACATCTATAAATAATTCCCCATTTCTTAAAACTTAATATAAATAGGAATTCATAAACAGTCAAAAGTTCCTGGCTTCTTGCACATATTCTTACAAAAACTGTGAAAAGAAATATTTGTAACATTAAGTAATGCAGAATGCCAGATGTTATGAACTGAACAGTCTTCATTCTCAAATTAGAAATCATTTGTGAATAATTAATCATAATTGCAAAAGTTGAGGATTTTATAACTCTATTAATTTTGTAAACACAAACTAGAATTATAGACAACTTTGGATTCTTTGAGTATACTAAACAGCAGGAAATGCTGAATATTATATATTTTCACTCTATTGTACAAAACCTATCTATGTAATGAGACCTTGATTAGCTTAGTTTTTAATGCTTGCTTCCAGTGCATAAAGTCACTCCTAATAAGGTTTTGAATTGTTTAATGAATAGGTTATATACTCAAGCATAATTTACTTACATTCCCACGCATATGTCCATATTTCATTCGGCAGTTTGGTACATTTGTACAAACTGCATGTCTCTTCCAGTATATTACTACTGAGTGTAGCCGAATCACTGTCATTTATAACAAAAGGGGCAGTGCCTCAAGAGAGTGATGCTCAACCTTATTGGTTCCATATTATTATAACTGCAGAAGTTAGACCTACTATGGTACTATTGCCATTAAAACATTTTAAAAAACACACAAATAATACACTTACCACAGTAATTCAAACTGAGAATTCATGCGCCAGTTCTAAATTTAAAAGAATTATTTATTTATTTTTTTATGAACGGTGTTACCTTTTTTTCCTGATTCGAATAGTCTGTTTGTCATTTTAGTATGTAAGACTACTGCCGGCAGAAGGCGTTATTTGTGCAGAAGAAGATATCCTCAATTCACCTAAAGATGTTTTGTTAATAGCCTGTCCCAAGATTTATGGCGCACATGTACGAGACAAAACTATTCAAATATTAAAAGTACCTTTCCACAATGATGTGCAAAACCTGTAACTATAAAATATTATCAACTCTTTTAGTACAAACACCACATGATGTAATAGTGCCAAATATTTAACTGATATTAATCACCACATAAATTATATATTTGCAGTATAAGTCACTGGTATAATGAAAACCAAAGTTTTATTACGATAAAAATATGGGCTATACAATGGCTTGAAACCATACTTAGTTTTGCAATTAAATTAAAATGTTAAAAATAATTTATTGTATATTTAAATTAATATTTTTGAAGACAAATTTCTTTTCAATCATTCTCCTATGTCAGTAACTTTTGGGGTACTTCTTATGACCACGCTAGCTCACATCTAGAGAAAGCCGAACCAGTGATGGGTGGGAATCCACTCCCAGGGTGACTCATGATGTTATCCATAATTGGCAATCAAGTGATTCTGTCTTTACTAAAATAAGTAAAATCAAGATGTTCTGCCATTTCTAGCTAACCTTTACGTAACCAGGGGATGTAAAACTCAACGTTGCGCAAGTCCTTTTGCTAAATCTATGCTTCCATAACAGAAAAAAATGCTAATAAGATAGCATTCACGGATTTGTATGTGTATATTTTGAACAACAAATACAAATACCTAAGTTCTTTCAAATGAAATGAGCAATGTACATTTTTATAAAAAAACATATTTTAGTACATGATTGTGCTGTAAGCCCATCAAAATCATTCAAGTGTAGCAAAACAGAGCACTGACTGCTCATTCATTGCAGGCAGAGCACAAGCACAGTGTGTCACTGGCTGGTGCACCAGCCAAGATGCAGAAACAGCAGGAAAGCATTTGCTTCCAAGAACAGATTACCAGGCGCCTGCTAAATGTTTTATCCCACTTCTGCCTTTGAAACCAGCAGGCTACTCGCCTGGAAGAAGTTCTAATTCTCGCCACTGCCATCTTTTCCAGCAGCACTGAATTGATGAGAGAAAGTACTAAAATCTGTAGAAAATTGTCTTTAAAATGACCAATTTTATGCTTCTAATGAGCGTTGGTTTGGCATTTTCGGACACTGCATTGATGTGTAGCAGCAATAAAAATGTTGGTTTGTGTTTCTTCTTTAGCAGGCCATAGTTATTACCCTGGTATGTGCGGAGTGGGAAGCAATTTCCTATGAGCCTGCACTCATCCCCAGCAAAAATTTTACTCTTTTTTTCCGTCATTAGTTTGGCTTTCTCGGATGTTGTAAAGGTGTTTTCTAGCCATACACTGCTAGCATAATGACTTGAAAGTACCTTATCCTATTTTTATATATATCAGAGTTTTATATATTGTATAGTGGATAATTTCTCCAAAGTCTGCACATTGACCTTATGCAGAGGTGCAAATAAATATTATTTAATAACAGAAATAGTTTAATTAAGTAAACCAAATTTCATCAGAACAAAGCAGAAGGTTTTATGCTCACATGATCAAAACCTCTTACACACATTTTATACAGGTCTCTTATTATGCAGTGACAGACTAATGAAATTGATTATTAAATATCTGTACTAAAATAAAGTATTAAAAAATTAAGAAAATCAGGTCTACACAATAAAATTGCTTAGCAAAGTAGTGTACCAAATTTCATCGAGATCAGCCAACAAAACTGTTCCTAGTGCTCCACATTAAGCCTTGTCCACAATAGCTCGTCCGTAGTCCACGAATGCATGTCCTAACGTATGTGTCTTCGGGACAACAACAATGTGCACCTCAAATTTTGGATTATTTTAAAACGGGAAGTCTTACAGAATAGCCGTTATATACACATTATAATTGACTTGTCTAAATCATAATTATAATGATTACATAGCACTATATCTCATAGGAGATTAATTATTGGCCTGTAAATGACTTAGAAGCATGAATTTCCAGACCCACCACGAATTTTGAATGTTTTCGTTTTTCGAAAATGGGAAGACATACGGAATACCCGCTACATACACCTTATAATCAAAGTATCTACATCATAATTATAATGAATACGTAGCGCCATATCCCGTAGGAGATTAATTATAGGCTTGTAAATGACTTAGTCCCTACGTTACCCAGAATTTGAAACCGGAACCCATTGGATTTGCAAGCCATTTTTATACAGAATGTGCCACAGAAGTCAGCATCCCTTTTACGACAGTATCCCAGCATATTTTAACTTACTTTAACTAAACATTTTGGTATTGAATAATTGTAATTGCTTAAATGTGTTACACTATACAACCCATACAAATTTCATGTTAACTTGTAAGTGCCAGTAAATGCGTGACAGCAGGACACTTGCAAGTATGATATACGGCTTGGAGTGTGGCCATGCCATCCCCATACACTCATCCAACACCCAGATAAGATGGAAAGGTTGCTACAGTAACGTTTTTTGAGCCTGTTTACAACCCAACAACAGGACAGGTATAATAGTGTCACATAAAAAAGGACCACTGGGAATTATTCTGTCAAAGACATCGCACCACACCAACGAAACTGAATACGGAAAAACATACAACATTGGATGTAATGAATCAGTAAAATACATCTCGGTGCTGAAAGGAGGGATAATGCATGCCCGCTCCCTCCGCCCCCTCCTTCCAAGTCCCCAACACCTGACCACCTGCCAACAGACCACCCACCTACCTGACTGCACACTTTCAACTTATTTACTTATTCAGGCTAGGGGACATAAATTGCCCCACGGTATAACCAAATCTGCGGTACATTGGGCCCCGGTATTCCGGGCTTCCATTGTATTACTAGTTTTAAAAGATGCTAAGTTAACATTTCATTTATTCAAGAATACAATGTCTTAAAGTATCATTCATGTCAATTAAAACACAGGTTGTCACGTTACCCCTAAGGTGATTTTTCAAAGGTTCATTTCAAAACATCCGACAAAAGTGTGAATGGTCTATAACAAGCCATCACAGAATTTACCAGGAGCCATATTAAAAAGCACTGAAAAACTGAAATCAGGTTTGCCAAAGTGGAAACTGAACCTGCATCCTTTTGAATGCAAGTCCACTGTGTTACCAGTATGCCACTTTGCTCAGTGCACATTTCAGGAAAAGAAGAATGTTAGCAAAATGAAAATATTGGGGGAAAAAATCCAACGTCCAATAAACAGACTGTTCGAAAAGAAAACAACAAACCAATAATTAATTATAGTATGGAAAATAACAAGGAAAAATGGTTAATTTAGCAATAAGCAAAATGATACAGACAACCTACCTTGTAGCTTGCCGTTTACTACTGGCATCATCCATGTCTGGGCTACTGGGAGGTGAAGAGGTCCAGGAGGTGTCCGGGGTTTACCCGGGGCAGCTGGGTCCCCCTCCAGACCGGCTGGTACTAAAAACAAGCAAACCTATACATCAAAAGATTTCACTGCAGACCGGCTGGTACTAAAAACAAGCAAACATATACATCAAAAGATTTCACTGCAAACCTCTGGCAAAATTTATGTCTGTAAAGGCATTTAGCACTTTCTACATCACATATAATATCTTTTTCAACATACTTATTTTAATTCACAGTTGTATCTTAAAATATTTTCCCTGCAATGAGGAAAAACTGGTAACAAAATCCTACATAACAAGGAATTAATACTTGATAGATACACCAGAAGTACACATAGAACCACAAATGGAAGAATATAAATATTTTAAACCATAATGTCTAGTTATTTCACGAAATTCTGTTAATGAAGTTTATCTACAGAGTATCAGCCAAATCCTTAATTTCACATTCTTATTAGTTATTTTTTACAATTGTACAAAAAAATTTATTTCACAAAAACCACTTACAATGAATGCACTCATCTGGGTACTTCTAAATGATTAATTTCTTATGTAATAAACCATATTAAATTATTTAATAATCAATTTTAATTTTCTTTAATCTTAAAATCCTTTATTAAAACACCAAATATTAGCTTGTCTAGATGTGATGACTTGAGACCCACAAATTTTGACCACTAATGAAATACTTAGTCTTTAAATTAAGAAATATTTTATTTAACAATAGTATAGACAGACACTGTGAGATATATGAGTTATGATGCTAGTTAAAGCATGTTATTATGTAAATAACCTTAACACAATTATTATTTCACTCAATATTCCTGATAGCATACAAAACTATGAAAAACAAAAATTATACACTTCAAAAAAGTGCCAGATATAATGCAAAGAATAAAGCTTTTTTTAACACATGTTGACACACAAGTTTTTACTTTTTACATGCCTACCTAATGCTGCTTTTATGGACACCCATTCCTTTGCCCATTCCTTTGCCCATTCCTTTGCCTCAGACAGCCACCCAGGTAGGTAATGTGCATTCTAGGAGGGCGTGGTCAGCCATTAGGTCACGACGTCGGATGGCACCGAGAACACCAGCACATTGCCTTCTGTAAGGGAGGATGTGCCCAGCTTCGCCGACAAGGCAGGGGTGCCCGAAGAGCCCCTGCCTCAGACAGCAACCCGCACTAATGCCCACCCAGCAGTGTGTATACCAGGTCACGACACCGAGACCAACAACCAGACCCAGCTTTCCGAACAAGAGGATGAGCTCACCAGCGCAGACAAGGTAGAGGTGCCCGAAGAGCCCCTGCCTCAGACGGCAACCCGCACTATGCCCACCCAGCAGTGTGTAGACCAGGTCACGACACCGAGACCAACAACCAGACCCAGCTTTCCGAACAAGAGGATGAGCTCACCAGCGCAGACAAGGCAGGGGTGCCCAAAGAGCCTCTGCCTCAGACGTCCACCCAGGAGGATGTGGCCACCTACCGAATCACAATGTCAGACGACACCATGGCCACTGCTGCATCACCTTCTGTACAGAAGGATGAGCCCAGCCAAGCTGAAGGGGCCGAGAAAATATAAGATTCCTTGCCCCTGATGGCCACCCCAGTGCAGCCCCTCCAGGACGAGAGGGCACCCGATTGTTCCCCGGTGCCTAGTGGCCCTGAGCTGGCCACTACAGAGGACGACAAACCAGAGCCCAGCAGCCAGCCCACCAGAATTATCCTGCCGCGCCTGCTATGGCACCTCTCAGCTGGACCGGTATCGGGAGTCGCCATGGTGGCCCACTTCCATATTCACTTAGCCATACCCTCAGTAGGCGGCCTTGAGGAAGCGCGGCCATCCATGTAAAACCTGAACTCCAGCCAAGGACAGTGACGGACAGACACGAGTTGTTAATTACTCACCCATAAAAGTGACAGTATTAGAACAACTGTAAATCGCTGTTGCCAGTGATGATAGTAAAGCAGTAAGCACATTATAAGACAGACAATATAATGCAGTCAGTATAGTCACACCATAGCATATAGACATAGTGCTACATAGTGTAATATTCAATCAAGACAGTGCTAGTGACTTGCCACAATGCATTGGACATCATCGTGATAAACAGTGACTCGAGAAATTCTCCTACAGAAGCAAAGACATCCTTGGTGCATACAATATTATTAATCCTTGGTCCAGAAGTTATTAATATTAGAATTATTCATTATAAGTGTACTCGTGTTATTCATATTAGGTATATACAGGCCGGCCTATGTGATGGAAGGCCAAGCGATGGGTCCACTTAGAACTATGTCACAAGTAAAACCAGCTGCCGTGCGACCCATAAGGTTACAGAGCAGAGCCAAAATATCACACCTTCAGCACCATGGCAGGGAAAGCCAGCAGATGTGACACACACCTCATGAGTGGGAATTGTACGTTCTCTAGTGTATGTGTGTTTTTTTGTGCCCACTTGTAATTAGTTTCTTTCAGCCCAAATCTGTGAAATTATTTTTTTATAAAACACAGCCCTCAGCTGACTTGTGTGAGCAGCACGCTATTACGTTAGGAAAGAAGGGCATGTGCATTCACCTGACACAAATGAGATTCAATTAGCGTTAATGTGAGTAGTTTACAACTACCAGTTCTGGCACAATATATTTTAAATGGACAAAGTGGCTTGTAGCTTGTTAGCTTCAGATTGACAAGACTTGGCAGTGCTTGAGCATTTTGGAAGCAAACACAGGTGTGTCTTCATGTTCAGTTAAGTCAATTATGTGCCAGGAAGAGCAGTCTTAGTAGTTCAGATTGAATGCATCAAGGTCTTATCTATATGCAAGAAGGTATGCTTTTTCCACTTTATTTAACTTGCAAGGTCAAACACTATGCTAGTGTTTAAGCCTTGGATCTTTTTTTCTTATTCTCCTCATGGTTTTGCTTCATGGCAACAAACTAACAATTCCATATTTTTTCTTTATTTTTTCCTGCACTTTTACCTGTTATTTACCTACTATTTGCCATATTTATAAAAACATTTACTAGAATATCTTTTTTGTTTTTAATGTTTTTGAACTTTTAATTTTATGTTCAGAGGAATGCCAAATCCAAACAGCCTCACACACCTAAAAAGTAATATCATAAAATACATATGAAATATTCTAATCACAGTATATTCTTAAACAAAAAAAAAAATAACAACATGATTTTAATCTAATGAACCACTACTATTAAAATAGTACTACTAACAAACAAATTCTTTAACGTAATTATTGTATTAATAAATCATACTATATCTATAGGGTTAGTCATCTCACAGACAATTTCCATAATAATGGGAATAATATTTAAATCATTTTTATTCTCATAAATTTTTCTCTTTATATATTTTGGAAGTATAATAATACATTCTATAGAATTAAAAATACTTATATTAGCATTAATAACCATTATAATTTTCTTAGCAAAAAATTAATATTATAAATAATAATAAAATCCTCCATGAATAACTTAACTGCATCGGAAAATGGTTGTAAAATAACAACAAAACTAATATCTATAGTCATCAATAGTCAACAATTATTGTAATCAAAATAATATACATAAATTCAAAGTATACAGCAATTAATTCTGCCAAATTAGCACACTTATATGATCTTTTCACATGACATTTATAAAAATTACTCATTTAAAATAAGTGGAATAAAAATGCTAAATTTTAAATTCTGATTAATTATTTACTTTCATTAATTTGTTTAAATATTTCAATTTTATTATATAGATGTTATAGTATTATGATATGAATAAATAAATTTTTTTGCCAAAAACCAAAACCAAATAACATGCATGTACAACCACATGCTTATCAAAATTTTCCCATTATCTTTAATTTACCTGCTACTGATAACCTTAACCAAATACAGTACATAATGGACTGAAAAGTGCACAAACATAAGTTACTTGAAACTTACAAAAAATCAAATGCAAAAAAATATTCTTAAAGATATTTAGTAAACATATGTCAAAATATACTTTGTTCTTCAAACTGATAGTCAATAGTCAGTGTGCACACAATGAGTGGTTTTATCTTATTTGCAGAATAAGATAGTGTTTTTAAGATACTGGATACCAGTTAAATGAAAACTGCTGTGAAATCACAATTTTATGCAATATAGTTTTAAGATGAATGACAACCCTTATATTTTTAAGCTTACACTACAGAACAATTAGCAAAATAATCTGTTAGGAAATTGATGCACTGATTTAAATGTAAAATAAACTGTACTCAAAAAAATATATGCAATTTTTTATAATGCTTGACAAGACAAAGTTTTTTTTTACAATGAATAGCCAACATGCAGGTATAATAAGTCTAATGAAATTATAACAATTTTGAAATAAAATTTTTTGTTTTGTTAAACAAATAAAGAAAAATGTGGTTTATTGAATCAAAATTAGTTTTTATAGTTATCTTCAAATGAAAACAGTATTTTATACACCTGTTACCAATTAAGCACAAAACACTTTCTCACTGGTGTGATGTGTAACCAGTATCAGCTTATGCTTGATGCCTATACATAATTTTCAGGAAGAAATGGCAGATCATTTTATGAAAGCTCAGTATGATAATATAGCATGGCTTGATACACAAACACTGCTGACCACTAAAACTGCAACACCAAAAAGGACGTGAAAAATCACTATCCGATTTATTGGAATGAATACCCATCATAAACATGACATTACTCTTGCAGTTTAGTACAATTATCAGTACATGGGAAAATCAGTATTGTGCGGCCCCACCACAGATGGCTATAAGTACTGCTACAAGACACTACACTGAGAAGACACTTTGGATGTCCATGCCATTTCAATGGATGCCCAAAGTTCATCCATTGTGGCAGTAGCTGTCCTATACCAGTTCAGTCATTGCCTGACCACAGATCACAAATCTTCCAGTGATTGCACAGGCTGGTGGTTATCCAACAACAGTCGGAATATGTGTGCCACATGTGGTTGTACATTGTTCTGTTGACACACGGGCCCAGGCTCCAACATTATGATGTAACGGTTGCTGGTCAACATACCAGCAATGCAGACTAGACACAGGCAGGACTGGAATCCGATGGAACTGCATATAATAACTAGGTGCTGGGCCGGCATGACTGAGCACAGTGCAGAAATTGTCCAGGCATGCGCCTCAACGCCGCCAGACATGGCTGCGACTATCATGGTACTACAAGTAGAAGCTGAATTCATCACATGATGGCATGCCATTCGCTCCTCCAGGCCCAATGTTCCGTGCACCATTGTAATCACAGGCACCTGTGATGAGCAATCAATGCCAGCTGCAGTAATGGGCGCCTGAACAGACGGTGTTGTACTGTATGTATGGACACAGATTAATTTGCCACATGCTTGGACGCCTGAGTGAGGCATTTGATGTGGCTAAATGGTCTGTAATCACCACGCACACCAGATGTCTATCCCCTCATGTTCCCTGCACATTGCTCAGCCCGTCCCTCCTTAAACCTACTGATCCCACAACTGCTTCATTGTGGCTGCATTTCTTACAACACAAGAACCATTTTGCAGTAGTATAATCCGCAATCCCAAGAGACCATGATTCTCCTGCAATCAAAGATGGAAACCTGTTAATATGGTTGTGTTCTTTGATGCAGCATGCTTACTCAGTATGTACACAAATGGTGGGGAAACACAATACAGTACCCCAACCTCCACTTAAATGCCACTTGTCAACGTCGCCATTGGTGCATGTGCTGCATTACTCAGCTGAACAAGTAATCACATAATTTTCCTACCCTACTCTACGCCTTCCCCCAATGTGAGATCCTTCAGATGCATACTTCTTTGTGTTCCAATTTTAATGGCTAGCATTTAATTAAAATTGGTTACTTTAATTCCAAGAAATGAACGCAAACTGAAAAGAAAAAAGAAATGTTTACAAGCTCCACAGGAGCCTGTACTTTACGCAATTATCTTTAAAACTAAATGTAAGGAACACCTAATCTTGGTTAGTATATGCTAACTTCAATTACTGCAAGTTCTCGTTAAGATACTAATGCAACACAAAATATCTTTAACTGTGATAATATTAATACTATAGAGCATTAGAAGTAGAATGCTTTACCAGTGTTGCCTACTTTACTAGTGTTGCCTGGAATAGTTAAACGTTTTACAAGGAAAAAATAAAAATAAAAATTATAAATATACACACAGGGTTTTTTAAAAGTTAACCTTTTGGCTGCAGATTTAAGTTATGGCACAGTTTTGATGCTACAGTTGCCTTTCTTCACCGCACGGGATGCTACTCATCTCATTTGTTGCTGCCTGCAATGTGTCATGCTTGTGCGCACCCTTCCTCTGTCTGTAAGGGGAAAAGGAACAGTGTGCGCAGTTGCTTACAGTTTACATGTCCAGATTTCACTATTGTTTGATATCTATTCCATGCCCTCATTTCCCTCTTCCTAAGTACAGTTAGAGAATGCTTTTCATGCCTTTCTGATCTACATGATGTATTAATTTATATTTACCCATAGGATTGTACATACCAAATTGTATTGGATAATTCAATCAAAAACATGAGAGAGAGAGAGAGAGAGAGGGAGAGAGAGAGAGGGAGAGAGAGAGAGAGACACACACACACGTTCTGAAATAATATATCCAATATTGTTTTTTTTTTTGCATATATATCACATAAACTACAAAGGCATAGTAAAATTATATACATATAAATTATGTTACATAAAAACAAGAGTGACTATGTTACAGATCTGAAAATGCACAGATTTATACACTAAAGCACTTTGTAACAAATACAGGATAGTCACAAGGGAAGGTGTGTTTTCTGGCTAATTTTTGCTGAGGTTGACAATAATCTGGTAACTTGTAGTCGTTCAGTGGCTCACGTTTTTTATTAACCTGTATTACATAGGCTTGCCCACGATTTAATCATATTTTTTTTAATTGACTGAATTGTATTTAATTATTTCTGATATGTTTATTTTCTTATTAATCATTATTGCAATTGTTTATAAATGTATAACATTTCTTTTCATATAGCATGTGTAACTTTTGAAGGTATAATCTGTTTCGGGGAGTCGTCACCTGAGTTCCCCACAGACGGTCATCAATAACGTAGGTAGGCAGGATCACGTGTGGCACGGAGTCGTGTGAGAGTGTATGTAGATGAACGCAGGCTGCAGAATTGCTGTTTAATGGGCATACCGGTCCTGAGCTGCTAGACTTAACTCACGCGGTGATATCCGCCAATACCCGGTCCGGCGATTCTCCGCCGATACTCGGTCCGGTGATTCCGGCATACGAAACTTGAAATGCGTCTCATGGGTAGATCACGTACTAGTGTTCGCAGACGTGATAATTTTGAAGTGTGCAGCAAAATAAATTGGCGCCATGAGCAATCACTGTGATAGTCGCGCCAACATCATATGTTTCTTTAACGTAATCCGCCATGAGAAGTTTTGGCCATTGGCCATGTGCAGTTTCCTAAAACTTGGAATTTCTGCGGCCTTCTATAGACTGGATTTTGATAAGCGTGTTTCGTAAATATGCAGATCGTAGTTTTTGCTATAATTATAACATGCTGGATAAACCTACGCAAGCAATCAATGAGGCGGGCTTGCAAACCTGCATGATTACGTGGGGGTGTGCTGTGTGTGACCAGCTGATCGGGCGGCCCCATTCATCAACGCTACGACTGGGTGAGCAGCTTGTTCTTTCGTCTGTCCTGGAACCAGGGCGACTTGATAAGGTAGTCCCATTTATCGGATTTGCTGCCAAGTGCGCAGTGTGTTCAGTCGTCTGTCCTGGGGACAGTTTGATGGCCTTCTACGTGAGTTTCTTTGCATGACCATTGTGTCGCCGGATCACAGAACAAAGTAGGAGATTGACGCAATTTTGGTGGTGCCCAAAATTTGTCATGGGCCTTTGCTGTGAGAATCCTTGGTTACTTTAAATGACAGTGCCGATTTCCGTGTGTTGCCGGCTCAGAGTTGCCTCCCCATTTGCCTAAAATTAGTAAAAGAATATCTATATGGTGTGACGCAAAATTTTTATTATGGCCAGTAAATTTTAGTGGATAAGCATTTGAGGAAATGTGTACGTATTTTGTTGGCTTGTTGGTATACAGTAAAATTATAGTATTGAATGGTCATACTTTTAGTGGAAATTTTATTGAAGATATCTCTTGTGCAAAAATTAACTATGTAACCAAGGCAACATTTAAGATAACAATAAATAACTGTTATAACTGAAATTGAGTGAGTGGTAAATTTTTTGGAATTCCTGTTATGGTGCCGGTATGATGGAGTGATCTGCTAATATAATTGTAGAATTAGATGCATTTTGTAATATTAAGGTATGGATTTTGTTGAGTCGGAATATGGAGAAAATTTAAGACGAAGCATTCCTCTATCACGTGTAAAAGAGGTAGGTGGTTGTACTAAGTGCAAGCAAGTGAGGCAGAGTTGACCTACACGATACCCTACAGGGTAGAGGGTGTCTCGACTTTATAACATAAAAATTCAATAAATAGAGATATACCTATTTACATTAGCTTTGTTAATGTTGATATGGTTGATATGGGACTTAAAACAAAATTGATTTCAAAGACAAAAATAATCACCCATATTTGCCAACAAAAAAAATGTACGTTAATGGTGTAATTGAAAGGCAACTGTAAAATTACTAAATTAAGTAAAATTTCAGGTTTACATAGGTTTCTGGTCCAGTTACCAATTTCAACATTGCCTGAAGTGTGATGTCGATCACATGAGCATTATGCTGGGTGCAGGAGCCACTAGCCACAATGAAACTACCTTCATTCTGTATCCACATTCTGTCCGCTGCTTGCATGTACCAATGTTTCGTGTTTCATGGGACTAGATGTTAGTTTCCTATGTTGAAATACTCAGAAGCCTGATGTACATGTGTTTTTGTAAAACTGAGCAGACTATTAGACAACAGTAAGTTTGATCTTCTAAAATATTCAAAAATTTTCACTAAAAACCTCTATCTTTAACTTTGGGGCCTGTCTTTAAAAATCTAATACTTATGTAAATCTGCAAAGCACATAATTCTATTTATAGAACAACATGTTCTGTACAATCATCTGTTCCTACTTACAGACTCCTATATATAAGACATTGCTAGTATTTATAAAGCGATCCTTCGAAACTGATACTTGCATTTTCACTATTCGTGATTCCAGTATAGCTGACATTTGCAATGTCAATCTTGCAATATGCAGTCTTTAATTTTTAAAACTTTGCAAGTTCAATCTACAACACCAGACATGGAATTAGTATGTACTTCCAAGAAAAAATAATGAAAACATTGCACAATCAGCGACATGAGTGCAAAGCGACTTCCAGTGTGGTCTGGGAACTCAGGGACAAGTGTTGTAATTTTTGTTATCGTCTAGGTGTTGGAGCGGAGGTGTGAGAAATTCACGACACTGACATCACTTATATACTCTGAGATCTAATGCATTTTACTGTATAATTTTGTTTGAGGACTATAACATAATGCATAAGAGAGAGCGAGAACATTGTGAAGAACATATATGAATACATTTTCTGTAGTATTGTACATATATCACAAAATTAAATTAAATGCTTTTTTATTTAATGAACTAACTTGGCCACGCCCACATACAAGTGTCACAGAGTTGCAGTGCACGTACTGACTGATATAATAGTATTTCATGGGTCAAAAATGAGATTTCTCAAGTGTGTGTATGACGATAGCGGAAAAGGTCATTAACAGTCATGTCACTACAGCTCCACATATGAAGGCGAACATTACATCAGTTTCATTAACAAATTTAATGGAAGAAAAAATAAATTACAGCAAATATTTTTGAAAGTAAATGTCCAAAAGTTTTATGATGGGAATACAGTCATTAACAAAGTTGCAGGAAAGAGCCCTTGATTAAACCACAGTCATACGAAAAAATGCCAGACATAAAAGTGCAACTCTGGGTAAATTTGTTTACCAAGACGGAAAAATACCTGTATAAAGTGACAGGGCCCAATTGGCTAAACAAGAAGATGATTATTATAATTGAGAAATGATAAAGCAAACTGGCTGTGATCTATGACATAAAAAGAGAGAAAGAAGTACGACTAACAGCTAGTGATTCCGATGTTTGCCAATGGAAATACTATGTTTACATTGTTCACAAATTTTGTAAATCAGTTTCTTTCCAAAACCTTATCGTTCAGAGCCAGCAATTAAATAAGGTGATCAAAATGAACGTGCAATCACGGACTGCCTTGCACGTAGGTACAATGTCCTCAAAGTAAAGTGTGCAACTCTGTGGTAGTTCATGAACTTCGAGAAACTGCAGCAAAAAAGAAAATTTTCTATCTGCATATGAAAAAGAATTTGTTTTGAAACTTTTACAATTCAGCTACCATTACATTCAAGTGACTTCAAACATTACAAGTAATGATTTCGGTTATTTTTTTGTTATGTCTGATGCACACAGAAATCATGTATAGAGAAATACAAAGAGATGTGGCAAACAAAAACATTAACTGAAATAACTCATTTTTACTGCAGTTATTTGCTGCCGGAAATTGCAGCTTCACGTGAGATTAAAGAGAAGGTTATGAAAGGGCCAATAATTACATTCTGTAAGTATAGAAAGAAAGTAAAAAAAAGTCCCAGAATTAAAAATATTTTAAAAAGTGTGTAAGTTATACGTTGGTAAGGTGTGTGTATCCATTTCGTTTCAATTGTAGAAAGAAAAAAATAAACTGCATATTTTTTTTTTAAATTGTGTAAATTTCTTTTGCTTATGTATTTCTTACTGTAAAAATTGTTTTAAAAAAACAGTTATGTAGGTATAACCCTCCTTGCACGATACTACTTTTGTAAGCGCTCACGTATATAAAATATCAAATCCTGTGTCATTCACAGTGGAACTGAACTTTGACATACTTCAGCAGGCGATTCCTCATCATAAAATATATTTTAAAAAAATTTATATATATATATATATATATATCTGTGTGTGTGTACACACACGAACAACCAGTAGCCTAAATATATTCTAAACCCATAGCCTAAATATATTATAGAAGTGTGTAACCACACTTGCAACGATTACTGAAGCTAATATTTATTGCTAGTAACATAGTCAAAAAGATATAAAATTCTCAAGAGATTCTTGGTAATGTATTATTGAACGACAAATTGCAAACCATTATAAACTGTGTGTCAATGTCAACCCTCTTTTATAAAGGAGGGGTTGAACCCACATTTGCTCATTTAAAAATGTAACTCTTCAGCAATTTTTGGTTGTTCCCTGCATATTTGTGATCTACCACATAAATGGTAAACAAAAAGTTTGCCTTGTTTTTTTACCCTTGATGCATGATGTATTCCTGTCCATTAGGCATGCACACGATACTTGATTACTTTGCCCCATCATCGAGTACCAGTGCTCATATGGACAAGTCATACTCCCAATAGTACAATAATCATGTGCCCACAGGGTCCAGAGACTGCACGTCATGAGTGACTATAGACACTTGGTTGGGGAAAATTGTACTGTTCAATCTAAGCCACTGCACAGTCGCCCTAACCCCAGTGTGAAATTTTACTGTTCGACAGGCCGTCGACATCTTCTGTGAAGATAAGCAAGTTCCACAGTTCGCTGTAAGAGCGCAGCAATCATTCCACTGGAGCATCACAACCTCCAGCGCCTCGCGCCGAGGCAATAACATAAGTCAATACCTCCAACATAGGAGAAAAGAAAAGGGTGGTGTGGCCACCAAGCAAGAATAAACTACCCCTGTGGAGAGAGGCTAGCCACCCCCGCACCCTTCAGAGAACCTACAAACTAGAAAATTTTGTATATGAGGTGCTATTCCCTGGTTCAGGGCAGTTGTCATGCCATTAAGCTTGAAAAGGCCGAGGGCATAGGAAGGGGTAAGTGGCAGCCACCCTGTTCCCCAGTCTGCAAAGACTAGATCTGAAGAAGGGTTCTGACCACTAGACCAACTCGCGCATGCCACATAAGTTCGTCTAACTCTCCTGGGTACTTGGTTCGTCTCCCCTCCCTCCCAGAAAAGTCCGGAGGCCTATCTAACAGAGAACCAACCATTTGGCCTATTCGCGTCACGAGCCAGAAAATGGTCTCAGAAGACAGTGCTCCGCAGCTGCCAGCAGCCACTCCGAAGATGCTGCAACTGCTGGACAACTCCAGAAGTATCCGAAGACGTCCCCCCTGTTTTCCAACCTGGTAATCTTTCCAGAATCCCTCGTGGTGGCAGGTCGCGCCGTCCTTTCTTGACTTCTTTATTTCTAATTGGTTTACTGCTTGATAAGTCTTGCTTAAGTTCCTTCAATGTAAATAATCTTATAAGTTTGACATAGAAATACTTAATGATACATCATACTTCACTTAACATTGTGCAGGTTGCCTTCACATGCATATCTTCTTAGCTTTCAGTCCTAACTTAGGAGTTAGCTACGCATCACATCTTCCTAAACGTATTAATACATACATATTTTACTTAGAATTTGTGAGTGTCATTTGTTTAGAGAACGTAACCTTTCATGTACTCCCTTCCTTTATTCTATTGGAGTTTTTGTAAATACTCAGTTTAGATTTATATTAGCGCCGCCAAGGTTAACCAGGTATTCATGAGAGAGCCTACACGGCAGAAACACACAAAGTCAGAAGAAAAATTGAGGTCTACCGCTGGATAAATCATTGATGGACCCCAAAGCACTAGAAACTCTGAACCCATCAAGGGACATGACCAGACCGGGTACTCTGTTCGACTCCCAGCTTGAGAAGGCTGGACTAGAGGACAACAGGTGACACTCTGTGTTCTTGAAGTCAGTTTCGCAGCAAAATATTTCATTCTTCAGCTGAGAGCTAACTGCCTTATGCAACCAAAGTTAGTTTAAGCAACCAAAGGAGAAAAGCCCTATGGGCAGCAGTCAGATAATTATTACTAGTAAACTTAGCTGATGATTCATTCAGTGACACTCCAATCCTACACCATCATTTGACCCACAAATAAAGATTAGGCCAGGCGAACTTACATGGATAGCAGCAATATGGCAAGGCAATGAAACCATGCTTGGTTTAGGTTGGCCTTGGCATAATCAAGAAATACCAGAGACGGCCGTCCCTAGTACTCCTCCGAAAGTGAAGTTAGCCCCTCCTCGTTCTACCCTGCTGGCAGCCTTATCAAGGTACGTTTACAATCTCAGGAAATTCAGCATAGGAAAATAGTCCCTAAAAACCACGATTTCATACCATCATGTCTGCCCACATGGCCGACACAGTACCGGAGCCGGGATGCAAGGGAAACTAAGGACCCCGTATAGTTCCCTACTCTCATGCACCATGTGAAGCTGACTACATGGATTTCGGCAGCCTTAATGGTTAGCAAGGCAAAAGCCTCCACTAGAGAGACTTTACAGATAAAACTTACCCTGGGGTTCGACTCCCCTCCTCCCTCCCTAGTTGCCAAGATGAAACTATCCCTAAAGAATTAATATCTCCAACGAGGGAAATCCTTCGACCCAGCAATGCAAAGTAAATAATAGTTTTATTTGTTTCCGAGATTTTTAGTGACTTCAGCATAGGAGTAGAATGCATAGAGGAGTCAATGGTTAAAACAGAGAACCACACACCGCATCACCCTAAACACAGCCATTGTCAAGAAATTAATGGATAATGTTCTAACACTGAATCACATCTGGAACAAAGGCAACACAAATGCAGATGGTGCATGATAGTGCTGCTTTTAATTACATCCTGCAATGTTGGAACAAGGTGTGTGTCATTTGTTATCTATACCAATCCACCAAACAATTGATGAAATGGAAGTGAGTGGTTTCAACAATATCCTAATGCCTTGTGATTACACTGTTATTTCAATAAAGAAACACTAGTCCTTGTTTGAATTAGTTTAATTAAGTGATGAAATGAAAGTAATACAAACAACTATTCAGGGTCAATTGTAAAGTAACTACTTTAGAATAAATAATGAAAACAACAGCAGTATTACATGTTGAGTACATAGCATCCTAAACTAAAATAAGTTTATGGCAAAGCCAAGTTTCTTTTTAAAAAACTAATAATAATATTACCATATTATAGTTTTAGTAGGTACACCAATGTGTTGTTTCATGTACTACACAATAGCAGAAAATGGATATTTGGAGACCTAAAATGTTTTATATCAGTTGAAAAAGACTATCCGAAGTACTACCATTGAGTAAAGATATACACTAGAGTGGGATAGGAAAAAGTCTAACCGGTTTTATGTTTTAGTTCCACTAACGATCCAGAGGAGCACTAGTGTTCTCGACGATGTCATCCGCGCAGTGTTGCAAATTCCACAGCTGGTAAAAGTAAATTACAACCCTGGCCTCAGCTCACCCACGTGTTCATTCAAGTTCTGCCAAAGGCGAGCCTGTCACATGCGAGTTACCAGCATTCGTTGCAGCTGTGAATACATAACACATGAATTACTAGTGGCGACCATGGCACGTGTTTCATTCATATCGTGGAATTATGTGTTTGCAGAAATTTGCAGCGATATCAACTACTATTTGATTTTATTTACCTCAGAGAAAATGAATTACCATAAATATATAAGTCATTGTTTTTAATTATAATCTATTATTTTACTATAGTTTAGGTGTTCATTATAAAATACGAGTACTGTTAGCATTTACAATTACAAATCTCATATTAATCATGAATGATGTAATACATCAGAGTAAACTTTTCGTTCCGTTCTTATGTGAAAGGAAATGGACAGGAAATAATTGTTCAGTAGTGGATAAAAATATTTTAGATGCGCGATGTTCTACAATTGAATGCAATGTTTACAGTTTGGAGTTGTGATCTACTACAAAGGTGACTGTTTGAACAAATAATCAGTATGTTCAATGTGTCAATTCAAGTGTCATTAAGACTGTCTGAACCTAGGAATGCACTTATGTTTATAAGCACACTCCACTTATCTCAATACGTGATAAATTCTGACCGGCATATTTATTTGCATTCTTTACAACTAGTTAGCTGATAAGATTCTGAACAAGCATTATGACGGAATACACATACTGAATATGTGCTGGAACATAGGCGCATATATTTATAATTATCAACCCAATAGGATTTGTAGCTGGAAAGCGCATGACAATGAAAGTGTTCCTATTAACCAATCATAGACATTTTTACACAAGAAAGGAATGAATCTATATTTGAGTCAGTAAATGCAGTTATCGATAATGTATCATTAAAACTGGTAACAACTAGAGGTAAATTTCCTTTTAACACTAATATTGGTATAAATAAAATTAAATGTCAGATTTTGATATAACCTTTTTACTCATTCATGCCTTGCCTTGTAAAAACATTGGTAGTTTCTCACTGCTCTGCTCATTAACTATAAATTCAATGCCACGCCCGATTTATAACAAATCACGAAGAAAACTGGTTATGTTTATCCGAGCTCTTCTAGATCATTAAAGGTTAAAGAGTATACATTGTTAAGAACGTTGTTCGGTGTCATTTCTCAAAAGTTAATGCCTCCATTCCACTCCTTATAAAAATAAATATTAGGAATAACAATTATGAACTGCACATAAATCAATATTAAAAATAGTAGCTTATGGGCTGTAAGGGCACGAGACATACACACATTCGTTTCCTGTGTATATGCAAATGTCATTCCCCGAGACATGTAAAACATTTATGTACGTGAACACTGTATGAATGTGCATCTCATTAAGCAGAAAACCTTACACATACTGCAGGAAAAGGACATTAATGATCATGTATAAGGCTCAAATCTAACAGATTTTTTTGTTTTAAAGCGACAATACAACTGTCGTCACTGTAAGACCCAAGTTTACAATAATGATGTGCGTTAGTGGATATTGTCTGAAAAGTTGGCAGCTATGTGTGTTAACATTTACACGAGTGTAACACAGCACACCATTGTATATTCTACATTGAAACCTCTGACTCATAACAGAGCGAAAAACATTGACACTGAAGTGTTTATCAGTAATTTTAACACTAACAAATGCATGAAAAATAGACATAAAAAAGAGAGTCGCGGTATAGTACTTCAGACTAGGTACATTACAATACTTAACTATTTCTACACTAAATAAAGGTTGAATGCAATGACTCGGTGCCAATCACTAATAGTCAAGCTAAGGCAGTGTCTGAAAGGACAAAATCATTATTTTGTAATTTGTCATTTGGTATATTTCAATCCAGGCATTGTCAACAGTCATTTGTTTAGCACTCGCTGCAACACATTCTTACTTTAACAGTGAAAATTTGTTGTATATAAATTAAATGCTTAAAATGGACATAATATTTCTACAATCTTCACTGGAATGCCGTGAATATGTTAATAAACAAGGAAATACTACAATATCCAATAACAACTTAAAATAAAACATGTGTTGCAAAATATATAAACAAAGCACAACACTTACTTGCTTTTTCAAACATGTCTAGTGTATTTTATGAACAGTTGTTTTAATAGATTTTTTAAGTAAGCATTTGCACATGTTTTGAATATCAAAACCAACATGGCACCAATTTTGTCATATTGTATTTGTGCTAACATCCGCTATATACAAGATACAAAATATCAATTTACCAAATCCTTCACAATGTTTGTATACAAAAATTGGGTCACGTGATCATTTTGTCAACACAATCTGTCATTTCGGACATGGATTGCATTTACAATACAAAACTAATGCATTTAGAATTATGCAGTAGGCGCTTATCTGTTATACAGAAACACGTCTTCTGTATTTGCAGTTTCCCATTAATGTTTTAATTCTGAATTCCAGTGAATGGAAACAGGCAGCAAGCCTGTCATGTTTACTTTTGTTCCTAACATAACGTCATATAAAACAAACATACTGAAGCATATCATACTTCAAAACCGACATTTGCTGTCAGATAAGCTTATTATTTGTGAACAAATATAATTGTCAACATGTGCACACACATGCCTTTTTGTCATATTGTTGTATACTTACATTACTGTAAATAACAGTTTCCCATCAACAACACAGACTGCACCCTACTAATTAGTCATAGCCTCAAAATTCTTTCAAAGCTTAAGGAAATCCCACCAATGCACACAACCTGATAAGATCCACTGGGAACCAAAACATAAGATAACACACATTCGTTTCTTCTGCACCCATCTTAATGCACAATATAATGCTGAAATATTTATATTGTAAACCCAGCTTTACTTCAGACGTCTTAGCTTACGCTGCATTACGGTGTGCAGGTGGGTTTGAACGCAGTCAAATCAATGCATTTCTCTGTTCACAGTGTACAGTTATAACCAAGAATAAAAATATTATTAAACATATAGACTGTGTGAAACATTTTTACTGTATTCTGGAATGTTTGTCGTCTCCTAACCTACAAATGGATGACAGCAATTTATGAACATTATGTAAAAATTTGAATGATTTGTGACAGTAGGACATTGTGGCGTATTTACATAATTATAATTTACTTTTCCTAAAAGTAGTTATGTACTGTGTGCCCCATGTTTTGTTGAATGAATAAATACTTTTATCGTTAACGACCACTCATTTTGTTTCCACGATTATACTATACTACCTAAAAATATTTTATAACATGTACGATCACCTTCAAAACAAGGAGTATTAATTCATACAGCAAGTGTAGATTCAATTTGTTTATCGTGGGTATTTTCTCCTTTTTACTAGTATTCCCCTATCACTTAACAATGATAATTGTAATATGATAGTATAATATTAGCAGTATGTGTTGTATCATGTGCAAAACCGTTTTTCTTCCGATATTTAAAAATGATTTAAGAAGTTTCTGGTGACTATATTCTGCAAGAGGTGTGAGTCGTTTAAGCCGGCCTTACACGATACCCAATTTCTATTACTTTCTGTTATACTCATGGAAACAACAGAAGGCATATAAGTCTCTATAGCAGAAGGGAAGAAAGAACACATCCGTTCATAATTAAACACGCTTTTACGTTTATACGGCCAAAAGAAGACAGAACTGTTACAATATTATACTTACGGCTTTCATGTGTGCCTGTTAACATTACTCATGCTATAATTACAGCTCTTAGAAACCAATCAATGTGATTAGCAAACAACCATTGCTCATTGTTTGTACTGTGCTGGTACTTGCATAGTATTGCTTTTAAACAAAGATGTTCTGGAAATAAACATTTTCTAACAATAAAATAAGTTATAAACTGCCATAATGTGAAACATAAAAAACTTGTTACCCATCGGAGATTTGAACTCTACAAACTACAATTATGTGGTGCAGACCTGCGCACTAACTCACTGAACTACGCAAACAACTTCCAGTGTACATGTGTGGTAAGGTATATATATATATAGTACATAAATCCCCAGTTATCATATATTTTATAAAGTGGTGTTTATTCTTTTATTATGACAGTGTGAGTAATATGAAATGTTTCCCACTACTTATGCGTACATTAAGTTTCATTTTGTTCGTACATATGTTTTACAGAACACGCAAATGTATATATATGATTTGAGTTAGGAACTCTGATGTCCACCATTTTGTCTGTCCCAGTTTGAGGATATAGCAGACATTCAGAACCCGTTTTACTGTTGCAGAGTTGGGACTGGGGGTGATAGAGATGGAGTATGAGTGAGAGGGTAGATGTCAATATGGCAATACAGCCGACATTCCCCATGCACACGGCACGAAAATGGACTAGCGTGATGTGGTGTTCATCCCTCGAACTACAGATTCTTACCTGCTGGAATGATCAGAAAATTAAACCTGGGGAAGTCAACTCTAGGTATATCTTTACTCAATGGTATTACTATAGGCTGTTCATGGTAAAATGAGCCCTTTTGAAAGCCCTGCTTAAGATATACACGTATGCAAGTTGTGTACTCTTCCGCCTTATGTCAAATTAACATTGCCATGTGCCTCATAATTTTATTCATGCATCAATCAAATGAAATGGTGAAATTATTAGGAAAGTAAATAATTTACACATCTGCTCATTTTTACACTTTGATGCATAAAAAAACAGAAATAAAAAAAATAATTTAAGTTATCACAAATGGTTACCTAACACTTTTTATTTGAAATTAAGATATGGAACTACTTTCCAACCATCATTACCAAATTTACTGAGCGAATGTCACTCAGTGCGCCCATTAAAATATATACAGACAAAGGCAGTGACTTTTTTCTAAGGTTCATTTCAAAAGTGCTCACTTTGTCATCAACAGCCTTTTAAGGGAATAATCACAGAATGCCACTCCTGCAAAGTTGTGGTTAGTTCGCAAATCATAAGATTATTTCTGAATACTATCATCTGGCTTTGTGCATTACTAGTAGTATGAGCACAAAATTATTTGGGAGTGTTTAGACAAATGTCATAAAAATTCATGTAGCAACAAAAAAATATTCTTTATAGTGCCCACCCATACTGAATGTAAGAACCTAATAGCACAGGATACAGTGGCTGTTTGTAAGAACAGCACCCGTAGTCATATCTCCTCACATATTCTCTTTACTGCCAGTTTGCAAGATCACTGAAATTATGCATAGAAAATACAGGTAATAATACTGAAATGTATAAGGATAAAGGAAAATTCAAGATGCCATAAACGAAAGTATTAAACCAAAGGTACCCTAAAAAGTCACTTCACTAAATAAGAGGTAAATATTGTGCACAATTTTACGTCTAGTCATTACTTTTCAGAATTAGATAAAGTTGAATGACTACAAGGAAAATTCAGGCATTCACTGCTTTAAAACAAATGAACATTACAGCAACAATAATGAGGAATTAAATTTTTTAAACTGGCAGCCAGAAAGAATTTTTTTGTGTTATTCATAGTTGTTTTTCTTTTAAGATTACTTTTTTTTTCCCCCAATAATCAGTATCATGAAAATGGACTTACAATTGCATCCAAAGTCACAGACTGAAGTTTATTTAACCATGCAACTCAAATACAGAGTTATCAACGGGATAATTCTGAAGAAAATCATGAATTAATTATTTAATGTATGAGTGTAGATGCCTGTGACTGTACAAGAAACCAAAAACATTTAAAGAGTTTAGAAAGGCGATGTTATTGACATTTATGAGCTGCTATTTCAAAAACCATTAAATTTTTTACTGATGTCTGGTGGCAGAATAAATGTGATTGTGTACGTTGCACTTTCCAAGTTAGGAAAGCGTAAATATTTGAGCACAGATAAGCCAGCTAACTGCTTCCCCACTTTCCCTTTTATCACCCAAGCTTTTGCCTACACCACCCTCATCCATGATACATGCTGCAGCAGGAGTTTTCCATGCAAACGTTTGATTACAAAACCTGACACGTCTCATTTTTTTAAAGAGCTAGTGTGTTGGCATCCAATAATTTTTTAAGCAGCTTATCTCACGAAAGACATGGCAGAAAGTTTTTCACATAACTGAACATATTGCCTGAAATTTGTGACATTTTGAATGTTTCCATCCTTTGTATTATAACCTTGAAAACATAATGGATATTTGGAAATTGTTTGGCATTATTTCACGGGGTGGTAGGGCACAATGAGAAAAATTACCCTCACAAAGATACAGGCATCAAACTATGCATGCACCATTTTAATTTGGCACGCTTCCTGGACTGTGCACATATGGGAAAAATAGAGTACACAGGTGCAGTGTGGAGCGGGGCTGAGCCAAGCTGGCCTGCAAGTGAACAGCAGATGACAGTCCCCAATTGTCAATACTGATAATAATGAGCAATGGTTGTAGCGCCGTAAACTTTTGCCAAATTAGCCGACATGGTGTATATTTACAGAAAGGTGTGTGGAGTTGCAACCGAGGCGAGGAATTACAAATTAACATGGAGCGTTATCACAACAAGCAGCAGCCAAATAACATTCATACAGGTCTTTCAATGCCTAGGTTACACAGTGTAATGATCCCCTTCCTCCTAACACTTGTCGAAGTGCTCACTACTCCTTCTCTCTGTCTCCACTGACTTCTCCTCACAATACGTGGATACTGTGGAAGGGGGATCGTTCAGGGAAGTATAGCTGTTAACTATTGAACTAATTATAAGAGAATCCTCTAAACACAACACTTTTATTATGATAATTTACATAAATAAGAACAAAACATTTAACAGTACAAGATGACATGTTAATTCCTCCAAAGGATATTCTCAAGGTTTACGATTACTAACGTTTATACTACAAACAGGGTCTCGAGATATGGACTTGCGCCTAACTGCCACCCGGAACTATGCTTACCATATAATAAGTCTACAGAATTGCCCAGTGCTCCTCCAGGCTTCAATGCGGTGATGCCCTCTTCTTCGTTGTCGGCTCCGACAATTACAGGCCTTACTGCTTTGAATGTTCTGCCGTGTCGGGGGGCGTGGGGTGGCGCCTCGTAACCACAATTTATATCCGTCGGGCAGCAGATCATGAGGGGCTTGTTATGGCAAGAGTTGGCTTGCTCTAAAAGCTATATCCCATCGTACTTAAAGTGGTTCGTGTGTGGCACCTTGGTGGCCACTACAACAGGAGATCTTCAACAAAAGTATTATAAAGCTGGAGCAAGGAAGTGGTAGAACTCCCAGTTTTGAGGAAGACGTTTTCAATCAGGTAGCAGCACAACCCAATAATACAAGCACCCATCCAATTGCACACAACATAGGTGTAAGTAATTCAAAATTTTGGGAGCCATTACACAAGAACCAATTGCACCCATACCACCTACCTACAGAAAGTGCAGGTGGTAGGCACAGTAGACCTTCCACTTTGTCTGCAATTTTGTGAGTGTTTTTTAGTGCAAATTAATGACAATTCCCACTTTGGTGAGATCCTATTATGGTGTGATGAGGCTATGTTTCCGACAGACTGAATGTTTAATACCCAAGTCATGTGGAGTGATCACAGCCCACATGAAACAAACATTGATAATATAAAGACAAATTCGTGGTGAAAGTTTGAACTGGACTTGTCAATAATTGTATAATTGGACAATACATTATCCCACCTTGCCTGAATTGTAACATTTACATGCAATTTATGGAAGACGGCTGGCTGTTTTTATGGAAGATGTGTCCATCGCCATGCAGCAACAGATGTGGTTCTTACATGACTGAACCCCCACCCCACTTTACACATTTTACAGGAGCGCATGAATGACTCCTTCCCCGGACGACAATTGGGGCAAGAAGGTCTGGTAGCTTGACCTCACATCACACGGCTAAACATCCCTGAACTTCTTCTTCTGGTGTCATGTCAAAAGTCTTGTTTCTGAGACATCCGTGAACAGTGAGGAGGACTCGACTGTGAGAATTTTTGGAGCCTACCTATAAGTTCAACATACACACACACACACACACACACACACACACACACTCAGTATTTTTTGACAGAGTGCATAACAACATGGTTGGCTGCATTAATGCATGCTTACAATTCGGAGGACATCACCTTGAATAGCTCCTGTAAAGGTGAGCCATGCTTCACGACCCTTTGTTTATGCACTGTTATTCGCTGTTTGATGTCACACATGGGGATTGGGGACTGTTGTTTGCTGTCGACCTACAGGCCGGCTCCACTCTTGGCTGGATGTGGTTGGCCCAGACAGTGTGCTAAATTCAAACTGTGCGAGTAGATAGATTTAGCCATGTTTGGGCCAATGGCACCTAGCAGAGGAGCTTGGAGCCTGCCAACAGCCCTGTTGTGACATTACTCAGCCACCATCTTGAATGCAGTGGACATTGACATTGATCTTGACCTTATGCTCGTGATCTTAACCTTGTGACTGTGACACAACCTCAAACCCAAAATGTTACATAAAATTCTAAAAGTCTTAAAAATTTTCAAAAAAAAAATTTTCAAAAAATTTTTTCAACAAATTAAAAATCCCAAAAACTTTATTTTGGAAAAAAAAAAAAAAACATTTAAAGACTTGCACGTAGGAGGTTCGGGGCTCGACGGCAGGTGGAGCAACTAAGATCCTGGCATGATGACTAGCAGACGACTAACACTCACCACTATTTTTTATTGATTATTTAGTTGGCTCCCCCCCCTCTTTCCTTATGGTACCACAATTACTGTCCATTGTCTTTCAACATTTGTCCACTAACGAGAGCTGATAATTCATGTTAACAGTATCAGCCACTAAAGCGCACTGGTAACATGTTTAAAGTATCGGCCGCCAGAGTGAAAACACATTGCTAAACCTGTCAGCTACAGTGATCTGTACTGAATGACAAAGAGGTTCATACCCGCGAAATAAGCAAACTGACATTTTTAATCATATTTTTACATAATAAATATTTTGTAAAAAGCCATGTGTTAAAGAAGAAATAAAACACAATAAATTGTTTTTAAAATTAAATTTTATTCAGTAAAATACAACGTAATAAAGTGCAATTGGAAAAAATGCATGTACAAATCTAAGGTGAATTGGGGCAAGTGCATTCCAGCTTCGTATCTTCTGACCAAAAAAGCTGCAGAGGCCTGCCCTTTAGTGACCTATGACATGTACTATTATCAGTTTCACACTAGTGTCACTAGGGTGAACTAGCATAGGATATAAACAAGAAATTTTCAAATCAGACAGGTAGTGTTTACTCTATGAGTTATGCTTGCAATCCAGTTGTCACCAGAACCCACACATCTCCTGGAAGGTGATAAACGTTTTCTTAAGTGTATAAACTTTTTTTTTCAGAATTCATCTAGTTTTTTGTAAAAATGCAAGTTTTCAATAAGTTAAACTCAAGTCTGCACTTAACCCCAGAAATATTATGGTAGGGGCAAGTGCAGACCAAGATGATAAGGCAAGTGCAGACCAAGATGATAAGGCAAGTGCAGACCAAGATAAGGCAAGTGCAGACCAAGGTGACAGAGGAAGTGCAGACCAATATGCACTTAACCCACGGAGAAAGTGCAGACAATTACACACTTACCCCTTACCATGAATTTTGTGGTCTGCACTTGCCTCCTTAGATTTCAACTAGGTTTTCAACTTAAATGCAATTACTCATTTTTCTTGATCACAGCTATAATAGTAATGTATTTTATTTACAAAATATTCTTAACTTGTGGGGAAAAAAACATTAAGTAAGTTATCAGTAAACAATAAGAATATTGTTGCATAAGTGTTTCAGTTTCTCTGCTCTGATTTTGAATATGGTTCGGAATTACATCAGGAAGACAAAAGGGGAAAGCGATATTCCCAAGAAATCTTGGCCAAGGCTGTGCTTGAAGTACAATCTGGGCTAATTACAGCATACATGGCATCAACGACTATCAACATTCCTCCCAACATGCTTATAGGCTGTGTGAAAGGAAGGAGAGGGAGTAAGTCAATTTCACATGGTCGAACTACAGCTTTTCCGCTGGTCATGGAGAAGAAATTGCAGCCTTTTCACCACCAAGGAGCAACACGGATTTGGACCGTCAAGGAAGGACATCCTGTCATTGGTGGGGGAGTGCATTGTAAGTAGTAATCTGAAAACTTATTTTACTGATACAAAACCTTAGAATGACTGGTTCATCAGATTTATGAAACACCATAATCTGACTGTGAATAAACCCCAGAGTGTGAAAATTGCAAGGAGGAATTGTATTGAAGCTTTCATAATGTACAATTATTTTAAGTTGGAGCAAACTATTTCACATCTTGGATTGGAGGTAAGACCACACCTGATATTTAATGTAGATGAAACAGGTTCCGCCAGGGATTCATCCAAAACCAATGTAGTGGAAGGGAGGGGGTCTTCCTTCCACTAGAATCACTAGCGCTCCTAGTAGAGACAACACTTCAGTTCTCCTTGCTGTGGCTGGCAATGGCAAGAAGTTACCTCCTGTAGTCATTTTCAAAGGTAAACATTTGTTGGTCAACTGGCAGTCAAGCAAAGCAGAAGCTTTCCTGAGCACTTCTTATGTTGCTATTAAGAATGGATGGAGACTGAGGTCTTTATTAACTTCTTTACAACCATTTTATTGACACACATTGGCACAAAGATGCCAGTGCTTGTGATATTTGATGGCCACAAGACCCACATCTCATCAAGGCTGATAAAAATTGCTTGAGAAAAGAATGTAACAATAAACACATTATGATGTTGAACTAGTGAACTGGCAGAAACACCACATTGGGCTGTTAAGCACATTTTGGAGAGAACTTTATCCTAACTAGGGATGGGACAGTTCCACTTTTTACCAGTCCCGATTCTTGGTTCTAGTTCCTGAATTTTTGTTCTCAATCCTCAGTTTTCAGTTCCAGTTAATAGCTTTGTGCTACAGGTGATAAACATGTGTTGGCTGGGGTTTTTCTTGTGTAATGTGCTTGTTAATATCAGAAATATACTGATAAAAGTTTATTGGAACAAAGCATATGCTTACTAATAAAGAAGCAAATTGTATCTCTTAAATTTACATGGTAACAAAAGAGACACAGCTAGAGATGTTTTTTGAAAGTGCTAGGAATCATAGCTGTTATGTGCTTGTGCAATAAATAATACAGTCCATGAATGAAAAAGGTCTAAACTTGTGAATAACAAGTACGCTGGTACAAATTTATAAATTAATGACTAATGCATTAGCCTAAAAGCAACTAAGAAAATGAAATAACATATGTACAATCAAATCCAAAAAGTTATTGTTATTATCAAAAACTTCAAACTAGGCTATATTATACTGCAAGTAAAATTCAAAAGAGTTAATTTCATAAAATTGTGAAATATCACCTGACATTATTAATTACCCACTGAACATTAGTTTCAAACTTAGTAATTTATCAGCCAATATAGAAAGATTACTGACAAAATACAGTACGGTTTACAATTGTGAATTCCAAAGTAAAATTAATAAACAGACCCTAAAAAAAGTTTTTCTTCACAAGTTTTTATTTAAAAATAGTTACATGTTCTGGATCAAGCCTACTGAGTTTTCTGTCTACAATAAGGACAGCAGTGCTGCATTTCAGAAAATACTGTTGCTGCAGGGATGCAAAGATATTTCTTTGCATGCTTCTGAACCTCAGAAAATTGCTGTGCGTGCTCCAGTATTCATAAATGCTAATTTCAGGAGATAGTACAGGTTCCGACAAATATAGACATACTTCTTCTGCATTGCTTGAATCAAAAGCATTTCCTCCTTGACCCTTAATTATGTTTTATTATCTTAACCATAAATATTAGTGTGATGGTGGCATTGGTTCTTACAGGAACATCTGCCAAGAAGTGGAACTTGTTGGAATTTCTGTGCTGACAGACTTTGCTTCTGCAACAAGATTTTCTTCAGCAACATTTAACTTTATTGGTTCCTAAATGGACAAAATTTTTTTTAGACGTGGATCTTAAAGTGTTGCCAAAGTGTAAATTCTTTCATTTTCTACATTGGCATATCTTAAATTAAGAGATGCTAAAAAGTCATTTCTGAAACCTTGAAGACCAGAGGCAGGTGGTGCAGTATCCTCCAAGTCATGACAAGTTAGGTGAATAATTGGAATTATCTCCGATGCTGTAACTGATGCAGCACGCACCAGTGAGGTAGCTGCATCAAACACCTGAAGAGCGGGTATGGCATTTTCTATCATTGTTCATTGAGCCTGGGTAAGCTTAGCTGGTAGTTTAAGCTTTCATCCAGCTGACAAAATTGCTGACCTGTGTTCGTGGAGACATTTCAAGATGTGAAAAATTTAATTCAACCTGGTGGGTTCATCTTGGATGAGGCGGTTTGGCACTTTCATTACATTTTGACATTTCTGCAATATTTTGGTCACATGTGCCGGAACCGAGCAAGGTGGCGCAATGGTAACTCACTGGACTCACATTCGGGAGGACCCAGGTTCGATTCCCAGTCCGGCCATCCTGATTTCGGTTTTCCATGGTTTTCTTAAATCACTCCAGGCGAATGCTTGGATGGGTCCCTAACGAAGGCCATGGCCAATTCCTTCCCATTCCTTCTCCAGTCCCTCTTCCCTGTGCAACTTGCACCGTCTCTAATGACCTCGCTGTCGATGAGACGTTAAGCCCAACTACCTACCTACCTACCTACCTACCTACACGTGCCAAATGTTTGAAATGTCCCACTAATTTTTGAAGTATGTAATCAGACCAGACACCATCTTGTTCATGAAACCATATTTCACAATCAACTAGAAAGTGTGTGCCAGGCACGAAATGTGGGGAAATGGTGATAGTTCCAACCCTGCAGTTATGTTTTGCCCATTATCTCTAACAACTGCTACCACTTTATCATCAATGCCCCACTGTTTCAGCATTGCTGAAATAAACTTGAGGTTTACGGTGGTGTGACTTACTTCAGGGAATGGAACTGCTCCAATGCAAAATTTCTCAAAATAAACTGCTCATCCAAGAAATGCACAGTGAAACTCATATAGTCATTATTGGATGTGAATGTCCACATATCTGTTGTGACACCTGCAAATTCGCACTTCTGAATCTCTGCTTCCAATTTACTTCTCACTTCTACAAACATTTCGGGGATCACCTTATTAGCCAAGTGCTTTCATGTATCGGAGTTCAAGGTGTGTAATCAATTTGGTGAAACCTTTGCCTTCTACTATACTAAAAGGTTGCTGGTCCTGACAAACAAGCTCAGCAATGAGTCTTGTTATTTGTCGACGAGGATCTCCCGGATTGAATTTATACTTCAAATTCAAATAACCTGACAGCGTTTTTTGTTGAAGTACTTGCCTACGGAATTAATGTAACTTTGTGTTGATGCAGCTGTTTGAGGTTAAGCAAGTGAACGAACTGCTACTTGAATTTTGAAATGATGATGCCAATTTTGATTCTGATTAACCAGACTCAAAAAAATTCTCATTTTTTGAGTCTCTTGTGACTTCTGATGCAATCATTCTTCACATGAGCAACATCCTCCGTGGCTTCATGGCCGATGTTTACAAAACAAGTATGCAGAACACGCTGGGCAATAGTATTCTCCTACACCTGCTTTTTGCTTTTAACTGAAGTCTACTGTTCTAGATTTAAGTTCCCAATACGCCCAATATTCTCATACACTTCCCACAATCCATTGCCATATGGAAACTAGGCATAATGAATTCAGTTGGATTCATGGAGTTCTGTGATTCACTGACGTAGCCCATTACCCAGGGCTTTCGGATGTGCAGAAATGTGCGCCAGTCCTGAAGTGGATACGCAGACTGCTAAACCTGATATGAGATGGAAGCTGGAGTGAGGTGTGAAGGATATTTTATGAAATAGGAATTATGCTGATATTGACCCTTTTCTACCACATCTGCCCCAGTACAGTGTAGCCTTACCCAGGAGGTCAAACCTTACATTTCGCATAGACGCGGAGCAATATTTGGACCTATGGCGGAGAGGTGACCCGACATGAGGGGCCTGTCTTCTGTGCTCTACTGACCTTGAAACAGTTTCAGGAGCAATCTGGTGATGTTTTGGACTTTTGGTGTGGGGTCCTTCTATGCTACACAGTGCAGAAGTGTACCACGAGGGCACTTTCTTTTTAACCTCCCTGGTGTAAGTCATTGAGTGCAGATTTCCCAAACCCTGTATGTTACCCCTTTGTGTGGAAGTGGTATTGTAATTAGTATCTACTTAATTATTTGTAAATCCCCTTCCTCTCTACTACTATCATATATATTGTATAATCAGTATCATTATGTTCTACTTATACTATGTGTTAATATCCCTCATACTTAATAACATTTTACTCATTAAAAGTTTTATCAGCACACACAGCTAACAGCAATAAATTATTTTCAAAAGTATGAAAATAGGTACTTTTATAACTGTCCCCAATTGTTGACATTATCTGAGAACTGGTTCAAAAACAGTAACATAACTACATAATGGTAACATACGTTAGCATGCAAATGCAGCTTGAGATAAAAATTGACAAATACAATATAGAAATAAATTATCTTTAAGGCACGCCTCAGCATATAAGCTTCCATGGCTGGATACACTCAGAAATATAATAAACCCATAAATATAATAAAACCAGGATTAAATTCACAAGTAAATTTTCAATAACTCTCCTCCCCACAAATTATTAGGGCCCTATTATTTATTTAAGGTAAAATGTTAAATAATGAGTTTAGACAAGTTGTGAATGCATTCTGTTAATAATTCCCTTCTCGGTTTCAAAACAATGGTACTGCACATTCATATTCAGCAAGAACCAGCAGTGATGCCACACTCTCTCATCCAGCAATTACAAGGCGCACAATTTCATTATGCTGCATCAGCACTACCGTTTACTGTAGCTCGTGAGTCAAACACGTAACCAGTGGTTTCAATATTTTGCATAGACCCTTTACACTACACCCTGCAGGTAACAATAAAACTTACATAACAACTTTACTCTAAAAGTTTACGATCGCTTAACAAAAAAATTCAACTTAAATAAATTAAGAATACTAATAGAAGGCCTCCAAAATCAATGGCTTGTAAATTACATATAATGAAAGAAAAAGATTCAGACCAGTTTTAAGATGAGAAAGAATCTGGAAAAAAATCATATTCCAATGCTTGCAACAAAAAAAAAAAAAAAAAAAATTAAATTTTATGTACTTAAATATCAACTTCTATAAAAAAAATATACATTTTAAAAGTCACCATTATAAAATACAAACAGCTCATATATAATAGTTTATTGCATTGTGGCAAAAAATACGTAGTCTTAAAAAAAAATTTCAGTTTTATCACTGTAATTTAAGATTGCTATTTTTGTATAAAAAACATTTTGTAGAATATAACACATTTTATAGATAGCATCATCTCTAATTGACAAATGTTTATTGTAAAACATGTCATATTTCTTTCTTTCTTTCAACATTTTATTTGTTATCTTTAAATACTAGTGTATATTAGAATATATTTAACAATATTATGTTACTTTAAGTGTCCCTTCCATTACCCACTTGCATATTGAAACATTGTTGAAAAGCAGCTGCATCTTCGTTTTCTTTTCATACTTACTGTGAAAGTTTAAATAATTAATTAAATAAAATTCTATGTTTTGATACCATCCTATCACTATCCTACCACCATGATGTAACATACCACTTACTATGTAACATTATCACATCACTTAACAGTTAGCTTAACAAATTTAAAAGCAATTCATTTACTGGGGAAACAGTTAGCTTAACAAATTTACATTCTTTTCAGTTTAAAATATTGTTTTGTATTTACACTGTAATTAATAATATTTTGTTTTCTTCATTCCTTCCAAGAATTTATGTATTAACGATTCACGCCACATGGTGCTTAGAGACTCAACGTCAAAAAAGGCCGACACGTTTGCGAACTGCCTGCGGGGCAACTGCAACGCTTTCATGGAAGACACTTTGCAAAACCCCACCGGAATTGAAGTTCAAGACCCACACAGCTACTGCAAACACACAGCATAGTGTTTGTATGGCTCACCCTTAACTGAGAAGTGCAAAACAGCAGCAGTTCCTTATACCTAGTTTCTCCGTCTACTATAATTTCTTTCAAAAATTTTCCTACCGTAGTGAAGAGGACTTCAACCCAGTCCATGTACCTACTGCCACAAGATGAACCCCGCAACTCCCAATCATCTATATAATCAACCCGGATTCTAGGGCGAGATAAGGGCATCTCGCTAGTGAACATTGGGGGAGAAGTTACGAGTTGTGATCAGGCCTTAACTGAGCGGCATGCCTGATCACACACCTTCACATATTTATCCAGGACACAGGCCGTGATTGCTTAAATTAATTATGAAATCGCAAACCACAGAAACCCCCTCCACCGGCCAGTAAACAAGGACGGCACAGTCAATATAGGGCAGTGTAGCCAGTGGGCGGTATCTTTCGTCGTAGGGCCATTGGAAGGAGAAGACTACTGAAAATGGGTGTGTCCAGGCATCAACTTTCACCATCTTAATAAGCCTCCGGAATCATTAACAGGGTGTAGACTCCCCAAATAGACTTTACTAAGAATGTGACGAGTTAAATCATTATAATTTTATATTTCAGTATATTTGCATAGCTCCCCACTTTATATTCAATCATATTTATATTGAAAAAATATTGCACAAAATTAATGTTAAATAAACATCTTTTATATAAGTTTCATTACCTACCTCTTATCAATAATTTATTATGCCCATATAGTTCCATTAAGGTATGATGATGAACCATAAATCATGTAACAACATGTAATACGTTACGAAAGTAAATATGTGGTTATGGCCAGAATCACATGAAGTAAACACCGCTGCTGAGGATTGTAAGATACTTGTATTCCAATAGAATAAATTATTTTGTGGTAATGCAAACATTTCTACTGTAAAATACACACCCACTTGATGTGTGTTTGGCTTCATAACTTGATTGTTATTTATAAGTATGTAATAACCTCTTTTCGATTTTTTCAGAATAAACAAGACCATTTTTCTGTAATGAAGGGGCAAAAATTTGACCACGTAAGTACTGGGATCATGCGTGTAATGACTGTAATAAATAGCAAAATAACTGGTGATAAAATATGCTACACTACCTAATTTTTTAATCTGTAAAGGTTAGATTACTTTTTATCCTGCAGAATCGAACCTATACAAATCATTGGTGTCAGCGCTGTCTATTATTTAAAGAACCGGAGAACCAAGGTACCAAATTACTGATTGTCCCATCACTAATCCCAACATAACAAAATCTGGTTTCTAAAAAGGAGGAATTTATCCCTTTAGGCAGGATGTAATTCCAGAGGGAAAGTTTGATAAGGAACATCTGCAATTGTGGAAAAAGGCTTATCAGCCACATTTGCAAACAATCAAGTTATGAGGCGCCAGTGGTTAATAAATCAGAAGCTGGGTCGCAAGGTGATAGGAATTCAACTGTTGAATTTAGCGAGAGTACTGAAAATCCTGTGCAACCTCCTAAGGCATCAGTAGATAGACCGCAACAATCTGTTACACCATCAAGGACTTTGGAAAACTTACTTGTGGATACCATAAAGAACCATCCATCTACAGAACCGAAAAATAAAACCAGAGGTATAAAAGGCGCACAAGTCATAACTACAGGTGATGTATATGCAAGAATTTGAGACCAAGATAAAAAAAATGCAGACGTGCAGAAGAGGAAACAAGAAAAGAAGTATTCTAACAAAGAGACAAAGAAAATTAAGAGAGAGGAGATGAAAACCAATACCCCCATCTGGCCCTAAAAGCAAGGAAACAGAAGAAACGAGTGGAGGAAAGCTCCTCAGAAACTTCCTCAGGCCATTTAAGTTTGAGGGAGACTGATGACGAAATTGAAAACTGGTAGGCTTATGTTGAAAGAATGAAGGACCAAGAGGAAGAGGTCAATAAAGATTCAACAGATCTAAGTGAAAGAGACTGGGTGTTAATGAAATTTTTATAAAAAAAAAAAAAAAATTTTTTAAATTAAGCATTTCGTTAGGCAATTAATTAGTTTTGAATATGGCAATCCAGTTGTCAAGTATACACGAAAAGTTTTGACAAAAGAAAATGCAGCAGCATTCAAATTCCCAGATAGAAAATATATCAGCTATATTGAGTCTACTGCATATACTGAGGCCAACAAGATACCACACCATCAACCAGTGTGTCTGAAAGAAACTACTGATCAGCAAGAACTTCCTGCACACCTGGCTACTGATGACGAGGATTTTGTGGTTGTCCGCTACCGTGGAACAAAGGCCTCGGCTGAAAGTGGGTTACCCACTACAAGGCCGCCTACGGTGAGGGAACAAATTCAAGTTGGCGTTAGGGATAACATGAATATTAAAACTATTCCTAAATCTGTGAAGCACCATATGAAGGCAATATTTGTGTCTCATTCTAATCCCAACATCCAAGAAAATGATATTGTGTCACATAACAACCAGGAACTTAAGTTTCAAATTTAAAGGTTGTTGAGAATGAAAACTTTTCTGCAGAGTTGTGTCTCTGAGTTTGTGAGCTCAAAACTTTATCTAGTAGTGGTCACTGGTGGGTTGTGGGGGCACGTCAACAAAGGGACGGACCGGACAACCTAACGGCTGGCATTCCCTGCTACCTGGGTCAGTGCCACGCAAAGATTTGACAATGTGCGGAACGAGGGACGAAGAACTGGTGGAGTACTGGGATGGCGTTTCTGCGCAAGCTATGTAGGGCATGCAGCAGACTCGTGTTTTACCATGTGTACTGTGATTATATGTATGTAGTATCACTTACGGTAGTAAAATAGTAACACATGCAGAAATCCAGTGATTGAACTTGCATCTATGGCAACCTCCACATCACCCATGCTAACAATCAGCTTCGTTAGCAGGCAAAATCCCTTTGAATTAAAACATTGGTCCTTCGGGCCGGATTTCTGTGACGCATGTCAAATACACTGTTTGTTTTTTTTTTATGTGCGGTAAGTGATGGACTGTCATCAGTAGAGGAGCAGTGCCAGTCGCGGAGCACTTCTCAGCATTGGCAGTAGATGACAACCAATGAGGGAGCTGCAAAGTGAGCTAAGTCTATTTTCTTTCCTCTCCTTCCCTGAATTCCATTAGCTACCAGGAGTGGAATTTTCCTCCGGACATAAAACTAGCAGATGAAAATTTCAATCAGCCAGGACAAATTGATCTACTTATTGAAGCAAAGATATTTTTCCAATGGTTTCTCCCTTAACAAAGATCCAGGACAGGTTGTTACCCATACTTACAAAACATGAAACTAGGGTGGCTAGTGTCAGAACCATATGTAACCTCAAGTACAGTTCAACTGGATCAACACGCATTTCTTATCAGGAATGAGGACAGTCTGCAGCATAAACTTCTACCTTTTTGGGAACTGGAAGAGCTTCATCACACTCCATGATCAAAGGAAGAAAATGAATGTGATGATCATTTTGTTCATACCATTACAAGAAATCCAGTGATTGAACTTGCATCTACGGCAACCTCCACGTTACCCACGCTAACAATCAGCTTCGTTAGCAGGCAAAATCCCTTCGAATTAAAACAAAATTTGCCAAACTAAAAACAATATCCGACAGTTATTATTCCTTTTATGTTTCTGTTGTGGAATCAGACTTCAACCATACTTTTAATACAGTATTTTTGCCTGCAGGTTGTTTGATTAGCCGCTTTTATGGCAGATTGCAAACTGTTTTACTAGCGCATTAAAGTCTACGACTGTAGAACAGGCTTCAGCTGCGATAAGCAATTCAAACGAGGTGGCTGGAGGAGGCATCGATAATGAAACTTAGGTTATGTTGAGGCAACCAGAGGTGTTTAAATTCCTACTTTATATCTTCTTGGAGTGATGATAGTTTCTGTGTTTACTATCAAAATGTTATAGGTATTCATACAAAATCATTGATTTTTTCGAAAAACCTTAGTAATGTTGGTTATCCAATCATTTGCTTAACCGAAACATGGTGTAACACTAACTGTTTAAACTCTCACTATTTTTTAGATAACCACCATATTTTTCGTATAGATCGCAATCCCAAAATTACTAATCTCAATTGCTATCAATTCCGAGTGTTATTTTCATACTGTTCAAAAATTTGAGTTTCTCAAAGATGGAATAGAATCTGTTTGGGTTGAAATCATAAGCAACAGTTTCAATAAAATTTTAATTGGAAATTTAGATCTTCCTCCACATTTGTCTGTTAATGAAGTTAAAGATAATTTTTAGTTTCTGGAGTTAAAATTGACTGTTTATCCTTATCAAATAATTATTGTAGATGATTTAAACATACCGGAAATTGATTAGACTAACTTTCATACTTAGAATATTGCTTATTATTATAATAAACTTAAAGGTCAATATCTCTTACAATTAATGAGATCAATAAATTGGGAACAGCATAATTTTACTACCTGCAACTGTCAGGAGGTATATGTAAATATGTTTTTATGGCGTGTTTTCGCAGCTTATCCCCAGTAAAAAGACCTGAAAAAGAACAAGTATAAATCGACAGTTAGAAATGTGATATTATAAACGGAAAGTTTAATAACAATTATAAAGTAAATGAACGACAGCAGAAACACAATATTAATATATTCGTGTGAGTTTGCGAAGTACATGTTATATCCTAAGTTTGACAAATAATATTTAAAGTTATCTGTACCTATCTACCTACACCCATCAGTTTAACCTTTCTTTCAAATCTGTCATTAAAACAAGTTCAAATTTGGCAGTCAATAATTATAGGTTAATTTACACGTTTTTATATCACTGTGTAGTTCTGTAATGTAGGCCTAACCTCAAATACGGCTGTACGTATCTATTTACGCCCAGCCATGCAAGCTTTCTTAAATCTGTCTTGATAAGTGAAAATGTGCCTGTTAATAATTAAACATTAATTTGACATGTTTTGAAATCACTGTGTTATTTTGTAATGTAGGCCTAACCTCAAACTTGTGTTCACGTAGTTATTCATCCCAAGTTACAGTGTTAAGTTTTACTATTGTTAACATAACATAAACGTCTCAGTTTGATGCTACACCAAAGGTGTTCCAACATGTAAACTATAAAATCTTGAAGCTGGTTGATGCAAGTGTAGGCCTAATTGTTTTATTTGGTAATGCTTGCCATAATAAGAATTCGAATGTATTTACAAATAATTGTCAACAGTTAGGCATATAGAACAATTCCATGTTTAAATTTCAAAATGGATGTTTGACATGACAACTTGCTACCTTTTGAGAAATATCAACTAAGATAGTATGCATTATTGAGTAGGCATAATTGTTTGTAATATCTGCCACTTTGGCCACAAAAATATTGTAGTTATTGAAATTTAATGTAACTGTAAATTATACCCCAGACTCCCAGAGCTCCTGTTTACTTGCGAAGGCATGATTTGTAAAGGTTAGATTTCATTATGCAGTGTATGTGTTAAATTAAGTATTTCTAAAGAAACTGTATGAGCTAGCTTTCAATAAAGGCCGGGCTACAATTGACATACCTAACACATTCACAGTTTAAGCGATAAGCACATACAAAACACAAAAGCACAATGGCCTGGCTACAAATGATATAACGATAATAATATTAGTTTGTCTATGTTGCTACATTTGTAACGATGAAATTAAGGTCTATACATATAGTTGATACTGGGTTTTTTCAAAAATAAATGTTTTCAATGGATCTGAGACATTTTTTAAAATTGTAAATTATTTACATTTCAATATTTACTTTAAACATTACCTGAAAGCGTTACAAAACTTCCGTGGTTGTGATTATCCATAAATAAACAAAAGAAAATATCTTCCCGAGGAATGAAGTCAAAATACACAATTTCTTGATTTGTAAATAAGTTTTTCAATTGATAACATAGTAGGGTTTCTGATTGGCTATTTATTGACGCACAGCTATAGTAACAAGGAAAGTTAAACCAAGTGCTTATTGTTATGCACAGTAACTTGCCTGTAAGTATTACTTTTATAATTTGTCCTTTACATTATCATTTTGCTGTCATTTGTGGATATGTATTGGTTTCACATTAATAATAAGACACTTATTTCAGCTTTGTGTGTGCATGCATGAACCATTTTTTTTTAAGTAAAGTAATTTTCTTTAAATACTTTTCTCATTTAAGTTTTCAGTTTTGCTGCAGTCATTCCAATGAAGGAACCATAACAATGATGAGAGTCCATGCACTGTAAATGTAAAATTGGTTTCTTGAGGTCTGTGTGGGTTTGACAAAAAGGACATTTCGCACCCACTTGGGCCACAAGAACCACAGGAAATGTGGCCATCACCGGATCAGCATTTCACTCAGCTTTAAATAATATACATTATTTTTATAATTATTTTGTACAAATGAAGGTGGTGCCAGTTGCTAACCTGGTATACCTTTCTTTTACCACTTCAATTCACGGTATAAATGTTCAGTTCATTTCTGGAGGATCTCAGATGGTACGAACACAGAGTAACTCTGTCAAAAAAAACTATTTACATATAAACAATTGCATTTGTTGATATGTTTATTTTTTGTGTAAATTATTTTTATTTTATATACATTATAGGCCTATGTTGAAATATATTTATCTCCATTTATAAAGGTGCATATAAAACTATCCTTAAAATGTACATATACATGCACATATTTTATATATATTTCATTTTTATATATTACATATTTTTATATATTGCCATGTTTGCATCGTCACATTAAGTTTATTAGCACCATCTACTTCTGTGCAGTGGTGTACTCTTTGCTTGGCTCAGATCCCCTCGTCATCCCCTTCGTGCATCATTATTTTTTTATTTGTTATTTTTATTTAAGTCCTTGCACGGCCTCACTCTGTCTACTTTATAACTTCAGACATCTGCTACGTTACGCCGCTACCTTACGCCTGCAAGATGTATGTTTCTTCCTGATGGCTTAGTTGCACCTAACTTCAGTCAGCTGAGGCCAAACACTGCTACCATATTTCAGAGCTGGCGTTTTACTTGTCATGCTACAGAGCTATGGGGCACTTCGAAAATGGCGAGTCATCGGAAACGTTAAGTTTGCGGTACAGTTTATAAATGTTTGGTAATTTGTGTGACAAGTGGTGTTGTACCTTGGGTGTGCAGTAGTGCTAGTCTATTTCAAAATCTGAATTTGGCTGCCCTTCCAAATTATTTTTTGGCGTAACTAATGTGTGTCCTTTTTTTAATGTGTTGTGTTGGTCCTTGTTCACCACCAAAGTTTAATGTTTGCTTTTTCACAGTTTCCATGACTTCATCGCTAGGGCGTTCATTTTTCAATTGTTTGTTGTGTAAAGTTTTTATCTATCGGAGATGTGAGATGACCCAAACAATTATATGTTACATATTTTATATGTATTGTATATTTTACATGATATATATGCATATATATATATATATATATATATATATATATATATATATATATATATATATATATATATATACACACATACACACACACACACATAGTATATGTTACATGTTTTATTTATAATATACGTGTTACATTTAGCAGTCCTAAAATGTAAACAATGAGTTTATTAACATGTGGCAATCACATGGCAGTCACATGGCAATGTTTGTTTACATGTGGTGGAAGGATACATAATGGGCAAGAAAGTAGAATTTTAGCAGGGCTTTCAAAAGTGCTCACTTTATCGTGAACAACCTATAGAAAGCATATTGGAAAAAAAAAAAAAAGTATATTGAACGTTGAACTTTAAACACAAAATATTTTATAATAAATTCCCGAATCCACTGACACATTATTTTCTTAGCTACAATCAAATATAATGTTCATGTTACAAGGGTTATGCAATAATTATTATTTACTTTATATAAATTACATATATATATATAGACACACACAGTATAAAGATATAAAATTAAGGAAAAATACTTTCAATTTTTCCCTAAGTACCAAAACATAATGGGGGACAAGATTTGAAACATTAGTAAATTGTAAATTTTTCAGAGAAATTACGTTTTGATACACCAATCCTTCTATACCCAATTTTAATATGTCTGAAAAACTTGAGTTTAAATTCTAGGACATAGTTATATATTATTAATGGTGTTTTACAAAAAGAGTATGTGAGAAGTGTATCAAATGATCAATCATATGTTTTAGGGGCAAAGTGTTTAACTATATATGCATTATGGTATATTACACTCGCTAACTCAAAATGTAAAAGTTGCTTGTGGATTCATAAAAGTTTTCAAGTTTATTATTATAAATTTCATATTTACCAAGCCACGTGAAACATAGGTATATTAGGACCTCAAGATAGGCTGACGTGTTCGGTCCCGCAGTTTGAGACAGCCGTAAGGAAGAGCAGCCGTGAGGAAGAGTGTACACCTCTAATACAAAGCAAGTTCACGGCCACCAGCTGGGCCACTTACAGTCAGCAGAAAGCGCAAACCAACAGTAGTAAATCAGACCCGCATACAAAACATACACTTCAATGGCGTAGCCTAATCCACGAGAGAATACAAGGCAGTACCTTAACACAGTTTTCCTTGCGTCATCACATTTCCTTCATAATGCTCATATCCGTATCGAAGAGGCTTCAACCCAACCTTATTCCAGCTGCCATAAAGCAGATGAGGACCGTAAGGACCAAGACCACTGTACCACAGCCTGTCACAAGAGCTGAGGACCAGATTTAATTGGAGGAGGGTAATGTTATGGCATGGGCAGGTCCTCGCCAAGTTCCTAGCCTGAACGTGCCATCCCAGGTGCAACGAGAGCGAGGTCACGGAAACATAGCACCACCGTGAAAATCAAGAAACAAGCTGCATGGCAGTTTGTAAATAAATGCAGAGTCGAGCTCTGGTCTTACTACATCCAGCCGATGGTGAGCAGAATGGACCAGCAGATGGGGTTTCGTCCGATGTAGCCTTAATAGCAATCAGCCTTCGGCAATGCAAAGTTAATGACATTCAAGCAGATAACAGAAAGACTCTTAGATGATGTGTGGTAATAGTTCAGATGATATATAAATACTTGCAGGTAAAGGGTAACTTAACGTAACACGCTCCCCCAATGCATTTTAAGTTATTCACGTAAAATGTTAAGTATTTTATGATTTATAATGTCAAAGGATGTATATTTAATGGTTTTAATTACATGACAAAGTAAAATAATATTGTGTTCTCCATTAATTGGATATTACATGGATACCTGCAGCCGTACTTGGTTCTTGTACAAGCTTGTATAAGGCCTGGTGCACAAGCCGGTATACCAGCCGCTGTATTAGCTGACATAGAAGATTCATATTACATGACACCAGTTTGCGTACTTGCATTTGGCACCCTCGGTGGGTGTGTTTGGTTTGTATAAATATGAACCCCATTCACAGAAATGCTACTAGTTAGTAACTTGCGTAGGTCTATGAAAAAACTAGCTAGCACATCTTAATATTGCTATATTACTGTTCGCCTTTTACATAAATTATTTGCTTACTAGTATAGTTTCATTAATTTTCCTGAAAATGATGTACAGACACTAGAGTACGAGTAAGTTATTTTTAATTTTGACAAAAATTACTGGCTGGTTGCAAAATATAGTTGTTTCTATATGTACAGGGATATTATCCACATTAAGAATTTAATGATAAAAAAAATTTGGATCCGCCGGCATTTCAAACTTACGCCCAAAAGTTACATGTTACTTTGGAACGCCACAACTTTACCACTGTACCACCAGTTCATACATCAGTTGTTGAGTTTATATACTGTAAATACCAAATATTTTTTAAATTTTCAGTTTTTCATGCAGTAGGTAATGTTTTAAATATTAATAACAGTTTTAAACAGTAATTAAAAGTTGTCATTGCCAATATTATTCGTTGTATTTTTAATCTATATGAAAGAGTTTCTACCTCACAGATGTAAATTCAAGATCAAGGCGTCCTTTTCAGTTTCTTCATCAACTCGTTTCAAGTAGAAGCCACAGGAGTGCCCTACGCTCTGAAACTGCAATGTGATTGGCCAGGTACAAGAACTGGTATGGAACCTGTCACGAAAAATAGGGCAGGTCCAATTACCAAACCTGTGATGAAATCTGGCAGCGCCAGGCGAAAAATGCCATGACGGGTGCCGTACAGGCCGGTATAATGGCAGCTATGTCAGACCTTGCACAAGCTTTTACGAAATCTGATACAGTGTAATATGGCTTTTAGAGTTATGTTTCCCCACATACTTTGTATGGCCCCCATATGGGACCATAAATCTTTGTTAAATAGTTATCTACTCCTGTTCGTGGAAAGAACAAAAGTGGTGGGATTAACTGATCCCCAGAAGCATTTATTGAGAAAACCGTCACATTTTTCCCTCACTCTCCAGATGTCAAGTTTCCCCACCTGTTTCTTTTCCTTCACTGAGAGAACTTTTAGCCTCATTCCTATGGACACAAGAGATGCCCGTCTCATTGGCGTTAAAAATTTGTGATGAACCAAAAGAATATTGTTCCATCAAATCACTTAACTAATCAAAAAACATGCCCTCTTGCACCCTATTAAAACCTGCTGTCCGCTGCAAACTGGTGGATTCAGCTGTCCTTAAACTCAAATATTGGTGTCTCTTCATAAAGTCATAATAAAAGTCTTTTACTGCCATCATAGTTGTCTTGTTGAAATTGTGATTAATTTTCAACTTCTCTGCAAATTGGTAGGTATGCAAGCTTTAAAAACTCGGTTTTGTTGAGTGGCATCAGCTGACTGTCAAGAGTCTTTATGTGGTTGCACAAGTCGACTTCTTGAATGTCTGTAAATGTTCTTTGAAATGTTCCACTATTGACAGTACATGACTTCAATACCATCTTCCTACCTTCAAGAGCTTTTATTCTATCTCTTGAAGTACATTTGGGGACAGCAAAACAATTGCTTGCTTCTCGTATTAACATTTCTTTATGATTTACTTTATTAACAGCTAACACAACATCTTCATCTTTCCATTTTCCACGTATCTTCCCCATTTTTACCTGAAATAAAGGAAATATTTATCAGTACCCACAGAAAAATCTAGGTACACCTAAGGCTTCCATGGAGTGGCTATCGAAAGAAGGTAAAAGGAGGGAGGTGGAAAGTACATACAAATGACTTGAAAGCTTAAAATAAAATGGCAAAATGGTGCCCAGTATTGACAAAAAATTACTGAACATTATGAGTTGTATTTCCGTCCTCCCCTTGGGGCTGTCTTTCTCACTATTAATGATGACAGGAGAATATAGAATTTTATCTTGGCTAGTAGCAACACAAAAGATCCAACTTAAGGGGTTAAACATTTACATCCACTTTATATAAATTTTTGATACCTCTGTAAATTTCATTTTGTCACTATCAACACCTACATGACATGTACAAAATAAAAAGAAATATATATATAATCTAGAAGTTAAGATGCACATTACAATCAGAAATACAATAATAACCGTAGTTGTTGCCTATTAAGTACACCTTGCCTTCCCCCCTTTCCAGTTGTTAAGCCACTGAGCTTAGCCCATAGATCAATGAAGTCGCGACTGGAGATGTCTAATAACAGTCGCCAGTTTATTGTCCGATACCACCCGAATGTTGAGCAAAATATAAACAATCACTACAATAAATATCTTTGGAATAAACCTATTTTGAAACTGTAGTTTATATAAAATAATAAAGTTTCTGTTAGTGTACTTAAAAGTTAATTACACTTACTCTTGTTGCCACAGTTTACTGGTAAAGTTATCTACTTGTCGACACAAAGCATATACGACAAAACACCAAACCCACTCTGAAACAGTCCTATTTCAGATCTCAATACCGCAAGCATGTGACTCACGTGTGTGATGGCAGTTACTTGACAAGTGCTGCTCTGCATGTCGATAGCTGTAAACTATGTTTGTCCAATACCAGCCGCCGTCTGGTACCACCCGACTTTCCCCTATAACTGCTACATAGGGAGTTAACACTGTGAGTTAACTGAACACATACCTAAACGAAATGTTTAGCAAAAATATTTGACAACAGCTTCAGTATCTTGAATCATTGTCCTGTTAGATAATAATGTAATTTTTTTTCCGGACAGCTATTTTTCAAAATTTTTTTACATATTTCCAAAAATTTGATGGATTACTTTTCAATTTATCATTAATACTAGCTTGCTATTTTTTTATATCTATTTTAACTTTTTATTTCACAGATCTCCTATTACTCAGAAAAACTAGAATAATCACAATCAGTTTTATTTATTTTATTTAACCTAAATAAATGTTCTTTCATTTTTAAAAGTTTAATTAGATCTTTTGAAAACCCTGTTGGATATTTACTTTTTGAAATTTTAACCTTAGGGCTAAAATGGTTAATTAACATTTGAGAGTTGCTGGTAAAGTAATCTACCATTTGGTGACATTTTGTACATTATATATACTGACATGACAAAAGTCATGGGATAGCACTATCTAACTTAATGACTGACGGCGCCACCGCTGCAGAACGATGTTGCACGGCCTAAACCGATCTCTGTTGTGAACAGGTGGTCGTGTCATTCAAAGTGATTGTTGTTCACATGCTCATGGCAAGGCAATGTCAGTTATCAGAGTTTGAACGGAACATGATTGTGGGTGCCAGAAGGATGGGACTTTCAATTTCAGAAGTTGAGGAGACTTTCAATATTCCTCGATCCACTGTGTCATAACTCAGGGTGGCTAGCGAAACCTGTACAAAAATTTGCCGACTTTTCCAGGAATCTTATCAGTTTTCCCTGACCAACCTGTACATTAACAAAAACTAGACTAAAATCAGCTGATACAATCAAAACAGACACATTTTTGTGCCAGGTCTTAAAAATAACTGGAAAATGTATTCATTTATACATAATTATATATAATTATATTACATGAGTAACACTTACAAGCCTAGTAACACCTTGCAGAAGCTCCAACATTGTCACAAATATTTACACAGTAGCCACATTGTTCACTTATCTCACTTCACAACATTAAAAGTGACAACAAATGGAAAATTTTAGTCCACTGTCATTATATGAAAAAAATTTAATATTACACAGTACTTTTCACAATCATATTCACTCCAAAACTTAACACAGACTCAAATTAAAATTTTTGAGCGCAGCTACAAAATGCTTTTTGTCAGAGAATTAATTTTGATATCAATCAATTGTGCCTAACTAAGTGTATCTTCCATTATTTTATTTTTCTTCTGTTGTAGCTCTGCAATCAGCAACTGTGATTTTATTTTCTTTGAAGCATCTTAACTTTTCATTGCCTCTTCTTTTTTTTCGTAATTCAACAGCTTTCTTGTATCTGGAATAAGCATTGCGAACTGAATGTATTGATTTTTTGATAACAAATTTTTCAACACCACCTGTAGTGGAAACTGAATCGTAAACACACCTTCTGGCCACTACACTTTCTTCTTTCATATTTGACAACATGCTCATAGAATTAATAAAAAATCCTCTTTCAAGGTTCGCATTTCCATGTGAGAGGATCATCACAAGCTTCATGACGTTTGCAATGTTTTCAGAGTCTGCACATTCTTTGAAAAGATTCCTCCAGAAATAACCAACACGTTAAGATTTCAGTGAAAATTTTTTAAGAAAATCCTGAACCTTTGGCTGAGAGCACCTACACTTATACTCTGTGCAGCTTTGTCTGGCACAGAGCTGTCAAACCATTTACTGTATGTCAACAGAGTAAAAAGTACGTACTATCAACCTCTTGCTTCCCAGTTCAATATTAGCTGCAACACTTGGGTCAAAACACGAGACAGCTCTTGTTAGCATGTAAGCCAATGGGGAATGTTCTACAAGCTTCATAATGAACTTTTGTAAACACTGGATACAACACCCACGGAATCGCAACACATCAAGTTCTGTAACATTCTTCACTTTTTTCAGTTCACATGATGCACTGAATAAAGTGTCATGCCTTTAGCTGTAAGCAAATTCTCATCTTTGTTCACATCAATTTTGTGAACAAAAGTTGAACTTTTCAGTGTATCTTTCTTAAGAATGAACTCCATTTGTTCATGAATGATGGCTGACAAAGAAGAATGAAGGAAAGAAACTAATGGGACATCAGACAAACTCTGTGAGGAAAGGTTCAATTTCAGTCGCTAATGCCTTGAAAAATGCAAGCTTTGCAGGTAACAATGGATCTTTCACAAACTCTGCCAATATTTTGTAACTATCACAAAAAGGCATGAGTTTCTTGTCTTTCTCTACTTCTTTAACAAAGATTATTATGTTGGAAAGAATTTCAAGAGCTCACGCAACAGAACTGTTTTCCACCCATCTAATGGCACAACTGGGAAATATTTCTGATACTGTGAAACTAGTGTACAGAGCTCGTCTAGCAGGCACATCTTTGAATACATTATACAATGCTCTCAAAAAATCTGCCAACTTCCATTGAGTACTTACAATACTGGCTTTAAATGCACAGTTCATTGTATGCAAGGCACAAATGCCGAGATCCAACATTTCTGGAAGTTGTTCAGGGCTACTTAATGATGTCATTTTTTGGTTCTCGCAAGAACTTAAACGTTCGGCCCGTCCATTGAAACTTGGAGATGTTGCTAACAGAGAGATTAATTATACCACTTTTAAAAGCAGTGAGCAAGTGACTTACAGTTGACTGGCCTAAAAACACAGATGTGTAATACCTTGTTACCACACCATCACATTTTGGATCCCAAAAAGTACAGTTATGTCCATCTGCTGCTTCTGAGAAATTTTGTTTAGGGATTCGTCAAAAGCAATAACAATATGCTTACCTTCCAACATTTTTTAAACTTCATCCCTGAAATACGGCGCAGGTCCAAACGTGATGCAGTAACTTATCTTGTCACGTTGCAGCCAAAGTTTACTCGCTATTTCACTGTCGTGAAACATTGCACGAAATAGCTGAAAATCACTCCCTGCAGCACAAAACAATCTGTGTGTCATTATACATTGAATGCACCACAATATTTCTGCTTCCATAACACAATCCTTTAGAAGAAATGTTTTCATGCCACTTGTTGGTCTTGTCACAGATTGACTTACACTCTGTGATCCGGATGGTTCTTCTAGGCTAGACAATTGAGATGTAAGTTGAGTATGCGAAGGTGGTCGTGTAGGTGAAGATTCTTTGGTAGATGTAGATGGAACAGAAATTTTCACAGAGCACAGGCTTGAAAAAAGCATTGACCCTGCCATATTTAAAGCTTTCAGCCAACTTCAGATGATTTCTGCCCTCCATGTGGCTTGTGAACGCACACCGCACCAAGTTACTCAACGAAACACTTACATTGCACCAAGAACATCTTGCGGAATTATTATTGTTAGGAACTCGACAGATCCATTTCAGATTAGGATCTGTTCACCAATCAGACTGAACTAAGTTAATTTTCTCCCCACCATTGTGTTGTAACTCAGTTTGCAGCACTTATACACATGCACACATATTCTGTCGTTTCTAGTACTTCAAAAACAATTACAAAATAAGCACAGTATAACAAAACCATTTTCCGAAAACATTAAAAATGAAAACGCACATATAAATAAACTACTACAATACGAGCATCTGTCGATGAACACGACTGATGAAAAGTGTGCACGCGCGACCACGAAGGCACGAAACAAAAACACTTTCGGTGGTTGTATCTCCATCGCACTTTTTCTTTTCCGCTCTCCTTATTGTTTGTTGCCGTCCCTCTTTTCATAACCATACCTCTGTCTCTCTTCTACTTGTTCACCCTCCTCATTTCTCGCTACAGTCCCTCTTCCGGTTGCTTGTGTGATCAATATTTTTCTCCACCCCTCTTAGTTTCTGGGAATGGAACTCAGCATGGTAACAGGACAATAGCCAATCAAATACAAGAGGGGTTGAAAGAGAGAGCACTGCATTGAAGAAGAGGGGGATGCAATACAGACATACTGCTACCACAGCAATGTGCAAAAATGACTCGTATACTGTCCAATCCACATAACCCAAATGCCCAGTTATAAAGGATGTTATTTTTCTGGCAGGGGTCGTAAGTTCTGTGTGTTAATAATGCATAAAACCAAATTACAGGGTGCATTACACAATAAAATTATATATTGAAAATTGCTTGATTAGGGCCTATAGCTAGGTTCAAAATTCCAGGCTTTCACACAAAATTCACTGACTTTTCCAGAATTCTCAAATTCCCTGACTATTCCCAGTTTTCCCGGTCGCTCGCCACCCAGCATGTATCATATCAATTTTTAATTAACTTAATTTACGTCAGTTTCAGCCATAAATGTTTGTGGCAAATGGACACACATAAAATCAATTACAAAAAATTATTTCCTACATTATTGTTACAATTTTCTTACATGCAATCATAGCAAATATTATGACAATCTTTCTAGAAGATTTTCTTGTGAATTGTGCTTTCCGAAGCACCCAAAACGGAAATGTGCTCAAATTTTGTTAAAAATGTGTACTCTTATCAATCAATTAATTTTTTACATTTAAAAAGTATATTTTAGTAAAATATTTTATAATGTTCCAAAATATATACATTCTTTTTTCATATAAAGCATAATTCGCACTTTTCTGACAATTTTCATGGCGTCTTTAATACTTTTATATGAGTTCTTTTGTTGTATAGTCAGGTGCAGTGCTCCATAGGCAGTTGCTTTACTTCAACCTTAAATCTAAAAATAAAGATAAGTAGTCTCCTTTTTTATAATTCCTATTGGAGTATGAATTGTTACTTTCTTTAAAACTTTCAGAATCAACTTTGAAAGAACAGACTAAAGCAGGATGATACTTATCTTCCGCTATAGTCGGTCGGATCTTCAGACTTTTCAAACTTATCTAAATAAAAATTGGACAATACCAAGTCAAGTAATTCGGAATGTGGCTTAGTCAAATTAAACCACTCCAAATTGAGAAAATTAATATTCACAATAAGGACATTCCTTTTTTGTTTATTATAAAAATGAACAATATTTTGTGTGTGAAAATTACTCCAATCAATACCAGCAACAATAAAATCACTGACTAAAATTATTTTACATTTATAAATAGACAATTTAGCATCTAAGAAATTAAAATAATCGTTAAAATCACTGACAGATAATTGAGGAGGAAGATAAATATTTCAGATTAAAATTCTTTTTGCATTATTACTAGTAATTTCAACCCAAACAGACTCAGTGTTACCTTTCAAAAAATCAAATTTCTGTACAGTGTCAGGAAATTTTAATGAATCAACCACTGTAAGACCATCATCTCCTCTAGTGAGGTTTAGAGACGAGAGGATCATAATCTTTACGAAATATGTAGTAATTTTCCGGGAAATAGTGAGAAACTACACAATTACCATTAAACCAAGTTCTAGTTAAGCAAATGACAATGTAATCAACACTATTAATATTGTGAGAAATTAAGAGAGATTTAGTTGAAGACCATTAACTTTTATATTAGAGATAAAACTCAACCTTCCCTGGAGACACTGATGATTAATAACAGCACCTCCTTATACTTCAACAAATAGACATTATGTTCAAACATGATAATTTAGGTGAAGTCAATTTCTACTATTCCAGCTGTTTCACTATTATTACTGATGACAACATGCTGTGCACCACCTACCCGAGCAGATGCCTGGACACAACCCTTAAGAACATTCTTTGCGGTGTCCCCAGTGAATGCTCAAGGGCAAGGTGCTGCTTCATGTGGATCTGGTTTTGGTTAACTAAAATTGTGAAATAACACAATGGTAACAGACCGAGCAGCCTTCACACAAACCCTTCATTCATGCAACATGTGTGCATGCGCACACACATGCACGTGCACACACACAAGCAAAAGTGCCAGAGCAGGAAATGTTGACATGCACGCTCACGAGAAGTAGTTACAATGCTAATGACAGCATTGCACAAAAGCGGGCACAGCCACACTCCGCTAACTATAATCAACAAAATATGGAATAAAACGTAATGAAAAGTACAACAAAAATGTTCACAAGGTAACCGGGAAAATATAACACAAAATAGCTGTACTTACAGCGGTAAAGCAGAAGATTTAACATATGATGTTAAACTATATAAGAAGAGCAATAGAAAATATTGTGCTTCATGCCATATTGATGGTTTCAAGAAGAAATAAGGACGCGTTCTAAACCAGCATGATGAAACACACAGAAAGTATGTATCGATAATATCAATATGACAAATGATAGGTGGTAGATATTTCATTTAGTAAGCAGTCACAATTAATGTTTACAATAATATGAAAAAATATATTCACCAAATAAAAATGAAAATACAAAGATTGAAAATATGACCCACTACAAAATATGAACATTATATAATAAATTAAATTCTGTCAAATACATACACAAGATAAAGTGCTAATTACACAGTCAAAACAATAACCGGCATTAATTTGATTTACAAAGGTAACAAAAATGTTCTAGGTATCAACAATAATAGTAATAAAAAGGAATAAAGGATTTTGGGAAACCCAACCTATACCATAAAATTTCTGAAAGAGACATGAAGGGTAAAAGACAAAGAGTGCCATTTGAAAGAAAAAAATGCACAGCTGATCCTCATTAGGTGCTGCTTAAAGAATTTGTTGACTTGTTGAGTCAAGAAGTTGATCGTTCTGAAGCCTACCATTAAATGGGCTAATCAAATAACCTACTGGTCAAAACACTGTATTAAAAATATGTTCAAAATCAGCTGCCGCTACCGACATATAGAAAGATGAATACGAATCATACCTAGATGTCAATTTTACATCTTCAGGGTTAGAAATTTTGAGTTATTGATTGATATATGACGCAAAGTTATTCTCCTGTACGTCAGGAGAAAATTGAGAAACAAAGATAGGCTTCATTCGAGGTTTCACAGTTGTTGGGACTATTTTTGTGTTTACATTGTTCCTCGTACCAAATTGAACTTGCTTTCACGCCACAGCTGGCTTGGAAGACGGTGACTCACTTATGGCGGCAGACTTTGTTCCACATTTGCAGACGACCACGAATCCATCTGCATCAGCAGTTGGCTGTGTAGAAATTATCTGCTGGCCTGTTGCTTTGTTCGCCATGTGGGATGGTCCTGGTGCGTTACCATATGGCACATTATTATCCAAAATCTGAGTCTTTTGGTTACTTGACAATGCAAGAGTGGCACTGGAAGTAGAAACCTGACCATTTGCCACATTACTTAGCTACATTATTTTTTAAGTCTGAGGGTGTAAAACCCCAGCATGAGAACAAGAAGCACACAATTGTTTTTCTTTGTTAGACTGCACACTTTCAAACATGGCCCGAAGCAATGCATTATCATTCTGTAGTTCACTAACCTGGTTTGATATCTATTTTAAAACATAATGCCTCAAACCAGGATTTTAATACTGTTGTCCATCTTCTCCATTGGCTTGCAAGACCTGTCTGCTAAACCTTTCACTTCCGCTTCGATGCCAACAAGCATCACTTTGAGTGCATAAATTTTTGCCCAACGTTCTGTTTAATCTTGTATGATGATTCAATCACACTGCTCACCTTATTACCATGTTCATGTAAGTACGAAGACAATTCCCTACCTTAAAATGTGTACAATCTTGAAGTTCTGCGATGATTTCCCTAACTACGGTAATGTGACATCATGGAAGAAGCCAGCACACTGCTCAAAGCTCGGGCACAGCCGCCAGCCACGACTAGACTCATGACTGACGTATTCTGTGGGCATAGCAGTTTAGCATAACCACCACTAGAGATGCTGCAGTGGTGGTGCTTGGGTAGCATGGAAGTTGAAACACGTGGCTGGAAATACAGTGCCGGAAGACTTGTTTCTAATTAATTTCTTAACTTTAATGAAGGTGGTGGATCCTTCCATGAACTGTCATTGTACAAAACTTAAATTACTCCTGCTGGGGAGGGGGCTGATGGCCCAAGATTTCTGTATATAAGCTAGGGAGCGGGTTGCATCTTGGAGAGCAGCACTCCTCGGCTTGCAACACATAAGATGAGTATTTGCTATTGTTGTAATATTAACCAGGAATTATGACCCTTTTGGTCTTGAAGAAAAATGGCATACTTGATGACATAATAGATAGAAATTTTCTATTAATGGCAAAATTGTGATAGAAATTGCCTGTATAATCAGACGGGTGAATAAAGTTAAAATAATAGTATTTTTGTGTGGCAGCCATATTTTTAGACACGCCTTGTAACAAAATGATGGAAAATCACAATAGATTCTACACAAAGTTTTGAATGGACATGACATTGTATGTCACTGTAAACTTTGAATATGAAATACCTGTCTTAGTAAAGTTTAAGTTTTGCAAATGCAGAATGGAAATAAAAGGACATACATTTTGAGAGACATAGTTTTCAGCCATGTCATCGTTAAAATTGAAACTAAATAAATGTCTTAAACATGGCAAAGTGTGACAATTTTAGAAATGACACTTGACACGTGCTTTGTAAAATCAGTAATGTTGAGGAAAACTGAAAGTCATAAAATGTTCAGATGGTCAAACATAAATGAGATTCTTTTCGGTAAAGTACCATTTCAGTCAGACTATAAATGTAATGATGCATTTAGTTTGAGGAATGAGAGAAACAAATACACTTTCTACAAAGGTAAACATAATAGGATATTTTACAATAAGGTTTCTAGAATTGAGATTACATGTTAGCAAGACTTCTAATGGGAGATCATAATTTAAATGGTGCATGTGTGATTTTATGCTCATAGCAAACTATTTACATATCTGTATTATTTGCCATATTTTTGGTAAAAAAAAAAAAAAAAATGGAATTCTTAAAATGTTTTCAGAATATGTAGCATGTATGCTATTATAATCTTGTTTGTGATTTTATGGAAAGAAAAGAATATTATTATGAATAAAGCCAAGGATTATAAGGTATTTCATGTGTTTTCTGTTCTATGCCAGAAATATTTAGTTTTTAGGGGCTCTGCAATAAGTTTTGGATTTTATATTTTTTTCTGCTGTCTATTTGTGGGCTGGTTAGAAGCCCCTTTGTTATGCTCTTGGAGAAGGGCATAGTAAAAGTTTGTCAGACATTTGGGTCTAATTGAGCCAACAGAAAAGATTGGTGTCCTGTCAGGTAAGGTTGTTATAGCAAGAACTTTGGTCGTTCTAATTCTGACAGTTTTCCAGTTAGAATAATAAATTTGTCCAATAGTGCAAATTGTCTTGAAGAGGGGGCCATGAAAGGTGTTTGCAAGCAGGTCACACAATACTTCCAAATGTTCCAGAAAATTCTAAGAGTAGAAAAATATGTCCTCTACTATAAGTAATGGATGAACTGCTAGCACGAAATAAATAAGATCTTAACTGGCAACAGGAACAGGCTGTCTCTGAATTACTGCAGAGAAATAGGGATGCCTTCTTGTGTGAACCAAATTACCTCGAAAGGACTAATGTGACCTGCCACACATTGATACAGGAGATACCAGGCCCATAAAGCAGCCATGAAGACAACTGCAACTAGCTTCGCGTGAGGATAGATGACACAATAAACAGCCTAACAGATTCACAATGGTTTTCTACATAGGACACAAAGAGTGGGTACTAGCAATGCAAAGGAGGACCAAGAGAAAACTGCATTTTACGTGAGAGGAAAGACATTTGAAGAGCCCCTATCTCGCTTAGACTCTGTATACCAGAAAATGGCTGCAGCCAACAAAAACTGGTTCCTAAAAAGTGCCATCTGTTTAAAAAGAAAATAACTTTTTTGGGATATGTAGTGTCGGCCCATGGGATTGAAACAGGCCCCGAGCAGACTTAAGCAATAAGAAATTGGCTAATGCCAAATCACAAAACTGAAGTGCAGAGTTTTTTGGGATTATGTGTACCACCATCAATTTGTACCTGGGTTGACCACGACTGCCAAGCCACTATATGAACTGACTGAGACGAAAAGAAGGTTTCATTAGACCACTGATTATGAAGATGCTTTTAGTAAACAACAGAAAAATTCTGCTATCTCCTTTTAGTCTTGGGTTTCCCGAAAATTGAGGGTGTATTCATTTGGGACACTGATGCTAGTAATATAAGCATTGGAGCTGTGCTATCTCAGGTTCAAGATGGGCAGGACAGACCACTAGAATACTTCAGTAAGGTATTGCATAAGCCTGAGATAAATTACTGTATTACATGTATTACATGTAGGGAGCTTCTGATCATGGTGAAGGCAATTTCACACTTCCACCCTTACCTTTATGGCAGACATTTTATTCTAAGAACCGACCATGCTTCACTATGCTGGCTACTAAATTTTAAGAGCCCCGAAGGTCAAATGGCCTGGTGGATACAGTATCTTCAAGAATATGAATTTGAAATACAGCACAGATCTGGACACCTTCACAGCAATGCAGATTCACTTTCTAGGTGGTCATGTGAGCCATTTTGTCATCATTGGGAATGTCAGGAAGTAAAGAGTGGTGAATTGTTGAAGGTATGGAGGACAATAAATCAACATTCTCTATCTTGTGATAGAACACCTACCTGGAGTGATGAGGGTATGAGGAAAGACCAGATGAATGATCCCACTTTGCAGCCATTATTAAAGTGGAAAGAATCTGGCTGTCAGCTACAATGGGAGCGCAGTGAAATTCCTTCATACTGAAGAATGGTGTACTTTACAGAAACTGGGAAAGCAATGATGGAAAACACACACGTTTAGAGATGGATCTTCCAGAATGCAATGTACCAGAAATCTTAAAAGAACTGCATAATGAGGCAGCCAGTGGGCACTTTGGTGATAAGACACTTGGTAGAATTAGATTGAGATTCTACTGACATCACTGTGGGAAGGATGTTGAGAAGTGGTGTCGATTGTGCGACACCTGCACTTCTAGGAAGGGCCCAAGGACCAGAGGACAAGGTCACCTCCATATTACGCTCACTGTTAAACAGAAAGAGTAAAAGTAGAGACAGAAAATTTAATGCTGTAAATAATTGCTATGTGAATAAAATAGAAATCAAATTTAGTTCTTTAATTTTTATTTTTACTACGACCTCATCCCTCACGAACTCTGATACACCCCTCAGGGATCTTCATCATGTAATTTTATATATATATATATATATACACACACACACTAACAAAAGTATACACTGCAGCACCAAAAATTAAAATGAATTACAGTGTTGCAAACTTTTTTACATTGGAAAATATACTGACATTTCCCTGATTTTCAGACAAAAAAAATTTTTTTCCTCTGACCTTTTTATAGCATTTTTTTTCCTGTAAGGATTGGTTCCTTTGCATTAAAATATACATTTAAACACTACATAAATTGCAAAGAAAAATGCCTAAACAATTATAGGCTATTCATGGTCAAGTGAGCACTTTTGAAAGTCCTCTCATTTGGAATAATAGTCAATAAATATATTTTATTTTAGCCCTAAACATTAACTTCTGTGTGCAGTAAAATATACACATTATGTTCATAACTTGCACAGCAATATTAATTTTAAAAGGTGGTTAAAGGTTAAAATATGGCTGAAAGAACAAAGTTACTAGATCCTCAAAAGTGCTCACTTTACCGTGAACAGCCTATAGTCCACAAGCATTAAAAAATTTTATATGATTCTGTCAGAGGTGCACAATTGATAACAGAACTGCGAAATATATCATGCATATCACAGAATTCCCTGACAATTTTCAAATTCCCTGACATTTCCGTGTTTTTCAGACCTGTGGCAACCCTGAATTAACATTAATTATACAAAATACAATAAATCCCAAAACACATTTAATGGGAAAAAGACGTGTTGAGATTATCATACAATTCAGGTTTGAAAATGTTTAGCTTCAAACTTAATTAAGCATAATAGTTGCTTAGTAACTTAAACCATTCAAAATCATGAATGATTTTATTTTTGCCTTAACAAGGCATGATACATGATTGATATATTTTTAGTAATTCTAAATTATATGACTCGGTGCCAAGTGTGAGATATTAGTCTCAACCACACAAAAGATTGAGTTTTATATTTCTGAAATAATAAATAATTGCTCCAAAAACAATAACCAGCAAAATTTAAACTATTGTTCATAAAGAGATTTTTGGAGTTCATTTTTTGTTCAGCTCAGCCCCTGATGATGTAGTCAGTCTTCCTGCAGTTAGGTCTATCCCTCTTCTTTTTGTTTGGAAGCCCTCAATTTCTCTGGGAAGCTCTTAATTTTTTTATTATGATGCATTCAGATATTTTATTATTTTTCATTGGGTTTTAGGGTTTTAATTAGGTTGTTTAATTTAGGTTTATTCCTTCTTTGCTTCGTTCAGAGAGAAGCCTTTTCCTTGTGGTGTTTTGGTAATGATTTAATAGCCTATTTTTATTTTTTAAATACGGGTTTTGGTAGTAATTTTGGATGTCATTTCTCTTGTGTTTTAATGTTTGTGTATTTAGGACCTTTTTGATCTCGACATAGTAGTTGTGGTTTTGTTTGGATATTAATTTGTAGAGCCCTTATAAATTAATTCCAATTATTTTGTAATACAGAGGTCTTTACATGTTTTATTAGAAGTAATTTATAATTTGTTTTACTTTTTAGGGGTTCACAGCTTATAATTTTACTTTGTTCAGGATGGGTTTTAATTATTTTAAAAGGATTCTGATAAAAGATTGTTAGGTCTTCCCGGGAATTTTCCTTCGACTTACAGTAGATAGTTCCACAAAGTTGCTGCAGGACTCGTTTACCGATAGTTCAGGCTGAGATCAGCCTTCGCACATGTGCCGGCTGCAGTTAAGTGCTGCCATCCTTTTTATGAACTGCTTTTGCATCTCAAGTATGCACGTAAGTTCTCGGAGGTGTACTGACGGGGACGTTTTCAATTCAACAGTTGTGCGATTGTACATCCCCCAAGAGGAAGAGAGTAGGCTTCCCGCTGTGAACAGCAGACTGAGGTGTAGGACACGCCGGGAAAAGGGGAAGAGAGTTCGTGCTGAGCCTGTGTTTGTGAGCCGCGGCACGTGAGCATGGAGAGCTGAGATAGGTCTGTTATTTGGTGCTGAAGGGCGGATGACTTCAAACGAGGCCAGGTGTCGGGCATGAATGATGAGAGCCAGCGGGGGAGGGATGATGTATTTAAAAAAGGAGTTGTCATACAGTCGGTGAAAGTCAGTCAGTGGAAGTCAGTCAGTGAGTATCGCGCGTGAGGGAGCTTGAGGAAGTTAGCTATGATGTATTCAACAAAGATAAGTGAACCTTTTGTATTAGTAGTGATTCTGGCTAACAGCCAACGAGGCTAGAGCCCATGACGGCGCTCACCAAGCATGTGTCACATGTCCCACACGTGCGCAAAGAGGCCAATAATTTTGAACTTTCATTTCAATGTTATTTTTCAGTGTAAAATGTGTTCTGTTGTATTTGCAGCGTTTAATATGTCTCAAAATGTGTTAAAGTGTTTGTTAATATTCTTTAATCATTTGGTTATAAAATTAAAAGTGCCCGCGGCACCGAGATAAAGAACACTTAATATGCAGTCATGAACGCAGTCATAAAGAGAGACTAAATTAATATGAAAATTCATGAGAAAAATATAAAAATGTAAAACAATACTTAATTCAATTTGTGCCATTTTATTTTCAATAATAAAATATTTTACTCAGTGTGCATAGCACTTCTGCTTATGTGAACCCTGTAGGCGGCCACAGTAGGTCCGTGCGACGCTTGTCTCTGGACGGTCTGTCGAGGAGAACTGGAAAGGTAAGACGCTGTCACGTACGCACTACAACTTTTGTTCACTGATTTAGGTTTCCTTACTTAATTTAGTTTACCGGTAGACCTTTGCTTGTGTATATTTTTCCCAGACATTTTCCCCAGCATTATGCTTCTACTTTATTAATTTCTAGCGCCCTTGCAGCATTTTTAAATTAATTGAGGAGAAGGAGGAGAAAGATGTCAGAGAGGTCATGCGACCTGCAACAACTTGAATCAGGTGCCATTTGCCTATGTTTATGGCAATTCATTGTAACTTCTGCATTATTGGTAAGAGCAATTTTAAGGGTTTTGTTTTTATGTATGGATTTGAGGGCATTTTTCCATCTTTGGATATCTTATGGCAACATCACGTATAACCACGTGGCCGACCGACGCCAAGTCCTTGTATACGCCATTGTTGCATTTTGAGAGCTTATTTATGTAACGTCATATGTGCAATATTTATTTCAGGGTTCTATGCCAATTTTATCCAGGGTTCAATGTATTTTTCACGAAAATTGATGCTTTTGTACTTGACCATGCGGTCACATTAATGTTTGATTTTCGAACCATCAGGCATGTTACACGCCTGTAACCACTTCAAACGTAAAGAGAATAATTTTCTCAGCAAGAATAATCTTTCGTCTGAATTTAGTTTGTCATTTCCATGCAGAAATATTGCAACCACCTGCACCACGTGGTCCGCTACAAACTTCATCCAGCGGCATCCGCACCATCTATGCTTGTTTTCACACGTGTGTGTGTGCATGTATTATGAATATTCATCTCGTATCCCATCTTGTTTCATGTATCGTTTGAGAGTTTATGTAATTTTGTAATTAGTGTACGGTGGAATTATTCCCATCCTAGCCGGCTCTGTGTATAAGCCGTTACCACACTACCCACGTGCTGCAGGGCGAGCCCCGATGAGTTTGCGTTAGTGATGCCGAGTAATCATACGTGTTAATATGTACCAAGTGTATGATTTGTAATTCACAGTGTGCTGTCTTCAGGAAAAAACCGTCAGTCCACCCTAGCAGCTGTCAACCCTCTTCCCTTGTGAAGGCTGTGCTTTCACGCACCTTGGAAAGAGCATCCATCTAGGTGTGCGCTAGATTAATTGCGGGCTGGGGAGCACCCAAGCAGAATTGGCTAGTCATGACAGAGATAATCATTATTTCATTGACAATTGGCACGTTGGTGTGTAAGCATAACAACAATAAAAACAAGTCTACAGTGAACTTAACTCTTTTATTCAGTAGTGACAGTGTCCTAGCCACATATATTTTATTAAGTGATTATTTCCAGTGATTTTTAGTACAAAGTTTAGTTTTGCCTACGTGTTTTTGTAAGTACGCATAGGTGAGACAGACACACAGAACCCAGAGCATCCCTGAGAACCCTGAGTCTCAATAGTGCGGTGATTGGGAAGCACCGCTGGCGCCCAAATTACCAGTAAGTATTTGTGTCATCGTTCGTCTCGTGTCTCACCCGACAGCATTAGTAGTAGCCTAAATAGTATAATTTTAGTTTAGTTGTTGGTGTTTCTCATTATGACATAAAATTTTCTTTTGTGCTGATTTAAAATGGATGTATTGCAGTAGGATGCACAGATAGCAACAAGTATTTCAGTGTGACATGCTCTGTTGTTGATGCAGTAAATTTCTGGTGATAACAGTTGAGAGTTAAAAGATGAGGCTCTGTTTGTGAACTGAATTTCAGAGAGATTATTTGTTTTAAAAAGTTATCGTGGAGAGTTTGGACTCGACTTTCGAGAGTTTTGTAGATGTTGAGGCAGTTAGAGTTTGTTGCCTATTATTTTGGTGTTGAATTTTTATGATAGTAGTCTTATAAAGTTTTATTGTTGTGGAAGTAAATTTTTAGTTGGCTGTTTATTGCAATAATGTCCCTTGGAATGGTTTTTAGAGCCTTTGATGAGTTTGCTATTTGTTCTTGAGATTTTCAGGACGCAATGTTCAGACCATTTTTAAAGTAACATTTTTCTGCATGTCTCCAAGTTGTGTGCCCACCTTTGAGTTATGTAACTTTCTAACACTCAACTTTTTGGCCATTTTGAATTTGAACTGTTTCTGTAAAGACAAATTTTGAAATTTCTTTATGATGGTTCTAAAAGTCTGTTTAATTTAAGTTTAATTTTGAATGCTGGTATCAAAATCTTTATTTTCTGTATACTTTTGATTTTTGATTGTAAAGAACCAATAATTGAAAACATAATTATTTACTTGTGATTCCAAATTTTTTTTAAATATTATTAGTTTGTTTATTTTTTATTTAAATATCCTTTTTGTTCAAAATTGTAAGTGAAGTTATGAAAAACGTATTTTTGTACTTTAATTACTATTTCCACTTTAAAAAAAAGATATTTGTTTACCTGTTTATACTCAACGTTTATAATTTTATATTGGTTATTTTTTTTAAAAGAGCATTTATTTGAATTTATTATATTTAAAGTTTTTCTGAAAATCTCCTTTTTTACTACGAGTCTGGTGCATTGGAAATCATAAGTGTGTTTTAGTAATCATGAAACTGGAGCTATTATTATTATTATTATTGGTGAAGCCATTTGTTTTTCAGAGTGGTTTTTATTTATTCAATTATTTATTTCCTTTACTTATTTAATTTTTAATATTTTTGTCAAAGGGTTGCTCAAAGTTCCCCGTATGACTTCTCACATTGAATGCTGAGTTAACTTGTTGCTATATCACTGTCGTTGAAGTGCTAATGTTTTAGTATGGAAGTATAGGACTTTAAGGCGGCCCTTATAAATGCCTGGTGGTTGATTGCCCCGTATAGTTGTGCAGTTAGGTCGGAGATGTAGGATTGAGACATTTTTTATTTTATGTAGTTTCCTGAGAAGATTTTGCTGCTAAAGATGTTTTGACGTTTACTATTGTTGATGTGGAGATGAGAGAGAGTGTCTCAACATTGAAGATGTTTGCCCTTTAATTGTGTGTTTAGACGTTCAGTCGTCGTGTTTCTCAACTTCTCCCTCCCCTACGAGTCATTGAGCTTTAGTTGTTGGTCATGTATGTTTTTCTGTAATCCTACCTCTTCTTTGTTTTCATGTGTTGGATGAAGTTGCTAGTTACTGCCCCTTTTGTTTTCCATTACTTTCTATTACTTTATAATAGTTGGTGAAAGGCGTAGGCTTGTTGTCATACAGGTAGTTGTTATTCTGTTTAGAAGTCATCAAAATTGTGTGTTTAGACGTTCAGTCGTCGTGTTTCTTAACATCTCCCTCCCTACGATTCATTGAGCTTTAGTTGTTGGTCATGTATGTTTTTCTGTAATCCTACCTCTTCTTTGTTTTGATGTGTTGGATGAAGTTGTTAGTTACTGCCCCTTTTGTTTTCCATTACTTTCTATTACTTTATAATAGTTGGTGATAGGCGTAGGCTTGTTGTCTTACAGGAAGTTGTTATTCTGTTTAGAAGTCATCAAAATTGAATTTTTTGTGGTTTTGTTAGATTTTTCTTTTTTCTAAATTTTGTTCTTCTCTAGTCTCACTACTAACCAGCAGAGGGCAGGATTACTGACGTAATGATGTAATAATTTTGTTAGTTATTTTTTCGTTTGTGTGTTTTTTATATTATTATTTTACCGCCATTGCTTTTGTAAATAAGGACTTTAGGGTATGCTTACCGTAATTACGGTATGTGTACTGTATTTGTGTATGTGTTATGTCATCATACTGAAAAACCCAGTTTGAGAACCAGATAGTTTTATAGAGGGTAGATACGTAATTGTTTTTCTCAGCGATTAGTGCCATGTTTCGATAGAAGGCACGTACCATGATAATGGGTATGATTGTTTCAGTACGGCCTGGGAGATAGAAATGTAGATAGATGTTGGTTTTTTTTTTTTTTTTTTGTATTTGGAATTATTGATTAGTTGATTTGAGGCAGAATAATTGTTTTATGGTAACATGTGAGTTTGCTTTTATCACTTCTTGACAGTCGTGAGAGTAGTACAGTTTAAAGTGTTAGAAATTAGTTTTTGTTCACAAACCATGTCATTTAGAATTTGAAGTTTAATATAGAGAATTTGATATTCGTAGCTATTTCGGTTGCTATCGGCCGAGCTGAAAACTTTAAAGTTTGTGAAGTTCACCTTTTTTTTTTTGTTGGTTTCCTAGTCGACAGTACTGTGTGACATGGCTAGTGTTGGAATGCACCTAGTGGGGCACTACATAACTGTAGCTTCTAGTAGTTCCCGAGTAAGCCACGTGGTGGCTCTGAATGCTTTATTTACGTGAGACGTGGATGTTTTATTTTTATGTGGTGGATTCAGGCATGGTTTTGAAACAAGCCATTAGTATTTTTTTTGTTAAAGTAATTAGAAACAGGATGTTCTAATTTAATTTTAAGAACATACCCCGAGAAGTAAACTTTGTTAGAGAGCACGGACATTTCAATTTGGTATGTCGAATTGTTAGAGTCAATGTGCCAGTCAATTATAGAGGAGTCTAACAACCAAGACAGCAAGATGATAACTGCTGGACTGCGCACTGCTGACCTGACACGTTGAGCCACTGTAGACGTTGACTGCGGTACACAACTGAAGTTACAGTTTATTGCAGTCTACAAAATTTTAAAGCAGGTGAATGTAGTCTTTCCTAAACTAAGCAATATTTTTAGGGATTCCTATTTGTTGTTGTTTACAGGTCATCATGTTAGTGCTTACACAACATTGTTAATATTTTTTTGTTATTTAGAAAACTAAAGAGAAACGTGCAAATGGAGGAAGCACAGTTTTGAAAATGAAGTAGCAGATGAACACTACGTTTTGTTTGACTTAGTTGCTGTTAAATGAGAAGTTGAGTTGAAACCCCAATTGTAATAAGAAATGTTTTTTTTTTGTTGAGGCAAAATAAATAAAAGACAGAAGAGTACATAATTCAGGGTGAACTCTAAATGTTTTTTTTTCCTTCTTTTGATGATTTTAAATTGGGGACATTAGGGATTTCTGTCAGGTCAGGTGTAAAGAGCGACATCTGCTACCAGTAGTGTTCAGGAAAGCTGGTACAACCTGTGCTCTGAATTTTCCTACTTCTGTTTCAGCTGTTCTAGTTCCGTCTTTCTCCTGTCTATACTTTTGTGGGTGGCACGTGGCAACCCTTCTCTTCATCGTCCAAGGGGCCCACTCACGAACATCTATCCTGTCATCTGTTTTGTTACTTGTATCTGTCCTAAAATTTCTCTCGTTTACCTCCTTCCCTACCAAAATCTTTAGGCGACTTGTTAGGGGTAGCCCTACCTCGGAATTTTTAAGATGAGATTTTAGACTAAATGATTTGCTGCGTTGTTTACTTAACTAAACTTTTTGGTGAACATTGTTTAGGCATTCAGTCCCTTGTGCGGGACTCTTCCTTATGGTTTGAAGGAAATTGCTTTGTTACTTCACCCATGAACTCTTACACATTGTTTCTTTTTGTGGTGATTGATGTATTTTGTTAAGACCACATAGTAATTGTGTATTGACAGCCAAGTACAAGTGCCTTTGGTTTTATCGTGTTTGTTTAGGGATTCTTCAATCCCTCCTTGTAAATGTTATAGGATTCAGTTCTTTTTTTTTTGTTTGGGATGCCGTGTGAGTGTTGTGTTTGCTTTTGTTTTGTTGAAAATTATTTAGCACCGGAAGAGCAGTGTAAAAGCAGGTTACCAACACGGTAGGAGAGTTGGTCAAGAGGAGTGTACGCCATGGAACCCCCCACGTCCAGCTGTGGCAGGAAGTGGTTCTGTTCCACCTAGCCTGCCACGAGACGACAGGGTGTGGTGGAGAAGAAACGACCACCCCTTCTGATGTGTTGTGATTTTTCCTTCAGCCGCCAAAAAATGTTTTTGGGTAGTTAATTTGTAATTGAATTTTTTCTTTTGGCAGTTTTGATTGTAGGTTTGTTTAACTTTGTCTTGTACACAACCCAATATTAACTACAGTATTTCCAGTGAGTCTACAACATGGAAAAAACAAAAACAAGCCATGTTGGACCCAGATATTTAGTTTGTTTTTCGTTAAAAGTGGAACAGAAGGATAGGTGACATTAGTCAAAAGAAAAGTTAGAGAGTTTAGTTGTTAAAGGTTACTCATGCAGGTTCAGGAGTTCTCTTGTGAGTTTGTTGTTTACTTTTGCTGAGAAAATGGAAATATGTTTTAATGTTTCTGGAGGGAGAGAAAGTATTAGGGTCTTCACGTAATGTATAGAGTATGTTAGGGTGTAAGAATAAGTTTACGGTATTAAGGTGTTAAGGTTCAAACAGAACGTAGAAAGTTAGGATTAAAGAGGAAACTACAACCAATAGAGAAGGGAAAGGGATAACCAACGGGCAACAAAATATCAAAAATGCTAATCTGACAAAAATTTACAAAAACTCTGCAGTTGCACATAAGGCTTTAAATGTGAAACATGTGCTCTCCTGAATAATCTACTGGACCTGGCCGAAAGAAGCATTATAGTGTTTGGTGCAAGAAATTTGCTTATTTAAAAGGCCCTACAGATTTTGGAATCAACTTTCCTGTCAGATTCTTTCCCATATCTAACAAAACACAGTTTTTGCAATTGACCAGGTCCCCTACTTTAAAGTTAATCAGACTTCTACCCTGGTTCATTTTCGTGGTGACCTGTTGTTGCCGCACCAAGCCTGCGGTACACCACCTCAAGTAAACTGCCCTGGCCAGCATCACCAAGTGGGGAAGAGAAAAGAGGGATGTCCCAGATATTTAACAAAGGATGACTAAGAAGACTGCCAAGATATAGGAGTGAAGGCGGAACTCCGGTTGAATTGTGTATCACACTATTAAATCCCACATTAATAAAGTCTAGATCCTGGTCCCACAAGGAGTGATCTTGATTGTAAAATATGGTCAAACAAGCCTCAAGATTCTTATCGAATCGTTCTACTTGATTACACTTAGTAAAATAAGGACTGGAAGTGAAATGTTTGACAGCCCAATGGAAACACTTATTTTTTAACACATTTGAAGTAAAATATTTTGCATTGCCTGTTATTATTTCAATGGGTACACTGAAGATGACAAATTTTGTAAAGGTGTCCAACAAAGTCAAAATAGTTATTACATCTCTTGGATCTAGTAAGAGAACCAAAAATATCAAGGTGAACCATGCTCAAGGGAACCTGAGGAATCTATGTTACTGCCTGCTCTACATTGAATTGTTGGGCCTGCTTACACTTTTGGCACAGCTCACAGACTCAAACACGTACCTTCTTGAGAGTTTGCCAGGCAAAATACACAGCAATTTTATTAAAAGTTTTGTTAATCCCAATATCATGGGTATCAACATAATAGGGACAATAATTTTTTAGCACGGCCACTCTTACCCACAAAATATAAAATTCCATTTTCCTGAACGTATGAACTGCAATTCCATTGTTCAGGTCACTTAATACCTGAAAACAAAAAAACGTTATCCCCCTGAGCTTGACATAACCTAACAAAAAATTCAACAAAACCCTGAATGATGGAAAGGGAAGCCTCAGATGTCACAGGTTCAATTGTTTCAAAGTCTGCTGTGTCGTACATTCGTGACAAGGCATCGAATACTTGATTTTCTGAACCCCTCACATGATGAACCTTAAACCTAAAACGGGAGAGGTGACGGATCCAGCGACCCAAGTTACTGGGGGATGGTTGAGAACCCAAAACAAAACTTGATTGTTGGTATATAGGTCACATTCATCATGTTCTATATATGAGGCGAACTTCTCGAGCTCAAAAATAGACTCCAGGGTCTCCTTTACATAGATGCAGAATCTCTGCTTGGTCTCTGTTAAACTACAGCTGCTACAGATGCCTAACCCAACTCCATCTACCGACTTAGGACTGCCCCTAATGCCAGAGAGGAAGTATCCATTTAGACAATAAATTGTCTGTTAAAATCCAGAAGATGAAATACAAGTGGCGGAACTAACTTCTCTTTGAGCTGAGAAAAGGCAGCCTCTTGCTCTGGACCACAAATTAATTCTACTCCTTTCTTTTTTAAATAGTTTAAAGGTACTGCAATTTCGGGAAAATGGTCAATAAACCTGGAGCTGTACACGAGAATTCCAAGAAATTGTTTTACTCCTTTCAAAGATTTTGGAAGAGGGAAATTCAGAATGGGGACTACTCAGCCGGGGTCGATCATCAAACATCCCTCACTGAGTAAATACCCCAGAAACTTAACCTTATTGGAGCATAAGATGACCTTGTCAGGGTTCAGTCTACTTCTCACATTTTTAGGAAAACCTGACGGGGATGGTCCAAGTTTGATTCGTGGTAATCACTATAAACAACTATGTTGTCAATATAATTAAAGACGAATTTGAATTTAAATTTGGACAAGACCAAGTCCAGTACTCACGACAAGGCTTGACAGCCAAAATTGGAGCCCAATGGTCTACGAGTAAACTCGTATTGACTCCATGGCATGCTGAAGGCTGTATATTTACAACACGAGGGATCAAGTAGACATTGATGAAAGTTATTATATAAATCCATAACAGAAAACACACGGGCTTTACCCAGGTGTTGCAGGGCACAATCAATAGTGGACAAGGGAAAGGGATCCTTGAGTAATTTTTGTTAAATAGGGAATGGTTAACCACCAAACAATATTTGTCACAGTCATTCTTACAAACTAGAAACCCCGGCGAACAATAATCTGAAGTGGACATGTGTATGACACCAACTTCCAACAGATTTCTTGGAATGCTTGAAGTTTGGGAGGGGGGCATTTAAAGTGGTGATCCCGAACAGGGAAATTGTCCATCAACAGGGACTTATAAGGGAGTACGTCACACTTCCATATACACTGAGAAATTACATCACTAAACTCTTCCCTTAAATGTCTTAACGAAGTAGAAAGCCATTTTCAGAATTACTGTCCTCCACTAAGGCAGAGAACACCTTGGGGATGTCTACATGCAGCCTTACCATAATGTTCGGGGCAAAACTATATGACAAATAAAACTCATCCAAATAGCAGTAGCACTAGTCTTACCTAAAAATTCTAACCCTAAAATCATATCCAAGTGACAGATGAGAAAAAACCCAGAAGGAAAACATCCAAGAGAATCTGCCAATTTTAAAATGTAGATTTACAGCAACATTAATCTGAACAGTATCGCCATTGGCAATACAGAGATGCTTCTCTGAAATACTGCTGACTCTCCCCTTGTAAATTATCTTAAAATCCAATAACCTATTTAAGAATGATTTACTCATGATACAATGGATAGCCCCCATGTCAACCAAGGCAGAAAACTTTTGTTCCCCAAGTGATCAAAACTGAACACTTTCTAACAGTGCGCGGGACTTTAATTTTGGCATGACTGGAAGGCCAAGACCCATTTCCAGTCATGTCGTTTCCAGATTTCTGACAGGCATTGATAAGGTGCCCAAGCTCGAAGCAACAAAAACATTTTTTCTGGCCCAAAGGACGCCTACTGAACTGACACTTTTTTGCAATATGCCCTGAAGATGCGCAATTGCTACAATGCATTCAGTATGGCATTCTTGCCTTTGGTACAATCAGATGGAATCGTATTGGAGGCTGTCAAATTGACGAAGGCAACAGGAAACCAAAATGTGGTTCAAGCTGATGAGAAAAAAGTAAATTTAGTTCACTGAATAGACAGTAAGGAAGTATTACTTGCTTCTAATTTTGTTGGCAGAAACCCCCAAAGCACAATCAAGCGATATTCAAACGAAGAGCAGAAGAAAATAGACATCTCATGCCCTAACATTTTGAAGGAGTTACCTGGTTTCTACGTACGCCACCATCACACGGGTGGCATACGTAGACTTGGCGGACATGCTGATCGCTCTATATTGAACAACTTTCATAAAAAAACTATGGTACATGGCGTTGTTCGATCAGATGATACATATATGTGCAGTAAATGACTGGATTTTTAAGCTTCGAGATGGCGCACACCATGGCCTGAAAGAATTCAGGCTTGCACCTAAGTGTTGAATCTTCATACAAAAAGTAATTTCTTGAATTTGTTTGCTGCTTTTGTCAAAACTGTAAAGTTAAATGGCTATATTTTTATTGAACAAGCTTTTATTCCATGTATTTTTTATCTTTGATTTATTTATTTAAGCCTTTCCTCGTCTACCCTGCAGTGTACATTGTCTTTAACTTAGCATTGTACCCATTTGGATACAACGCTTTAGTAACGTGTCCATATGGATACATAGCAATTATAGTTTCACGTAATTTTAAAAAAATAACCGAGCTCGGATTTTACACCTATGATCAATGTTAAACTAAATTTTTTTAATGGGAGATGATTGGTTCACGGAAACTACTCTTGTCAAATAAAGGGTTAACTGTAATTTCTTTTTATGACAAAATTAATTATTTGAAAGTCACGTCTGTTTTATTTATCACAATATTGTAGCTGTACCCTATGTGTGTGTGTGAAACACAATCGTGTAACGTGCTTACGTATTTGAATGTTTGCCACAATCCCAACAAATTACTAATCCCAGCAAAAAATTTTTTAATCAGTAAACCTAGTAAAAATTAAGTAGGGCTACCTACGCAATGAAATATGAGATTAACGAAAGTTACGGTAGGCCTATTTGTGAGCATCTTCACCACCATATATTAAGTTTGTCGCTGCTACTGTGCTACATACAAAAAATATGTGACACGTTGCAGGCTTGAATTTACTGTCCATTTCATTGTAGTGGTTAATCCTTCGTTTCAACATTTATTCTAACTGAGGCCGTAATTTTAATGAAATAACACCACACATATCAATAACAAGAGTTTAAAAACTACAGTTATTTTCCCTACAGTAATAACAGGGTTAAACACAGTCACTGCCAAATATTAATGTAAAATAATAATATTAAGAACTATTGTCAATATATTGTTTAAAATGTTAAAGAGTTGACCTAAATATGGTTATAGGCCTAAATTGTGACCATTCATACGAACCTAATGGTTTTTTTAATATGATAGCAGGGTTGCAACCTTTTTTCTATTGGAAAATTCCCTAACATTTTCCCGATTCCTAGAAAAAATAATTCCCCCCTCCTCCCCTCGACATTTTTTTTGTCTGTAAAAGAAAAAGCCTAAGCATTTTGTCCACAACCATCAAAATATTTTTATACGATTTGGTAGCGGTGCATGATTGATGATAGAACTGCCAAATATAGCATACACATCACAGAATTCCCTGACATTTCCCTGTTTTCCAGAAGAGTGGCAACCACGGATAGAATTCTTTGAACAGCTGAAAACAGTAAACAAAGCATTTGACATTTAAAACATGTCACATAGCAGTGTTTATATTTACACGTAACAGAAGGATACGTAATATGTAACCAAAAGTAAAACATTAGCGGGGCTTCAGAAAAGTGTGAAGTAACCGTGAATGGCTTATACTATCCAATCCTTTGTTCTTCCACCATGCAGGCATTTATCTACACTTTCTCTTCATCCTGTTTACGCCTGTTCATAGTACAGAGGATCGTCCCTCCCCCCCTTTTTATTATAATTTTCTTTGGGACAAATTTATCCAATATTCTCTCTTTAATCCTTCTCAATTCATTCCACAAGCTGTCCATACATTCTACCTAGGCCCACTGCTCAAACCTATTCAAGAAATTTTCTGCCCCTCCTATACTGCCATATTGCATAGGTATGAGCTGGTATGATGCTCACAAAAGTTAGAAGGCTGCTGAAAAAATTTTCCAATAATTTTTATTTTTTCTCCTAAATTTCAAGCACAATTTCATTGTACAGCAAACTCAGGATTATTCTGTTGTGGATCATTCAATTTTTGGGTTATTCGTGCATTACTTATGAGACAAAATCAAATTTAAGTATATTCGTTCATCGCTTAACCATTTTTCGATTTATCTGTGCGACTCTTTAGCTATTTTTCAGTCTATTGAAACTTCTGTGGCAAGGAGATGCAGTAAAGTGTGTTTTTAACAAACAGCGGTACCATGTACGTCTATCGCTGTGCTGCGTGAGCTGATGTTTATCTTTTTAAACTGTCAGTCGGTCGCAGAGACCTGCGCTAGTCATCTATATCCACCCGTTGAAGCGCGTATCTGATTGCACTCATCTCAGATACCATTCCAACACCACATCTTTGGCAAATTTATTGACCACTCAGGCATAGTTGTTGTTTAGTGTCTTTTCGAAACATGTCAACAAAGCGTAAAAGGACAGTTTTAACTACAGTGGAAAAGTTAGTAAAAATATTTGGGCTTGGTGAGAAAACTGCGAAATTAACACTGGACTTTAGAATTACGGTACAAACTGTGTGGGACATCAAAAAAAAAAAAAAAAAAAAAACAAAGGCTAATGGAAAGTGCATGTCGCGCACATAGTGGTGCAAGTCATTTAAAAGAACAACAACTTTTCCTTTTTGCTTCTTTTACACAGTGATATTCTGCTTGTTTTTTGCCATGCTGGAATGTGACATTACCCTTCTCCAAAAAAAGTCGCCTGCAACCCTCCCACCCCCCCCCCCCCAAAAGGTGCTGGATATCCTCTGCCTTACACGGAAACAAAGGAGGCTTGGAGGAACGTATCAGTAGGCAATATAAGACCCGGAACGGGGGGGAGGGAGAACATAAACATGTGGAAGCATTGGGAGAGGGAAAGTAGGGATAGGCATGATGATGTAAGAGCGAGAGATGAGATAAGACTGTTTCGCTATGCTTCCCTCTAGACATCTCCGGACAGTTTACGACTACCAATCCAACTTACTTAATTTTTCTTTCCTGTATAGGACCCACCCCAGAATGTTTTTCCTTTTTTTTTTTTTTTTTGGTGTGCTAAACACGAGGTTCTGCATTTGTATTGTGAGGGTTATTTTTTTAATGGTGAATGTACTGTATTGTTTAAATGCCGGGTGGCCTCATTTAAAGTCCGTAATTATCTTTACTGCATTGCATACTAAACTTTCAACTCGCTCTGCCATCTCACGGACAGGTATTTGTGACGCACACTGAGGAAGCAACACATACACTAAGCACCGCTTATCGCTTCGTACCGCCTGTCAAGAGCCGGCGAAGGCTATAAGCTGTGTGTACTCGATGCACCATGAATTACACTATGCTCTGTGCAACATAAATATCAATTAAAGTACCGTGTACTTTAAATCCCGCACATACAGTGTGTGATTTGTGTTTGCTTTTGAATGTATAATAGGTACTGTGTTTTATCACTAGTTTTGGAGCCAATATCATTGTTCCATTAACAAAATAATTAGTACAATCGCTAATCCGGTTTTTTTAATACAAATTTGCTTATTCGTGTTTTCTCTGGTCCCAATTAACACGGTTAAACTGCAGTTTACTGTACTTACAATTAAATTCGTTACACTTTCTCTTGCAAGAAATGTCTTGAACAGATGAACTCTGTTATTAATTCACATTTTCTCTAGTGTTGGTGGTTTTAGCAGCTTGATTTGCTTCATTAATTCCAGGCCACTCACCTCTACAGTCCTCCCATCCTTCCTCTTCTTGACCAACCTTTTCATCTGAATTATTAGCATCACCACCATTTACAATTTCATCACATACTTCTATAGGAAGGGCTGATATATTATAGTAAATTATCTGACAAGGCTCAAGGTTTGATTACATCTTTTAAAATCAACGAAAACTTACTAGGTGAACCATTTTGGTTCAAATGTTTTTCCCCAGGATCACCTGAATGGGATGATGTAATTTTCTCCAAAATTTGACAGCAAACTGATCCCGTTAAGTACTTGCCTAATGCTGCATCTGAGAAAAAAACTGGCTATACTATTTTACAATGAAGGAAACAAAATAAAATTTAGAAAATTAACTGAGGTTATGTTGGAGAAATTTGTGCCAATGAAGAGGTTACGGACTGGGGGTTATGGACAGGAGATTTTGAAAATGAAGAAGTGCAGAAAATTACATGCCAAGTGGAGAAATGAAGGGATGATAAGATCTAAAGAAATGATGAAACAAATGGGTAGGGAGCTTGAAAGGAAGATCAAACAGGCAAAGAATGTATTTCTGGGGAACATGGTGGAAGAAGGAAAACGCAAGGAATGGGGGAAATTGTTTAGGTATGTTAGGTGGTTAAGGGGAGGAGAGGAAGGGATCCCTCTGCTAACAGGAAGGGATGGTAGGCATGCGACAAATGACCAAGAAAAATTGGAGATGCTGCAAAGACAGTACTTGTCAGTGTTTGAGGCAAAGGAGGGTTGGAATAGGGGGACAAACAGGGTTGGGGGGGTGTATAGTGAGTTTAAGATGAGGGAGTGGGGGATAGAATAGGTAATTAGGGGTTTGGAGAACAGTAAGGCAGGGGGACCAGATGGGATAGGAAACGCAGCACTAAAGTTTGGTGGCAAGGAGTTGGCAAAATATTTAGAAGTGCTGTTTAAAAAGTCCTTAGGAGAGGGTAAGTTACCACAAGATTAGAAGGATGCTATGGTGGTACCTATACACAAGCAGGGAGAGGATAGGGGGAGGCCTGGAAGCTACAGATCGGTGAGTCTCACATCAAGTACAGGAAAAGTAATGGAGAGGCTGGTGGTGCAGTATTTGGTGAGGGTAATGAACAATAGGAATTGGTTGGAGGAGTCCCAGCATGGTTTCAGGAGGGGTTACTCATGTGAGACTCAGCTGGCTGGGTTATTAGAGGATCTGGTGCAGGTAGTTGATGAGGGGAAGCAGGTGGATGCCTGCTTCATAGATTTTGAGAAGGCATTTGATAAGGTGCCCCATGGGACATTGATGAGGAAAGTGGAGGCGCTGATACCAGACAGGAGGGTAGTGGAATAGATAGGGAACTTTCTCAGGGGGCAAAGGCAGAGGGTGAAAGTGGGGGAGGCAATATCGGAGGAAGAGGAGGTTACGCCAGGGGTACCACGGGGAAGCGTGCTGGGTCCTTTGTTATTTACCATAATGGTAAATGACATGGGTTTGGGGATGAGGAAAAATCAGATTGTTTGCAGACGATTGTGTTGTATATGCTGTGGTGGGGGAGGGCGGCGGAAATTTGCAGGCGGACATTGATAAGATATGGTTGTGGACCAGAAAAAATAAAATGAAGATAAATGTAAGAAAAACTAAGGTAGTGAGGTTCACAAAGAAGAAGATGATAAGCAGGGGCATGTACAGATGGGAGGGACAAGAGATAGAAGAAGCAGCAGAATATAAGTATCTAGGGATTGTACTGCAGGGAGACCTCAGGTGGTAAAAACAGGTAGAGAGGGTGGTTGCAAAGGGAAGAAGGGTTCTGGGTATGCTGGGAAGGGTGCTGAATGGAGTCAGCTGTGAGGTGAAGGAGAAGGCGTATGGCACAATGGTGCGGCCAATGTTAGAATATGCTGCAGCAGTATGGGACCCGTATGTGGAGGTGGAGGTGCGAGAACTGGAAAAGGTGCAGAGAAAGGCAGCAAGATGGGTGAAGGGTAGGTGGAGAAGGCAAGGGCAAGATGGTGAGGAAGAAGAGAACTATAGGCCATCAGTGATGATGAAAGAAATAGGGTGGAGCTCATTGGACAGGAGGAAAGTTGAACGGTTAGTCAGGATGTACAGGGTGGTGAATGAAGAGGGAGGATGGGGAGGGCTACACTGCAAGCTAAGTAAGGGGGTGTTTAGGGGAAGAGGAAACAACAGTGAGAAGCTTCAGAGGGTGTGGAGGAGAACGGAGCAGGGTAGGCAGTCCATGCTTGTGAGGTCTGTGAAAGAGTGGAATGTGTTGAGGGAGGAATTGGTATCTGTAAGAGGGGTTGGTAAATTCAGGAAGGGAGTGGAAAAGGAGTTGGTTGGGTGAAGGAGAGTTGAGAGAGCTCGCCACCGGGCAGTAGCCTAATTGTGAGTGTATGTATGTATGTGTAAAACTTTCAAGATACATCCTCCACACTGATTTTGTGCAATTTTCCAAAAAAGTAATGCAGTGTTCAAATTAGTAATCCCATTTCCTTTAATTTAACTCCCCACATTATATTTTACAACTTCTTATGCACAAGTTTGAATCATTTGATTTGGATTTCAGTCAACTGGACTGTTCATATGTATTTGTGTTTGTACGTTTCTGGATAAGAAAATCAATATTTGGAAAAATTTGTCAAAGAAACTGTCTACATACTGTAGGAAGAATTAAAGTCTCGGCACATGCCAGTACCAACCTTTGAATCATTAAAACAAAGTGCAATGACTTTGAAAACAATTGGAAATTTTCTCATGCAGTAAGCTTTTTGAATGGTAAACACTTTCATATACGTCTCATATCCCAGCTATTCAAATTAACTGTTTTTCAACAAAAATAAGTTATTTCCATTGTTCTCCACATACTAGTGATGCTAACTATAAGTTAATGACTGTTGACATTGGAGGTTTCGGTAAACAAAGTGGTGGGCCTTTTTCTGTTTCATAGAAAAACAAAATAAAATTTTTCCAGAACCAGATTTTTTGCCTCTCACAACGGTGTAATGGTTCTGTATGTAATGTTAGTTTGCTTCCCTACCTGATGAAATAATACGTAATCACTTTAACACACAGCAAAACCGTTAATCAGCACTTGTCAATAGTACAAAAATCTGTGGCATGTGCCTTTGGAATTTGTAAATTCTAAATGGCATATTTTTGCAAAATCTTCCTGACAGTATTGTAAAGTGTGTTTGTATGTTGCAGAATATAATAGACAAAGAGGGGTTTCAACAACATCTTAATGATGTCATTGATGGCACTGTTGAAGGCCAATTATGTCACATGGGAACAATGAAGGAGGATCCCTACACAAGGCAAAAACATTAACAGGTCATATTTGCGAATACATGGACAAGTTATCCTTTATTGTTTAACTATTTATGATAAATTTCATAGCCTTATGGTTCTACCATAATGAAAAGCTCAACTGACTGCAACTAAAAAAATTATTAAATAAATAAAAGGTATCCTTTGTGATATATATATAAAATCAAAGACAAGAAAACCAGTATTTTGTGATTATTTAAACCAAGCATGACATTTGTTTTAACATAACAGTAAAATGTCATGTAATAATTATTATTATTTATTGCTTTATGTGCCACCCAACAGTTATGACCAATTACTGGGCGACACAGACATATAATACAAATATATACAAGACAATACATAAAAGAAACAATAATATATTTTTATTTATTTATAAGACTTAGTGTGCCACCCAACAGTGTAGACCTTTAACAAGGTGGCACAAAACATACAAGGGCAATACATAGAACAAGATACAAATAAGACAAACACAAATACATCGACAAAATTAACAAAAAGGGCAGAAACAGGACAAACACTACAAATACAAAAATTAAAAATTATAAATTACATGAAATACAAAAATTTATGAACTGACAGATTAGAAATTAAAAAATTAATATAGAAAATACCAGAGGAATACATTGAAATTAGACTAACTGATGTAGTGTTTATAAAGTTGAGTGAATGTAATTTTATTACCTAAGAAATGATCAAAATCAGAGAAATATCTACTATAATTATCTACACATCTATTAACTAAATCTTTGATGCCGTTCTCGCTCTGAGCGCCACTTGTGGGGGCAGCCCGATAGTGCTCTGTTTCATGGACCGCATGACGTGCACCAGTGTGTTAAATTTAGCATGCTGTTCGTGCATGAACGAGTCAGTGATTCATTCAGTGTATAAAGAGACCCGCTTACCAAGAGTAACCGGCGGCTAACTTGTTTCTTCTTGAGTTTAAGTGTGACCCCCTTAAAGCAGAGTGTAATGCATGCCAAAGGTAGTGTTATCTCCTCCTTACATCCCTGCCTTAATTTGTATTTTACTATTAAATGCACACCCAAGTAGTTTACGTGTGTTCACACAGATACAATCTGAAACACACTAAATTATTTATATAATTTTTCAAGTGTTTTGTTTCTAAAGACCAGGTAATTAATCTCACGTTTTAACAAAAAAAACTTTCAAAGACACTTGCAGTTCCAGCAGCCACATTGCCAAGCTCACAGAACAAATTTCCAACAGCTCATGTATTACGTTTCACTTTAATTTATATAGCTGTTTGTAAAAGGTTATGTGTAACTTGATTTGCTAATTTTTATTGAAGTGTATTTATGTCTTTTGCTTTCCTTTCCTGGCATTAAAGTGTAAAATGTATTTTCATGAAACACTTAGCTTAACAATGCCAAAACACGTAAAAAATTAATCTGATTATTTTCTGGCCTACAGTTGTTCTTGTATGTGAAGTGTTTGCATTTTGCCTTTTGTAAACATTTCCACTGCTAACAGTACCTACATGCCACCATCTTTAGTCTAGTCTATTGGGTCTTCAAGGGAGGATGTGCGCCACTCCGGGCCGTGTACCACGGGAACTTCAACAAGTGTGTAAGTCATTTATAGTGTCAATAGTTTAATCATATTAATATACCGGAACCTTTTGTATTTCTTTTGCTCTCCTGTGTGCCGACCCTACTCTCTGCCAACTCGCGACCCCGGAGAGTTTTACCGGCGTACATTCAATTAGAGTAGTTAAGCAATTTTTGCTGCATAGACCCCTGGCAGGCCTCGTGTGCCAGGCCCGCTTCAGACCCAGGGAAATTGTATGTTACCATGTGTAATCTTTCTGGTAATACATTTAATTGCTTTGAACCTCGTGCCTTATTTCACGTTAATTAATTTCCACCTCGGGAACTGGCCCTATCCAGTAAATGCAGCCACGAGGTCGCTAACCACGTACTAAGTGTGTAAAGTTAAGCCATGACTCTTTCTGACTAACTATAAAAGATGTGCGCTGCGAGGGGACACTGCCTGCTGCAACAGGCTGTCGACCAGTAACGACCCTGAGAAACACGACTTCGTGGTCCTCCAAGCCTGTAGAGGAGCTGGCGCCCTGGGAAATAAATCTATCAACTGTATCTGCATCCATCAATGACCTGGGGCATCTATAAGGCAATCTGGCATCATACGCCTCTCGCAAGTCTCAAGCCACGTCACATGGCGCCGCAACTTAGTGGCGAAGACACGCGTAGCGGAAATATCGAGCATGTGGTGGAAATTCACGTGTACCGAAAATCCACCATTGTTCCCAGAAGCACGTGGGACAGTGAGCCGGCCACCATCTTGTGAGAGTGTCGAACCCCCTTGTGTCTCGTAGGGCAGAGATACCTGTGATGTCAACGGGTACTGGGACTTTCCTTCGACGTAACCACGTAACTGAAACCTGGTGTGCATCTGTGGTATGGTCAGGCCATGTGCTGATCACCGCACCCCAAAAGGTCAGGTCTATCAGTATAACCCCGAAGAAGCCTTTCGTGCACGTGGGTTTACGACCAACCACGAGTGCTACAGTGGAATCACAAGCCAACATGTGGGACACGGGTGAGATCTGCGCATCATGTGGAATGACAGTTTCGCTGAATCCATATGCTAAGTATGACTTGCAAGCAAACATCTGTTGCTGCAGACCTGAAGGACGGAGTGTATTAATAGCGCCCACGACAGCATCAACAAACAGAACAGGACGCTGTACACACCCTGGCTGTGATGATCCTGGTAACACCACCATCTTCTGCAAGTTATGCCAACTGGGAACGGACTTAGCCTGCTTGTCTGCAGAGGAATGGCCTACTGTACGCTGCGACGTCTTTCAACGTCAAGACCCGGCGAAGAAGTAGTCGAGACTGTGCACCAAAGAGATGCCTAGAATAGCAGACAAATATGACACCAACAGGCTTCCAGATGCTCCCGACATTTTCCAGGAAGGGGACTGAAGATTTCAAGACCTTCCTAGCTGACTGTATCAATAGGCTGCAGAGGTATGGAGACAGAGTGGAAGAATGGCCTAACACCATCGGCGCACAACTGTCAGGTGACGTGAGAGATTGGTGGCGATTGACTACACAATACAACATGTCCTGGATGCAGTTCATCACGAAATTCACAGCCCGCTATGCAAGCACCTACAACACGCTCAAACAGCAACTGGCATTATTTACTGAGGAGCAGAAGCAAGGGGGAAACATGGAAACTATTGTAAGCACAAAAATCAACCTCGCTAACTGAAACTACCAACATATAAAACCTGAAGACATGTTGGAGTCGACAGTGGAAACTGTATCGCCTGGCCCTGAGCCCCATAGTGTACAGCGGTTTACGAGGACTACAGTGCACGACTCCGAGCCAAGGCGCAGTTACTACATGGACTCACGGGACTTTTAAAAGTGCCAGGAAGAACAAAGACAGTGCAGAAAACAACATAAACATGCCACACCAAGGTTTGAGCTACCTGGGCAGCTCGTCCGCACACGTATGAAGGAGTGTGCAAGGAGACAACACCACGACCGCTATGAGAAACAGTGGCACAAATGCCACGCCTGCTCAGCCACCGCACACTGTCAACAATGAAGTTCCTCATCAACCACTACGGTGCCACATCTGTCCAGAAGAGCAGAACCACTGGCACAGGTTGTGCCCCAAGAGCTACGGGAAATGCACCAACGCGGTAGGGCCACCACAGGGGCTCCCCTACTCTTCCAGAGTGTCAACACCAGCGGCCCCACCTGAGGTAAACAACCCAACCAACACCTACCTGGGACAAAGTATACTACTGTTGACCATTTATTGAAGGTACTTGTATGTGTTTCAACTGTTGCTCTAATCGACACTGTGGCTTCTCACAATTTTGTCCGCAAAGAACTTGTCAAGCCAACTGACATAGACCATTAACGTAACCGTAGAGCTCACCACTTTAACTGGTACAAGTAACATCACTGGTATTACAAAAATTCTAGTAAAAATAAAGGTTAGGGTAGCTACACAAACCATAAAACTAAATTCCCTGATTTCTCCAGGTTTTCCTTGTCTATAAGATTTTTATTCCCTGACCTATGCCAATGAAATAAAATCACATTTTTCATAAGTTTTATCTAACTGAAGCCTTGTAGACAAACTAATATAAATGTTTATGAACTTACACTCTTGCAGCTATCCATTTAATGAGAGGAATTTTAAGTCATGTAATACATTAACGCACGACATCAGGTGACTGATGACGATATAAAGGTCGGGCAAGGTTTTAGTGTGTCTGTCAGAACATACAATATGACTGGTCTGACAAACCGGACCCCGACCGGTATGTAAGCTGAGGTGTGTGACTTGATGGTACGGCACAAAGTCTGCTGTGGGCTTAACTGTCTTCCGCAACACTGGTTTACCCGGAGTAGACGTAGCTCCTGATTTGGCCGCTGTTACTGCTAGTGCCGGCTGAACTTGTGCCCAGTCCTTGGGCAAAGGTGGTACTGCGGCCGGTGGAGCTGGCAGGAGCCCACGGAGAGCTGCTGGGCTGGAACTACGGGTTCACTATTCCCAGTGGTACACAGAGTTCCTGGCGGAAGTAGACGACAACTGGATGCCGATTGCAGGTGGTCTTGTAGGGAGGCTGAAATAGGGAGCATGGAGGGACTGGGAGGTAAGGCCTATCCAGTTGTCAGGTGGCTTGGGCTCGTTCCTAGGGGGTTAAACTACAAAGGGCAGATGGCACTGGGTTACAGCTCAGGTTAGACTCTGGGGAAGTAGCTGCCTTCCTAGCTTGCCACTTTGCACCACTCCTATGGGTGTATGGCATAAAGGAAGGTACTAAAGTCAGCCACACTAAGGAAGAGCAGATGACCAGGATTCCTAGCTAGGTGTAAAGCCATTTGCCAAGCCAACCAGAGTCGTACCTGATTATACTCCAATTAAATATGCAAACATTTTCATGTTATATGAAATATCAATTCTGTGGCACCCCATAAGCAGCCTATCAAAGACTGGTTTCCAGTTTGAAGTATGCCACAAATACTAATGCGCCAGCTCACCAGCTGGCATTCAGTAAATGTCACTTTCATGCCACCAATTGTAAGAACATCAAACATTTTTGCACAGGAGAATTAAAAGTAATCTAAACATTTTAATGTGTACAAAAATGCCCTGACATCTCCCTGTTTTCCCTGGCTGTTTGAAATTCCCTAACTTTTCCCTTTTTTCTAGGTTTTCCCTGTCTGTAGCCACCCTGGGGATGTAGAAATGTGTGTACCCGGCTTAGTTTCAAGGTATATTGCAAAGATGTAATCTTCGGAGTACCCTGGCTAATAGAACAGCAAGTCATTGTAGAGATCCCTATAGACTGCATTCACTTAGTCAAGCAAGTCAGGCGAATGGCATACAATTTAGGAAGACATGTAGAAGTAAACAATCAACCTGTGACACTCGATTTTGATCATGGCGTCCCAGCCGAGTACTACAGTTAATTTGAGAGCATCTTAAATGAACAGAAAGATGTCTTCGCCCCGTCAGATGTGCTAAAATGTACTAACGTAGCAGAACATGAAATAAAGCTTACTAGTGGTGAACTGCTCTGGATGTCTCCGAATGACTATGTTGTATACCATCTTAAAGTAATCGACCAACAGATAGCAGAGATGATACGCAGCTGCATGATTGAACCCTCAGAAAGCAATTACATTTCCGCTATCAAGCTATTGCCTAAAAAGAATCTAAAATCACACCAAGATAACGCACATATTCCACTCCATAAATTATAATATTATTTACCTTATATTAGACAAGAATAGAATTAGTTTTCCGAGAGAAAGAAATACATAAAGTCTCATTTATATTAAGTTTCATAGCATTATCAGTACACCATTTATCTATTACTGAAATATCATTTTGTAATCTAACACAATCATTGCCATCTTTAATATTGTATTAAATCTTAAAATCATCAGCATAAAGAAGCGCATGTGATTGGCTTATTACACCAAGGATATTGTTTATAAAAATATTAAAGAGTAGCGGTGCTAGTGTGCTACCTTGTGGCATGCCAGATAATACAGACTGAGGAGGTGTTGACATAGATCTCTCAAATTTTACTACAAAAGTTCTATCTGAAAGGTAGTTGGAAAACCAATTACCATATGAACGATTTAGACCAAACATTTGTATTTTATTTCAAAAATAAGATGGTGTTGACAAGTGTCAAAAGCTTTTTGTAGATTGAAATAGATTGTGTCTATTTGATTTCTAGTTGTAACCTCGGAATATAAGTTATGTACAAAATTATATAAATTAGAAGAGGTTGTTTTCCCAATTTGGAAACCATGTTGAAACTCTGGTATCAAATGTTTTGGAAAAAATAAATAAATAAAAAGTGTTTATGAATTACTTTTTCAAAAACTTTAGAAAAGCTAAGTAAAGAAATAGTTATGTAATTAAACACATCAAACTTGTTACCCTTTTTATATATGGGAATAACGACAGCACGTTTCCAGAGATTCGGATAAATACCACTTGACAGGCTCAGATTAAAAATATGGGTAAGAATGGGAGAAAGTATATCCGCAAAACCTTTAATTATGAAATTTGAGATGTTATCATAACCAGTATATTTGCTGCTTTTAAGTTTCTTAATAGCCCAGAGAACAAGACATTGAGTGATAATAGGTGTGTTTATATCTAAACTATTAGTATACGTTGTAGAAGGTAAAATGTTATTGGATAGTGTTTGTACATAACCTTTAGCGAAACTATTTGCGAAAATGTCTGCAAGTAGATTAGATTCCTGAAACATATTATTATCAACTGTTAGAGTTAAATGTTCTTTATAGCCCTTTTCATAATTTTTACATAGTTCCAAAATTTACGTGGATTCTGTTTCAAATTGCTGTTGATTTTGGATAATCAAATGTTCTACGCAGATTTAATTTTTTCCTTTACTAGTTTCCTTAACTCAGAGAAACGAGAATAATTGCATACAGATTTGGTTTTTTCATAAAGTCTATGAAAATGTTCTTTCTTTTTATTACATTAATAATATCCTGAGAAAACCAAATTGGATATTTATTATTAGAATCTTTTACGGTAGGTATAAAAGTATTTTTAATTGATTGTAGATTGAATGTTAAGTATTCAAAAATAGAATTAACATTTTCCATCTGAAAAATAGACAACCAATCTAACCTTTGTAATAATTTCTATAATGATCCAGGTTATAAATTCTAGGTTTATCAAAGAATAAAATAGCAGGACAGTTTAAAGCAGGGTGATATTTATCTTCCTCAACTAATGAATCAATGGATTTATCAACATTTATATAAAAGTTAGAAAATACAAGATCAAATAATTCAGAGTCATGTTTGGAAAAATTAAATTGTTCAAGATTAAGTGAACTCACAGATTGTAACAGGGACTGACCTTTAAGTTTACTATATTAATGCAGAATATTTTGGGTGTGAGAGGTCTTCCATTCAATTCCCGAAACTTTAAAATTGCCTACAATAATTAATTGCTGAGAATAGTTATTTAATTTAGCTTCTAAAAAGGTCAAATAATTTGTATATTTATCAACAGATAATTGTGGAGGAAGACAAATATCCCCAATTGATGTTATTGCTTGTAATTTCTACCCAAATTGATTCCATTATATCATAACAGATTAAAATTTTGTACACACTGCGAAAAACACAATTGATTGACAGATGTTAAAACACTGCAGCCTCTAGTGAGGAGTGTGGTATTGGAATCGCGGTCTTTACGCAAAACATTATAATAATCAGGGAAGTAATGGGAATTTACATTAAAATTATTAAACCAAGTTTCGGTTAAACAAATTTCAGAAAATTTAGTACTAATAATATTTTGCTTTGGTTCTCAGCCCCCGAACATCTTGATTACATAGCTCAAAGGCTAAAAGACATCTACTGCAGATAATAACACCTCAGATTACCTATACATCGTTTAAGATGATTCTACAACGGCTCCTCCAGCCACTTCAACAGTTAAATCTGCATTGGAAGTTTTAGGTTCACTGTCTGAGCTAAAAATCGGTTCGTTTTGCAGTCTGATGTAAAATGTAATATGTACGATCAAAGTTGGACTCTGCCACTGCTACATAAAAAGATTAATAGGAGTTGAATCTTGTTTGAGTTTGACCACCTTTAAATTCAAAACTTTAATTTCTTGATTAATGTATGTTATCTCGTTTTCTTGCACTTCAGTAGCAAAACGGGGAAAAAAAAAAGATAATAATAATAATTATTATTATATTTCCGACACCCGCCATTGGGCTAATGCCCGGTGGCAAGCTATCTCATCTCTCTCCTAACTAACCAAGCTCCTCTTCCACACCCTTCCTAAACTTGACGCTGGCTAAGAGCCAGCCACAGACAGCCCATGATGGGACTCACCACTAACAGTACATGTAGGTACAGACGTGAACGCATCCCGCTACAAGTACGGACTTTCCCAAAATAGAATAAAGTGTTTCAGTGTACTATATATTTCTTTCCAGAGTAAAATGTGTTTAAAAAGTGTAACATGTCTTATTTCAGGGTCTTGTGTATGTAATATTGTTATTTCAAATTCAAAGAGCACGCAGCGCTAAAGAGAAAGACAATAGTATTTCAGGCGAAAATGCCTTCAAAAGACAATTTAATAATTACCAGAAAATATAACTTTGAATTCTGTCTGTAAAATTGATTAATAATTTTTTTGCATCATTTCAATTTGCAATATAATATTTTACTCGGCGTGCATAGCACTTCCGCTTACATGAATAATCAATATTAATTATAGTATGTAATACTTATTTTCAACAACCATATCTGCTGCAATTACTTGACAGCATTTATCAACTAATTGCGGTTTGAGTAAGATGCAAGTGTTTTGTCTCATAGTGGGTGTTTTAGAATAACTTTCATGTTTCTTAGTCTAAAATGTAACAATGTATATCACAGTTGATTTCAACACTCCAAGAACACCACCACGTGCGTGCAGATTCCAAAAACAGGAGTGGAAATTCCACTGTCTGCCTCAAGACACCTGCACACACATTCGGTTGCCTGTCACCACTAAAGTCACGTTCACTCCAAAACATTAATAAATTCTCGTGCTCGCGTTCAAAATCAGAATTGCAGTCTCTATGGTCAAGTGGGGTAAGTGTGGTCGCAAACTATAACGTTTATTATTATTGCTCTTGTAGGAACCGTTCTTGAATAATACCGGGTCATTCCATGTGAATTCATCCAGGGGCTGAAGCGCACCATTCTTGATTTTGATAAAAATTTGTTCCCATGTTACTCTATCCTCGAGGTGAAAGAAAAACAATAATTTAGATTGTTACAGATAACTGGATGATGGCAGCCATTTTTCATACATGCTGCAAGCAAATCTCACAGATTTCAGAGGTTTACGCAACCACCTATAACTTTTTTAATAAGTTGCCTATTGTGGAGTTTTTGGTGTCATTTGAAAGCTTACATAAGATACTATTACACTGCATATTTATATTACAAAATACATTTAGTATTATCAAGATGGCGGTCATCTACTTTCCACATTCAGATGACTGTTTTACCCTACTTTATACCCCACCCTGATTCACCAAAAATGCATTTAGGGATCTGATCTATTTTGTATTTAGTGTCTACATGTAGAACAGTGTGCAACATCAAAGTTATCTGGGTTGAAGACTTCATTCCTAGGAAAAAAAAGTCTCCAACAATAATTCTTAAGAATAGAGGTTTTTCTTAAGAAAAAAATATCAGAAAGTGGTATAATTCCACTCTACTAATTACACAGAACACGAATTTACTAGGGGCATCAACAATTGACCAATACAAACCCCAAAAACTATGGTGGGGAGGGCTATGAAGATCTCGGAAATTGTGGGTTAAAATGGGTGAAAAATGTGTAAATAATGTAATGTTTATTCATGAAAATATGTTAAATTGCAAAACACACACACATTATTTCTCAGTGCAAATAGACTATACAAGAAAATTACTTATGGGGAAACTCCAAGCTTTGTTGATGCGTGACACTTTGCGTCACCACCTAAGAAAAATTGCAGGAGCACCTTGTATCACAGTTTTGGGGATTTACTCCCCTGCTGGTGCTGGGACTCAGTGCATCATGTTTGACTACATTTGTACAGTAATTTTCCTTGCAAGGGGGCTACACTTGAAAATCTTTTGTGGGGACACTCCAAGCTTCGCTGATGTGTGACATTTTGCGTCATCACCTACAAAAAATTGCTGGTGCATCTTTAATCACTGTTTTGGGGATTTCCTCCCCTGCTGGTGCTGGGACTCTGGCTTGGCGCATAATGTTTGGCTACACTTGTACAGTATTTTTGAAATTTAACATATATTTGTGAATAAAATTATATTATGTACATATGTTTCACTCCTTTTACCCGATAATTCCCCTGATCTTCACAGTCCTCCCTACCTTCATTTTTGGGGTTTCTATTGGTCAATGTTGATGTCCCTAGTAAATTTGTGTACCGTGTAACTAGTATAGTGGAATTATACCACTTGCCGAGATTATTTTATTTTTGCAAAAAAAAAAAAAAAAAAGCCCCCATTCTTAAAAAATTATCTAAATAATTACGTTACTCACCCAATACATAGTACTACATTGCATACACTACACAATGTGCGCCGCCGCATAGATATACCCTGTAAATGATGTTTTCCCCATTAAATATTTGTTTCACATTTTATTTTTTTTACAGAAAACTATTTGAAGCCCCTCCTAAATTCCTAGTAAATATGATTACCAATAATCATATCTAACATATCCAGGTATTATTTTTCCTATTTTCGAAAAACCCCTATTCTTAAGAATTACAGTTCAATTTTCTTACGGTATTGTCCATGCCGGCCAATCACGTAAAGGCATTTTTCAACTACAAAAGTTGGCGCAAAGTGAAATCACAGGAAAATGTGTATAAAATGGACTAAGTAATTTTCAAATATTTATTTCTTTGATCTTAACTATCTATGCTGCGTATACAAGTAAGAGGAGAGCACAGATGTTTTGTGGTGACACGAGTTAAGTTAGCATTAATGTTTTGTGTAGAAGCTTTGCATGAATTACGACAGATTGATGGTTATTATAAAAATGAATGTATGCAAACTTCTGTAATTAAAAAAAAAAAAACTACTATTTAGGAGAAAAAATCTAGCACAAATGAATTTGCTTTCATCGTATACATATTAGTTTAGTATTGTAAATACATTTAGTTTAGTCAACACATATTAAATACCCACATAATATGCACAATCTGTATTTATTTTCTTCTAGTTTTTGACTGGTCACACAAGGTTTTCTTGCTACAGTTGTGGCAGCATTTTGTATGCTGACTATAGGAACAGTATAGTTATTTCATTACAGGGATGCTACGATAATTGTAGGCTAGCACAGCCTTAATATGAATATGCAGATAATACCACCACACTGAATTTACTGTATGCTAAAAAAAGATAAAATTATGATTATCATGAAAGCTACTGAATAGAACAGCACGAATGCAATGAAAATGAGGAAATACATTAAATTTTTATAAAAAGGCATGGACAACATTTTTTTTTTTAAATATGGTATGCATTGCCCTCATTTTGTTTCTCTCAGCAAAGTGTTTCATGTAAATAATGACAATTTATATATTATGTCTATTTATACTAAAAAATACACACTGTGCACTTACAATTAATTACCAAAATGTTATTTAAGATAGGCTATTAGAACTAATATGCTCAAATGAAATCTTAACCCTTAAGTGCCATGGTGGGGTCATAATCGACCCCACGCGCAATTAGTTTGGCAATAGCCCGATAGGATTGTACCACTGGTGTGCTGCCAGGCCATGTAATCTCAGTATCCACCTAGACACATGACTGACAGGTGGTCAGAGTTGTGTGTTTATTCGTTCGGTTGCTGGTGGACTGTGGGGTCAGCTCTGACCCCACCATGGTGTGTGAGTTGTACATCTTTTTAATCCATTATTTTAATTTTTTATCATTAGTGACAAATATTTTATATTTAGAACTGTGTGAAACGGGAAGTGACTTTTCAATATTATTTGACAAGTTATTGTGTTCGATATGTCTAGTAAGCCTAAAAATCTCGACGAAATGGACAGTGTGTCTGATGATGAAGGTTTGCAAGTATCTGATGCATCAACAGAAAACAGTGACCGTCAAACAGATTCAGAAATATCTGTTTCTAGCTCACGGAACCAAGATGAATCATCTACAGATAACGACCCACAGTTTCTAAATAACGAAAATGTGTTGCTTGGCAAAAACAACTACAAATGGTCAAAGATTCCTCCAGCTACAAAGCGTACACGTGCTTGTGCTCATAACCTTGTCGCTAAACTTCCAGGTTTGACAGGTGATGCAAGAGTACACAACCCAAAGACGCCTAGCGAGTCGTGGAGATTTTTAATTGATAAGGAAATTATTGAATGTGTTTTACATAACACCAACGAAAAAATTACAATACTTGCTTCAAAGTCTGGTTCCAAAAATTTAGACTACCAATACACACAGCATTCCGATATTGCTGAATTAGGAGCATTCTTTGGCTTGCTTTATTTGGCTGGAGTTTTCAAGTTCAACCATGAAGATACACGTTCTCTGTTTGCCATGGATGGAATTGGTCATTATATATTCAGGGCTACAACGAGCAAAAACTGATTTCTTTTCCTGCTAGCTGCATTACGATTTGATGACGCAAGTACAAGAGACTTGCAGGCATTTCGCAAGTTTTCAATAAACTAGTAACAAACAGCCAAATTACACATGTGGCCAATACACGACAATAGATGAGATGCTAGTGCCATTTAGAGGAAGATGCAAGTTTCATATCTACATGTGAAGTAAACCTGCAAAATATGGACTGAAAGTGCTCATTTTGTGTTATGCTCGAACCCACTACTTAGTAAAGGGCTTTATTTATAGCGGGAAAACGACGGAACCAAATCCAAATAAATTGTCTGTTCCTACTTTGACTGTGTTATCTCTGATTGAAGCCACTGTCAACAGAAATCGCAACATCACTGCTGACAATTGCTTTTCATCAATAGAACTTGTAAAGGGCTTACCTATCTTGGTACTGTGAGAAAAAATATGAGAGAGATTCCCCCTACATTCTTGCTCAAATAAGACAGGCCACTTCATTCAACAGAATTCGAATTCACTAAAGACAAAACCCTTTTGTCTTCCGTTCCAAAAAAGAACCATGCAGTTGTTCTTATTTCCTCCACGCATCACAAAAATCACTTCTGGATAGTTCTGATAAGAAACCAGAAATAATTGATTTCTATAACATGACAAAAGCTGGTGCAGATGCGCTGGATCAAAAGTGTGCTACGTATACAGTTGGATGCCATACAAGAAGATGAACATTGGCAATTTGGTTTGCAATTATGGATATTGCTGAGTAAATGCCCATGTAGTTCTTGGTGACACTAAATATAGTCACAACACATCGCGACTTCTTAGTATCCTGGGAAAATATCTCGCATCCATATCTGCCATCAAAAACCTACCGAGAGAGCTGCATGCAACTATTTCAAGAATAACTGGTACTGCAACAGATGAACAGTTGTCTATTCCCGAAAACCCTTCAAAAAGACGTAGATGCCATGTCTATCCTCGGACTAAGGATCATAAGCATTCAACCTACTGTACCCAGTGTTGCAGAGAAGTTTGCAAATCCCATAGTGTTCAGAACATCACATGTGATGATTGTGCTGACAGCTGAGTTAAGATGTAGTTTTTTTGGAAGTCTTCAAAATAACTTTATAGTTTTGGGAACTTTAAAATTATTCTGTTAATTTTTTATTTTAGTTTGCTTAAATCAGGCATTTAGGAACTTAGAACTGTTGGAAAGTGAACATTTGTGGGCCCCAATTTGAAGATACAAATTTTTTTTGTGTTAATTGTACATTTTCTAATTTAACGATTAAAATCTTTGAATAAAAATGTTGTAAAATTTTGTAAAAATTTGAAAAACTCTAAAATTGGTTAATTACGAGTGTAAGGAACCACAAAAGAAAAATTGTGCTTCAAAAATTTACATTGAATGTATTTTTTTTCTATTTTAATTAGTAGGGTTATATATGACCCCACCATATATGTGTAACAAATTTCCACCATGGTACTTAAGGGTTAAACACACACATTTATTTACCAGTAACACACATGCCAAAAGAATATTTTATTCTCACCGTTAACAGGAAAACAAAACACTGGAGTCAAACGAACGTTTACCCGTCACGAACACGGGACACTATCGTCGCACCGTCTTTGGGGACATTTGCGTTATTTCATACTTAAGTGCCTCGGAACTTCCCAATCAAGTTCACATTAACGCCAGGAGTGGACGTTTTGGGACCTACACCACAATATTTTTTGTTAACCTCAAAACATAAACGCATGAAATCGTTTTAGCGGTCTCCTATAAAGCATAAACGCTAAATACGTTCAGTTATATACAAAAAGTACACTACGCAAATGTTTTTCACATTAAAAATTACAAAGTTTACATTTACCTAAACCAAAAACAAACTTTTCACACTAAGAACTTGAAATTTACCTGGTTATTATTGTCTAATGTAACAGATGTTTCAAATTAGAAGTCATTAACCTAACTTACGATTCATAATAATAAGTTAAATTTAACACTGCCTTATTATATGGAAATCATATACACGACCCAACCCTAATAAAAAAATTCTTCCTACTTCATTTTATCCAACTTTACAAAATGCAACTAGGACTATGGGCTAAATCGAAAGAAATAATACGTATTTTCGATTGTTGCAGTTCAATCGAATTATCGATTTTGTCTGTGGTATTATAACGAATCATTCTGTTTGAAGTTTTCCTTCCTGACAACAGATAGTACTAGCTGTACTACATATTTACGTAATTTTTGAAGTCATCAGCAAAAACAAAAACAAAAATTAAACATTTTCTCCTGCAATTTTTGTTTAATCACAGATTATGTCGATTATTGTACTTAGGGAAACCAATATTTCATCCAACATTCTCTTTGTTAAATGAAGAATGATTCACTTCACTCATGCGAATATGCTCATTCGTTTAACTGTACTTGAACATGAGCATCAACGAGTTCTCCTATGGCTGCTTACACCTCCTCAGTCTTCTTGTCCATTTAGTGCACTCGGGGGTCGACACGAACGACTGCGAGTACGATAGTGTAGATCGACAAGAACGCCACTTTACACCACCTCGCCGACAGGTACTGAGTGACTCAAGCGGCCGCCTTGAATAATTTGTTCCAAGAGGTAACTCTGGATAAATTACCAAACGATCCAGAACGGTGTCCCCACGAAAGCCACAGCAATCAGGCACACCATCAGTTGGGTGAACCATCGGATCTTTTCGTGCTTCGATACCCGATGCCTGTCCAATTTGCATGCCGTCGACTGGCCTGCTGGCCTTCTCTACAGTACTACATAGCCCCAAGTGGTTTTAATTAATAGGGAATATTTTCTCCTTAATAAACTCACTCTTTGTTTCGTGTTATTTACTAAAGCCAGTTTATTTCATTTGTATTCAGCACAATCGAGCATGGCATACCACACCCCTTTCAAGGGATGGACTCCCCTAGCATCATAATATGCCAAAACTGCCATTTACTTTAAACAACTCACTGGCATTTTAAAGGGCTCCACTAGAGATGAAGTAAATTAACAAAGTGCCACTATTCGAGCTATCTTTGTAATTAGAACAAAGTCATTGTTTAAAAAGGGCCGATATGTTTCATTCACCTGCTAACTGCCAACACTGCCATATTTCCTCTAATATATTCCTTGAAGTATGGTGGCATTCCTGTGACATCACATTCTCAAGTTTAAATCATGCTTTTAGACGCACGGCGTTGTCACCAATATGTTTAGAATTAATAAGTAGCAAAGTACAAATTCACAATTTAAGTTTATATGTTAATTTTGTGTAAATTTAAAAATTCAAAATGATTTCTGACTTCGGTCTCGGCCATCTTCCAAACGGACCGACGCCATTCTCACTGTCTGACCTCAATACTGGAAGAAGATGGCTGCTCGGAACTTCCACAAGATGCCTTCGGCACTTTCACCACTTAGCTGAAACCATGTAGAATACCAATAATGGAAACTTTATGTGATAGTAGTATATGGGAAGGTTGAGGACAATCCAATTTTTTCTTAAAATTCCATGAATTTTTAAGGAAATTCTAGATAAAAATAAGTAATTTTTAGTTTATATTCGAAGCTCTAATAAATTTATAAAATTGTCATCTACTTTCTCAAGTGCGTGTAACATTTCGTGCCACTTTAAAAAAAGTTTGAGCTAAAATCAAGCATCTTTAAGCCAAATCTGCAAACTAAATCGAGTAAATTTTAAGCTAAAAAACTCTTTTAGATTTAACACTATACTTTTAAAACATTAAACAATTTAACTATATGCCTATAACTTTGTATTAATCTAGCGAATCATTTTGATGTAAAATCATTTAATTAAGCCATTTATTATTCTAAATATTTATATAGCTTCAGTAATCCTTTCTTTCAAATAATTATAAGTTAGATTCCTTTGACTAATTAGAACAACATTACAAATAGTGTTTGTTTCAGTAGCATTATCAAAATCTACACAAATATTTATATTTGTATTGTCTTTAACTACAGTTGTTTTTCTATATAAACAATCAATTACATATAATGGTCTTCGACCCCAAAATGAATAATAATTGGCATCTCCATCATAGCTCATTGTTGGTTTATAATATAGTTCATTATATATATATATATATATAATATATATATATATATATATATATATATATATATATATATATATATATATATATATATATATATTCTAGTTTTGATTTTGAATTTCTAACATAATTATAAGTACGAAATTGTTTATGGCAAAGACCATTTTCAATATGTAGATTACAATTTTCTTTTGGAAAAATTTTATTTTTTGCATTTTTAATATAAATGTTTCTTACATTACAGTGATAAATAATAGAAGCATGTTTATGCTGTGCAGCTAGATTTTTCCTATTATATTGAAAACCTACAATCACAAAATCAGGCATATCAAATCAGAAATTTTTAAAGAGATCTTTTATATCAAAGTTAAAAACAATTCATCCAACAGGAACTTCTTTTTATAAAAATTGCTAATAATTAAAACTATTAGATATTTTGGAATATATGTATATTTTTTATTTAATTGCAATGCCTGTGTTAGTTTCACATTCAACAACAAGCCACAAAATGTATAGTTTTTGAATAATAATTTTACCTGGATCAGGATGAGATTTCTGAACTTTATTTTCTGCATGAAATCTTTAACATGGGGTCATGTGGTCAGCTGAGGATTGAGGTTAGGTAAGAGGAGTGGTAAATAGAAAATGTTTAAAATGGAAGTTAAAGATTTTTGTTACTCGAGGTGTCAGATATTATTCTCCACAATAATGCCAGTGATGTCGGTAGAGCTGATTCGTTCTCCTCAGGGTCGTTCGGCCAATGACCATGGTGTAATCCCCGCAGGGATTGGAAGTACTCCTCTGAAAATTATTATATGCTCTTGCCTGCAGCGCTGTGGGATATCAGGACACCCCACATGCCCATACGACAATTTACTTATGTTGCTGTTACATGTGATCATTAAAAAACACTCATTGCGCTGTCTTTATGCTTATGGTAAAATTGCTGGGAGAAGGTCACATACATTAAACACCTTGCAGCTACTTGAAATAAATACTAGCAGTATTTTGCATCCTTGCGTAATTTATTCGGTATCACACTACACACCTCAGTTGAGGTAACATACACTTGCTTGCTCAGCCAGACCTATCAGCATGCGTTAAACAGAATAAAAGACACATTGTCACAATGTTTTAAGTTGAGCGAATAAAATCCACACAGGTGATGCAAGCACTGGGTGGTACGAGGGGTGGAGTCTCGGCGCCAAGTTAAACAATGGTTCAAGTTAATTACAAAGTCTATTTCTGAAGAAATGAGTATGCAAAATGTTGCTGGCAGCCAAGTGCACATAGCATAAGTCACGACGTAATGTGCTGCACCCCTCGCAAGATGGACTATGACTGACTTGGAAAATGTGGCATGCTGGCCAGCTTGGCAGGCTAGTACACCGCGTGAACTACTTTCTAAACATCACTCTTGCATGAAAAACACTTTGTACTTGCCTTTGGAGATTCCCACAAATTTTTAAAAATAACTCTTGTACAACAAAAGAACATGCATGCATAATAACACTATGATATGAGGTGAGGATGGTTACACGTGAGAATGAAAAATATGGTACATAGAGAAAAACACTTCAAGATAATATACTAGGGCATTATTCATTTAATTGGAGTGTTTATGTGTACATGTGTCGTTGCGTAACACGTGCCTTGCCATTAAGGTCTTTAGAAACACAAAACGTGAAATGTGGTACCTTCTTTCATATCACTATGCTCGGGCGCTCACTGCACTTGCGTTGCTCCTGTGGCACTACCATTTCGCTGCACTTGTGCTGCCTGCAGCATAGTGTGTGCACACTTCCTGCGTTGCTTGGAATCCTTGCTGATTTGGTGTGGCAAGCAAACTGACTTCAGGGAGGGGGTACGTGGCACGCGTCAAGTTTCATAAAGATATAAACAATTGTTATCAGATGAATTGCGAATAAAAGTAATTTTATTGCCACCCTTCCAATAAATTTTGTTGTTATCACGAACAAAACCAGACAAATATATCAGTGGATAGATTATTTCATTTGTTTTATGTAGACCAATATATTTTTTTCGATATTTATTATCAATGTCAGTAAATGCTATCTAATTTTGTTCACTTGTATATATTAACAAAATATTCATTATTGTTAATGTCATTCCTGTATTATCAACAGCTTCAATAATATTTCCATGTTTTGGGATTTCTACTCTAAAACATCAATATTACCCAATTCTTCATATTTTGTCTCATCACAATTTTTATGTTTTTTAGTTATCCATATTGTTCATAAACACAAGCATCATATTGAAAAGAAAAACCATCACCTATTGGAATAACAAATTCAATTCTATAACTGTATTAATTTTAATTTTCATTAGTTGTATCATTTTGAGGAAAAGTATGTCTTTCTAAACATTCAATGCTCTATAACTTATTTAAAAAGAAAAAATATTAATAATAATGTTAATTTTAATACCCCAATCAAATATTCATTTTGTAAACATAGTTGATGCAAAAGCTGCAGAAGCCATTTTTTCACCAATCTGAGTATTTTTATCTGGCTTAATTTCTTTTTTTTTTTTTTTGTACAATTTTGTCATCTTTATGTCATTAAATCTTTATGATATCTATAAGCAGTATCGTGATGTTTACAAGTTTCATCTAATTTAATTATTCAAATGTCCTTTTCCAATCTTTTGTTTAATTTTGTAAGTGGTCCAAAATAATTATAGCCCAGCAAATGCATTTCAGGCAAATTGAATTGTTTAAAGTCCAATTTATTATTCTCGACCATGATGTCCTGAACTCCAATAATAATGTGGAATTACATTTAAAACTCTGATAAGGTATGGGATTCCTTTTGGATTACAAATAACAAATTTTGAAAATTTATTCTTTAACATATACATATTACTTACTTTTTGTTGCAATAATTGTTATTTTCAACATTTTCTTCACCATGAATAACTAATAATCTATCTCTCGATTTTCTAACATCGCCCATCCGAATGTATCATTTTGGTAAAATATTGTAATTTTGTTACGCCTTTTTCAGACCTAGAATTTTTTGGAGAAATTATTATTTCCGGCATGTTTGGCATTGATCTTGGTTGTGACTCTTTATATAGTTATCTTAAATAGTTTTAATTATATTTATGTATTTCCAACTTTTTTCGAGTATATTTTCTTTTTTGGAATGGATATTTGGAATACAGAATTGGTTGATAAAATAATTTCTGTGTAATTTTCATAGTCATTATCAGCGAATTTATCATCAAAATCATCTCCATTTCCTTTTGTTAACAAATTAGAAAGCCCTTCTGTTAATTCATATTCTTTATCATTAACAAATGTTTTATCATTATCTATCATTCCTTTTCATCTCCAATGTAAAATTATACGGAACTCCACATAAACCGTACATTGTACTAATAACATTAATTTTTCAGCAATTTCTTTTGCGAGTTTTATTATAGAATCTTCCAATTATTCCCATTTGTTCTTCCAAATTAGGAGATTTTTGTAATGAAAATAATTATCTTTCAATTGATATTTCTTCTGGTGTTGGTGGATAATTTAAATATTTTGCTTCTACTGGAGCTAGTGCCATTATAAAAAAAAAAATTTAAGCTTAAGCTGGAAGAGCTAGTGCAATATTTTAATCTGTTCAGCAAACAAAATATTAATAAAAAATAATTAGAAGTACAACAGTGACATAATTTTGCAATTGAAAATAAATTAAGAAGTGGTTTAGTTGTAAAAAAAAAAAGGGGGACGACCAAAAAATTTGAATATATAACCATTATCTAATTTCGATATTAAAAAATATGTAAACATACTAAATATTAGAAATTTCATAAAAGTTTATATGATTAATGAATTACCACAAAGAATGCACAAAAATGAATGTGCTGTGATTAATTTTGACATTTCATCAAATGCAGGTACTCATTGGGTTAGTTAATTTAAAGAACATAATGATATTTACTATTTTGATTCATTTTGTGGATATTTTCCTAATAATTTAATTAATTACTTGAAAAACAGAAATGTTTATTACAATAATAATAGAATTCATAATTTTAATTCAGTTATATGTGGAAATCTATGTTTAAATGTATTTCTTTTTTCGAGAAATTTGAAGTTTAATGGTATAATATATTTATTTTTAAATGAGAGATATCTTTGGAGAACCATTAATCAAATATTTATATGAAAACTTCGACACTTTTACTGAAAATTTTAATAAGAGTTTAAAACTTTTAATGAAAATTTTAACACTTTTCTGAAAAGTTTGGCACTTTTTATGAAAATTTAATAACATATGTAGATTAAAACTATGCTACTGTTGTATCTGATTTTTAAAAAAATATGTAGATACAAAATAAAAAACTATTGTTTCTGATTTTAAAAATTTCTATATTCAAAATATAATATTATTGTTTGTGCTTTACAGGATGAAATAAGTAAAGTTTTTATTTATACAAAATATTATGCTTCTATTTAAAATCGTAGAATTAATAATATGGTTTTCCTATGGATGGAAAATATGCAGTCAATAAAATACTTTTTGATAATTAAATAAGTGATAAGCTACAAAAATTTAAACAAAACTGTTTTGAATTATTGTAATACACTTGTTAACTTGAAATTTGAAAAATGCAATGAAGAAAAATCTCACATATTTTATTTACCAGCATAGTGGAATTAAAAAAATAATATTTTCACTTAGATAATAATCTCATTTTATTTAATTTATTGATGGGTTGCACTGTTTATAAAATAAATACTACTAATTTAATTTTAATTGGATTATATTATATGTGTTATTAAGGGCTGTAATAAAATAGATTACAGTAAACCTTTTGATGTTAAGAGAGGAGATATTTTAATTTTTAATTTAATGAAAAAAATCAAATCTGAATATCATGATGAATTGATGGCTACAATAGGAATATTCGTGAAATATAAAGAATAAATATAAGGAATAAATACATTTAATTCTATTAAATGGAGAATATATAAACTTAAATTGCAAGAAAGTTACTAAAAACAGAAATATTTAAAATGAAAATAAGGAAAATGGACTATTAGTTCAGAAAAGTATATGTTCTATATGTAATTATAATAAATCAACATTTAAAAAAATTTGCCAAATGTAAGAGAAGGAATAATCAATTAATTATATACAAACAAGAAAAAAATTTCCAAGAAGAAAAGTAATAAAATGTAGAATTGATTATGTATCGCAAATTTATCTTGTTGAAAAGTAATTTAAAATTTATATCACTTATAAATAATGTATATAAATATATAATGACAATTATTGATTTTTTCCAAATATGCATTTAAAATAAAACAGCTTAAAATGTAGTAAATAGTTTAGAATGTATATTGATCAAAAGAAAATCGCATAATTTACAAAATGATAATGGTCCTGAATTTTATAATAAAACAATTAAAACACTTACTCAAAAATATAATATCAAACCATTATTCTACATTTAGTGAATTGAAAGCTATTGTTGTAGAAATACTTAATTGCATATTGTAAATTAAAATGTGGAAAAAATTGGCTTTGAATGGTAATTATATATGGATAAAAAAAATTTAAAAAGATTTATTAAATAAATACAACAATAAAAAACATAGGACTATTGGTAAAAAATCTTTTGAAGTTAATAATAAAAATTAAAAAAAATTACATCAAATATATATGTTTACTAAACCAAAATACAAAGATGGCAGTGTTGTTCATTTTAGCAAAACTATGCGAATTTTTGAAAACGTATATATACTCCAAATTGGACGACAGAATTACATACTATTTTAAAAGTTTTAATTCTGATATAACTACTTATAAATTAAAATATATCAATAGAGAAGACATAAAAGGTATCTTTTATTAATACAAAATAATGAAAACTAACTATCCCAATGAATATTTGATTGAAATAAATCTTAAAAACTAAATAAAATAAATTTTATGTAAACTGGTTAGGTTTTGATAATTTTAACAACTCGTGTATTAATAAAACAGTTGATTTTTGAATTTTAAATATTTACATGTTATTATTTATTTCAATTGCAACACATTTAATGTTTTAAAACACATTCAAAGTTAATAAAAACACATTAAAACGTTCCTAAAACATATTCAACATCACATTCAACATATACTTTTATATCCATAAGTCATTTTTTTTTACATTCACAAATATGTTTAAAATAGGTTGACCATTTAGGTTGCATATATGTGAAATGTTTTTAAAAATAATAAAGTATTTAATTTTATTTCTTTATTTCCCATCTTTCATTTTTCTACTCAAATGGAATCTTATAAAACCAAATTCTTCTTCCCAACATTTTGCGAAATTTCTTAAAAATTTTCATAAGTAATGTCAACACCAACAAAATAATTAAAATTATAGTTTAAATTAGTATCATCTTGTTTAAATATATATATAAATTAGTATTATCTCTCACCAATGAAGAATTTTCGAAAAAGTTTCACATAAATTAAATGCATCTATATTTTTAAGCCTTTCTCTAATGCACAATAAATAGGATGTTAAGGGGGTGGGGATATTCTCAAATAAATCTTATTATCAAAAACCTACTACCTAGAGACTCCAAAATTAAAAAGTATTAAACAGGAGAAAACAGTTCGAGGCCATGAATGGTGTAAATTCTGAACAATAATGCTGACAACAAAAACATAACATCATTCACCCTACCTAAGAGTGAAAGGGTTGCCTCCACCACCTGTCTTGGACAGGACTAATTCACCAGTTCTGGTTGCTCAATAGAAAATAAACAGTCAAATCTCAAAGTTCTTCGTTTTCTTACTAAACAGTTTATTTTCTCTGAAAGTTTTGAGCAAAGTTCATAACTAAACCATAAGGGAAAAAATTTTTAAACGTATATAAGGGAGGGAAGGGAGCAGCAACAAAAACAACTAGCTAGATTCGAGATGTAAGGAAGAAACACGATCGAGATGTGTTATCAGGTTCCATAAAGGGCTGAGTTCAACCTGTGCCAGGTCACTAACACTTCTCTTACCTTAATAATTATTAGTAAATACCCTTAAATTTATAAGATCCTTCATAAAATAATCGTCTTCCATATATTGGTGAGAGAGAGAGAGGGTCAGATAACAAAGAACACTAGGTTTGGTTAAATTTCAACAACAGAGGTTTTTTTTTTTTTTTAATAATAATTAATAAATATTAACAGTATATAAAATTTGTTTCATTAAAAAAAGATTGTTAGAACAATAAAAAATGTTCTATATAAGAAACAACAGTGACACAACACAAATAATAACTAAAATTAGGAACTTTTACAAAGAAAAGAATTGTGAGTATCATAGAAATATCTCTTACAGCACAAGTATAAAAACACTGATTAAATTTAAATTTAAGCTTGATACTTAAAAGAATTTATTGTATGTAACACATGAAATAAACTACAAATATCCTATTTAATTGCTGAGTTAGACCGCCATGAGTTATTATAAGAGCCAAAGAATGAAAATTAACTTAGTATTACAAAATTAATGCCGGTTGGCCAGGTTCAATTAATTTTTTTTTTAAAGAAAATTCTTAGAAAATAGTAATTCTTAGCGTAATTACTCCTACAAAATATAGATAAGACAAAGCAAAATAAAATATAAAAGTTTCTTTCACATTGGCTAGTAGGCCTCTTATAACAGTAAGAGTTACAGTAGTCTTTGTAGGTTACAGTAACCTGCAATGCACAGTAAAGTTATGTTTGCTTCTGTTTGCAAATTTTCCTTTGTTTTTTAGTTTATTTATTTATTGAAACATACAATCATTCTGCAGTTTTCTACTCGTTTTTAACTTTAAAGGCACATACTGTCGATACACAGGAAAAAGTCTTCAATAAATCATATAAATGCTGTTTACTTCTCTTATCTTACTATCAACTTGTTTTTAACTTATTCCTGTTGGGATTGGCCTGAATCTTTATTATCAAACAAGAAAAAGTGCGACATTGGTATTAAAATTAAATAAATAGCAATCAAACATAAACATTTACATAGGTCGAGAGCTTATTGCTTTGAAAAGCTACAGTCATTATTCATTTGTCACTGGCAATAATAAAACAGAGTACTAAAGTCTTAAATGTTAATCCCTTATGTCATCCTCGAAATAGCCATCAACAACAAAGCACTTGAACTCTGAATACTTTCTTAACCTTCAAATACCGCAGTTAAAATTAAGTCTTATATTACTTAGGTCATTTCAGTTGAAAATCTAGAAGAAAGATGCTATGGCTCATTAGCTTCCATAATTGTTCCTCATTCTATCCCTTTTCACTTATGACTACGAAAGTTACTCTTAACCAAATACCTTAGAAGATGGCTGTTATGATTTCTCTCTCTCTCTCTTTCTCTCTCTCTCTCTCTACCTGTGTCGGATCTTGAACTACTCGAATATTTTAATCTTACAAAGTACTACAATTTAAAGGATAGGCCGGAACACTTTTCCTGCGAAGCAGGGAAAAATGCTCCGACCCAGCAAAGCAAACAAAGTTAGAAAAATCCTTATCACCTTCTGGCAGCCTCCTCCGGACCGGACTCCCAAAAACACCTCCTCATGCTCCGATGGCTAAGCTCCTACACACATGGCACACCTGGCCTCGCCTGACATCATGGCTCGTGATCCCTGGCCTTCTGCCACTCACAGTCTTCTGTGCCCACATGCCATCTCTCACAAACACACAATTAGTCTGAAGTGCACTCCCTCTTCCCCTGAGGGGCCTACACTTGGTCTGCTAAACGCAGCATGAATTTCTCTCCCATTCCCTACTTCAGCTCACAAGCTTATAGCTATCTACACGAAAAAGTTTTTCGTCAGGTTGACTCTGCGAATCTACAGGCACACGTGCACCACAATAACAGGCAAACAGTGATGGTACTTGTCTGAAACTGTAATTAAGGAAAACATGTGCAGCTGTCGCTAGTACAAAGAGTTCAGAAGCCGATTTCAGCATGAAGTTGCAAAACACATACAGAAAAACTAATCTGTTTCTTCTACACGTTCAAAATTAATTCTAATGAAATAGAAGTGAACGGCCTAATACCCTAACCAAAAAAAAAAAAAATTAAAATTTGAAATCAGCCAGACAAAGTGAATTTTTAAAAGACCTTGATACGAAAAATTGAAAAAATAAATAAAGGACTTTTCTGATAAAAATATCGAGGCGTCAGTCTATAATACAAAAAAAAAAAAATTAAAAATATTACTAGAGGCTAAGAATCTAAACAAAACATTTCAACCTTGTTGTGGTTAAATAGGGTGAGGTGAAGGGGGGAATAAATATCTGAATACAATTACAGAAAATGCCTTTTCTAAAAGTTATATCCAAAAACCTGAATAATAAAAATAAAATCCTTACCGAAAAACTACAAAGGGATATTTGTGTCCAAAAAAAAAAAGAACTATTTCTATTTTCTTCACCACTCAACCACATAACCTAAAATCTCAACATCAACTGGAAAGTCTAAGATAAATGTATCCTAACAAAAAAATGAAAGGGGTTTTCATGGAATTTTAAACTTCACAATAAAAAGGAGAGGGTCCGGGCCACCCAAAGGAAAACTGTCCTACATTATGGTTAAATCTTAACAAAAAAGGAGAAGGATTCTTACAATAATCCAAATATATGGAAAATATCCTAAAAAAAATTTCAGCCTACTATTGTCATCATCACAATATTGTCAGGTAGTAATTCTCCATTTTTTTTAAATATTAATCGGAAATAAAAACACCAAAATACCAATCATCTTTTTTCATTTAATAAAATAATTTTATTATTAAATGAGGAATTTTGTATTTCACTTAACATAGTTCCACACTAGAGAATAAACTTAAATATATCATTCATAAAGGTCAATCTATTGCTTTAATTACTTTAAATACAAAATATGTAACACCTAATATAAACAACAATACTATAATATTAATTGATAATAAAGAAGTTATAAAAGTCCCTAAAGGACAATATAAAAGTAAAACATTATTTGGCACTATAAATTCAATTGAACCATTTTCAACTAATAGCATTGGACTAATTAATTATAATGTGAGAAATAGAATATTGAATAAATCTAGGTTTAATATTAAACTTGACTATCAATTATCTGATATTCTTGGTTTCGAGGGAAATATGATTAAGTTACTGAAAAATAAAATGGTTATGGGTATTAAATAACCTACTTTTGATCCATTAAAAAAAGATAAATGTTTATTGTAATTTAGCATATTGAATGTTTATAAAATGCGATGAATCTAGTCATAGGGAAACAAATATAATTGTGAGTTTTCCACCAAAAACGATGTTTGAATTTACAGCTAATATTATGTATGAACCTGTGTATCCAATTTTTTTTACAAAATTAACAATGTATTGTTTTGTCTTGTTTTAGAAATTAGAGACAGAAATGGAGATATAATGATTTTGATGGTTCTGATATTGACATTATTTTTAAAACAAAAGACAATAGGAATATTTTAGATTTTAATAAATACATTAAATGTAGAAATTGAATATACTATTGTATTAGAAAATATAATATATATATAAAATAAATTATCCATAAATATACAAAATTAAATAAAAATTATACATAAATATAAAACAATTTGTTTAATAACACCATGGCAATGTATCTATAATGTCATCCTTTTCAGTCATAATCATATGTTTGTCATAGGCAAACTTAAATTATTTTCCAATAAACTTATTGACCAATTTTTTTATTTCTTGAAATCATGTTTTTTATAATATTATTTTTCTTAGTTTTTTGTACTTATTCCGACATAGATTTCATATTCAATTTTGAAGCATTTTTGTGATTTAGAGTGATCCTTTGATTTTTGTAATTTTTTCGAAAAAAGTTTCATAGCCATAACTTTTTGGACCAGTACTTATCCAATTGATACCATAATCATTTTTTCCATTCACCGAGCATACAACCTGTTTTAACAGTATTTTTACCATCGTCAATGTAAACTATGCTATCTGTATTGTAATATACTATACTATATAATATACTACTTCATCATTTAATTTATCTAACATTTCATATAAACTTAATCGAACATTAGAAGTTGTAAAAGTTTCTATAAATATATTTGTTGCAGTACTATAGTCTACATAATTATTGTTGAATTTAAATATCCCTTAAATTATTTTTTTGTTGATGTAAACAACATAATTTATTTCTATTTTCTCATTTAATAACATTTAATGCCAGTATATAGGATTATCAATGTATACTGTTTGTGTTACATTGTGTCTTTGACCAAATTTACCCCAAAGTGAATTAAATTTTTTTTTAGCAATAGCACATCTTCCAGGATTTTGTTACATTTTTTCTATGTCTAAATTGATATCTGGTTCTTTTTTAATAACACTAATATACTCTTTCTTTTTATTTATAATTGTCTTGTCGTGGGCTAGTTTCCGATTTTATTTTCATAAATGTTTTAATGTAATTTCTAAACATTATAATACTTTGTTGTTCGCAATGCCAAACTTAATGAATTTGGAGTATTTTGTAACCTTTTTCTATAAATTTCTTTAATTCTAAAGATGTCCATGTTCCACTTATTTCTCTTTCTTTATCATTATGTTTGCATATTCCTTTTTTCTCATCAACTCATTTTAAACATAAAGTACACAACCATTTTTCTTATTTAATTGGTAAAACTAGATATAAATTTCGAGGTGCTTAAATTTTACATTTGATCAATCCAAATCATTTTTCGTCGTAGCATTTAGGTTTAAATATTTTAATCGGATGACCAACTGGATAATAACCATGAAACATTACTGTTGGATACAAACTACACATATCTATATATCTTAATTTTTTTCATGAAACTTTTAATTTTGAAGCATTCGTTCTACTTCCAAAATAGTGCCTCTCGAGGTTGTATTGGTTATATTACATTTTAAATTTTTCTCTATTATTTTTTTTAAACTCAATTTTTTCTATTTACAAGATCATATTTCCCTTACTTTTTATCCATTTTGTCTTAAAATGTAGTTAGATTGTTTGTCTTAGTAAACAAATCATCCTTATTTTCATTGCTACATTTATTTATTGTATCTGGAGAGTAACAATCTGGACAACCATGCCAAAAATAACCATGATATTGATGTATTGTTTTAATTTTATCGTCATAACCACCAACTTTTGCTTCACAAATAGTTACTTCTCTGCAATTTAAAGTATTTTGAATATTAGGAAATGTTTTTAACCACGAAATTGATTCTTTACTAAACATTTATTTTTTATCTACTTTAACTATGGCAATAGTATTTGCTTCAAGAGAAAAAAATGGGTTTATAAACAGACACACAAACACTCACTATTGTTATACACCTAACAAAAAGGATCTATATTTTCTATTTATAAAAATGGTCTTCTATATTTAACACAACTATATCTTAAAATGGCAACAGCTGAATCACAATATTCAGCAATTTCTTTTTTGAAATCAGAAATATAATTTTCTTTTACTTTTTTAGAATTCCATTTTAAAGAATTTTCACGTTCTTTTTTCATTGTGTTGAATCCATAATATTTTGTTGATGGTATTTTTCCAACATAATTTTGATTTTCAGGTTTATTAAAAAAGTGTGGAAAATATACTTTTTTGAGCTCCTGTAAACCAAAAGTGTTTGGAAATGATGCAAGACTAACTTGAATAAAGTTCATTCTATCAATTATGTTTATGGCATCATTATTATTGAACCTTGATATATAACATCTGGATTTATGCTATTTCTAATGCAGTACTTTAAAATAAAATAAGAATCTGTTAAAATGTAAAGATTGTAACAAACATTTATTTAAATATTATCTAAAAGTAGCACCACAGTCTCTATGTTATATTGTATTCTTTATGTTGTATCCACTTTTGTAAAGTAATAAAAGGTGAGAGACAACTGGGTTGGTAACACTGAGTCTGGTTGTAAAAATAGAACAGAAATGTTCTGTGTTTTTTTTTTATTTGTTGCCACGAACATATCCAATTTAACAGGTTATGGGCCCAGGCAAGCTAAAGGCCTCGGCATTTGAGACATTTTATTGTTAAGAAAATGTGTGGTGAGGGTAAAGTCAACATAAATGAAAGTGATTTGAGTGTAGCATAGTTTTGTTCTTAATTCGACAGTAAAGTCAGGCATAACACCCCTCAATGAACACTTAAAAAATGGATGGTTTAATCGGTGGTCAAGTCGACACAAAATTATCAGGTGAGGCAGATTGGGCAACGTGGGAATTCAAGTTGACTGTATTGCTCAGGGCAACTAACCTACTTGGCATTACAGATGGCACCACCCCACATTCTGTAAAGGAAGAGCGTAAGCAAGATTACGAAAAATGGGCAGAAAAGGATGCCAAAGCTCAAATTATAATTGTAACGCAATTTGAATATCGTGTTCTTCAACAAATTATATTGTGTAAATCAGCCTGTGATATCTGGTATAAACTTCATACAGTTTACGAACAAATAGTGGATTGTCGGTGCATTTAGCACAACAAAAATTTTTTGAAGTAAAATACAAGAAAAACCAAACAACGCCCGAGTACCTCGGAAGAGTTGATGCAATCTTGAACAACCTAAAGTTTGTTGGTGCTGAAGTCAACGAGAGCATGGCAATCAAAAAAATCATCTCGAGTCCTCCAGGGCAGTATCAGCATTTAATATTGGCTTGGGAGTCCATGCCAGCAGAGCAGAGGAAGATAGACGAGCTGACATCTCGGTTGGTGGTCGAGGAGCAGCAATTAAAGGGGGATCAACGAGTCCCACAGCATTCCAGGTGGTAAAGGCAGGAAGAAAGTGCTATACTTATGGTAAAGTTGGACACTATAAACGAGAATGTAAGTCTAATATAAAAAATGTGAAAATGCTAATAACAACAAATTCCAAAGTAGAGTTAATAAGTGTGTCAAATACTGTCAACAGTGAAAAACGTCAGGTCATAATTTTAAATGAATTTTGGTTTAGAAATAAATCACTAGTAATGCATTTCAGGTCTATGTAATGCCTACAATAGACAGTGAGTGTACCAGTGATGAATGGGTAATGGGTAGTGGTGGATCAGAGCTCATATCACATGATAAACATATTTTAATTAATTATAAAGAATTAAAATGCTCAAAAGAGATCATATTGGGTGATGGAAAAGTTATTCAAGCTGTTGGTATTGGTGACCTAAAGTTACAAGCAAATAATGGGCATGAATGGTTAGATACTACTTTGTACAATGTTTTGTATGTGTAAAATATAAAAGTAAATCTTTTCTCAGTTAGCACTGCCACAGATAAAGGTTACCAGATCATATGAATAGTGAGTCATGAAGGTTCCTAAAACAAGGAAGCAGTCTGATTTATGCTACTGCTTATTGCAGAGATAAACTATATATAATGAACTTTAGGTATACAGATACCCATGCTTGTGTTGGTAAAGTAAATTCAAATTTAATTGAGTGGCATGAAAGTTGGGACATCAGAACATAGAGCGGGTGAAGTCGATTCTAAAAAGAAATCAAATAGAATGTATATTAGGTGGTGAACAGTCAACATGTGTTGTGTGAAAGGGATGTTGCCCAAACAGCCATTTATCTTAAGTGAAGCAAGGGTAGAGAAACCAGGTCAAGTGTTACATATGGATTTGTGTGGTCCAGTGGAGATAGATTCCTTAGGAGGTGCTCGTTATTACTTAATAATTAAAGATGACAACACATGTTTCAAAACACTTTATTTTTTCAAGAACAAGGCTGATACTGTAAACAAAGTACAGATTTTTTGAACTTTACTATTAAAAATTTGGGTCAAAAAGTGCAAATTATTAGGTCAGACAATGGGACTGAATTTATCAACAAAGAGTTTCAGACACTAATGGATAGTTTGGGAATAATACACCAGAAAAGTGTAGCATACACGCCGAAACAGAACTATAGAGCTGAACAAGTAATACATAGCATAAGCGAGTCAGCTATAATGATGTTATTGTCCAGCAGTTTAGATAAGAATCTGTGGGCTGAAGCAGTTAATACTGCAGTTTATGTCATAAATAGGACAGGTACAAGTAGCAGTGAAAATAAAACACCATTTGAATTTTGGGCAAACGAAGGACTATTTGACATAAACAAGTTGGAAATTTTCGGGTCAAAGGCAATGGTTCATATTCCTGACCAAAAAAGGCAGGAATGTGACTCAAAGTCAGAAACAGGTTACTTTATGGGTTATCGTGAAAACACTAAGGGATATTGTGTTTACTATCCTGACTTAAGTGATATCTTTATCAAAATAGAAACAATATTAATTAAGGAAAGTGGAAATGAAATCAAAGAAAAATCTAATGCTGGAACTCAAGAAGAATTTCTAGTTGGAAATACAAATGTGAATATGGGATATCCAGAACAGGATGTCGGAGAAGAAAAAAACAGATGAAGAAACAGAAGATGATAAAACCAGCGAGAACCAGGTGCATCCAGAAACTGAAAACCAAGACAAAACAGAAATGCCTCAGGTAATATCAAAAAGACAGAAAAATAAGCCAAAATGATTAGAAGAGTAAGAGACAAGTTTCATATAACATAATAGTGAACCATTGACCTATGAGGATGCCATGAACAGTAATGCAAAAGAAACTGGGAGATAGCTATAAAGAAGGAGCTAGATATTTTGGAAGAGAATAATACCTGGATAAAAGTTTCTGAGGTCCCAGAAGGAGCTGATATTATTTCTAGTAAATGGGTTTTTAAAATAAAAGAAACTGAGGGTGAACAGTTGCACATGTTTAGTGGCTAGAGGTTTTGAACAATATGAGTGTAATTTGTCAGAAGTGTATTCTCCAGTTGCAAAGTTAGGTACATTTAGAATCTTCATGGTAGTTGCAAGTAACAAATATAGGCCAGTTCATTAAATGGATGTAGTAGGGGCATTTTTAAATGGTAACATTACAGAAGCAGTTTTACTTAAAACGTCCTGGCATTGATGAAAAAAATAAATAAATAAAATACATCTTTGTATGGCTTGAAATGTTCCCCTAAACACTGAAATCAGAAGTTTGATATATTTATGGCGAATTAAATGTTTCAAAAGTAAAAAATGGTTATTGTTTGTACATTACGAAAGAAAATGATAATTTTTTGTATATGTGTTTTTGTATACGTGAATATTTTGTGTTTTGGGTCACAAAATGAACAAGTTTAGGAATTTAAGAAACAGTTACACAAAGGCTTTAAGATGTAAGACTTAGGAATAATGAAAGAATATTAGGGTATTAGTTTTGAACAAGAAAAAGGAAAAACAGTGTTGAGTCAAAAAAATTATCTGTCTAAGATCTTAGAAAAATTTGGAATGTCTAATTGCAAACCAGCAACTACCCCTTCGGATAAGAATTTTAATTTTAAATTGCTTCAGAGAGAGAGAAGCAAGAAAGAAATAAAATTAAAGAAAGTGTTTAATGTACGCAGTCTGTGATACTAGGCCTGATTTATGTGTTCCTGTCACTTTTCTGTCCAGGTATCAACATTGTGCCATTGACATGCTGTATAAGTCACTTACAAGAATTCTACACTATATAAAAGGAACTATAAATTTAAGTCTTGAGTATGTAAGTAGAGAATCTTTTCTACAAGGATATGTAGATGCAGGTTGGGCAAGTTGTATTGAAGACAGGAAGTCCACCTCAGGTTATGTTTTCAAGATGTTTGGTTGTGTAATCACTTGGTGTAGCAAAAAACAGTCTTGTGTTTCACTGTCTTCAACTGAGGCTGAATATATAGCCTTGAGTATAGCAGTTTCCGAAGCATGTTGTTTGAGTAACATTGTTTGTGATTTGGGTGTTACCAACCATCAGGTGATTATGTTTGAAAATAATCAGTCAGTCATTAAATTGGTTTCTAATAATGAAAACAATAAAAGATTAAAACTCGTGGACATAAGGTGTCACTTCATAGTTGATAAAGTGAATAGTGGTTTAATTCGTTTAGAATATGTTAAGAGTGGAAATAATGTTGCAGACATGTTCACAAAACCACTAGGGAAAATAATGTTCGAAAATTTCAGAAGTATCATATTGAAATAAAGCAACAATGTCTAGCTCTTACAGTGAAAGAGAGTTGTTAAATTTTAGGTAGGTAAAAGAAAACATTGATTGTAACACTGTAAAAAAATATTTGTTGTGAGAGGGTGTTCAAATGTAAAGAATGCAACAAACATTTATTTAAATATTATGTAAAGGTAGCACCAAAATCTCTATGTGATATTGCATTCCTTATATTGTATCGTATTTGTTAAAAATTATAAAAGATGAGATACAACTGGGTTGCCAATACTGAGTTTGGTTGTAAAAGTAAAACAAAAATGTTCTGTGTTTTTTTATTTGTTGCCACGAACAAATCCAATTTAACATAATCATAACCTTTTGAATTATGTGCAATAAATGTATATCCTATGTTTACTTCAGATATTGCCCATTCGAAAAACTCATAATTTGTTTTAAAATGTATTTTACTACCGTCAAAATCATGTACAACTATAAAGTTTCGAGTGTGAAAACATCCATCTTGTGCTGCTTTGTAGTAAAAAAAAAAATAGTCATCTTCTGTATAAGAACATTTTTTTTTATTTCTCATAGTTTCTACCATTACAAGGACAAACTATTGTACAAAAACCTCCCTTTTGTAGACTATTTTGATTGTAACATTCATGCTCATCAGTTTTCACAAATTCTTTACAATTCCAACATTTGGCATAACCACAAGTGAGTATTTTATTTCTCAAATATATTTTATTCGACATTTTACACTTATAAACAGTCTTACACACAACCTCGTGATTAAAAAAAACATTATTTTCCAAAACAATATATTAAATTATTCGCAATATATTCTAATTCGATCATCATCGTCCCAAACTTTCTTGTGTTGTGTTTTTTGCACAAATTACATATATTTTTATTATTTTGTCACACTCATGTTGATCTTTATTATTATTGTACGGTTTTTCACAATTTTTACAATAATAAAAGCTAAAAAAAATGCTTTCATACTATTATTAATATCATAATGTTCATCTTGTAAATACAAATAATAAATAGTTGTTGGTTTTTTTTAAATCGGATTGTATAATTTAATTAAAATGTTTTAATTTTAATTTGAACTTTTAGAAACTTTTCAGCATCCATAATATCTTCCAAACTGAAACCAATCTCAAAATTTTTTCCCATTCTTTTGCAAAGTTTACGAGCCAATTCTTTTTGCGATTTTTTCCCTTAAAGTGGTAAAGTGTTCTGGTTCCTGTGGGACGCGCATCCATAACCTATGTGTCAGCGAACAAGATCCTAGTTCTGATTTCAAGTGTATAAACTGCAGTGATGAAACCAACATGTTCGGATTTTCGCCGAAACGAAGCGGTAAAAATACAGTGACTGAAAAATCCAGTACTAATTGTGGACAAAAAAGTTCCTGTAAATATTCTGTTTGAATATCCAGCTGTAAGTGATTAATCAAAAACATTAGCCGAAAATATGGATAGTGCTGTTAATAATTTGTTTGTAGTGCTATCCACAAAAATAGACGAACTTAAACAGGAAGTTATGAATCTAAAAGAGGATAGTTCTCTTTTAAGGGCCATGTTTGAGAGTATCCAGGCGACAAAGGAAAAAGAAAAAATGGTGTCTCCTAGCTGTGAATCGTTTGGGTTTAAGCATACCAATCAGAAGAAAATGTATTGTGAAATGCTTGGTAAATACTTTTCCTCTTATTCAAATATGGTGGGCAACCCAAATAATAAAGTAGTGTATAATAAATCTATATCATGAATCCGCCAGATGAAAAAAGGTGAACTTCAGCAAGTAACCATTGCGCCGCCAGCTGCGGAGAATGACGGCTTTGTCTTGGACCGCAGGTGTTGGAAAAAGTCCACAGTTGAAAGTGGGTCACTGCCTGTGCGACAAAAACTTCCAAGAAACTGGTTCAAGTGGGTGTAAGAAGTAATGTTCACATCAAAATTGTTCCCAAAGTTTCAAAACCAAAAATGAAAGCACTGTTTGTCTCTAGGTTTGCTCCTGAAGTTCAGGAGAATGATATTGTTACATATATTAATCAAGAACTAAAAGTTACCAACCTCAAAGTGGCAAAATTAAAAACATTCTATGATAATATTCATCTTTCTATGTTTCGGTTGTAGAGTCTGACATCAACAGAATTTTTAATACTGTCTTCTGGCCCGCCGGCTGTCTGATTAGCCCTTTTTATGGAAGGTTGCAGAATTAGCAGCTATATAGTACTATACATGCATCAAACACTAGTATAGAAGAACATTCTGTGGTAAATAACAATGCGATGGCATGAGGAGCAGTTACGGACACAACATAAATGAGGCAGACGGAGGTGCTACTGGCTGACTTCATAAATGCCTTATAGAGACATTAATATCTATTATCAAAATGTGTAGGGGTTTGAGAACAAAATGGGAACTATTTTTTCAAACTATTAATATTGTTGGATACTCTATTACCTGTCTTACTGAAACATGGTTTAATGAAAATAGTATAAATGCACAATGCTTTCCCGATACATTTCGTATATATCGAAAAGATAGGGATGTTAAGTTGACAAACCTCAGTAGAGGAGGAGGCATCTTAACAGCTATAAATGTTCTGACTTACCCACATGTTATACAAAAATTCGAGTTGATAAAGAAAACCTTGAATCTGTTTTGATTGAAATTAGTAGCATAAATGAAAATAAATTTCTTATTGGTAACCTGTATCTTCCTCCGCAATGATCAGTTGCAGAGGTTAGTGACTATTTAACATATTTAGAGGCCAAACTAATAAATTATCGTAAACAAATAATAATTCTTGGTGATTTCAATATACTGGGAATTGAACAGAACACCTCACATACACAGAATATTGTGCATTATTATAATAATCTCGAAGGCCATTCTCTTTTCGAATTTACAAATTTACTTCGTTTGGACCAATTTAATTTCAGTAAACCCTCTTCAGAATTATTATACTTAGTGTTTTCAAGTGTATACATTAATGTTGACGAATCTGTTGATCCAATTATTGTGAAAACACTTACCACCCTTCTCTACTCTGCCATTGTAAAACATAAACAAGAAATTTTAAAGTTAGTAAATACCCAAACTATATTAAAAATTATAGGAAGGGAGATTACCTATCACTATACTATTCATTAAACTGTGTGGATTGGAACCCTCTGTATCAGATGAAAGATGTTAATCAAATGGTTGATCACTTAACTAATACCTTACAAATTCTCATTGATCAGTACATACCAAAGCAAAAAAATTAGAAATAGAAAATATCCCTTTCGGTTTTCTGAAGACGATAAACTTATTAAATAGAAAGGAACATCTTTTTAGGCTATATAAAAAACAAGATCGGATTTGAAGTATTCAAGTTTTTCGGAATATTATAAAATTGTAAAGGATCAATTTAAATTTGTTAAAAGGATTTGGTTATCGAATATTAATAATAATTTGAAACATGATCCAAATCAGTTCTGGAATTATGTTAAACTAATGAAAAAAGTTTTAAAGAAAATATAACACTGTTTGTAAATAATAAAGTAGTTCATGATTCATTAGAACTTGCAGATCTATTTGGTAATAATTCTGTAAAAATGTATGTGCAAAAAACTTTTCAGAGCAATTGTCAAAATGAATACCAAGGAAATAATCTACTTATTAAATCACCTGTTATTTCACAAAGTATAGTTCTTTGGGCGATCAAACAGTTTAAAAATGGCAAAACCACAGGCTATGATGGCATACCTAATTTTATAATTAATGGTTGTGTTATTTCATTAACCCCACCACTTACACATATTTTTAATAATAATCTTGTTAGTTGTGTTTTTCTTATGCTTTGGAAGAAAGTAATTGTAGTTCCTATTTTTAAGAAAGGCAATAAACAGGATATAAATAACTATAGGGCAATATTTATGTAATGTAGTTTATCTAAAGTGTTCGCAAAGGTAATCCACAGACACTTTAATTTCCATACAAAAATTTAAAATCAAAATTTCAACACTGCTTTCAAGCTAAGAAAACGACCACCACAAATTTGTTTAACTTTGTTAATTATTTTTATACTAGAGTGTTAACCAGAAACCAAATGGAAGTAATTTACTTTGATCTTAAGAAAGCATTTGACATTTGTCAACATGTAGTTATCATGAAAAAACTTCAAGACATAGGTTTAGTTACTATTTTTTTCAGATAGGAAATTTGTGGTAAGAATAGATACTGTTTGTTCCAATTTGTATCCAGTAATGTCTGGTGTTACTCAAGGCGGAACACTCTCTCTGTTACTCCTTAACATTTTTATCAGTGTAGTGAGGCATACTCGTGCACTTCTCTATGCCAATGATTTTAAGATATTTAAAAGTGTTAAGCAGTAGCAGGATTGTGTACTACTACAAAAGTATATTGTCGCAATTATAAATTGGTGTACAGATAACGTAATGGATTTAAATGAAACCATAACTATGTGCATTACATTCACTAAGAAAAGTAAACCTGTTATGTACAATTATTTTGTTAATAATATTTTAATCAACAGAGTAGACTACATACAAGTTTTAGGAGTGATTTTACATAGTAAATTATTCTTTCATCGTCATGTCGATAGCCTAATTAATAATATTAATCACACTTTAATCTTAGTTAAATATATCATTTTTACAGCTTCCACACCTGATTCATTAATATGTTTGTATTATTGTTTAATTAGGTCTATGCTTGAGTACTTTTCTGTAATATGGAAAAACATTACAAACACTGATGCAACTAGAATCTAAAATGTTCAAAAAAAATGTATTTAAGGAATTATGTCTTAGATTTTCCAAAGGTCGAGATTTTATTTATAGTAATTAACTCGTAAGATACAAGTCCCAAAATCTTAAATTATGTAGAGAAATTTGTGATGTATTATTTTTAAATACCTCATTTCAATCGTATGTACAATGCTCATATATTTTTAATAATGTAGCATTAAAGGTTCCAAATTATAATAATACAGTTTGCCACACACTTTCTCGTCTAAATTTTAGAAGAGATCTAGTTAATAGATGCATAGAAAATTATGATAAATGTTTATTTAATTATGATCCATTTTTAGGAAGAAAAATTACATTTAGTGGTTTATATAAATATTATATTAAACATTAGTAATGCATTTCTGTGGCTTAAAACAATTTATATTTATTTAGGTGTTTGTTCTGTATTGCGTATCAAAATCGCTGAAAAACAATTGTATTATGTATCTAATGGTGAAAAAAGTTGAGACAAAAACAGCCAATTACGTATTCAACCACGACCGGGAAAAAGCCCAAATAAAATACCAAGTTTCCCCCTGCATATCCAGAGCCCCTTGGAAAAATTGGTTGATACCAAAAGATTCCCTTTGCGTATCCAGGTGACAAAATGTGCAGAACCGAAAAGGATGACATTGTGTATCCAAGCGGGAAGGGGGGAAATTGGTGTCACACCCCACTTATTTCGAAATTGCGTATCCACTCGAGTCGTAAGGAAATTTCGACCTACACCCAATTATTTCCTATAGCAATATCCAAACTGAAAACGGTATATAGGGTAAAAGACCCCATTTGTTTCCCGTAGCATATCCAAGTGCCAAAAGTAACTATTTCTAAAAGTTTCCTATCGCGTATCCAAAAAAAATATTTTTTCGCCTATTTATCGTCCCTGTTTAAATAAAGAAGATTCGTGATGCATAATTTTTTAATTTATTTTAAAGATAATATTTCATAATTTTTAATATTTTTTATAATTGTAACCATTTATTATATAAAGATTCACATGTATTCAATCACTAAAAGGGTTGAGTAAAACATTGTACAGTTAAAATTAATTTTTTTTATAAATGTAACAATTTAACACACAATTTTTCACACATACACAATCACTTAAGTAAAAAATTCAACTTGTTATAAGTTTAACCATATAGATGTTAATGTTTTGTATATAAACCATCACTTTTTTTTATAAATTACCTCAACACTTGAAACTGGCAGGTCCAAAGTCCGTGAAAGCAACAGCGTATGCAATCGCATCCGCAGCTGGCCGAACCTGTCATGACAGACACGACCGCACTATGCCTTTTCGGGATCGCGAATGAATGCAATAAAAAAAAAAAAAATTTACCTCAATGATTGAAATTGGCAGAGCCAAGTATTGCGGATGCAACAGGTGCAAGTACACCAGTCGTTGCCAGGTGGACCCATCACGACCTACTCGACTATTTTAAGCTTTTTTTACAGATCGCTAATGTATGTTTACACAAACAACACATCAATCAAACATTATTATTTTTTTAACTTAAACAACAGCAATTCATTCATCGTTTTTTTTTTTTAACCAAAACAAACAGCACATTAATCAAACTTTTTTTAAAACTGAAACAAACAGCTGCAATGTCTCATTCGCACCTGTAAATTAAATCAAACAGCAACTCAATCAAATATTAATTTGAATTTGAATCAAACAGCTATTCATTCAAACGTTAATTTAAACTTGAATCAAACAGCAACTCAATTAAACATTAATTTTAATTTTAATCAAACAAAAACTCAATTAAATATTAATTTAAACCTGAATCAAACAGCAACTCAATTAATTTTTTTAAACTGCAACTGCAACAGCAACTCAATAAAACATTAATTTAAATTTGAATAAAAAAAACTACTCAATTAAACATTAATTTAAACTTGTATAAAACAGCAACTCAATTAAATATTAATTTAAACTGAAACAAACAGCAAGTCAATCACACTTTAAACTGAAACAAACAGCAAGTTAATAATTTTTTAATTTTATACTTCAATGGCAACAGCAACTGAATTAACTTTCTTAAAACTGCAACTCCAACAGCAACTCAATCTCGTTCGTACCTGTAAATTAAAAACAACCATAACAAACAAATACCTGTTGAAATTGGGATAGCCTTCGCCGCCATCTCCTCTGCGCCGATTACGATGGTGCATGTCGGCGGCGTGAATCAGCAATGCATGCAGTCGTTCTCCGTACCGATGATTCTTTTTCCAGACGTACTAGGTCAGATAGCCAACACAATTTTTTTTCCGTCGGCCAAAGCAGGGAATGTTGTATCGCACAGAACACCAACTTCGCTCGATGTTTTGAGTGTGCACCGTCAACATCTCTTCCCTCTTCATCTTTAGCATGTTTAGAGTGTTTACCATTCCGCTCTTTTCGCTGTACACGAATTCCCTCCTGTAATTCACCTGCATGTGACAGTAGCCATGAATGTCCAAGTTGCTGTAACTGCACTAGAAGTATGAAATTATCGTCGTGCCCGGAGCGATCCATTCGCGAAATACTTTGGTCAGCGATGCCGTGTTCCTTTTTTTCACCGGCACCAGGAAGAAGTTAGTCTAATCGTCCCGCTGCACTCTGCCGAAAACATACTGGATGTGAACTTTACAACCTTTGCAGTTCTTGCGTTTGCCCAATTTCGACTCGTCGATCTCGACCAGTTTGCCCGGCCCGCCAATGTGTTTCCTGTAGATCAACACCCAGTCTATGCACACTGGGCGGCAGAAACTCGACCAGGCGACGACCGTCTTTCCCGAGCACAAAAGTTCGTTCACTATAGTGTGCTGTCGAGGGTATTTGATTAAGCACCAGCGCAAACACAGCTCGAATATCTTGCCCGGAGACAAGTTTGAATCTCCCACGAAAATGCCCTGTCTTGCCGACGCTTTAAAGTTGCATTTAGTACCGTCCACCATTCGCCATCGGCACCAGTAAAACAAGCCCCTATTTTCCACCAATTTCGCATCGCATTCCCTGCATTTTTCGCACCACATCGTTGATTTGAGAATGTAGTGCTCGATGAGAAACATGTTTATGTCTGGCAAGGAATGAATAACATGCCTGGTGTTCAACATTCTGGTTTTACACCCAGTGTACACAATCTTGCGATTCACAAGAGAAAATTTGCGGAAAAAATTGCTTCGATACGCGATACGGAACAATAGTTGCTGAATTTGGATATGATAAACGGAACTTGGTAGGATATGCGAAACTGCACTAGACTGCAAAGTAAACAATTGGGATGGCTGCTTTATAGTACACACTGAATGTTTGTATGGTTTTCTCATTACAATACACAATATGGAACAATTACCTAGAGTTGCAGTGCACTGAGCCATGACAGCCCGCTCCCACACTTCAAGTGAGCTGCAGCTGCAATAACACTTTCCAATGCTTGAGTCGGATCCTGCTCAGCTTGTTGTGGTTGGTGGTTAACCGGTGACTGCAGCCATTGTGGAAATTACTTATTATTGTTCAACGTATAAATGTTCCTTGATTTGCTATTATTGTTGCACTCGTAACATTGAAATGTCTGTCCACAAAATGTTGCTTCTTCGGCTCTTTTTAAGCACACTGAGTGATATGCCTGTCGACATATGATACACTGGAGTTGCAGGACACCCTGACCTGTACACCATTGATTGCTGCACGTAATTTGTTGTCCGTAATTTGGTTCATGAAAATTTTGAGATATTGGTTTTTCGCTGTTTGTTGGGCCTGAAATGTTCACTGTTCGTGGGAATTGCACTGTCACTTTTGGTTGCACTGATGCAGTTCACGAATTTTCCCATGCCACCACTGCTTCCACTTCGCGTGGTTGCTCGCGGATGGTCGCGACGTGGTAGTTTGTAGTCGAGTTCGGTCGGCGGTCGCAACGACAACACAGCATACCTCGCTCGTATTTGTCGACAAAGTCCACTGGAAGTGCTTTGAGACACTATAACACAATGGTGTTGCTGTCGCAGTGGATGTGGTGTAGCTGGCCATGTTGACAGTTCAGTCATGTGCGAGGCATGGACGGTCAGGATGCGGCAGCCCCTCTCGAGCGTGTGGGCACGGGGGTGAACGAACCGGTTCCCTCTGAGTTAACCGCTGGCATGCAGCATGAGCGATGAGCATGGGGAAGGAGGGAAACTTCACCTCCCTCCTTTCCTGCATCCTGTCTGGTGGGGGAACCCTGACATCACATGCTTCACAAAGATGGCTGCCTTTCTCGCCCTTCTTCACCGCTTTCCCCACAATGGCGAGGAACCAGCATTTTTGCACATTTTCTTCCACAGAGCACATAGTCGCTTTTCTGGCATCTCCCAGGTGTCTGGAAGACGTCATGGCACTGTTGATGTTCTCCTCTCCTTCCTCTCGTTGCGGGTAGGCGGTTAAACAGGGTTAGGATGGCGTAGATGGACAACTCGACGTGGGAAAAATCTTGAAAGGTTGGTCGAAAGTTAGTACATGGATTTTGGCAGGAAATTTTGGAACCACATTGGGCGTCAGTTGATGTGACTTGACTGGACGATATGGGGTTGATTGGGATTTATAAAGGCGGTGAATATAATTTGGAAAGGTGTTAGGAATTGTATACCCGGTAGGCGCCAGACGTCTCTGTGGCGGCGTCACTGATGCTGTTGCGGTAGAACTGAGTCCTCGTTTCCTCGAGGTACTGCGGGCCGATCACTTCGATCACATTCCCAAGTAGATCTTGCAGTAGTTCACCTGCTGTGGAGACCTTGTGTTTCCTAAACGAGGGGCTCTTTGGGCGGCCCTGATCACCGCTTGGTATTGCAAATTAGTATGACATTGACGTAATCAAAACATAACTCCCTACGCATGGATTGTCAGGGCCAAACCACACGCCCGTAAATGCTACTGACAGTACTTTGGTTAGGTATCCGCACACATACAAATCAATATTTACCATTAAAATTCACAGACACTTGCGTCAGGAATTGGCACATTTTAAGGGACTCATGCCGTAAAATGCCTTGCAGCAATCGAATAAACGCAATCATCAGTTCATGCAGTTTATTACAAACTTGAACATTCCCTCCAGGAGAAAAGCTGATACAATTGCTCGCTTTGAACCTGCAGCGAAGTCTATACAGTACAAAAGGCAGCCCTAGGTTTACACAAAGGTTACATGTGCTGATTAGGTCAAAATCTCCCTAGGCAATGCAATTCCCGAGGAGGCAAGGAGGAGTGTCTCGGATGGGTAAAACGAATAAAGATTCTTGATAACTAACTATTGCTTACAATGATGATTGGTGGTGAAAGTTGATTCCATCCAGGCAGGAAAAGCACGAACATGTTTTCACACGTGCCTCCCCCTTTGGGTGCGACTTGCTGACTGACATGCTGGTGGAGGCGGGCTAGCGCACCGCGGAGGGAACTACTTGAACATGGAGATACACAAATATACTGTTACATGTTATCATATGTGGAAATAATGCACAAAATACAAATCAATAATTATTCTACAGCATACCTTGGGGTTGAAATGACATGGGGTGAACGTAACATCATTGGTGATAAAAATAAATATATGTGACAGATAACAATAACACAGTAAAAACAATAACATTGTCAGTAAAGGGTCTGGAAAGATATTTCGCTCATTTGCATGTCACATGTTTTTGTGTATTTGTGGATATGCTACAGCCCTTTTTCGTAACACACATGGCTGTGTATTCCTTCGCCCTCTCTGCCAGACTGGTGGGCGCACGTGTCTCTATACTTCCTGCACTACACTGCACTGCTCTTGCCCACTACTGCACCCGCACTACACTACACTCCTTGCCGGTGATCAGTCGTCGAGAGTGTGTGTTTGATGCGCTTGGGAGCAGTTGGCTCGACAAATGGCCTAGGGGTAAGGGTTACACACATCACAGTCATGAAGTCACACCTAATACTGAATTTACAACATTTTGCCATAGAATCTTTAAATCAATATATATTTACAAATAATCTACTCATTGTAACATATGATATATAATTATATTAGACACACATACACTCACACACACATATATGTGTGTGTGTGTGCATATGTAATTAGAGCTTTATATTTTTGTTTCTTGCATGGCCCTATTGTGCTTTTGTTTGTTTTATTATCCGTTCAGTTTTAAAAATTGAAGAAGTAATTTTATTTTATTTATGTGGCTAATTTTCAATTTAATATTATTGTTTACATCATGTGACTATATGGTCTCGGACATGCCATGTTGTTTGCATCAGTATGACAAATATGGAACATGTTTTATTGCTAGTCAAACTGATTACGTGTGCCCCTTCTCAGGAACGATGTGGTTCGCCCTGCCTCTTACCCAAGGCAGGGGCGTGATGCAGTGTTGCACAGCGCCAACTCGGTTGAGCAATGTTTGGGGTCGTGGGCTGATGGCCACAGCGATTCCTGGAGGGTGCTGTCGTGCTAGTTGTGGTGTTAGTCGAGCACTCACTGGCACTGATATTAAAATAGTAGTTTCTACCATTATACAAGAGAAACAGTAAAGGCCCCCTTACACAGCCTTTGATAAACACTGAATCTACACTGCCTAAGGAGAGCAGGACCCATAACAATAAACACAAGCACTGAGATTAAACTTCGGCCTTAAGGACGCCGTGCTCTAAATTAACTAGCGTAAAAACAATAAAAAGGTAGGAAACAATCGCAAACACTTTTATTGTATCTATCTAAATACAACACTGACCTTGTATTCTACTATGCTAATTTATGTGTGCTCGGCACTGTTGCCTGTCGATAGCCTATGCTGCTTTCCACAATGTGCATAATGTGTACTTAAGTTCTACAGTAACATTAATGTCGGGCGGCCCCTCGGTATTAGAATAATAATAAAAGGTTCTGGAATTTATACTATTGTTATTTTAATGATTTGGGCCCAAAAGTTGAGATACTGAGGGGACGCACTGAAGAGCGTGATTCCCGAGCAGCATGCTGGATGATAGCGAAGGTCAGTCTCTGAATGACACTCAGTTTCGCGCAGGCGAAAGCTGAGGGTGCATTCAGATTTGTACAAGCTCATTATGTTTTGGCCCTTAATTAACACACACGCAGTTTAAATAGCATTTCTACATTCCCTCTTAGTTCTAGTTTATTACATTAAACATATTTTGGACATTCCCGTGACTCTAAATGCTAAATTAACAGGTTTTGTAATGCCGCCGCCCTTATGAATATTTTATACAAACGCGAATATGTGGGATGAATATTGCGTGAAAAATGAAACATAATGAGGAATTAAAACACTGTACATAAATTACCTTAAAAATTCCGCCCTAAACTAATTCTTGTGAGAGTACTACACTTTGCCGTTCACAGGATGCCGGTTGCATAAGGTAACATCCTGTGAAAATGTTTGTTCTGTGACGTCACATCTAGGGTATGCATCTATGCGATGCAGCTGAATGCTAAAGTGAACTAAGTGCAGCTTCATTCTGCATGCCTACAAAGGAATTTATACTAAAATGTGTGACCACATGAGTGGGGTCTTGACATAATAAATGGGATATCTAAGCTAGCCTTTAGATACACTTCACATTATCGCTACACTCATACTTCGGCCTACAGGCCCGCCGACACACGCCAAACTGGAGACACATGTTACGCTATTGTACAGGCAGCCCCCACATTGCCTCCTTTGGTACTATCGTCTGACTGCCGTGGCTTCACAGGGTTGCAATGCCAGACCTCTAACTCATTGCCCGCAAGAGTTACCTCTAGTGAAAAACAGTTTAAACTGCCTATTTGGAGTTACGCGATTTGGGTCACCGGGAAAGTTACTCGCTGTTCCCGGCGACCTGCACCAATGTACTACGGGCTGTTAGACTCGCCCCTGGCGAGTACTACTGCGATAGCTGACTGCGGCAGCACTAATGATCATAAGAGCACATGGCTCACATAATTGATTATCACCTGTGCGATTCGGCATGATGTGTTTTTAATAATATTTGAGGGTTTTAGTAGTGTTCCATAATTGTTGTGTATTTATTTCTGTAAAGTTTGTTGATGTGTGCAGCTGGCGCTAATGTAAACAAACTATGAACCACGTGTAAGATGCTATACAAATTATATATTCGCCTCAGATTTTTCCAAGTTGTTTTGGTAATTGCTTTGACTTGTGTATATTTAATTTTATATATATTGAAAACTGAACAGTACCACGAACAGTACAATACTGGACAAAGCCAGTATTTATGTTCTGTCGATTGCAAACCATGAACCTGATGCCGTCCACGGCTCCTCCCTAGACCGTTTGCCCGCTGCTGCTAGTGCACTGCGCCGACGAGATGTGCACTCTACACAGAGCGCCTCAGCATGCAGTGTTGGTGATGTGTGCCAAGTAATGTAGGACACTGCAGTGGACAGTAGGAAACCAGATGTAGAAGAGGGGCAGTTTAGTGTATCTTGTGTGTGTGTTCAGCCAGCCACAGACTCCATGTGGCGGAAGAATATGTAAGTAGCGCCAAATTGTGTGAAAAATGTAATCTAATTATTTAAGGGTTCACGCAATATGCAAGCTAATCGCGATACTGAGAAGGACGTGCAGATCAAAGCCATTCTTGATACATACCCATTGTCATGAGTGTTTTCTCTGTTTGTTGTTGTTTTACATTTTACATGTATCACCCTCACCTCGTCTATTAACGTTTGTTAAGGGTTTGTTATGTTTCTTGCAGTTATTTGAATTTATTGTGTGCCTCCTGCCCCTGTGTTTGACCCAAAGTAAGTTTTATGGTATTGTATATCAGAAAGTAGTGCCGTGTGACGCGCAGGCACGCCAATGCCAGCCTTTGCACCCTAACACCATGTCAGCCAGCGCTTGGCAAGTTGATGGGTGAGTCATGCCTTTGTGTCTTGCATGCTGTGCCCGGGTGGTATTTAATCGTTTTTACTGGTCATACTCTCTGCAATCGACTTTAATATCTCGGAACATTTTTATGGTTAACCACCCAGGACTTCACCCATTCTCTCCCGGCTGGTTTAGCATTGCCACCAGGAGCTTACTTTTCACATAATCATTATGTAGCCAATATGGCTTTTGTATGTTTTACCGCTACTGACCGGTGAATTTCGGTGCTAAATGTTATTTACTTTTATTGAAAGTGTGTAGAGTCATAATGAATAAATAATGCCACTAAAACTGTGTGTATTTAATTCCGTCTATGCCTTTGGGTGCATAAGGGCACGGAACCCTCATTTCCTGACATTTCTAAAGTGTATATTTTACGTGTTTAATCCAAGAGTGTTCTGTATGCAATGCTTTCAAGTCAACGTATTTAACCCAGGCAGTGTGTGGTCCGGCCAGAGTCCACAAAGGTTTCCGTGATTATTTTATTAATCATTCGACAAGGAGCAGGAAGGGAGGGCATTGATCGTCGGTGGCACAACCCGGAGCTTCAATAAGAGTCAGCTCTTCAAATTCGGCACCACCTCTGGCGATGCCTGGCGCCGGGCAATACCTAACCTATTACTTCATTTTCCACTAAAACTTTCTCCATGCCATGGAGACACCCCACCTGGTGTCAAACCCCCTCTGACGTAATTTATTGGCCACGTGCCAAAAATCGGCTTATATCTATAACTGTTCTTTTTATGTAAAATTTGCCATGTAGAATATTTTGATTATGTTGTGTATAATAAATAAATATTGTCTACATGAATGCAAGAGAATCCCAGCATGAGCAGTGTCCTCCACCAGAAAACTGTAAGGTACCAGAATGAGCTAAGGGTGCCTTATGCTGTAAGTTTGTGTTACGTTTACTTATATTTTATTTTTCTCTTAATATTCAATTTTGCTTTATAGTGTTATGTTTTATGTGTTTCATATTCATCTAGGGCCATGTTCATTCACTTCAACTCATTTAAATGTTGTGTTAAAGTAATTTGTTGATCATGTGACATGGTGGGGGAGTTGGCACCAAAGAGCAGGCAGCCAGCTGCCATGTTATATTGTAGAACTATGGCTACCACGTGAGAAGGACGTGCATTGCGTGCTCTCCCTGGGCACTTCACTGTTTGTACTGATCATGTAGTCTTCAATAGTTTTTAATGTAATTTTTCTGGAAAATGTTTGTTTGCTTTAGCCCGGTGAGTGAACCATCTCACAGCCTGGTCCATATTTTATATAGCCAGGGTGTAATTCATGTAATTGTCATGTAGGCACTTTGCTGCCTTTTTACAGTTATAGCGAGCACACTGCTTTAACAGGGCAAATTTCATCAGTGCTTCTTTGAAGATAAATGGAATAAATGAGAATACCACGTGAACTGAAGTGTTAGTATTTACTTCACTGGCCACTTCATTGGTGTTTAAATCATAACGTGTATTTTTCTTAAGGCGCAAGGCAGGCTATGACAGCCCGAGAGTGAGTACGACCGTATGGGAGTAGCTATAATAACTGTCGCTAGACCAGGCCTTTTGGATATATCATGGATAAAGTTCACAATTTTCTATAACTTCTACGAGTGATTGGACATCGATGGGAACCACATGTAGACTGTCGGCCACATAACCCTTCTGTACTAATGCTCTCTGCTGAGAATGTTGGTGCCCCCCGGACAACTATGGTAGTGTTTTTAAATCCCATCCACATAACCTTTTACTCCTCGATGGTCCAGCCTAAGAACCTAGTAACATCAAGGTTATGTATGGCCATTGCTGGAATACTGTTGGTAAGCTATTTATGGGCTATTAATAAGTCACTTTCTCTCAACCATTAGTTTCATTTCCATCAGCATTCCATCAGTGGGCCATAAATTGCAAGCAAAGTGTCTTTGTGCCAGCAGTTAACCATAGCATAGCTAGTTGTGTAGACCCATAAGTTTTGTGGGCCAGCAATAATCCAGCAATGCAATTAGTAAACTCCACAGATGGCTGAATCTATCTTAAGTGCACGAAACCCTATAGTGAAGTGCCATAAATGGCCCAATAATGGATAATTTATGTGCTGCCAGAGGTGGAATACAGTTGGCAAGCCATTTATGGATCATTAGCAGTATAACTATTCTCAGCCATCAGTTTCATTTCCTTCAACATCCCATTAAAGTACCATCAATGGCATGTCAAGTGTCCTGTTGCCAGCAGTCAGTCATTACAGGGCCATTAGTGTATACCCATTAGTATTCAGTGCAGCAGTCATCCAGCAGTAAAACAACAGTCAGCCGACTATGACTTGCTACATGAAGTGCACTCATTGGGGGGTTCACCCTGCCTCCATAGGGCGAACCCCACTGAGTTTCATAACCACGAACTGAAGGTGCAGTTACGATTCTATGTGGGCGAGCAGCATGCCACGTGGGCAGAGCATCGTCCAGCCACTCTATACACTCTCCACCGACGAGTCAATGCTGCCACCGGCAAAACCCCAGACGACGTACTACTGGGGGAAAACCTACACCTACAAGGCGAGGCCTACTGCCCGCAAGTGGGGAGGGCAGCGAGCCCGCCAGTAGGTGACACTCGACAGAAATGATGCCATCAATGACTGCACAACATTCAACACTAGGCGCAGTATGCCGAGAATTGGCTGCCTCACCACAAGGTGGCCACCAGCGACATTGCAAGCAGGACAGATGATCTTCGCGCGAGCTCACCCACAATCCACTGCCCACAATCCACCACCCACAAGGACTTTTGCATGAGATTTGTTGTCAAATGGAGTGAGCCACACAGGGTCATCGAAAGTCATGGACCAACCAGCTACTCGGTCCTACTAGGGAGGATAAGGGTCAGGGTGCATCGGGATGACATCTGTCACGTGTCGGGTGACGTCGCCAACAAAATCGCGCCCGACACCCTGCAGCACCATGATGGCGATGGCAGTGCCTAGCTCCCCCAAGTGACAGGAGGAGAAACAGGTGCATCAGCACCTCCAGCGGAAGACCAGCCACTGCGAATGAAGAGAAGGTACCACCCCTGGTGAGCCAGGATGGCGATGTCACTCCCGAGAAACCAGAGGGGGTTACTGGGGAGGAATGTGTGTCAGCACCCAAATAAAACATGCCACCAGCTGAGGTAGAAAGCCCAGAATCGCCCATAGCACCAGCACCTCTCAGGGAACATCCAAAGGCCAACATAGGTGCAGTTGATGGCGCGGTGCCCACATCACCACCGTCCAACCACCATTGCCTGCACAAGCACCAGTACCTTGAGTGGTGGATCCACCTGCTGACGTTACGACACCCAGTGTTGCGACGCCATTACCACCAGAGGCATCCACCTCTCCGACGTCGACTGTACCAGGTGACATCCCGGTTTCCCTTGCCACAATGTCGATGGCTTCAGGGCGAACTTCGGGAATATCCACCACCCCTCAGTCTCTGTAAGCCCGGGTAGCTCTCGGTGACAGTGGGGTCGACGTTACTAGAGCACCGATGTAGGAGCAAGCAGTGATGGCAGAAGCAAAGACAGAGAGTCGGCTGGCTTGTTCTGCCTTCGCCGGTCATGTTGGTGGGACCACTGTTTCAGGCATACCAACAGTGTGGGAGTGTCTTATAGTCCCGCACCACAGTAGACTGCATGCAACATCAGCATCGACAGCCGCCTCAACGACTTAGAGCCCTGCCAAGGAGCACGTATGCCCTGCAGACACAGAAGTAGATGAAGCTCTCCTGCTGCAGATAGCGGCACCCAGCCTGCAAACGGCCTGCAGTGAGAAGGGAGAGAACATTTGACGTGAGCTCGCATCCCTCGCCTCCAAACCATTTGCTCTGTTGTGCACCAGGCCATTGCAGCATACCACTGCAGTCTACCAATGGGTGTTCTGGAAGTTCACCAGTGCATTAGTGTGCCTGTGCAGCGCATGAGATGCATTACATTCATGTGCCATGTTGTACAGGATAGTGCACTCCATTGCTTCACGAGTGCAGTTAGTGAAATAGGGTCATCCAAAAGGGCTTTATGATGATTGCCCTTTTATCCCTTATACAGGAAACATTAAAGACGTGCCAGAAAAGCCAGTTATTAAATTGTATGCTTTTAAATTTTTTATGCTTTTAAAGTGTTTATTGTGAGACATTCTCTACTTCGCTGGGTGTTAGGTAGTTCAAATCTGCCTCACTCACTATACAACAGCACTAAATCCTACACATGCCTGTGTGGCCAAAAGGAGCCTTGTATTAATATAATCTTGTATCACGTCCCAATACAACATTTATAAAACCATGCACTACTATTACTAATTATTTCATAAGCAGAGTAATTAATTATATAAGTGTGCTACCAAGTTTTCAACAAAAATGGTTAACACTTGCCAGCTTTCAGTTTGATTGGTAAGTTTATTATCATTATTTCATGCTGCTTTGATTACAAACCCCTTCTTTTTATAAACATCACTCTCCACTATAATTTATATTAATATTTCAACCAATTCACATGCTTGCCACATTTCCATTCCTTTACATATTGCAAAAGAATTTCTATTAAAATATATTGACCTAGAGAAATTATTTGGCCATGCCATTTTTTGCACAATATGTACCCATTCCACACATGCTATACTTCCATTAACGTGCACAAAATACCTCATGAAATATTAACTTATTAAAACTGTTCGAAAACCAAATTCTTTGAATAAAATATATTTTTTCAATACGTGATGTAAGCAGTGTCGCTACCGAAGATAGCAACATGCTGGCTTAAATGTTTGTCATTAAAACCACCAAACTTCTGGGATGCAAACACCTACGATTTAATTTGGGCATATCAACAAGAGTGTCGTTCTCATACCTTGTTCATTAGCATGCTGGAGACATGGCAAAGTGAAGAAACGTCTTTGAAAATACTCAGTCGTTCTACTCTCCTCACTACACCAATCTGTGTAGTAATGCAGGGTTGCCGATCTCCACAGTAGAACACACTCGGAACAGCGAGCCGAAAATTTGCACAGAGCGCCGATCAACAGTATAATTCAAATTTTTACAGTTATACACTACAGCACACCCGGGATACGGCAAATCGCGACTCAACCAGTTGCAGACAATACAGTAGCTTACGTTAAGAAAAACTTAAAGTTTGGAGTTCACTAATTTTAATGCGATCATTCCAGGCAGAAAATTTCTTCTTGTTTCACACACTAACATATTAACTGCAGCGATCCACAACTTGCATGCCTGCCATGTACCTTTTCTGCAATATACATAGTCGTGCTGACAATGATCCACTTGCTGCACAACTGAGGGCTGTCCTACCCGAGCCAACCCCCCGTATGACCCATAACGACACACACATACATCACCATGCTCGGGTGCCCGCCAACTCTCGACTCGTTTATCCAGTAACCACGCCACATACCACTCGCAACCTGGCCTAATTACATCAAGTCCACACAGGTTGCGAGTTCCAATGGCGACTATTTACACTACCATATCACTACACTTTATATAAAAAACATAAAAACATTCATGCCACTACTAATTACAATTATATATACACATAAATGTAATTATAAAGGTAAATCCATAAATATACATATCAGATAAGAGTAGGCTGGCCTATAAAATATAAATCGATAAAATAATTCACACTAATCCTTAGCAAATTGCTATGCCGTTACCAGCAGTGGCAAAAAAACAACCAGAGGCATCAAATTACCCAGTGATGAACCACTTCATCACAATTTTGCAAATGTTTTCATAGCACATGTTGCATCCCAATTTCGTTTCACACAAGATTCGAATGTGATATTTCGATTTTAAAATAATCCTAATTATTTAATAATATGTTACAAAGTGCAAGTGTTATATGTATATCATTAATCGTGAAAAAGTTGGTCAGCAAATAAATCCACGTCGTCCACCTTCCCCACCAAGCCAGGTGGCACACCATTCGGAGGAATTTAGCCATCGTTCAGCTTCTTGAGGCCTTTTCATGTGTATTGTGTCTCGCATCGTGCACCAATCAGTTCATTTTCAATATTATTTAAATTCACGTAATCTTGTTTGTTTCATCCGCCTGGAGACAGTGTCCTTCATCTTCCTCAATGCTTTCATGCCTGGGGAAATATAAATTCGTATTTATTAAATTTTCACAGCCTTCATGCCAAATTTTTGCAGTGTAGCCTTTGTCGGCAGGCAAAGCCCGGCAAAACTTGTAATTTATTCTCTAGGGGAATGTACATTTATAACGGGCAATTCCATGTTGAACTGAATTCGCTTGTTTTATTCCGTCTTACTTTTGCTCATATAAGGGTACGGGCCCTCGACATTTTACGCCAAAACCTCAAGTCTATTATGCAAGGGTTTTTATGTGCTTATTTCAGTGTATAATGTATTGCATCATTGTTGTGAATGCTTTCGGAGTGTGTGGTCATCCCAAATAGTGCACAGCACAACAAGTATGTAAGTTTATAATCTTTTAAGAGGAGTACCCGTTTCCTGCCAGAGGATTAAACCTTGGTGATTCGGCCCAACGATCCTGAGGTCACCGAGAGTCGGCTCTACTGCATCTTCATCGGCATCGCAGTGACAATGCCTGGTGCCTACCGCTTAAAACCAAAACTTCCACAAACATCCTTAACCTCAAACATCACCATTTCAAAAATTTCCTCAAAACCCATCATCATCGCACCAGATGCCATCACGCTTAACTAAATTTAAATAAAATCACCAGAATCAATGTAATAAAGCCGAGTTACTATACTTCTCTTAAATTTATTTTTATTTCTTGCACACTTGTGTTAAGATTTTATGTTGCACTTCCATAAGTACACTGAAAAACCTAGGGCCTTATTCATAGTTGTTTTTGTCCTGACTGATGATAGATTATCCTCCGACTAAAATTTTTCGTATTCAGAGAGAATGTTTATTGCTAGTCCGAGGGTCATCGTGCTTTAGTACGGCCTAACTTTTAGTCCGGACTGAGGGTAGGACTAACGAAGTATTAAGGTTAAAAAGAAACATGGCGTACATAAAATACAACAGTTTCGTAAATATTACTTGGCAGTGAAAGCTAGATAAATTTCACGAAACATAAAAATTACGTTTCAGGCCAATTCTGTTATTCTGTATGAAAAATATGCCGACCTAATGGATGAAATGTTCCGTGAATAATAATTCGAAGGAAATATAGCCTAACTAATAAGTATAACAATACAACAGTTTTTAGTTGCAGCAATGCCTCTCTATTTCTGTGTCTTTCAAAGGCCTTCTCTAAAAACAGATTCTTATGAGATGTGATATTAATACACTCAAAGAGAATTTTAATACAAATCCTATTTTGCAAATATATGCAGAAAAGTATATGCTGATAATTATAATGTTTCGGTTACTCAATGGTAACATCATGAGATGAAGTGCAGAAGGATTCAAGTTTGAATCTCGTCTGCATAATGGAATTTTATCCAGTTTATAATTTATTTTGTAATATATTTAGCATTACAATACACATTTAACATCGTTATAAAGACAGTATTGGCGTAATAAAATGAAACCAGCCCTTATTACCAGTGCATAGAGGTTTGCTATGAAAATTTAACAAATCAATGTGGAATATTATGGTATTAGTATATTAATTTTATCGTTTTCCATCCTGCAGTATTGCCATATATGTCATAAATACAATGTTAAATCGAATAAAGTGACGTTAATGTAGTGAAAATAACGAAATTACTATTCTCGCTTAATAAAATGTTGTGGAAGAGTGACTAAAAAGAGAGTGTAAATTAAACTGTATAAATAATGTGAATTGTTTACACGAGCTGGCAGAAAATAACTCAGCACACTATCGAGAGCATCACTTTTAAACGGAAATAATCAAATCTTTCAAACCGGCGCCGACCCTCATATGCCATCGGAATGACATGTGTGTCGTGAGACTGAGAGCTGCAGCTCCCATAACTCACTAGGTGTTTGTAAAAACAATTGCCACCCGACACTTGGGCTAATCATAGGGTCCGCGGGCGGAGGCCATGTCAGTGTGAGTCTGGTGCACTGGACCCACATTTAGGCTGTTTTTGTTTTGTCGCCTGTTATTATGTGATTTTAAGTGTCTGTGTTGTCGGCGGGGGAGTGAAGCTCCCCTCCAGCCTCCCGGCTGGAGTGAAAGTAGGTGTCGTGATGTCTGTCTAACGTGTTGTTATCTTGTATACAAGTGTGCTATTTAATCTCGCATGTAGTGTGTCGGTGAGTCCCTAATCGTCCGGGAGCAGCCCTCGGGGTAGGTTTTATCGTTTGAGAGTGTTGTGACATAGGAAAGAAATCCAGTGTTTGTAGCAAAAACAATAAGGGGGTCCTTGGAACCAGAGTCTGCCAGGCTTTGCCAGAGTCTGCCAGGCCCTAGTCAAAGCAGAGCCCCCACCCACCCAACTATCACTCTTCAACAAGGACCGTCTTCTTCCTGACCTGAAACAGACTACCATGTCGATGGGTTATTGAAAGTAAATGATGGTGTTTGTAACATATAAAACACTATATGTTTTAATTATTTAATAATTTTTAAAAGTGTTTTTGTATTTTGTGTTTTTTTTTGTATTTTAATTTTTTTAATTTTTATTTAATACTTAATGTTACTATTATTATTTTAAATTCAATTCATTTTAATATATTGTGATATTGGTAAAAACCTAAGCTATATTTAATTGTTTAAGCTAGACTGAATTAGCTATGTGATATCGCGTTAGTCCCCCGACACCTACCTCGACTGGCATGTGTGTCACTTGACCTGGAAGACGAGTGGTGATAGGGGCTATTTCCCACCTTTCACGAACTCCCACATTACCAGCCTGGACAGAGCGCCCTAAATATTAATACCTGTGTGTTTAAAAATGACAGTGTCAGTTTGGGGTGATTTGATAGGTAAATAATCCTCAACTATTTGTTGGTTTACTGTGGTAAAGTGGGGAGTGATGTGAGATGCAACATCTGCTTCTCGTGTAGTGTTGTTAAGGCTTTTGCCTTGTAATGATGGGCCTAAAGTGGTCCAAAAGTGTTGTGAATTGTGTTTCTCGCAGAAAGGCGGCCAGTTCTTGCAATCCTGAAAACATGGTCGCATTTTCTGTTATGTTGGTGTCCCTTCTCTCGTGTTTTTGTGACTTGTACCTTTTGTTCCCTGTGTGTGTTTCCCTGTTCAGTTTGTGTTTTCCGTACTTGAAGGGTAGGAAATTCAGCCTTTGACTGAATATTTGGTCGCCGATTCCTGCCTGTTATTCTGTGCTTTTTTGATAAGTTTAAGGCCCATTTTTGTTTCAGTATTTATATCTGTTTCTTGATCACTTCACACTGCTTCCACACAGCCGAGTGTCCCATTTTTTTGCAAAGTGTACAAACCCACTTTGATTTGTCTTGTTCTTTAAGCGGACAGTCTGTTTTTCTGTGATCTTTTTTACAGAAAATGCAGGCTCTCCCAAGTGTGCAGTATTTCTGAGTGTGGCCCAGCGCACAACATCGCATAAACTGCACCATATCCTCAGTGCGGTGTTTATACAGGTCTAATCGAACTGATATGTTACAAAGTGTTCTAATTTTTAGTATATCATACTCTTTGTTTTGATGTACAACAGCCCCATATACTGCAGGTTCGCCTTCTGGTGTTCTAAATTGCCATACATGGATAGGACTAAAGCTATAGTCATCGAAATCCAACTTAAGGTATTGTGTGTTTATGCCATGTGATAGCCCTTTAATAACTATTTTCATTGGCTTTTCATCTTTCGCCACGTATGTGTAATATGCCATGAAGTTATTCCGAAGGAATCCACAGAAAAAAATAGTGCTGCTTCTTCCTGACAATAACCTTCAGATGTTGTTTCTTATTTATTGAAAATTCTACAAAAAATTCTTCGCCAAGTTGTTGAATCAACCTTCAACATTTTCTGTTATTCATTAAGTAAACCAGTGGAGCAAGTGGTGTTTTACACACGTGTTGTTGTGAAACTACTGTGCGTGTAATACTCTGACTCTCGCCTAATGGGTCTACTTTTTCCAAGGACGAGAAAGAATTCTCTGTTGGATCTACTTTACTAACCTGTGTCTGTTTAGCTTTTTTAACTTGATGTTTCTTGTTCGGTTTGTGAAAATCTGTGGGTTGTGTTGCGAACTATTCGAGATTCAAATCATTTTTTAAAGTGCCGAGATCTTTAATATAACCTTATGCTTCCAAAATTACTTAGCATAGTATATGTATATTTACACAACTTCCACTTTTATTTTCAATTCAACACACAGTACAGTTATTTATACTTTGTTTCTTGATATGCAATTTAATGCTTATTGTAAATTACTATTCAATTTGAAAAGGAAAAATAATTTTTATTTTTAATGAGTTGTATTGTGTTTAGTGCTATCTAGTTACTGTTTTGTCATTAGTGGAACTGGAAGATTTTATTTGAGATAAAAATCTGTATTGCACATGCCCAGTAAACCTGGCAACAGTGTATTTCGATGATCCTTCAACTAAAGTTAGTCTCACTCTAGTCTGGGTTTCTGAATACGATATAGTTAGTCCACCCTTAGTCCGGACTAAGCCCAGATCTACTCCGAGGAAGATCATCTCTGGATCATCCTTGGGCGAAGCTCTGACTATAAATAAGGCCCCCAGTGTTTATTACCCTTTAAATAAATACCAGAATTAAAATACTAAAATCTGTGAATGCATACTTTCCTTGATGTTTTTTTAAATTGGTTTACTTGTGCTAAGAATTTCTGTTACACTTCAGAAAGTATACCTAAAACCCAAGTGTATACAAACAAAAAAAAAGATCAGTCAACAAAATAAAATCTGAGTATGAATACTGCCATTATTATATTTTTATTTGGGATGCTTGTGCAATATCCTTTCTGGGGACTGATTAAATATAAGCGCTTAAAATTTGCGCTGGCACAATGCAACACAAATACATTTCCGCTACACTTGCACCCTTAACTGCGGGTGCAATTAAATACACCAAATGCAAGTGGGTGGGGCTCTTTTGGCCTCATGAATTTCACTCCCCCTATCCGAACTACAGTGGCCAATGAAATAATTTGTTCCAAGGTCTTCATGGCTACATTGACACATACGTTGCAATGGATTTTACATGCACTACTGTGCTTTTAAATTGCCATGAACAATGTTTTTATCGTACTGAATAGTTGTTAATATTTTGTAAGTTATAACCTAAACAAAAAGGCAGGATTTACAACTACCTATCGCATCCATCCGTCCATCATCCATCCGTCAATCACGTAACAAGCAGCAAATCAGATGTGGCCATTAATTCTATCTGTCCGACCGTCAAAACCTTGACAAGCTTTAACGTTTGACAGACGAACAGATTAAATTATAGCCTTCTAAACTTTCACATTTTCTTACTCGTTCATCCTGAGTTCTTTACAAGGCTGTATAGTGTGTGCAGTGTTTTGTTTTGGCTGCCTTTTGTTTTCATGTATTTGTTTATGTAACAGTAAAATGAAATAAACTTCATTTTTCTTGAAGATTAATTGATAATTATGTTTGGAAACATGAGCTCCTTTTGTGGAATAGTACAAATTATAAATTATGCTTTATATGCTATTAATTCTTTTACAGTGATTAATTTATGTTACATACACATGTGGTTGTTTTGATTACTTAAAAACATAATACCGCCAAAAATTTATACTTTCTATGAAGAGTTTTTTCCTATTTGTAAACAGTTTTGTTTTTATGGGTTTGCAGCAAATGAACGTACGACAGACGTACGAAGTTCGGTTGTAAATTTCTCGGCTGGAAGACGGACGAACGTATGATGGACGGACGGATGACGGATGGATGTGATAGCTTTTGTAAATCCTGCCTAACTGGCAGATGTTTTGTTTATCCTGCAACGTTTGGACATGGAGAGCCGCTTATTTCACTAATTGATGAAGTGTGATGGTTGGTGATTAATATGGGGATCACTATATATTTTCAGAAGACAAGAAATTAAAATTTTAATAATGGAATATAATATCAGATGCGTTTGAGATTTATTGTATTTGATGTTATTTACGTAAAAGAAGAGATATGATATTGTATATTACAAGCTGATGCCTAGCGGGCATCGGTGTGTATGAAACCCAAGCATGGGCGTGCTGATTCAGCAGTATATGGGTTTGTCACAGGGCCTCGAGTAGGATTGATAGTATTTTATGGGCAAAGGGGCCAAGACCGAGGACTGAATAAGGGGCGAATAGAATATTTTTAACTTGATGACAAGTAAGAAGATTGAGATTGGTACCGATCGAGTGGCTCGTACCAATGGGTGGTGACTCGGCAGAAATTTCTGTTTGCCAAGGGGCAGATAGATTCCTTGGACAAAATGACCAAGGTTGAGCAGCAGTAGCTGACTGACGAGGGAAACAGGCTGCAAGGAGTGTGATTGGCCCTGAGCCAGTGCTGCTAGGGCAATAAGGTTTGACTCGGCAGAGGTTTGTTGTTGCTGAAGGGAAGCGACCTTGGGTAGTTGTCTAAGTGTGTCAACATTCATCAGGGTACCTCGCCAGGTACAGCACGAGATTTATGGTTTGCTGAATGTTAAAAGGGATCAAGTCGCAATTTGTGCTGTTTTTTTTTTTTTTTAACTTTTTTGGGAGATATGCCTTAAAAGCTAAATTTGGCTATAACTCATAAAGTGTTGATTTTAGAGCGAAACCGTTTTAAAATGTGTTTTTTTACTAGATTTTTTAAGTGATTAAGCAACACATTCGGGGCCTGAAATGTAGTAGTCGTCAGCCATTTTGTTTTTGTATACTGGGGAGGCCAAGTAATTTCAGATAAGTGAGACATACAAAGATATGATGGTGATCAGGGAAACAGAGTAGAGACAGACAGAGGTGGAACTTGTTAGCCAGGAGTTTTTTAATTGATTATTTTTAGTCATAATTTTGTAAATATTGACCCTAGAGTGAAAATAACGAAATTTTACAAGTATTATAAACACAATGTTTACAGGGTCTATAAACCCACTTATATGTTTAGCCTCGGGCAATTCGGCCATTTTTTTCATTATTGTGAATGTTTTGTGTAGTTATTAAGTTTCTAATTTTTAAGGCTAGCCTGTTAGGGTGGATGTAGGGGTGATTCTATGTGACTACCCATGGGTTTTGTAGCCAGTAAGTAGGCTGCAACAGCTAAATCCCCCCCCCCCCCCATGTTGTGTGGCCACCCAGGGGAAATTTCCAGGCCGATTGTGATACCCTGCATCGTGCGTTGTTATTTAATCATGAAGATTGGGTGGCAGGTCATCGTAAATATCCCCTTCGACGATGCAGAATGTCCCTTTTGTGTTGGCAAAGGATTCTTAGATTATACGAGATATTTGAACCACTTTTTCATGCCACCACAAGGGCATTAAAGTAAAGTTTAAATTTACAAAATGTCAGTTGCTTTTTACTAAATATCAGGCCGCTGCTGTGCATTATGCAAAGTGTGAAATTAAAACCAGTTTTAAGAAGATAACACTGTAAGGATTAGAATGTTCTTGTGGAGTGAAATGGAGCTCCAACAGGGCACTGGTGATGCACCCTGAGGTGCGGCATTGGAAGAGGCTCCAGGTTATGACCTCCCCTAAGGTGTCGCCAGGGCAGTCCAGTGATTGGGCGGAAGAAGACATAGAATTACTTAGGGAGCTGGACCACGAGTACAGGTTATTCTATAATATCAATGAGTGAATCGCAAGTGAAATGCCACGATACATGAATAGACAGATTGGTGAGAAGATAAGGGGATTAGGGTTACTGAAGAGGAAAAGTTTAGAGAAGGGAAGTAGTGAGAGAGAAGGAAGAGGCGGCTCATGTCGGTGATGAGGAGGGGAGGGAAGATGAGAGGGAAGGGGTAGAGTTAGGAATGAGGGAGGTTAGGATAATGTGTGTCAGGTTAGAGGAAGATGTGTAGATGGGAAAGAAAATGGATAGTCAGGAGTATGTGAGAGAAATAATTAGAAAGGGCAGATTTGGAAGGTGTCCGTCAGGCAGGGGGTTGGTTGGTCAGAGGAGGAGGAAGTAGTAGAGGAAGTTGTGTGTCAGGAGGTGAGTAGTTGTTTGGGTGTATGTGAAGTGAATGAGGAAGAAGAAAATAAGGTAAGGGAAGGCGAAGGAGTGGCGAGTGAGAGTAGGGAGATGGAGGAAGTGGGAGGGATAGTGGAGGGAGAAGAAGGATGAGAGGGGGAAGAGGACATAATGGTACTGGAGGGGGTAAAGACGAAAGTTTTAGCGAGTAACTAATGTGGGAGCCTGAGGCAGGAGGATTGTTTCGTCTAGCATATCCTGCTAGTCCCCACATTACTGCCCTCATCATTCACCTCAACCCCCTCCATTACATTCCCCTCTCTACATCACCCTTCTGCTCCTCCTCTCCCCTCCCCAGTGGAAACATTTTTAGAGTGAGGGCACTAGTAGAGAGTGACATGGTGGAGGAAATTACGGAGAAGAAGAAAGGGCAGGAGGTAATGCAAGAAATGGGTGTTGTGGGTGAAGGTGTAGTTAGGAGAGAGACGGAGAAGGAAGACTTAGGTCAGGAGGAGAAAATCCATATGGAGGTTGCATGAGAGAATGATGTGGGAAAAGAGTTCAGTGAAGGGCTTGGAATGAAGAGGAGAGAGAGAGAGAGAGAGAGAGAGAGAGTACTGAAGGTGGAGATGTGGAAGAGGTAATTGAAGAGAAAGAGGAAGTGAGGAGGGAAGTTGAGGTGGATTTAATTACATTTGAGGAGAGTGAAGAGGTGAGTTTTAGTGAGGGGACTGTATGGTTTCCAGAGGAGGAAAGAGTGGATATAGTTAATGAGGGTACTCTCGAAAGGAAAAAAGTAATAGAGAGGGGAATTAATGAGGCAGTTGATGATTGGGGAGTGGACATATACATACCATTGATGGAAATGCTGAAGCTACAATTGGTAGGAGCAATGTGGGGAGATAAACAAGATCTTAATTTCGGAAGGGAAAGGGGGGAATGCACTGGGTAACAGGTGGGTCGTTTGAGTGGAACAAAGTGAGTAGGGATAGTGTTGAGGAGGGGGTGATTGAGCGTGACGAGAAGAGGGTCTTCGAGAATGTCATTGTTAATAAGGATGGGTTGGCATTTATGGACAGTGGAAGATATAGGAAGAGGGGGGATGGGGGGAGAAGAGGGAGAGATAGAATTAGAGCGAAAATGTTTTTAATAAGAATTTGGAAGAGTTGGATGAGAGGGTAGTGGGGAAGGAGGATATGTTAGGGAGTAAGGATGAAATGGATAATGATGGTGAGGGTGAAAGGGAGGAGGTGGAAATAGTGGTTGATGATAGAATGGATAGGGTAGAGAATTGAATGGGGAGGGGATAGGAGGAGCAGAAGGGTGATGTAGAGAGGGGAATGTAATGGAGGGGGTTGAGGTGAATGATGAGGGCAGTAATGTGGGGACTAGCAGGATATGCTAGACGAAACAATAGTAGGAATGAGTAAGCCGCTCGGAGGGAAGTTTAGGAAGAATATTGAGGGTAATATCCTGGACTTGAGGAACCAACTGTTAGAAATAGGAGGGCTAGGGGATAGGAAAGAGGCGGATGTGAAGGTAAATAAATGGTTGGTTAGATTTAGTATGGAAGTGGTGAAGGAGGGGGGAGGAAAGAAGGAGGAATTAGGGGTAAGGTAACTAGGTTTAAAGGAAGTGCAAAGAGTAGAGGGGGTAAAAATAAAGCAAGGAAGTTCGGGGAAGCCCAGAGATTGTTTGCCAGGTCTCCCAGGTTACTGCTAGATAATATTTTAGATGATAGTTTAGGAGAGGATAGGAAGGATGTGGTGGTAAGTGAGGAAGAGGTGAGGAATTTTTACAAGGAAATATGAGGCTTGACAAAGAAAGTGACAGAGAGGTAGGGGAGGGTGGGAAAGGAATGGAACCTTATGGCAATGGTTCCAACAATGATAGACGAGGTTGTTAAGAAGAGGAATAGTAATAACCCTAAGGGGGCACCGGGACCAAATGGCATGAGAAGAATGCATCTGTACAAGCCAGGAGTGATTGGGATGGTGACTCTATTTTAAATGTAATTTTAAAGTTTCTAATTATCCCAGAGCCATGGTGTGCAAATAGGACAGTATTAATACCGAAGGGTAAGGCGAAAGTAATCGGGCTGAAGATCTAAGACCCATTATGATAGGCAATTTGATTAACAGGCTTTACGGCAGTACACTTTACAACAGGATAGAAAAAAGGTTTAGTATTAAGCAGTAGACAAAAGGGATTTAAGATTGAGGCCTGTTGTTTTAAGAATGTAATAACGCCACAATAGCTTATAAAAATGAGTAAAAAAAAGGAAGCCTGTGTATACACTTGGACATAAAGATTGCTTTCGACATGGTGCCCCATGAAATCATAATAAAATGATTGAAAGAACAAGGGGTCCTGAGAATGTTGATTAAGTCCATCCAGGGAATGTATGTGTGTAGTTTGACAGAAATTGAAGTAAATGGGGAAATGGTTAGAGTGGATATAAGGAGAGGAGTGAAGCAGGGTGATTCATTGTCCCCTCTCCTCTTTAGTCTGGTCATTGACCCACTCCTGAGGGAGTTAGAAGAGTATAAAGGAATGAGTATTGGCAATGAATATGTTTCTGTACTTGCGTTTGCTGATGATCTGATACTTGTGGCAGATGATGTGAAGGTGATGGATGGAATGCTGAATAGAGTAAATGACTTCCTGGCTGGTCTCTGATTGAAGCTCTCCATCCGTAAGTGTATGCCATCTATCTTGAAGTGAAGGGGCAGACCTGGACCTTCCTCCCTACTAAGTTTAGCCTCAGTGGGTCTATGCTCCTTATCAAGAAAGGAGGTGAACATCTAGAGTACTTGGGTATCGCACATAGGTTTGACGGTGGCAAAGACCACACATTTTTGAAGAAGATTGAGAAAGAATTGGAGATGTTGTGCACTTCCCAATTGAAGCCTTACCAGAAACTTGAATCAATACAAATAAACTGGATCCCAAGGTTTTTATACTCCCTGACTTTGCAGGGAGTTAACAATGCATTTCATGATGAGATAGATGGTGTTATTAAAAGAGGTGTGAAGAGAGTGTTGAAGATCCCCATTCAGACCTCAGATGGGTTCTTGTATGTGGCAAAGAGAGATGGTGGGCTGGGGCCCTTGAAGTCCCAGCATACCGTCTCTCTTTCAAGGATAAGATTATTTGGAAGGATGGAGACTGTAGAAGATCCAGTTTTAGAATGGGTATGTAATGATACAAATGCTGGTAATATTGTGAATAAGGTGTTTCAAAGCCTTAATTTGAAGGAGTGTATAGAAGATCAGATCATAGGAAATATCGATAATGCTGTAGAATAATATAAGAAAGTTCTAAGAGAGATGTTAAGGCTTCAGTGGGAGCAGCAAAATACCCAAGGTGAGGTAGAGCGGTTCCTCAGGGATAACCCAGAATCAAATAAGCAGATATGTGAGCCGGAATCCCTGAGGGCCTCTAGCTTCACCGAGGCGATTAGCTGCATACTGGTCAGATGAACAAGGTCACTCTGGCCTGGTAAGAGGGAGGTGAGGTCCAGTGCAGAAGGTGCAGCAGCGTACCTGAGATGACAGGACACATTTTAGGTGCCTGTCCATTTATTAAAGATGCACGAATAAACAGACATAATGAAGTGTGTAGGATGTTGACCGAGGAATGGACTGAGCAAAGGAAAGATGGTTTAGTAGTGGGGGAACCCAACCTTGAAGTGGCCGGGAAAACTTATAAACCAGATTTGGTCTTGGCAACTAGTAGGGATGTGTTTGTGGTCGAGGTGACAGTAAGGTACGAGAAGGAGAATATTCTGATCTATGCTGACCAGAAAAAGATTGAAAAGTACAAGGTGTTGGAAGATAGACTAGGGAAAAGATTCGATGGAAAAAAGTATAGGGGTGTGATCCCGATCACTTTGGGGGTGATGGGAGTTGTCCCTAAAGAAGTCATGAAGCAATTAGAAGAATTAGGAATAGGATCTAAGGATTTATGCAGAAGGCTAAGATTGAGTGTGTTAAGGAGTTGCTTAGATATTACACGGGATTCATGGATGGGAAAGTGAGAAACAAAGAGGTTTTCAGTTGAGTTAGTGTTCGGTCCATTGCGAGTAAATTTTAGATGTTCGTTTTAAAGTGTTTTGTTGACGTGTTATTTTATATTTTAATGATTGTAATAGTTAATTTGAAATATGTTTTAATGATGATTTTAAATTAATGATTCTAAAGTGTTTGAACTATTTCGTATATTTTAAAGCTTATTTTTAATGTCTTGTAATACTTATTAAATATAAATCAAAAATTTAATTTTTAAATGTCCACAGTTTTGGTGAATCCTTTAGTGATGGTTTATAAACGAAACATTATAAATGAATAATTTAATATATTAAAAAAATTTGAATGTTTCAAGGCCCACAGTTTTGGTGTAGCCTTTAGTGATGGCATATATATGAAACATTAAACATTAATGGTATATATTTTTTTAAAAATTGAATTTTTAATAGTCCACAGTTTTGGTGTAACCTTTAATTATGATGTATATACGAAACATTAAACATTAAATAATTAAAAATTTAAAAAATCAATAATTAATGATTATTCTTTTCAAAATTAAAAAAATATTGCATGGCGTATCACGTGTATTCAAAAAGGGACAAGAAAAGTGCATAAAATTTAAATTTTTGAATATGCAATAGGGAATTTTCAGCAATAGTTTACTTTTGGCACCTGCATATGCCACGGGAAACAAACAGGGACTTTTACTGTATATTCCGTTTTTGGTTTGGATACGCCATAGGAAAAAATTGGGCGTAAATTGAAATTTCCCCCCGACTCCCCCGGATATTGCAAGTCGGAACAAATGGGGTGTGGCACCAATTTCCCACCTTCTGGCTTGGATACATGATGTCGTCTTTTTAGATCCTGCGCGTTTTGTCACCTGGTCACACAAAGGCAAACTTTTGGTAAAAACTAGTTTTTTATAGTTGGGTTGTATATGCAGGGGGAAACTTTGCATTTTATTTGAACTTCTCCGGGTCGTGGTTGGATGCATAATGGCGTCAATTGTTATGTATGGCGTATCCAAGCCAAATTTTTCTCTAAAATTTACAATTTTCTCTCGCGAATCGCACGACAATGTGCGCGGGATGTAAAATCACAGTGATGAATGCCAGGCAAATTTTTCATTCCTCGCGGAACCTAAACACGTCTCTCATCGAGCACGACATCCTCAAGTTGGCGATATGGTTCCAAAAATGTGGGGAAGACAAAGCGAAACTAGTGGACAACAGGGGCTTGTTTTACTGGCGCCGACATCGAATGGAGGATGGAACTTAATGCATATTTAAATTGCCGGCGAGGCAAGGCAGTTTCGTTGAAGATTCAAACTTGTCACCAGGCAAGATAGTCGAGTTGTGTTTACTGTGTTGCTTGATCAAATACCCCCGACAGCAGACTAGAGTGAACGAACTTTTGTGCTCGGGAAAGATGGTCGTCGCCTGGTCGAGTTTCTGCCGCCAAGTGTTCATAGACTGGGTGCTGACGTACAGGAAATGCATCGGCGGGCCGGGCAAAGTGGTCGAGATCGATGAGTCCAAGCTGCGCAGGCGCAAGAACTTGAAAGGATGCAAAGTTCTCGGCCAGTGGGTTTTCGGGGGGAGTGCAGAGCGACGACCCAACCAAATTCTTCGTAGTGCCGGTGGAAAAGAGGAACGCGTCGACCCTGACCAAAATCATTTACGAGTGGATCGCGCCAGGCCCGACAATAATTCCAGGCTGCTGGCGAGATTACAGCAACTTGGACATTCATGGCCATCACCACATGCAGGTAAATCATAGGAGGGAATTCGTGTGCAGCGAAAAGCGCGGAATGGTAAACACTCGAAACACGCTGAAGATGAAGAGGGGCGAGATGTTGAGGGTGCACATGCAAAACATCGAGCGGAGGTGGTGTTCGATGAGATACAGTATTTCCTGCTTCGGCTGATGGGAAAAATCTTGAGTCGGCTTCTTGGCAGAGTACGTCTGGAAAAAGAATCATTGGTATGGCGAGTGACTGCGCTATTTGCTGATTCATGCCGCCGATATGCACCATCGGAATCGACACAGATGGAGATGGTGGCGAAGGCTATTCAACTTTCGACAGGTATCAGTTAGTCATTATTGTCATTTCAATTTCAGGCACTAGCAAGAATGTGTTGCTGTTACTGTTTCAGTTTCAATTTAATGTTTGAATGCCATGTTGTTTGTTGTAGTTTAAAATTAAAGTTTGAATGACGTGATGTCTGTTACAGTTTAAAATTAATATTTGAATGAAGTGCTGTTTGTTGCAGTTGAATATTAAAATTTGAATGGCATGTTGTTTATTTCAGTTTTAAATTAAACTGTGATTGACATGCTGTTTGTTTCAGTTTAAAATTAAAACTTGAATGACATGCTATTTGTTTCAGTTTTAAATTAAAGTTTGAATGGCATGTTGTTTGGTTCAGTTTAAAATTAAGGTTTGAATGGCATGCTGTTAGTTTCAGTTCTAATTAATTATTGAATAGTATGTTGTTTGTTTCAATTTAAAATTAAACTTTGAATGACAGGTTACTTGTTTTAGTTTAAAATTAAAATTTGAATAACATGTTGTTTGTGCAGTTTAAAATTAAAGTTTGAATGGCATGTTTTATTGCAGTTTAAATTTAAGTGCAAGTGACATGTTTGTAGTAGTTTAAAACTTAAGTGTGCAAGTGGCCTGCTGAGTGTTTTAATTTAAAACTTAAGTGTGAATGACAGGTTTTTTGTTTCAGTTTAAAATTAAAGTGTGAATTACATGCTGAGTGTTTCATTTTTAAAATTAATCAAAGTGCAAGTGACCTTCTGTTTGTTTTAATTTACAAGTGCGAGTGAGACTGTATTGCTATTTGTTGCAGTTTAAAAAATGTGTAAATGACATGCCGTTTGTTTCAGTTTCTTAAAAAAGTGTATGTGTGAGTTGTTTTTTACGGTTTACAAAAAAAAACATTCATTCGCGATCCGGAGAGGGCATAGCGCTGTCGTGTCGGTCATGATCCGACCGGTCGGCGGTAGTGGCAACGAATACAATTGCATTCGCTGCAACTTTCGTGGACTTTGGACCTCACAGTTTCGAGTGTTGAGATAAATTACAAAAAAAAAAAATGTAAAAGTGTACATATAAAACATTGTATATTAAATAGTTAAGTACAGACATGGGTAAGTTACTTTTAAAAATTAACTTAAGTTATGTTTAAATCAATGGGCCAGAATTTTAGTTGAGTTAAGTTAAAGAGTTAGTACCTGGAAAGAAGTAACTGATTTTTAAAAAGTAGCTAAGTTAAGTTAAATGTTAGTGTCTCAAAAAAGTAACTATGTAAAAGTTAGGAAACATTTTTTTGTTGGAGGTATGTGATAATTTTATTTGGGGAAAGGGGAGGAATTCTCTATAGTACTTTAAATATTTAGCAATGCAATTTATTTCTGTACCTAAAATTTACACTGTTATAATGTTTAATTCACATTGACTATGTATATTTGCCAACCACTTCACATCGGATGATCGCCTGTCATATACACAGATTTCAAAAGCTTTACATATTACAGAATAATGTATTCAATTTTTCATATTTAAAATTCCACGACAAAAGGATTTTCTATTCCAAGTTTAACATTCACTTCTAATTAAAATTTTATTGCTAAAATTGTTTATTGAAGCTAAGTAGCAGTAGCATTTCAAAATTATCATCATTTGACTTTCCTCTTCTCCCCCCCCACCAAATTATTCCCTGCAACAATAAATAACCTCTCAACTGAGACTGAAGATGGTACCGCTGTATTGTATTTAATGTACAATTTTTTCATTGTAGGAGAGGTAGTAGTGTTATCTACAGATGACATCGTCATATACTGTGCTAGTTCATTACTGACTACATGAGAACTTTCTTCATCACAATCAAACTGAAAGAAATCATCATGGGTAGCTTTTCGTTGTTCCAGTTTTTGTTGTCGTGATGAAGACTTCTGTATAACCTCTGGCAGTTCCAGCTCCAGTTCTTGTCTAGCTGTTAGTTTACCTTCAGTCTAAGAGAACTTCAACCTTGGGTGCGCATATGCCGTATCGTTGGTTCTCAAAGTAGTGCCCAAACCTGCAAGTGATCAATCACAAGCACATTTAATTGTTTAATATTGCAAGTGATGATACACAAGCATGTTTGAAATCAATTGAAGAGTTTGCTATTTACTGACCTCTTGTCAATCTCTTTCAACAATGCTGCTACTAATGGAGTACAGTGATTAAGAGATATCATTCCACCTTAATGTGCATCTTCAAATTAGAATAAGATGTCGATACACATAAAAATTTGTTTTTTGGCACACAAATATTACATTTGAACTTTAAGTTAGTTCCGTTACTTCAATTTGTTTCATGTTCTTTCACTTCAGTGAAAAGTTTCTTCACCTGAAACCACCTGTTTCGTCAAGTAAAAGGAAATCCCAAAGATGTGATCATGTGATGGTGTCAACGAAAATAAAAGCCAGACACTAAGTTTATATGCCAAGCCGAATATGTTGTTTCGGTAATATCGGTTTTCAGAAAGTGGGATTTCGTGAAGTTTATTAAGCATTAGAACTCATTTTCATCAAATACCATTTATTCCAACACTGGACACTGCTTATTTACATGGGAAATTCTGGAAACCATTTTTACTAGCGCATTCTGATGTGAGTTGTGCGAATACATGGACGTATTCTTATTCTTTAGACTTGTTAAATATAGTTTTATTTGAACAACTTTTAGTTATGCTGTTTTAAGAAACTTGATATTTCAAAGTCGTTTTACATTGCAAGAAAATGGACGGTTTTGGTGTACCCTTTAGTGATGGCGTATATAAGAAATATTATAAATTAATAATTAAATATAATTAAAAAATTGATTGTTAAAATGTTCACAATTTTAGCGTACCATATAGTGATGGTGTATATACGAAACATTATAGATTAATAATTAAATATATTTTACAATTTGAATTTTTAAAGGTCCGCCGTTTTGGTGTACCCTTCAGTGATGGCATATATACTGAACAATAAACACTAAATGGTTAAAAAATAAATAAAAAATGAATTTTTTTAAGGTCCACAGTTTTGGTGTACCAATTAGTGATGGTGTAAATACGAAACATTAAACGCTAAGTTATAAAAATAAAAAATATTAATAATCAATAATTATTCTCTTTAAAATTAAAATATAATGCATCGCGAATCATATGTATTCGAATGAGGAAAGAAAAGTGATTAAAATTTGAATTTTTTGAATCACCACGCAAAACAAATGAGATCTTTCCCATATATTCAATTTTCAGTTTGAATACGCCATAGGAAATAATTGGGCGTAGGTCGAAATTCCCCCCCCCCTCCCTACACGGCTGGATAGGCAAGTCGTAACGAATGGGGTGTGGTACCAATTTACCCCCTTCCGGATAGGATACGTGATGTCGTCTTTTTCGGTCCTGCGCGTTTTGTCACCTGGATATGCAAAGGGAAACTTTTGATAAAAACCAGCTATTTATAGATGGGTTAGGTACGCAGGAGGAAACTTTGCATTTTATTTGGCCTTCTCCGGGTCGTGGTTGGATATGTGATTGATGACTTTTTAGGTTGACTTTTTGTATCACTGGGATACCCAATACCGTGATTTTTGAGCAATTAAGATACGCAATACAGAACAATCACCGGTCTTTTGGATTTTTTACCCACAGATCCCTGGTGAGCCTCTCGAGTTACAGCCAAATGGAGGAGGAAGTAGAAATGGAGGATGCGGAGGAAATGGAAGAGATGCTTTCGGCTACAGAAAATTACGAATCTTCAACTTCTTCAGTTCCTGGTCCATGAATCTTCACATTCCCTGGCCCACCAGTCTCTTCATCTCCGGGAGCATCAACCTCTTCAGTCCCTGGTTCATCTACCTCTTCGCACGAATCTATGTGTCATTGACATTAATTTTTTTCTAGGCGATTTTAATTATAGTTGAATAATAATAATTTTTTTTTGCCAACAGTAATGTTCGAAGATCGCGAAGACACAGATCTACAGTCGTTCCTTACCAGTCGAGACCCCAAACAATTTCCGACGTTCATCAACAGATATGCACAAAGGGCAAATCAGCACCCGACACCAGGCACCGAGCAAGTATTCTTTACAAATATCAACAACGGACGTCCCCAAAAATCTAAGGATGAATCCTAAACCAACCAAGATGACTGGTGATATTTCTCGTCGTTAATTACAGCGCGGAACAAGCCGAAAGACTCGTTATAATCTTAGAAACACAGATCAAATAAAGTATCAGAAATATGGTTATGACTTTATATTATGAATAACCTGCACATGTTGTTTATTTACCATAAAAAAATAAAACTGTTTTTATATTTTTTGGTTTAATAAAAATAATAAACACATAGATACATAACATATTATTTACATATATCTTTTCATTTTTTTTAAAGGGTTTTGACATATGTTTAATTAAAATTTGACTGATTCCATTTGTAGTATACCACATAATAGCAGTTTCACCATACATATCTTCGGTATTTAGGAAATATTCAAATTTTTTAAAATCATTATCCAGTGTTTTTTATATTGTCCAAAATGTACAAAACAGTCGATGTATTCTTACCAACGATAGCTTCGTGTAATACAGTATTGTTATCATATCCCATAAACAAAACATTGGCTTCGTTTCCCAGTAGAAAATCTACTCCTTCCACTATGCTGTCTCTGGCCGCAAAATGCAGCAACAAGTCCTTCTCCAAGAAAACCGGGTCACCTAAACTTTTCTCAATTAGGTAACGCATGGTGATTTCGCGATCTTCATTAGCTGCTTTCAACAACAGTTTCCAGTCTTTGTGAAGCCCATCCATTACATACCTCGTCTAAGGTTTGCGCCAAATACGCAATTACAGACCAGTTTTCAAAAGAAATAATTGGCATACCCCAATACGGTTATACTCTCTGAATCTGTAGCCATAACATCGTCGCCTTCTGCGATTATGACCTTTACAATTCCCCGCCGCCGCTGCTCACTGAATTGGAAATTTGCCACCAAGATGCCTTTCTCCGAAATTTACATTCATCTCCTTCATGGGCACAAGTACATCTAGCCAACCGCGATATGCAGCTAAACTAACTGGTGACAGTTCCTCCTCGCCAATAAAGTCTTGTTCGTCGCAGTTGACTTCCATGGTGCCTTCACTCTGTAGTTCGCAGACAACCACTGTGTGCCTTTTGTTCAATCATCTCGTTTTTATACACCCACTGTACGATATTTTTTTAAATTTTTTTTATAGGCTGAGAAGGAATGTAAATTTTATTGTATGGTATCGTGGGTTTTACCGACCTTGATAAATTGATTTAAATTTTTTTATTTGACTTTCTTACACACTATTAATTTCGGAGGCAAAAAATTACTAAGATATATTAGCACCATCTTATCAGGTAAATAAGCATAGTGTATAAAAAGCTTATATTTATGCGAAATGTTAAAATGCAATGCCGCTTGTTTTGTTCTGGCAATCATTACACAAGTTTCATTGAACATTTTTTATACTTTTTAATTTTCAAAACATATTCATGTAAACTACAGATGGGCTCATGAGAGGGTAGTTTGACTCGCGCTCTCGACCTCAGCAGTCGGGTAATCGGAGTTAGTTTTCGTTTATCGAAGTTACCAAATAGCGCAGCGACCACAGATGAAACATATTTAATTTTAATATTTGCTTATTACTTCTCAAATTTCAAAATACATTTGGCATTAGTGACGAAACTGACTGAAAACACTTTGATGTTTCTGGGTGCCGCAGGAGATACAATCAAGATTCGTTTGTTATCGGTCCCGTAAACTAGTTCGATTCCATTCTCAAAAGTCCAGTCAATGTAGAAATGTTTGTGAATTAGCGGTTTGTCGAGTAAAGTTTTGTAATTTATTTCATTCACATCCAACGAACCCGTAACTTGGCCATCTTCATTATCGTTTAGACGAACAGTGAATATAGTTTGAGAATGTTCGTCTGAAAGGTCGTAAATTGTATTAAATGCGCCAAAGTTCAATCGTTTCAAATCCTTAAATATCAAACGAGTAAATACACTTCTGGGAATATTCAGAACATATCTCTTGGCCGTTTTAAAACGAATCATACTCGCCTCTCCCGGCTTGGTGATTGATGACCGTATAGATTATAGTTTATCGTTGGTTAAACTAGATTAGTTTGTATTTGTAAAATCATCGCTTTCGGTAGTAAATTCATTTTCCAGAGCTGCGGTCGAAGTAGTAGTGGAGATGTAGTTTTTATTTTCCACCCCAACCACCCTCCCCACCGATTCTATTATAGAGGTGTCAAAATTGTGGTGTGTTTTCCAAATGTATATACCGAGTGGAATTACGACAATGAAACTGACTATGAGTATACCCAATCCCATATAGAGTTGTTTTTTTATTTATTCATATTTCTTATCTATATATTGGCAAACGATAGTAAAAAAAAACTCAAAATTACATAGAGCGATTGTCGGTTTTTAGCTATCCATCGGGTGCCATGATGACCGAACTCGGATCGCACCTGGTTGTGGGCAAACCATAAAATATTTGCCACGCCGATGTTTGAATGGCGTTTTCGTCGTATTTTCCCGACAGGTAAGTGAAAAATGCAGACATTATTTCGAAAAATTTGATAATAACTCAAGGTATCGACCAGAGGTGACATAGAATTACGAATTTTCTGGGGATCATTTGTCTTTGGAATGCCCTCCCATAATGTCTCCACACTAGCTAATACGTATTTGTGGTAATTTGAAAGGAAATTAATTTTTTCCACATGATTGAATATCTTTTCGTACTTGTGTCGCACAGAACCAGCATTTTTTCTAAACTGCTCAATTTGGGAAGATAAGGAACTCTTTAACATTTTCATTTTCTGCCAGTTGTTCGTATCTCAAAAAGTTTTTATAATTTTCGCAAGGGACGTGCAGGCCCAAGCAATTTTGTTTGATAGTAAACTGCTTAAGATATATAAAATATTAAGCGGTGTGTTAATTGCGAAATTTTAAATTTTATTTCAGAAGCTAGTTTATCACATTCATTTATTAACGAATATACATTTACATCATTTAAACTCAATACGGAATCTTATAAATATTTATTATTTAAGATAACTGTCAAACGTAAAAAATCCAAGTATAACGGTGGATCTAGTTTTATGAATTCAACAGATGCCATGAATTCAGAATGTGTCATGATTTATTTAATTTTCTCCACGCTCTTGACTTAAACAATTCTCTAATCGCAAAGACAATATCACAATGTAGGCTTAAAATATGCTTTTTCATAGTGTAAATGATTTCATATCAATTTTCAATTATTTAATTACTATTAGCCGCAGTTCCTGAAATAGAAGTAACGCTGAAAGATGTACTCTCGCCAAATAATGTATTCACCGAGCCTTTGATTTTAATTTCGAATGTCCATAGAACAAACTATAAAATTACGATTAATAAAATTGATTCAATTATGGTCCATGCATATATTTGAGGTTTTTATTCACTTCGTTACATACAAATACAGCATGTAAAAATAATTTATATAGTGAAGAGGATCTACCGTAATATGTAAAGGTTGGTAAAGTAGGATAGAAGGGATGAGGATAGGAAATCGCAATATGTTATGAGAAAAAAAAAAATTCATTAATGTATTTGGAATAGTTAATTCCCCTCCCAAAACAATTTACATTTGAATAAATTTCAATTTATTCTTGTTGGTTGTTCTGGATAAAACTACGTAAATTTCCTCAAGCATATATTTTGTCAAATTCACATAAATATCATCAATGTCTAATCCTATGCTACTCTGAACCGTGATTCCATATGCCATTTATAATGGAAAGCCGTATAACAAGAGTTTACTGTTTTTAGTAGCTTCACACGCATGTTGAAAGGCAAATATATCTCTCTTGTACACATTCATCTTGAAGAAACATTTTGGTAACAAAAAGAGGTTTTTTCTTAATCGTCGCACATAAGTATTTCGTCTCCGACGCGTCCCAAATAATATAATACTTCACCGATGCATACTCCATGACCATGAAATAAACTGCGGTGGGGAACCCCAACGATTAGCGGCAAGTAGGCGGGTGTGAGGTTTTCAGTCTTTTCCTTCATTAATATTTTTTTATCGTTTGAAAAGAAAATGTGAGTGAACTGGGCACGATTCTTGAAAATATTTTGTTTACACGTTGCATTCACGTCAAGCCAACAGCTACATTACTTTATATATATATATATATATATTTATTTATTTATTTATTTATTTGAGCGAGAACAGCAATTGAAACACTTAAATTGAAATAGGGAACCTCGGGGAAACATGACCAAGTTTCCCTGTGCCCAGTTCAAAATCTTCTTGGCATTGAGTACCAAGCGTGAAGCAGCTTTGATTTTCGGCTCAATCACAGTTACCAACAACTCTACTGGATACTCACAATCCAGAGTGAAACAACTCATGTTACGATTGTGTACGCCGAAATGACGTGTAAGCAGTTTCTTTCAGTTTGGAGCGGTATTTAAAGTTGTCAGAAATTCCTGGTATTTTGAGATATACGTTCTTAAACTGTGTGGGTAGAAAAAAAAATTAACACTGCATAATTAGCGAATAAGCGAAATGTCGTTAGATTTGGTCGTCATGAACGGCTTTAACTGATACTGATCGATGCAAAATACAATCAGCAGTTTACTATAAGTGTGCTTCGCCGTTTGGGAAAATTTCAACTATAAATGTTGCTAAACAGGCGCCGATCATACTGTATTCGTCAATAAAGAGAATTATCAGCGCATCGTAGGAAATAGAATGATCTCTGTTACATTCCACAAAAAAAGAAGCCGCGTTGTATCCGAGATCTCGAAACTTGCTCAATTCTTGTGCCACTGCGGATATTGATCAAAATCAATCAGTGTGCAAGAGTTGCATGAATTTCAAATATTCGTGGTAACTGAATTTGGTCAACCGAATTAGGAGACGTTGTAACGTCAACCCGTTTGCTAGTTTCATCTGTCGACAAATATTTCGCAATAGAATTTGTTGTGGGATCGTGTAAAAAAAAAAATGTATTTTTTTACTTTGTGAACAATATGTAGTCATGTAGATTTCCCGCTCCCTGCTCGACCATTTAATGTTATGCATTTAAGTGTAACTAACGCATCATCATTCTCGTTGAGCCATGTAAACAAATTTGTTTTAACAAGTTATTGTTCTTTTGAAACAGTTAACTTCACCGACATAAATATTGTTGTTTCCACAGCATTCAGTTCGGAATTTGGTGAATATACAAGGGTAATTAACTTGTTCTCGAGATTTGCACGCGGAATCTTCTTCTGCCACAAACAAACTTCATTACTACTTAACACATTTTTAAAATATGAACTCCTGTCTCGTTTAGCTGGAAGGCCATGTTTCACTCGTAACTTATACTTGACTATTTTTCCAAAAGTATTAATCCGTGAAATGGGGTTTTTTATGCTTTCTAGTTAAATTTTCTAGAAACTGCCAAAAGCTTACAGGTACCATTCCTCACTGGTGAAGCATTAACTTTGAAATTATAATCTCTTTTTGTGCATCGTCGAAAAGGACTGACTCTTTTATACTTCGTGAAGGAAAAAAAAAACGAGAATCATAAAAACAACAAAATATATTGTTTTTGTTTGATGCAGTGTAGACAAACAAAAAGGAGCTTCTATATCACGAGTTTTTGTAACATTTTTTATTTTTTATATTTGTCATAAATCCAGCATTTTGATTTTATAATAGATGTAGAAGTTTATCTAAATAAGTTAATAATTTAATCATGAAAAAATATCTTTTTGCATCTTAGACAAAAGAAACTCGTTAATATGGGCGTGGTTTTTTAAACAGGATACTGCACAAAATTACATTCTGATCTCCATATGTAATTAATATGGTTACAATAAAAGTTGTTTGGATGGTTCAGCCAATGGGCCCATGTCTAAGAAATATCTTTTTGCATCTTAGACAAAAGAAACTCGTTAATATGGGCGTGGTTTTTTAAACAGGATACTGCACAAAATTACATTCTGACCTCCATATGTAATTAATATGGTTACAATAAAAGTTGTTTGGATGGTTCAGCCAATGGGCCCATGTCTAAGAAATTACCTATTATATTTACACTATTCCTTGAATAAAATTGTGTATAATTAAAAAGAATTATTTGTATGCATTGTACAACTAGAGCATATATATGGCCATAATAATGTGAGTGCGACACACCTGTGTGTGTAGGTAGAATCAGAGGACCATCACTGAACCAGATGCTGTATAATGCATGCTTTAATTTATTCTGTCTTGTAGTGGTTCGCAAATTATTTAGTGCATGGGTGTAATAGCTTGAGTTGACACTCGCAAATGAAAACAATCGGAGTTTTTCTGAGATACATCTGCCGAATAGCAAGATTAATTTCTGAGTAAACTTCGGTTCGTTCTTAGACGGTCATCTTCGCAAATTTGTGTTGTAAAATTTCTATCATGAAGTCCTGATTTGACTGGATTGTATTTTTCCAACACATTAGCAAAAACCTGTGTTTTTGTTTCCAAAGTGAACGCCATCCAGGTATTTGTTTGTAAAGGCAAGGTATTTTTCTGTCTTATTTAAAAGGCGTTTAACTAAACCCCATATTATTTTCGCGTGTAGTGTTATCCCCAATATTAGCCCACTAGGACATAACTCGTCTAAGATAACAGCCTAAATTTCATTAATTTACACTCTACTTTGTGATTTTTTAGGCATCTGAAATATTGGCGCATTAGGAATTTTTTCTATGTAATATAATGTAGAATTATTTCAAGTTTATTTGTCTACCTTCTTCAGAACACCCGGTTAGCATGCCATCAAGTTTTATTGGTGTTCCAAGTGCCGATGATGGAGAGAGGGACAAATGCGGTGTAGAAGCAAATATACAAAAAAAATGCATTCTCCCAATGGAAAATAAAAACCTGGCAGTTAATATCACTAATGGACTGAGTGACTACACTCACTACGACCGCGCAATATCGTAAACGGTACTGTGTATGAGGAGTCACATAACTAATGGCAAACAGCCAATTAAGAAAGGAAACTCACGCACGATATATACTAGGAATTCAGCCAGAATATTGGTGGGGGGGGGGGAAGGGGGGGTAAAACAACACGATGTGCGTTAATCGCGACCGCGGGACAGGCTATAATTTGTTCATGCGATCATTTGCAACCGCATGTAGGGCATATAAATCTCCGAAGGTGCTCATTTTCGTCCGGTTTCGTGCGCGAGAAGGATCACTGCATCTGTGTAATGTGGCTTTGGGAGGAGTTATCAATAATTGCGACACCAAGACGAGGTTTATGCTTCATGGGTCCCTATCAGCAGCTCAATTAATAGTATGTTAAATTTTTGATATAGTTTATTTTTAAATATTAAATTCATTATTTAATATATAGGCTGTTCATAGTGAAATTTTTTACCTTTGACGTCCTATTTACTTCTTTTCATTCACACCTGTTAAAATAAATATCGCCATACAAATAATAAATACAATGTGCATATTCCACCACATTCAAAAGTTGACGTAGTTTTTATTTTATCATGAATAACTTATATATTTTATAATTGTAAAGATATGGGTCAACGTAGGGGGCTGCCCTGCATTCCCAAAAGGGCTTTATTTTAAGTTGTTAATTTCGTTTCCTCTCTATAAAAGAAATATTCGTGAAGTTTTGTTCATTACAATAATTAACTTTTCTAAGTGTATTTTACTGATGTGAAACAAACACTGAAATGTGGTAAACGAAATGAATAACGTAGAACAATCACCTTCTGGGGATGCAGATTACAAGTATCTCGCCTCTACGCGCAGCACGAGACGAATGTAACTGGTTGTGAGGGTGTGGGAGGGGGGGGGGGGAGGTTTACGATAACTACAGGCACAACGAGATGCAGTCAGTTACGATCGCGTTGTGGTCGGGAAAGTATAGCAGTGGGGAGCTACATCTCGCCTGCGACTTCTTACTTCACACGACACGGCGACAGGAGTGCTACTATCTCTTGAGTTGTTATCGAAGCCCCCCGACCACCTCGTGATTCGGTGGCCATTTAGAGCCACGTCTCCCTCGTTCAACTTTAAAATCACACTTCCGGTTTATTTTTCAGGCTGTTGTTTCCACCAAACTTACGATTTTTACCGCAAATACTAATTAACAATATTCTAAAATATTTTTAATAACATATTACGCTCCTGCAGTGGTAAAATTATGCATAAAACGAACTTTTAAAGCAGTTTTAGCATAACTACAGCCACTCGTCAAAGGAGTATTCTCGCATTATGTTATATCTTGTTTTATAATTATTCTCAGCCAAGCAATTCTATGATTTTTCAATTTGATGTAATATTTATTTTACGTACTGAAACACATACTTAGTATCCTTTTAACAAATATTAAAATTATTTTCATCTACACTACCTTCGTGTGTGTGTGTATATATATATATATATATATATATATATATATATATATATATGTGTGTGTGTGTGTGTGTGTGTGTGTGTGTGTGTGTGTGTGTCTATTATTCACAACTTAAATAATCTTTTCTGAAGCCCTGTTAAATTTCTACATTTGGTTTTGCATAAGTAATTTTTTTGTTAAATTTAATTAATTATTTACTTACAATTTCTGGCAGGGCGTAGTAATTTGTTGGGAATGTGGCACATCACAAGAAAAGTAAGCATGTTACACAATTGTGTTTTAAATACCTAGGGCAAAGTTACATTGCGAGAAATAAACAGACGAATAATTATCTTCGCCATAAACAGTTCACGATTAAAACGTATAAATTTCACTTGTCCAATATTTGTAATCACACATGACACAGCCAGCATTAACGACCACAAAGCAGCCATACCTTTTCACATGCACCTAGCGACTAACGACACACACAACAGTAAATTTATTCCTGCTGTGGAAATATAAATTTATCTCATCATAACTCGCCCAAGTAAATTTAAAATCACAACATGTACACACTTGTTGTGGTAATTTGAAATATTTTTCGAAGCATGCGAAATTAACACTTTGTTGACTACAGAATATCGAAATGCCATGTTATGATACTAGCCAGCCACTTGCCTATCGCCATGTCTGCCAACCTTTTGAATCTATCTAATACCAACACTGGCCTTGTAATTATCCCACCATCAAATTTAAGAAAATATACCAAACATAACTGAAAAGTAACAACTGATTTAACCTATATTTTTAAAATCATAAAATATAATTTTAATTAAATATTTTAGTTAGTGATGGGATAATCGCTTATTCAATAAGAGATTATATAATTATTATCAATGTATATATTATTTGAAAACAATAGAGATTATTTACGATTTCCAGCTGTTCAACACTCACCATGTTATATACTCTGAAATCTCTGCGAAAAGTTAAATTCTGGCCCACTTTCAGTCACTCGTCACAGTAAACCCATATTTGCAAACTAAACCCACAGTAATTTTACCACCCACTTATTAAAAATAACAATTTTATTCAAATCTTGCTCAAAATCTCCACCTTTCATCAGACCTCGCCATCACGATGTTACTATTTCACCACACATTAATTTAATTTAAATTAAAAATTAAATAAAATCTTGCTCCCAAAAACTTTGCTGAAATGTGATGTTACCTTTTAATATTTATTAATATTTTATAAGGTACATTTATTAGATATCATTACTTGTAAAGGGACCAGGGGATAGTTATATATGTATATGTACATATATATATACATATTATTTATTAATTTTATGGGGTATATATATCTCACACCTTCATCTTTCCAAACTTAAAGTTCAGACCTGTGCCCTTTAATAAAAACATTGCAAAAATTGGGATAGAGGAGAGGAAGGTATCCAACTCGTCCAAAATTACATTTCTAATTCACTTCCACTTGTAAGACAAACTTTGAATACTAATTACTTGTATAGGGACCAGTAGATAACTTTATTTTGTTCCAAGAGTTTTTGCCAGAGTGCTTTATTACCGGCATCCTCCCCCTCCATCTTAATTCAACAACCAGAGTACACCATGATTTCACTTCCACACATGCTACCAAGTCCGGCCTATATAAGAACGGAATCAGGTAAGTGGTATCAGTCTGCAAAAAGAACTGACCAGGGACACGTTAACTTTCTCTCCTCCAGAGTAAAAGGCATGGGGTAAGTACAGAGAGGTAAGTTACATAATAAATATACCTTATTAAATATTAATATTTAATAAAGTATAGATATAATATTAATATTTTATCATGTATATTTATTAGATAACTTACCTCTTTGCACTTACTCCATTCCTTCTACTCTAAGAGGTAATAAGAGATGATGTTTCCTTGATCAGTTCTCTTCACTGATTGAAGTATTTTACCAGATTTCGTTCTTATATAGGCCAACTGGAAGGAGTGGAGTGGAAGGGGAAAATGAAATTGCATAATATGATTGGTTGTTTGATGTGTGAGTAGGGAGGGGAAGAGGGGTGGTGGTGATTTAGATCATGAAGCACTCTGGCGAAATCTCGCAGAACAAAACAATATTACCCATTGGTATCTATGTAATTAATTATTATTCAAAGTTTGTCTTTTACAGATTATGGGAAGAGACTTCAATCAAGGAAAAAGAAGTGATCAGAGAAACATGTCCTCTGCTCCAAGCAGAAGGCAAAAGGTAAATATATATTATTTTAATTTAAAATTAAATAAAACCTTGCCCTCCCTACTTTCACCGGGCCTTGTCATCACAATGTTATTATAACTTTTACAAACCACTGCATAAAACAAATGATGCAAGAGATGGGCAGTTTTTTTGGAAAGGGGGGTATAAGAAGTGAGGCCAAAGTAGCTAAGTGGTTCACATACCCCCTACCAATGTGATCTGGGTTCAATCCCGGGCCTAATAACTGGGGATATTTATATGCAGAAATAGTGCCAGATAATGTCCTTGCTTGGCAGATTTTCTCTGGGTTCTCCTATTCCCCTTCCCCACCCTTTGTTCCGGCTCTGCTCCATACTCATTTCAATCACTTTTATATCTTCACTTACTCACTGGAGGCTGATATAGAAATAAAATACAGAAGTATAGTGTTGTTTTTTACATAGTCCTAGAATTGTTATGTTGCCCTGCACTCCAATTAATGTAAACATATTGCATTATTTTTGCATCACCACACAAGTGCATAAATAAAACAACTCGTTATTTATAATTTAAAAAAGAAAGATACTTGCTGGAAAATATCTCGCATCATACCACTACCATCACTATGGTACTAGTACCAGACTTGACACATCATCCGACTCTGCAAAGGTCGTTGTATCAAAAAAAAAAGAAGTCTAGGTATATCAGTATGTTAAGCTTGATGCTGCTGAAGAACCTCTTGCTTTGTATGCTCACCGTCATTTCGATAATGGTGATTATACCAGATGTTGGTATTGTTAATCAACATCTACAAAGGGTGTTGGTACCAACAATATAGGTATATTAGTGCATTAATCTTGAGTAGATCTGTGGCTATCTTCGCCTAGAGTTTTGAAATATATTTTTTAAAAATTATTATATAAGTTTAAAAGTTTATTACAAATGCCACAGTCATGGGACATTAAAAAAATCATGTAATGTTTTTACATTGTTTGGTACACCAACAGGTAAAAAAAGGTGTTTAGAGGTTAAATTAGTATATCAAGTATTGTGTAAAGGACTACCTAGTTCACTAACAAAAACACAGCAGTCGGACCAACAAGTATTTGTGTGTGGACAGAGTTCCACCGATGACTGACCAGGGAATGAAGACGTTAACATATACAGAGGATTGAATTTTATGAAATCAAATTATTTATTTATAATTTAATTACATTTTGGAAGCTATAACAGAGTAGTACAGTTTCTATCAATTTTATCAAAGTGCTTGTCCAATTTGTCTCAAACTTCATGGTAAAATTCATTAAGGTTGGTTTCTGGAAACAAATTCTTATTGGTTTTGTACCACATTTGTGTAAAGTCCTTCAGTCGCCTTTCCGACATCTTTTTGTTGGCCACACGAACCTTTACTGTCGAAAAGAATTCCGAAGTAATGTGAGAATTGAGCACACATTCTTGTTACTTTGCATCGACATACGAGGGTTTGGTGAAGGAAACTGGCATGTTCATTTTGTAGAAAAACCAGTTAATGAGCAGCATCATATTGAAAAGGTGGATTTTCAAAATATCTTGCCTTGATGTAAATTCTGGTATGCATCAGGTCAATAATATGCTGCCCAATAGCAGGATTGCCCTGCTGTGATTTCCTAGTTCGACCTTGTCGAGCAAGCCATCATCCAGCGGGCTTTTGGGATTAAAATAAATGAACTGGAAAGTTTTCATGATGGGAAACAATCGACACATCGCTGCAATATCCACGACCAAAAGCATTTTTTGCCTAGTGATTATGAGTTTAGCAGTTATCGGCAATTCGACCGACATATTCGAGTACTTAACCCTCATAGGCATGCATTCCATATTACAAAACATTTTGAAGCAGCTGGCATTGAACGAGTCTAACTCATCGATGCATATGCATGTGTTGTGACTCAAGGTGACAGATAGATAATTGTGATAGATGTGCAGGATCTTGGCCGAATTCAATGCAAGATGGCTCGGGATACCCATGTTGTGTAGTTTGAAAAGAATATCAGAAAGTATATTTTTCCCACACCCATATTACCATAAATTACCAGGGGATTCCGTAACTGATTACCTCGGAAATTCAAAGATGCCATGAAATTCATTAGGATGACTATCAGGTCCATGTTAAATTCACCATACAGTATCATGGATGCAAATACAATGTACATATGGTCCAAGTACTCAGTGAGTAACAAGTCCTTTTCGGGCATGGTTTGGTACTCTTTTGGGTAGACATTTAAATTTTTGTAACAATTGTAAAGTTTTTTTAAGATGGTGCTACTCGATCTTCGGCTCGATGTGAACGGGAAAGTAAACTTGCGAATTTTTGCAAAATCAATACAGTAAATTAGCTAGGTCCTTTACATGATTCATGTGCATGATGTGCCGATGTGTTCGATAGCAAGTTGTTTCATATTGTCATATATTCCGAAAGATTTTAGTGCAAGTATCGAAAAAAAGGTCCATCTGCTTAGGGATTGTGAAATCGCATACACATCAACCATAAAAAGATGACGAATGCATTACACATGAATCCATCCTCGAACTTAGTCAGCTCGATGGACGATTCGACCTGTCTCTCGTCTCCAGACTTCAAGTTTTGCACCACAAATCCGAAATTATTATTATTGAGTAGCTCGTTTCCCTCGCCCATCGCAGTCATTGAATTTGCCAATTGTGATATTAGAAAAATGGATTCATTTTTATCAGTACTATCGGGCTGTGATGCAGAGGAGGAAAAACACAAAGTGTCTATCGGCAGGAAGCTATAGCCACAATTTTTTCAGTTTGCTTGGCATTTTCCTTGACAATGAGTTGTTTTCGCTTTACGTGCAAAAACTTTTCGATTGTAGCATAAAAAGTGTTCATAGACTGCGAAGTGGTCGTTCTTTCATCATTATCATCGACGGCATCGTAATCAACTTCCATACTATGATTGCGTTCATTGTTCGAGTCTCCTTCTCTACAGCCAGCCCCACTTTTGTTTCTTATGCCATTATTTAACAAATCTTAAAATTGAAGGATTCTTTAAGTAGAAAATAAATTTGGCCAAACTGAGTAGTTTCGGCATGTAATTTTGCCATCAACACAGACAATGAAATATGCACCAATATATTTGAAACCATATTTATAATAGGTGGATCTGTTGGATGACTTTACCCAACCCCAACTTCCTCGCAATAGCTGCCATTATTAGCTTAGTTGTAAACATTTCCCATTAGCATCTGACATGCGTTTGCCGCTATCGATTCCTCATAATTCCGCATTTGCCTGATCACTTGGTCGATGGATGTGTATTGTCTGATGTATTTGTCGGTCTGATCAAGTTTTAAAGAAAAAACTTCTTCTGATGAACTGCAAGTTATGGAAACTACAATGGCTTCGCCTTTTTTGAAGGGATCGTAAAAGTGAATGAAAGCTGTACCATATTTTGTCCCAACATATTTTCATAACTTAGGTGGCTATGATGTGCATTTATTTATTAAACAGCTAGGATATGATGAAGTAAAGGTAGATTTAATTGCAAATAATAAAGAAAAGTATATTATTTTTGGGAAACAAATGGAAAATTTAAAAATGTGGTTTATAGACACCTATAAATTTATGGCTAGCAGTTTAGATCAATTAGAAACTAATTTAATAAAGGAACAATGAATCATACACAATGGCATTTCCCAGAAGATAAGCAGATTTGTTATTAGAAAAGGTATTTATCCATATGATTATATAGACAGTCGGAAGAAATTCGAAGAAACTGAACTTCAACCAAAAGTGAATTCTACAATAAGATAAATGAATCTGACATAACTGACAATGACTATGAACATGCAAAACTTGCATGGAAGCAATTTAAAATAAAGAACCTAGGAGATTATCATGACTTAATACTAAATAAGTGATGTATTACAGTTGGCAGAAATATTTGAAAACTTTAGAGATACATGTATCAATGCTTATGGTTTAGATACAGTGTGGTATTTTACAGCATCAGGTTTATCATGGGATGCTGTGTTAAAAATAACTAAACAACCTTTCGATTTATTGCACGGCTATGATATAATTTTAATGGAAGAAAATGGAATTAGAGGCGGAATATCGCAATGTTGTAAGCAATATGTTAAAGCAAATAAATATTTAGAAGATTTTAATCCTAATCAAGAGTCTAACTATTCAGCTTACCTCGATGCTAATAATCTTTATGGTTGGGCAATGTCCCAGTATTTGCCATATGTAGGTTTCGAATGTATTAATTATCCAGAATCTAAATTATATTTCTGGCAGAATTATATTTTAGATATGAAGGATGATTCAATTCGTGGGTGCATATAAGAAGTTGATTTAGAATATCCTCAAAAACAGTATTATCACATAACGATTTTCCATTTTGTCCAGAAGATAAGGTTGTCCCAGGAACAAATCAGTATAAATTGTTAACAACTTTGCTTGACAAATAAATGTATGTAAAACACTATCATAATTTTAAAAAGTGCCTAAATAATGAATTAATATGTACTAAAATACATAGAATATTGAGGTTTAATAATAGTGATTGGCTGAAGAAGTATATCTGTTTTAATACAGCAATGAGAACTAATGCTAAAAACAACTTTGAAAAAGATTTTATAAAATGATAAATAATACTGTGTTTGGTAAAACGATGGAAAATATAAGAAACAGGGTCGATATAAGACTGGTATCAATTGAAAATGTTTGTGAATAATTAACAGCAAAACGAAATTTCAAAAAAGTACTATATGCAATGAGGATATTGCAGCTATACATATGAATAAAACCAGCATAAAATTTAACAAGCCTATTTATGTGGTTATGTAGATTTTAGATCTATCAAAAGAGTTGATATATGACTTTCATTATAAAGTTATGAAACCAAAGTATGGAGATAAATTATGCTGTCAAGGTACTGATACATACACTTATGACATAAATACAGAAGATTTTTACAAAGACATGAAGACAATAATAGAAAAGTTAATACAAGTGATTATCCAAAGTACAATTTCTATAATATACCTCAAGTAAACAAGAAGGTGTTAGGGAAGATGAAAGATAAATGTAATGATAAAATAATGAAAGAATTGAGGGCTTAAGATCGAAAATATATGTATACAAGGTAGGTGATAATGAAAATAAAAGTTCGGAATGTCTAAAGAAGTGTGTAGTTAGTAAGAGAATTACATTTGACGACTATAAGAAATGTTTGATAAATGAGAAAATACAAAATAGATCGATGAATTTAATAAGGAGTAATAAGCATGAAATATATACAGTAAAAGTTAATAAAATAGCATTAAGTCATTGTGAAAACAAAAGGATTATACTATAAAATAAGATAGATACATTACCATATAGGTAAAAAAAGGTATGATTTTATGGGGAGATGCCCTTTATATTTTTTTTAATATATTGGATTCTTCTATATCTATATTTTATGGATTGAAAGATCTGTAATATTTACACAAATATTTTGAAAACTTTTAGTTTCCAAAACAACGTCTTTATCAGCACCATCAAAATCAATTATGTATCCATTTTTATCTCTAATTTCCAAAACAATATTATTAAATAATTTATTTTTAATTTTATGAAATGTTGTGAATGTAGGTTCATAAATAATAGGATCTCTAAAACTGAACATAGTTTTCAGTGGAAAACTGGCAATTATATCTGTTTCTAAATGGTTAAATTCATCATATTTTATAAACATACCATATGTCAAGTTACAATGAACATTTATTGTTTTAAATATGTCAAAATTAGGTAATTTAGTACCTATAACAATTTTTTTTCAATAACCATATATCGTTAAAAACCAAGGATACTAGATAATCGATGGTCAAATTTAATACCAAACTTACATTTAACCAATATTCTATTTTTCACATTGTCTGATGTTAGTTCAATATTATTAGTTGGAAATGGTACAATTTAATTTATAGTTTCCTCTAGTGATATTTATATTAATTGTTATCGATCAATGTTTTGGTATTGTTGTTTATATTAGATGTTGCAAATGTTCTATGAAAACTAATCAAAGCAAGAGACACATCTTTATCGATTTTATCATAATGAAGTTTCTTCTTTAGTAGGGGACTATTATTTGTTAATTCAAATACTTTACTGTCCATTGATACTCAAAAATTATCTTATTAAATTAAAAAGTTGATTGCAGTGTTGGTGTTTTAATTTTTGAAGGAAAATCTGAAAATAAAAATAATGGAGAACTATTACCTGACATTATGAGGGCCATAATAGTGGGCCTGAGAAATTGCAGGAAAACTAATTTGATGATAAATTTATTTTTAAGTTTGGGTGGTTAAATTTTAATAAATTGTATGTTTACTCAAAGAGTTTAAATCAAGCCAGATATATTGTGTTCCAAAATGATTTTGGTGTGTTATCCAAAAAGTTTAAATAAAAAATAGGACACATTTTAAATAATAATGATGGAATGATTCCTTTATACCAATGTGGGAATTATTCTTTGGTTATGTTTGACGATGTTATTTTAGACAACCAGAATATAAACCATGAATATTTCACTAGAGGAAGGCATAAAATATTGATGTATTTTATTTAGCTCAAACTTATTCAAAAGTGCCTAAGCAAATGGTAAGATATAATACGACTTTTCTGTGTGTATTTAAACAAGATGATACTGTCTTAAAGCACATTTATAATGATTTTGTTGGTGTATATATCTTATGAAAAATTTAAAGAGATTTGTGCAAAGTGCTGGATGAAGTTTATGGTTTTATCACATTACATCTGAGTAGAAAAATGAAAGAAGGGAAGTACAGAATAAATCAAAGATTTTCTTACAATTTGAATATTTTACAAATGGCTCTGTTTCAGGGCTCTTTAAAGAAAATACTTATTCTATTTTAATGTCCATTGAACAGGTATAAATGGGTGTAAACTACAATTCAATGGATACAAATGATTGTCGAATGGGTGCTGAAATTAAACTTTTTTAGAAAATTATATTTAAATTATGTTCTTTCAAATTTAAAAATACTAATGTAACTAATGATTACAGGGTCGGCTCTTTAAAGAGCTCTGAAATGGGGCTCTTTGTGTTAGACACCCCAATTCAGGGTGATGTATCTCAAACAACCAGAGCACGAAATATTTGGTGGTCTCGAATTTATTATAAACAAATCATCTCCAGCATATCTTTTAAGATCTGCTACATTTAAGTTCTAGGAAGTAGATAAAGAAGATAGAAGAAGTCAAGAACAACTTAGGCCTGTATATTTCAATATAAATGAAGGTTTACATAATCAATTTCATAATCATAACAATCAATTTTAGCACTATCCATAAAAAAGAACCAGACAGAATGTGTTACTATTTTTAAAAATAAATATAGGTATTTAGAAGGTTGCCCAATTTCACTTTTTAATATCGATAGTGAAAAGTTTGAAAATTCTTTAAGAACATTTCAAGAATATCATAACATTTCTTAAATAGATTTTAAACTCAATGAGTAAGTGATTTATTTAATTAATAAACCAAGATGTGGTGTTAAGGATGATATAAAGAATAAAAATATGTTAAAATGGCATTATACATTTGCAAATAATTCAATTTTAAAGTTAACTAAAGAGGCTTTAGCATTTCGAAAAGCATGCAAATTTGCAATTTGTTTATGATGCAAAATTTCCAGACATACTTATATCTTGCAAAGAAAACCAACATAGAAATCGAATATTACCAGGGCTTTTTCCGAAAAAATTATTTTCACATGGTAGTGAATAAGCTCATGCATTTCTCCCAAACCAACAAAACAGTCTTGTTAAGATTCATATCAATAAGCAGGAATATTGGTATAATGATGGGAAAAACACTCCTGAAAATAAAGTTAATTTACTAGCAGTTTTGATCCATGGTCATGCATTAAGTCTACACATTCAAATGAAAAAAATGCAATCATGTATCCAATTCTTAATTACGATTTGTTTGATTTGCAACTAGATGACATTCAAATCATTGAAAACTTTTATGGACCACCCCCACAAAATAATTTTAATGATAATGAATTGATTGATTTATGTAAAAGCAAATACACCAAAACATTTAAAATCATTGAGAGTGATTTGTATATTTTTACAATTAAAATATTTGGATAAAAAGTTATAACAACAACAAAATAATCAAAAGGCCATTTTTGATAACAGAATGGTTAAAGTTTTTACCAAGTGATTTCAATAATTTTTTTAAAGACCAAAGACTTTCGGGTGGGTTCTGTTTTTTGATAGCAAAATTTATATGGTTGATCACCCTATTTATAATCTTATTAACCAATATCCAAAAGTATTTTCTTTGTTTGGAACAAGTGATGAAAATAAAATTAATGTGTATTAGACTGAAATAGACTAATGCCATTTCCAGATAAATGAGAATGGTCTAATTAGGGATACAATTCCTCATGTACCAAATATGAAGCCAACTTTTATATATATAAATGGTTCACTGTATTTCTTTACCAATTGAACTTCCAACAAATACAGTGAATTTACAAACAACATGACTAGAGTTGGCAAAAATAACATTACCTTGTTTGGTATAAAGCGTGGATCATATAACAAAATTATAAATAAAATAAAATATATTCTCAGTGATTTAGAAAATTTAACCCATTAATAACCCATGAATATAATGAAGATAAAATGCATTTCGAATATTTTACAAAGATCCCCATTTTAGGACTCTTTAAAGGAAATGAAAAAGCTGATATGTATTCAAAAAACAGCTGTTTTATTAATCCAAGAGTTATGAGAATTATCAAAACCAAATCATTTAACAAACATTTTATTACCTTTAATTTTTAAGGCATTTTTCAACCAAATATTCATCAGGGTAGTTAGTTTCATAATTTTGTATTCATAAAAATGGTATTTTATTTCTTCTCCATTGATATCTTTCAGTTTATAAGTAGGTACAACATAATTTAAAACCTCAACAATAGCAAATAATTCTGTTGACCAGTTAGGAGTATAACCTTTTTTTCAAAAATGTGTTTATATTTGGTAACAGACAACCTCGCTGACTTTTCATTTCAGTTTAGTAAACATTTTCGCAACATCTGGTTACCTTGATTTTTTTTAATTTTTCTTATTAACTTCAGTGGGTTTCATGCCGATAGTTCTGTGTTTCGCATTTTTGTAGTCTTTCACTAAATCCTCTTATATATTTACCCCTTTATAAGTACCATTCAAACAAAATTTCTTCCGCATTTTATTTCTCATTGTGCGATTAAATATTTCCACAACACTAACCTTCAGTTCACCGCATGTAGGATAATTATTGATGATATGTTTTGCATAAGCCCTTTAAATGCCTTATTATAAAATTCTGAGCCATTATCACTTTGTATATTATGTGTTTTTTTCCATCAATATACATTCTAAACCATTTACTAATTTTTTAGCTGTTTTATCTTTAATAGGTTTAGCAAATGCATACTTTGAAAAATTATTAATAATTGTCATAATATATTTGTATCTGTGATTTATGTCTGATACACCTTTAAAATTACCAGTATTCATCTCAACAAGATCAATCTTCCATAAATCATCAATTCCATAAATTATTATTTTTCTTCTGATAAAATTCTTCCTTTCCAGATTTATATAATTCATTGATTATTCCTTCTGTTACCTCAAGTGAATTTTTTTTTTAAGAATGGTGATTTATTAGACTTGCATATGGAACATTTACATCTCTGAACTAATTTTTGTATTTTTAATTTTTACGGCATTATTTTTAGTAACCTCATTACACTTCAAGCACTAAATATTATCCTTTTAATAGTAAAAAAAAATATTATTTACATTTCACAAATATTCCTATTGTAGTCATCTATCCATCTTCATTTTCAGACATTTTATTAATTTTTTTTTCAAAATTAAAATATCACCTCTGTTAACATCAAAAGTCTTATTGTAAGCTATTTTTATAATCCTTTAATAACAGTCACAATATCATAAGGTAAATTTAAATTAGCAGTAACTATTTTATAAATAGTACAGTCCAACAAAAAAAGTCTCTTATTGACTGCATATTTTCAATCTATAGAGGCATCTTAATTATTAATTCTGTGAATTTGAAGAGAAGCATTACTTTTGTATGAACAAAAACTTCACTTAATTGATGCTGTAAAGCAGAAACAATAGTATTGTATAGTGTATCTACGTCTTTTTTAAAAGCATAAGCATTAGCGCCAAAGTTTTTATTTAAAGATTTTATTAATGGTTTCCCAAATTTATCTGTCATTAATTTTTTTAAAAGTCTTAAAACCTAAATGCTATCGAAAAAAGATATAATACAATTAAACAATAATGTCAGCAGATAACAGCATTACAATTCTTAACCAGATTATCATTGTAATAAATATTTCTCTTTTTGAAGAATTTAATTAAGTTACTTGGAATATTACCTTCAAATGAGTAAAAGTAGTAAACATAATTTTATTTTTTAAATAACAAATCCAGTGAATGCTAGGATTTCATGAGAAGCCAAAATTCACCCCAGTACATTCAATTTTGTGCATTCTAGTTGGTAAAATTTTCAATATAAATATTAGATAATAGTGATAAAATAAAATAAAAATTTTGGTCTCCTCCTCTTTGTAACTAAATCACTTCGTGAATAATTTACCATTGCGTAATTATGCCTCTGTTGTTCTTCTAAGACTTTTTTAATTTTTCTCATTTGTTCAACTGAATTGTAAATTCCACTAGATCCTTCGACTAAAGCTCCGAGTGAAAATAAAATTGGAACTAAAATGGGTAGAAATCCTCCATGATGCAAACCACTTACAAGTATTTTTTAATATCTTTTCGATTGTTGGTAGTGGCAAAGTCAATTTGAAACCTTTGCCTGCTTTCAGATTTTTTGTTTTTCTCTCAAGCTGATTTTTTCTTAAAAATGTATCTATTCCCAATTCTTTGAGCTGATCTATGGGTACATCGGAAGTTATGTTTGTTATCTTCATTTATAAAGGAAAGAAATTTCTAATTAATACATTTTAATACCCCAACATAATTTTTTTTGTAAACAAGCTTGAAGCAATGGAAACAAGTTATTTTTTCACCAAATGGAGTATCTTTGTCTAACATAATCTCCTTAGCTTCTTTTTGTCAAAATTTTTTCAGCCCCATGTCTAAATTCTAAATCTTTATGGTCTCTGTAAACAATGTCATGATATTTACAGGCTTCATCTAATTTATTTATTACTGTGTCACCTCTTTCCAGTTTTTCATACAAATTTGTAAATGGCCCACAATAATTATTGCCTTGCAAATGCATTTTAGGCAGATTTTTGTTGTTTAGTGCCCAATTTATTATTCCTCTACAATGGTGTTCAAAATTCCCAGATGACTGAGGAATTACATTTAAAACCCTTATACGATATGGAATTCCTTTGGGATTACTAATAACAAATTTTAAAAAACTTATTGTTCAACATATTTGTTATGCTTACTTTTTTGTTGTAGCAACTGTTATTTCCTACTTTTTCTTCACCATGAATAAGGAACAACCTATCAATCAATGTCCTTAGATCATCCATCCAAATGTATTCTTTTGGTAAACAGTTGTATTTTTTATTTCTCCAGATGTAGGAGTTCTTGGCGAAATCGTTCTTTCAGATGTGTTTGGCTCTGATCTTGAATGTGAATCTTCTATATGATGATCATAACATAGTTTAATTATATTTATGTAACTCCAACTTACATTCAAGTTTATTTGCTTATTAGGATTATATTCTTGGAATGCAGCATTGGTTGATAAAATAATTTATGTGTAATTTTCATAAATCGGTGAATTTACTTTCAAGATATGATTGTTTATTGTTTGTTAACACATTAAAAAGCTTTTTTTGTTTATTTATATTCTCTGTTGTTAACAAATCGTTTATCATCATGTACCATTACTTTTGAATCCCCAATGCAAAAATTATACCCAACTCCTCAAAAACCATATTGTTTTTTAATAACACCAAGTCTTCCAGAAATTTCTTTTCCGAGAATTGTAATAGAATCTTTTTTTAAGTGTATGATTCCCATTTGCTCTTCCAAATTACAAGATTTGTGTTCTGGTAATAATTATCTTGCAAATTATATTTCATCTGGTGTTGGTGGATGATCTAAGTTCTTTACTGCTACGGAACTAGCATCGTTATTAAATTTTATTTTCTTCTCTTACTTGTTCTACCTTCTATACCAATATTTCGTAATTCTTGAATTAAAGGTAAATCTTTATTCTTATTTATTTCATAATCTGCTTCATGATTCTTTTTATAATATATGTATTTTTCAATGAGTAATTTATCTCGAGAAACTCACTTTGACGAATCTTTCATTTATATATGAATTTTTTTCTTATAAATGAGTGATAAATGTACTGAGAGTTTTGAAAGGCAAACTTTTCCTCCAACGGATCGAACTATGGGGAATCTAATTGTTTAGAATAATAGAACTGAATCTGATATTCCTATATGTGATGGATTTTCTTTCCCAAATTATGCTTATGTCTCTGAACAATATAGCTTACTAAAGAGAGATAGAGTTGAGGATGAGGCAAAATTAAAAAAAAATAGATATCATTGAGGTTTGTGCTAAAAAATTGAGGAAAACAAAATGAAATAATCTATCCTTTGAGATATTTGTTTGGTTTTATCAGATAAAACACAGAAATTTACTGGAAAGGTGGTTATAAAATTGTCTTTTTCGTAATTCATCTGATAACAATTGTTTATATGTTTATCAGATAAAGATAACAGATGGTAGAGTTGAAAGAGGTTATGCCGATTCGGATAAAATTGTTATTAAAAATTATAAATTATGTGGCCTTTTGTTGAATACGAATTTAACAGAGCCAATACAATTAAAGAAAAAAAATACACAAAGATCCTAGAATGCCTATTGGTTTTAATTATTTGAAATTTTTAGAAAAAAGAAGTTCCTGCTGGATCAACTGTTTTTAACTTTGATATAAAATATCAGTTTAATAATTTACAATTTGACATACCAGATTTTGTAATTGTAGGTTTTCTAACTAATAGAATAAATAATTCTGAACAGTATGTACACGCTTATATGTTCGATCACTGTAATGTAAGAAATATTTATGTTAAGAATGGAATAAATTAAATTTTTTCAAACAAAAATAGGAATCTAGATATTGAAAACGATCTTTGCTTAATAATATTTCTTGCTAATAATGATTTTAGAAATGCAAAATCAAAACTAGATACTATATAGAAAAACTTAACTTTGTTATAAACCAACTGTAAACTTTAATGATGATATCAATTATTATTTACTGTTGGGGCAAACACCATTAATTGTTATTAATTGTTTATTTAGAAAAACAACTGTAGTTAATGATAAAACTAACTAAAATAATTGTGTGGATTTTGATAAAGCTACTGAAGCAGGAACAATTTGTAATGTCGTACTAATTAGACAAAGGAATCTAACATATTATTATTATTTGAAAGAAAGGATTACTGAAGATATGTAAATTTTTTAAATTACTAAATGGAGGAAGTAAACGATTTTACGGAAACCAGAAATGTTTCGACAGTTTAATACGAATTTTTAGATGTATAGTTAAGTTGTTTAATCGAAAAATAATAATTTTTTTAAACCTGAGTGAGATTAACCTCTTGGTGACAGTATTATTTGTGCCAATTTTATTTGTGTTAATTTTATTTCTTGACAATTATACAGAAATATAGGGGTGGGAAATTTACACACCCCTTCAAATATGCAGCCTAACATAGTTTAGATTTTCCTCCTAGCAATTTTATTTGTGCCAAATTTAATTGGATCACTGTATTTTTCATTTGTGTATGTTTGACTTTTTTTAAAATCTTAATACATTTATTCCTTTATAAATAAAATGAAATCACTGCTCAGGAAGTTAAACTATTCATATGAATTCACTAAACTAGAAGATCTCGAAAATAATAAAAAGTATGTCGCTACAGGATTTCAAATTAATGAATATAAGTTTGGTAAAAAAAAAAAAATTTGTTTTGTAGATGGGAAGTATAAATTTACATTATCAGATCGTTAAGTAAATAAATTTGATAAAAATTGTTTGAAATTAATAAATGATAAACCCGTGTTTATAACATATAAATGTTTAAAAGAAATTATAAATGTAAAATCTATGCATGATATAGAAGTCGCTTAAAATGTATAAATTGTATGATGTTTCTTTGAATTTCTTGCCTGCACTTTAGTGGAATTTGTAGCTTAAATTTGCTTGATTTTTTACTTAACTTTGCATGATTTTAGCTTAAATTTGCTTTATTTAAAGTGGTACAATAGTGGCAAGGAAGGTTTAGAAGTAATTATTTGCTTGATTTTAGCTTAAATTGGTTTGATTTTAGCTTAAATTTGCTTGTATTTTTAAGAAGCTAGGTGAAGCGAGATGAAGCGCTAAACGGCGTTTCTAGAAAATATGAAAAAGTTGCTTGAAAACAAGTATTTTGACCATTTTTTGGTTGTTTTGGTTAGCTGAGCCAGAATTCTCATTGTAATGATACTGAAATTTGTTAAATTATACTGGAAATATGGAAAAATTTTCAATCTATTCAACCGAAAGTATTTTGCATAAAATCTGGCAAAAGAGGAGATTTCTGTAGTATAAATTATGATCATAATTAAGAATGTTTGCATACAAAATTTGGTAGAATTTTGTTGAAACTTTTCATATATATCATATATATATATATATATATATAACAAATTAAAAACAGTTATTTATATAAACCCTATTAAAACATGTCTGCCACACATAACATAAGGTAATTTACATTCCATACTGTAGCAATACTTGCATGAAATTTTGGTATGGATCGATTCATTGGTCCTCGAGATATGGCATAAAACCTCCATTAGTCATCTTCATAAATGGTGGACAAAAAGTTTATGTATTAGAAAATTGGATAATTACGAAAGATACAATATGCAAAGTTAAATTTAATTTATTACATAGTTTCGTAGATGTAACACACTAAGCTAAAATGTTAGAATAGGCACCTTTCAGAAAAGAAGAGACTTACATACTTAAAACATATCAATTAATATGGCCTACCACAGCACAACCTCTTCGCCAAATTTGAAAGAATTCTGTTTATTGTTTCCGAGATAGGGAATAAAAAACTGTATTATTGCATATGGGGCTATCTTACAAAATGGCGGAGAAATGAAGCTTTGCATAGACAATTTGATGGATACAACTGATACTGCCAACATACAAATTTAAGTTGAATATAATTTGCAGTTTCATAAATAAAAAAATCCAAGCTAAAATGTTTATATGGCCGCTATTATGAAAATATGTTGGTCTGACACACCCAAAATTTATCAATTTACATGGCCTGCCATAGTGTTACTTGTTCGTCCAATTTGGTAGAATTGGTTGTTTTTTTCGGAGATATCACGGAATCGTAATTTGTCAAGTGATATTTTTTTTACAAATTACTGGACAAAAGAGATTTTGTGTGGACATAATGGTTGTAATATATACAGCCAGCATTTAAAGTTTCATTGGAATTAATCACATGGCTTTGACGATATCACACACAAAACTAAAATAGCTATATGGCCGCCATTTTGAAAATAAGTGTCTGAGATACCTGAAACATATTAGTTAACATTACGTACTGCAGTACTACTTCTTTTCCGCATTTGGTATTAATTGGCTAATTTTTTCAGAGATATGACAAAAAAATTATATTCATTCGTGTTGCACTACCTTATAAAATGGAGGACAAAAGAGGCTCCATGTAGCGACATTTGGTTTATGTTATATATACTCAGCATGCAAAGTTAAGTTGGAATTTATTAAATGGTTAGGAAGATATAGCAAACTATGCTAAAATAACTATATGGTCGTCATTTTGAAATAAGTGTCTGCCACACTTGAAACACATTTGTGCATATCAACTGCCGAGTACTACTTTTTGGCAAATTTATTTGGAATATGTCAATTGTTCCGTGGGATATTATACAAAATCTTTATTAATTCATGTAGCGCTATCAAACAAAATGGCGGGCGAAAGTGGTTGTGGTTTGGCTTATATGATGCTTGTAATAGATGCTGTCAGCGTACAAAATTTGGTTGAAATTGGTCGAACGTTATGGTAGTTATACCAAACCAACATAAAATATTTGTACTACCACCACTTCGAAAATAAGTTTCTGATAAAGTTCAAGTAATTCTATTTACAGTATGATAGGCCATATCATACTTAAATGCCAAAATTTGGGAAATTTGGTTGAGTCATTTTCGAGATATAATTTAATTTTTTCTTGTGATGCTGTCTTCCAAAATGGTGGACGAGCAACAATATTCAGCTCTGAATTCAATGCTTACACCTTGTGCTGTCAGCATACAAAATTTAGTTTAAATTGGTTGAATGATTTCCGAGATATGACATATCGCCTTAAATATTTCAATGGTCACCATTTTTAAAGAAAGTGCTCAGCGTAGCCGAAATCTATAAAAGTTTGGTTCACACGTTCAAAAATTGAAAAGGGGGGGACTCACATGAAGACACACACACGGACACATACATACCCACATATAGACACAGACACACAGGCTGGAAAGTGATCTCATAAGCTTTTCTTTCCTTCAGAACGTAGGCTAAAAACAAAGTAACTGTTTATGCAATGAATATATGAATTTGATAATTATGACGACAATAAATACAATTCTTGTGGTTATCACAAATATTTCTCAGTGAATACGGCGATACTTTTTGTGGGGTATATCAGTACTTTACATTATGGTCATCCACAAAGATTTATGTTAACTAAAGAAAATTTTCGCTTGTTGTGGAGATATTAAACAAAATTTTCATATGTTGTGTTAATGATTAGCTCTTCGAATTACTAGGTCAGACACTGATTCAAGCACAATCCCCACAAACGCACTGGATTGTGCGTTTTATCTACAAATATATACACATTTTAATTGTATTTTTATGGGAGTTTTTATTTCCTGTTTTGTAAATTATCTGTTAGTGGCATTGTAATATCAGTTAAACAATAGTGTACTTTGCTTTCAAACCTCTAATAAAAAATACACAATTTTAAACTAGCAACAGCTTAAATACACTTATTTCACTGCGCAATTCGACTGACAGTCATACACAAGATGGTATAAAACTTATTTCAATGTCTGGGTTCTGGTGACAATTAAGAAGTGGAATTAATTGTTCAGCAAAACAAATTTTGTGCAAAATGAATCAATGTTAGGAGGCGTTTACTTACTACACCAAGATAGGTTCTCAAATATTGTTGTTAAATATCTAGATAGGTAGCATAAAAAAAAATACATCTGATGTTTGTAAATGAAAATTTTTAAACAAATTCACTTACAAAGAATTAAAGTCAACGGCCATTTCAGTATTGTTGTCATATAATTGTACTGAACTGCATTTTAGCCTACTTCACGAACGGAAGCAAGGCTTATGAGATCATTTTCCTGTTTTTGTGTCTGTGTATGTGTGTATGTATGTATGTGTTTGTCTCAGAGTGTGTATATATATATATATATATATATATATATATATATATATATATATATATATATATATATATATATATATATATATACATATATACATGTGTGTGTGTGTGTGTGTGTGTGTGTGTGCGCGCGCGCGCGCCTGTGTATGTCCCCTCTTTTCAATTTTTGAACGCATTGACCGAATTTCACCAAACTCGGTGCACATGTAGTTCTTATTAAAGACACCCACGTTTGTAGTTTTCGATGTCACTAGATACATACTTTCAAAATGGCGGCCATGTAAGAAATTTGGGGTGATATATTATATCTTGGGAACCATTCAACCGATTTAAACCAAATTTTGTATGTTGGCAGTGCATTAAGTAAGCATTAGGTTTTAAAATGGATATTGATTTTGGTCCATCATTTTGGAAAATAGAGCCAAATTGACAAAATTAATATTTTACATTATATCTCGAAAAGTATTAAACCAATTCTTTCCCAATTTGGCAGGTAAGTAATACTATGATAGTCCAGGCCAACATACGCAACTGAACTTGATTTGATACTTATTTGAAAAATGGCGGCCATGCAAATATTTTATGTTTTTTTTAGTATACATACCATACCATTTAATCAATTTTGACCAAATTTTGTATATTGAAAGTACCTATTAGCATCATATATAACAACACGACTACATCTGTCGGCCATTTGTAAGATAGCGCCATACGAATAAATAAAGTTTTATGTCATATTTCGGTAACCAATTAACTGATTCCTACAAAATTTGGCAAGGAAATAGAACTGTCGCAGATGATTTTAAGTGGTATGTTTTAAGCATGTCACGTACTTATTTTAAAGATGGAGGCCATATAGCCATCTTAACTTCGAATGTTATATAATCGATACCATGTAGGTAGGCCTAATCAATTCCAATATAACTTTGTAAATAGAGCTATGTGAATAAATGAAGATTTTATGTTATACCTTAAGAAACAATAGCCAATTATTATCAAACTTGGCAAGCAAGTAGTACTGCTGAAGATGATGTAAAATTTCATGTTTTAAGTACTTCAGAAACTTATATTCAAAATGGCGTACATGTAGCTAATTTAGCTTTGAATACGATATCGTCGAAACCATGAAATCATTTCCCATTTATCTTTGTATGTTGGAAGCAGATATTACAATAATAAAATCTATATAAACAGAGCTTCTTCTGTCCGCAATTTTGTAACATAGTGCTATCCGTATTTATACAATCTTTGTCATATCTCAGGAAACAATTGGCCTATTCCTATCAAATTTAGCAAACGAGTAGTACTGAGACAGACAATGTTAAGTGGAATGTTTTAAGCAGATCAGGAGCTCTTCTTTTTAATGGTGGCCATATAGCCATTTTAGCTTAGAATGCTATATCATCGAAATCATAAAATCCATTTCAACTTAACTTTGTTTACCGGCATTAGGTATTACAATTATCAAATGTATAAACATGGAGCATATTAAAGCCTCTGTTTTGTAAGATAGTACCATGCGAATAAATAAACATTTTCTGTCATATCTCGGAAACAATATTGACAGATTCCTACCAAATTTTACAAAGAAATAGTACTGCAGCAGGTGGTGTAAACTGGTATGCTTTAAGTATGCCAGGCATTTATTTTCAAAATGGTGGCTATATAGATATTTAGCTCAGTATATTTTACTATCGAAACATATTCCAACTTTACTCTCTATGCTGGGAACATATATTACAACCGTCAAATGTGTCTATACAGAGCATCATTTCTCTGCCATTTTGTAAGATAGCCCCACTAGAAAAAATTAAGTTTCTATATCATCTCTCGGGAAACTATCAACATATTGTTAGCAATGTGGCGAATAATCTGTACTGCGGTAGGCGATATTCGTATAGTATTTTTTAAGTATGACACTTATTTTATGAATGGTGGCTATATAATAATTCTAGTTTTGTGTGGGAATAGTTTGCCATATCTTTGGAACAGATCAGGCAATTTTCACCAAATCGTGCACCCCATAAATACTACTGAAAGCGACGTAAATATTTATGATTTAAGTGATTCAAACAACGATGTTTAAAATTGTGGCTTCATAGATAATTTAAGTAAGTTTGCCAAATATATTAAAAAATTTAACTAAATTCAACCAAAATTTATATGTTGACAGTATGTATTAAAAACATCGTATGCAGAACCTCTTGTTTGGCATTTTTGTAAGCACAAATTATGAATATAATTTTATTTGCCATTTCTGAGGGGAAAATAAAACTATTTCCACCAAATTCTTCACACAAGTAGTGCTACGGTAGGCCACGTAAACTTGAAATTTTTTAATGGCTCAGTGACTTGTTTTCAAAATAACAGCACTGTAAATATTTAAGATTAGTATATCCTATCATTCGAATCATTAGACTGAATACATCCGAAATTGATTCTCTGAATCGGACCCTCGTAATACAGTTGATTGCTCACTAGCTTATGTTCAAGGTTTTCTGTGTTCAACTCACTTGTAAGGCCAGTGTGTTTTTGTAATTGTCTTACTACTGTTGCATAAGTTTTTGGTTTCATTAAAAATGTTATTTCTTTCAAAGAGAAGTCAAGTCCTACCAACCAACACAGTTTTTAAGAACTTATTCTAATATTACTTGCACCCATGTTGAGGAAACTAGGCTCATTAGTTATATCTGTAACTTCTTGTTCAATGTGAAATCTAGAATGAACTCGCTTCGTTCTCCTTTTATCGGCCTCCCCACTCCCTTACCGGAAGTAGCAGGCGGGAAATACAGAGTCTGTAGGGAGATAAGGAAGCGTAGTATCCATTCTAGCTGAAGACAAGATAGCAGATGAGAATTCAGAACCGTTCTCTTATTTAAGTGTCATGTAAAATGTTAAATATCCTCTGTCGTGTAGTTTTTATAAATTAAACAACTCTTTTAGAACACGATCATGCCCAGTGCGCGTTATAAAACTACTGGCTGTGTGAATAATGCATTTGTTTCAGACATTTCTAACCGGAGCACCGATAGAAAAATATTACTTCTATTTAATGTTTTGAAATGCCACTTTCTCTTTTCAAATATCCTTCTTAAGCTTTGAGAAGTTGAAAGATTATAACTATATAATTACGCATATCATACAAAAAAGCACGAATGTAGTTTCATTATATTCCAATGCAAAATTTCACCTAAGCTTAGTAAAGGCACCTGACTTTTGGTGCTATCAGCCACATCGAATCCTTACTTTTAAATTTGGAAATTGCATATTTGTTACAATCCTATTTTATACAGCAGGAACCATACAGCCGGTTTGATTCATATTTGATAACCCCTTAAATAATACGAGGAATAGCTCTTTCGTCAATCCCAAGATCACCTCAAGGTCAAGGTCAATGTCAATGTCACGAGAACCATACGGCCACCACCGAAGCTCGACATTACCGCAGGTCTTGGATGTCAGAGGTCACTAACACATCAGCGCCGCTACCTACAAAACCGAGCGAGGTGACGCAGTGGTATACTTTCGGAAGGACCTAGGTTCGATTCCCGGTTCGACCGTCCTGATCTCAGCCTTCCAATGTTTCCAGAAATAACTCTTAGGCTTATGTGGAATGATCGCCGCAATGGCAGATTCCCTCCCCATTTCTGCTTCCCTAGTCAATTGTTTCTAATGGCATCACTGTCGACGAGACGTTGCGCCCTAGTTACCTATCTAACACTGCGAAGATATGAATACTCCATGGAGGAAACCATTTAAAGGCACTTTGAGGAAACTCTGAATTTAAGTTCGAATTCATTTAATTGCACCTACCATTTGTAGGTGACGATTGAGAGAGATCTTATGACCCACAATTCGAATACAAACTTTTGTTTGTCAGTATTTGCAGTGGTGTTCCCATGAGAATTTATGACTGTGTACATATTCATACGCAACGTTTGTAAATAAGTTCCCAGTGGTGAAGAATGGTTTATGGACTTGAATTCGAGACTCGAAATCCTCGAATCTTGCAAAAATCTGGTTTAATCTGAATGGTGGGAGAATTTTTAGAAAAAATATATATTTAAGAGTTGGTAGATATGAACAAAAACTCGAAGATGAAAGAAAAAAAGTGAACTCACAAGTTTGAGGTCACAACATCTAGCAGGGATTGGTAGGATAAAAAACATTCTGAGACTCAATATCTGGACCAGTGTTGGACCAAGATTTTAAAAGAAAATTCTACCTCGCAAAGTAAATAGTGCCTAATGGTTTCCTCTGATCGATATTATACTTGACCAAAACGAGTTTAAGTCAGTCATGACGAAAACACTTGGGTCTCCTCGCCGAAGGCACAGGAGCAACCACTTACCGAAACACAGCGATGACTGCAGAACACTCCCGATCGATCCAAAGCACACACTGTAAACAAATTCATCGTAAACTTCCTAAACTGTAATCGAAATGTATAACCTATACAGTGTGTGGAAATAACACTACAAGTCGGGCTGAAAATATGGGAATGTTTAGCATTGTTACTGTACAAAGTTGGGAAATCCCCTACTCCTTTGACTGTTTCCTGAGCAACTCTCGGAACGTTACCATGAATGTATAGGAACATAATTTACCATTGACACTACGTCACTGTACGCATACATTGATATGGTAAATATACAAATAATTTCGTGGAGTGTGTACAAACCCACCGTCACAGATGGCCTAAAAGAGTTTTTCTATTGCAGCTGTATATCGCTAGAAAAGGAAGATGGCTGGTTGTTTACAAAATACGCAGCGCCTAAGAGGTGACGCACAAGACTGACTAGTGGGTTGACGTTCAAAAATACATATCACGTGCTCGTATTCGAACAAATTTGAATGGCCATTTTGCATAGGAAACGGGCGTACGAGATCACAAGCCTTCGCCGTTTAAACGGCGTATTTCCTTACGTCTACCTCGGCTTAAAAATAGTACCTTCATGGCAACTTGGATGTCAAAACCGTTTAACAGATCAATCAATTGATGTTCATATTCACGTCAACAATGATATTGTAACTAAACGAACCAAACCCGAAAAAAAACAGCATAAAAATGAAATATAGACATATCTAAGAATAAGTCATTGATATATTTGTTTCCTCAAACTAATCTTGTGGTTATGGTAGGTTAACAAGTAAGGTTGCTGCTTGTGTAAACCTGCATTTCTCATGTTTACATCACTGTCAAGTTTGAGAATTATTTCAATTTTTTTTATTACATATAAATTAACAACATAAATGTAGCAATTCGAAAATAACATATTTCGTAATAATTTAGCTAAATTATTCGAAACGGCATATAATTCCCCGTGTATGCAAACATGTAGGGAATATTCATGTGTCTTAAATTATATAATTTGTGTTTATAGTTGGTTATGATTATTCACATTGTTCTGTAATTATCTGTAGGCCTGATTTATGTAAATAAAGAAGACTTCCCGCCCGGTACACGAAAAATGTTGTAACTACCTACTGAGTTACCACAGACACGATATTCTTGGGGATTAAAACTAGAGCCGATGTATATAAAGGCCGTGCTACAAAATATACAGCTAAACAAATAACATCGAAATTTGAAAGCGTATGTACAATGGCGAATGCTACAACCGCGCATAACATAATAATTATCAACGCACAGGTGCATAGCAATAATGCTGTATGTTACCTTTCTTATGTAAGAACCTATGCGTAGCCAATTAGAATCGATTTTTATTATTACACACGTCAAATTCACTTTCACAAATTGGCAGTTCCGGTCAGAAAGCTAAACATACATTTGACTTTAATTATTATTATATTTCCTTTTATGTTTATTTCTTCAGCGCGTGGATTGTGAAATGAGAACTGCAACAGCTAAAGTAATTCATTAGTATCAATCACGACTGTTTACTACTGAGATGTCTACATAAAAAAACAAGTTTAAAATAGGCCTATATGAAATGTTGGCCAACTTAACACGTGTAAAAATTTGAATAACTATTCGTGAAAATGTTCCAATGTGGAAAATAAATCCTACTGGACAAAAAACAAAAGCACCGATTTTATTGCTTCAATTGTAGTATGTGATTTTTATTATGGCAGTTGTGGGTATCGATATTGATATGGCAATAGTTATTTCGGTTTTATCACGGCATTTAGGACAATAGAACGACACAATTACGGAGGGTAATGAAAAATATTTTAATAGATTCTTACACTACATATTATTTTGTGAAGTGTGCAAAGGATTTCACGCACCTGTATACTCAAGTAAGGTGTTTCATTTCAAGACCAATTTGAATTCCAAACTAATAACAAAATATCGGTAATATATTGAAAGTTTTCTTACAAGTCATTTATCGCAGAGGTAGCCAACATAAGCAGTCGCATTTAAAAACTCTGAGAAACAAGGCTTAGACTGAGAAAAAGGAATTGTATAAACAACCAAATAAATAATGTTGACCTTTATTTTGCTGTTTCAAACCAACTATTGTTAAATCAAACACCGGATTGTTGAAGTAAATATAGTGATTTTTTTTTGTTTTGAACAAATCGTTTAGTTGGTGTATCTTTTCAAATCAAACGGATGTTTTGCTGACTATACCAGATTTTTCATGTATGGTATACTTAACTATTTATAAGTTATATATCAATTTTGAAATATATATATATATATTTAAAATGCCTACACATGCTTGCTTTTACAAAACGATTTATTTCAATAAACTATGTATATATTTGCCAAACTATTTTGACATGGTAAATTTAACCATTTGGATACGCCCGTCTGAACAACGAGCTTGTTGGGTGAACGACTGCAAGATGGCAGACCAAGAAACAAGAATGGTCGCACTGTTAAAAATTTCCGTATATATGTACGGAATGTTTTACGGAAATGGAGATGTACAGTAAGTCCGTAAATATAGAATACGGAAAGTCTCCGTATTCCCTTTGACTTTGAGTTACGGGGACGAACAATGCCGATTCTATACGAAGTTTTCTTCGCCACTGTAACAAGAAAATGATCGTTTCTGCGGCAGTTAAGGTTATCCACGCGTCTATGGCCTATTCTTTCAAACATTAAAAAAATAGCACCAGGAGTCTGTAACATTTGGCAACACTTCAAATTCACTAATTTTAATAGAAACTGAATTTTTGCTTTTGTCTTTCGAATAAAAATATAAACGTTATATCACCATTTTCCAAGTAAGAGTTGTAGATGAATGGTTAGAGTCATGGGCTGGTAATGTTTTGACTCGGGTTCAAACTTCGCTTAAGTACAAAGTATTTGAACTTTCTTAATATCATTTTTATACATGGTAGAAAACCCACATAACAAAAATTAAAGACGTTTAAATTATCTCTTTTTATTTTAAACTAAAAGTACAGAAAACTATCTTGGAAAATAACGGAGAGGTGCCGTGAAATTTACGGAAAGTAAGTTTCTGAAAATCACTGTGTCCGTAATTTTACGGAGAGTTTACGGACACTTCTGGATAAATTGTTACCAGTTCTTACCTGTTTTTGAAGTTATGTGGAAGTTTAGTTTCTATCATTTGCATTCCTATTGTCAATACGGATTAATTCCAGTGACATTCGATAGTTTTTTCAAAACGTTCGTGCTGTACTGCCCTTGTTATAAACGCAAACTAGATTTAAATTAATAAAATTAATTTAATTATGTTTCCGATGTGTGTTTCGAAATAACAGCTTCCAGAAACAAGGAGGAGTAACATACTACGTGGGAGGACGGGCAGAAGAAACAATGCTTTAACACACTTATGTTCACTTCTTGTATCGTGTAGTCGTGGTGCAGAAGATTTCGCGTTGGCCTACTGCGATCGAGGTCCGTGGCTCGCGCCCTCACTCTGGCAAGCATCGCGTATTTCAGAGTTAAGATTTCGGTTACTATTCGTCAGAAGATATAGGTGATAATACGTATTAACAGTACTAATACACCGTGTATTTTTAAATATAATCCTATTATAAAAAAAAGCTGGTATTATTTTTTACAGTGTGGTTAAAAGAAGTAACACTAATAATTAAGTTGTATAAATGCAAGTCCGGTTTAACTAAATGATTCAGTAAAAAAAAAAAAAAAAAAAAAAAACTTTAGTAGCCAAGCAAAATAAATGCATGTTTGTTTTAACACATGCATATATTTGGTTCGACAAAATTATTTGGTTAAAAGTATTTGTCTTATTAGTCAAGCCAAACAGCTGCTTGTTTGTTTTAACACAGACATGTTGAAGTTCAGCAGAATTATTTGGTTAAAATAAACTACTGTTGTGGTTCTGCCAAACCTGTGAACTGACTTGATTTAGAAGTGTATATCGGTTATTATTACAGCAATATAACTTTGTTGAAACAACTAAATAATATCAAGCAAATAATTATGTTGTGCCAAGCAATGACCTTGATTGCTTCTAGGCAAATATACCATTTGCTTGTTTCAAACAAATTCCATTAGATTTTACCAAATATTTTTGTCAGTGTACAGTGAAAATCATGCGCCTAGTTCTAGTTTATGTAAATAATAAGGCTTTTTATTCAATATTAGATTTATGTTTACGACAGATTTCTTAATAGTTTACATTTTGCGTAATTTTGTAGAAGTATTATTTCTGCTTTAAGTCAGTTATATTTTAATCATTTATAGGGCACTGGTACATATAATTACCACCCACTCTGCAGTCTGAACAGTCGGAAATAGAATACTTTACCTCAGTTCCCTAGACAGCCTACAGAAGGAAAATCAAATCAGAGTAATGCTTTCGTCTTCCGTACACTCCCACGAAACCAGAGCAGGAAGGGTGGTTAAACATCTTGCAACTGATTACTAACAGAATGGTTTTTAACTTGTTTTTTTTTTTGCACTTCGTGTTGAATTTTTTCTGCCATAATGAAGAATGATTAAGTTACACAGGTTGGTGTTTTTTTTTTTAGAGTTCATGGAAAATTTAATATTACATAAATATATCACAAGTTTCACTGTTTTGTGTGTGAAATTACATCAACTTTCGTGGTGAACATACAATTTTCATGGATCGTATAAAACAAAGTTGATGTTTCTGGCACTGTAAATTATTTCATATTATTAACATGTTCAGACCACTGATACACGGTTCCTTTATATTTTTTGCATTTCTGGCGAAGATATTATTCTATAGAATCTGATATGGTTACATATTAAACATTGCATATTGTTTCCCAGGAAGTTTACTTGTAGAAAAATTTACCACCTCAAAAAAATACATATATTTATTCTTTTACTTCCAAGGGAAGTTACTCACAGGGCATGAATGTTTTAAATTCATTGCCATACTTTTGCTTTTTTAATTCTTGATAAATCCTTCAGTAATTTATTCATATCTCGCAAAAATAGGAGTAATAATAATATAATAATAACAACAACCTGTTTGTATGCAGATTATTGTTGTCTCTATCAAAATTTCAAGGAGATCCGAGACGATATGGCCTAACTCGGGTCAATAATATTAGGCATATGGGGGAACAGGGACAATCTATTATAAATGGCCACATTCAGGCCACATCCAGCCAGGATCTGCTGGACACTGTATCTTGGATTCCCAGACTCCCTGCTCTGTCAATCTGGTCATGTGGCCGCCATATTGGCAGCCAGTACACCACAATATTTGTAGCCAGTACACCGCCATTTTGGTAGCCATTATGCCATAGCTCATGCTATATCATTCCATGTTGTTTTTCCATGCTGTATCATTCCGATGATGATCTCCGAGTATTCCGATTTTTTCTGTCTTGCATTATTTATTTACATACTTTTTTCTCTCTCTTCATTTCTCTCTCTTTCGTTTGTCATTTGTTTGCATAGGCTGTTGCTGGAGGACGCCATCTTGGTTTTACTTTGTAATTAGTTTTTTTTTTTAGTTTATCTCTCACATCTACCGCATGCACTCCACTGCCATCTTTGTTTACGTCGGCTGCTGCTAGGAGCACTGATGTCGCTCTCGTCCGATTAGTTCTGCAGTTGGCCGCTAGGGGCACTGTTTGTTTGGTACTCAAAATACAATTTGGAATAATGCAGGATCGAACTGCCGGACATTGGGTCCCCAGATTAACACCTTAGACAGCTCGGCTAGGGTGACAGGCCAGAATAAGGGTTTATAATAAGTATATAGCTTGTTTATGTGGGGGGGAAATGTTTACATATTTAATATATATATATTTATTTATTTAAAAGAACCATACATCTCATAAAGCAAAACGATTAAATAAAAGTGCTCGCAAAATTTTGAAAACCAACATACTTTTTCAAATTCTTACCTATGACTATAACAAAATATATTAAAGTTGTGGATTTGGTATTTTAATTAATTTGATTTCAATTGCAAAAGAAATTATACGTAACTGTATCAAGCGACTTTTCTACACACACGTAGGCCTATTTTCAAGAATAATTCGACTATGGGATCACGGCAGCCAAAGTATGCAAAGCAAAATTCATAAATTAAAAGTTATGTATTTTATTATATATATTTAATTTAACTTTTACAAGCAAATATATCGAGTGGTGTGTCTACAGATTCGTATTTTTTGACAGATAAAATACGACATCAGAATAATATGATTACATGACTATGACTAGCACCATATTGGATTTTATAATCATATAAATATATCAAGTGGTTTATATTTTCGGGTTTGTGTTTGCAAGTCGAATGCTAAAGCAACATTATGAGTGTTGATTTTCAAACTTTTCGTCCCCATATTGAATTAAGTAGGCAAACTAAGATTTTTTATTTTTATTTGCATATGTTTTTTTTTATAATCTCAAGCTTGATATGTTTTCAATACATTTTTTATTTACATATAATAATTATTTTTAATATCCTGGTAATAAGTATTTTATTTACATGTAGGAACTTTGTTACTCACACCGAACCTAAAATAAATTTACTTGCTAATCATACTTTCTTCTATACTGGACGAAACCAGCCAAATATATACTAGTCACTTTACCAATCAACCATCCATTATATATACTAGTCACTTTACCAATAACCATCCATTATATATACTAGTCACTTTACCAATCAACCATCCATTATATATACTAGTCACTTTACCAATCAACCATCCATTATATATACTAGTCACTCTACCAATCAACCATCCATTATATATACTAGTCACTTTACCAATCAACCATCCTTTATATATACTAGTCACTTTACCAATCAACCGTCCATTATATATACTAGTCACTTTACCAATAACCATCCATTATATATACTAGTCACTTTACCAATCAACCATCCATTATATATACTAGTCACTTTACCAATCAACCATCCATTATATATACTAGTCACTTTACCAATCAACCATCCATTATATATACTAGTCACTCTACCAATCAACCATCCATTATATATACTAGTCACTTTACCAATCAACCATCCATTATATATACTAGTCACTTTACCAATCAACCGTCCATTATATATACTAGTCACTTTACCAATAACCATCCATTATATATACTAGTCACTTTACCAATCAACCATCCATTATATATACTAGTCACTTTACCAATCAACCATCCATTATATGCACTAGTCACTTTACCAATCAACCATCCATTATATATCAAGTGTACGAAGCAACTATAGAGCTGAGGTCGGCCCATAACCTAACACCCATTATACTTGTTCTACCAACTAACACGTCTTATACCTACCAACCACACCACCCACTGTAAATCAAGCATACCTTTGCAATACAGTAATCACCAACCCACACACATGCATGCCTACACACAGACAGAGAGCCCGAAATCTTCCAATTTGTAGACTCGTTTCATAGCTACATAGCTCCATCACTCCATCAATCTTTCGCAATATTTCGCGATCTTTCGTAATATTTCGCAACATTTCCGCAATCTTTCGCAATTTGTTCGCAATCAGCACCACAATCAGCAACACATTAGGTCTTTTTTTAAAAGTAATTTTGAGTCATTTTAAGTTTTTTTTTTTTTTTTTTTGGTTATTTTAAGTCAAAATTCAAAAGTCAAAATTTAAGAGTGAAAGAGTCAAAGAATCAGTCTTGCCAGTGATCGGTCTGCCAGTAGTCAGTTGTCTGCTTTAAGTGTGACCATGAGTTCAAGCTAAGCGAAGATAACACAAGGACGAAATATATTTTTACATTAAAAAATAACTTATTCACTAGCAGGGCAACGAAGATAAGTTAGTGGCTAGCATGTCGGTCAGAAGTAAATTCAACTCGTCTGGCAGGGTCCTTCCCGGGCTAACCATAATGTACATTGTTTACAAATTAAAGCTAATTTTTCCCGTGGTAACTTGAATGTGAGGTTTTTCTCCTGTAGATTATTACAAAATTGCCTTCAGTGTAAGGGGTTAAAGATTTGCATTTTTTTACTTCATGTTGTTTCACATTTGATGTGTCTGTACAAAGGTGCGATCGACATAATAAAAATGTATGTTTCAAGTGTGAAATATTCCAAGCCTTGCTAGTTAGCGAGGGAGCAGGTCGTTGCACCATGATCGTTGAGCACAAGGACAGGCCTTCGTAGTATCAATTCATATTCACTGTATGGGAAGAGAATACTTCCAAATTGATGTTCACCTCACGATGTCAGAACATCAAGTGTATTTTTTTTTTTTTTTTTATAAAAGTGTGGTTCTATATATAATTTCTACCATCACTACGAATATGCCATCCGATATTTTCTGATGCCAAGAGAAATTTAATATTGTTCTAATAGTTTCGGGCTCCAAACTCGAGTCCCTACGCCACACCTAAAAGTTACAGATTGCTTAACAATTTGTACGAGTTACACATGAATACTAAACAAATAACATTACATGGGCCTGCAATGTATTCAGGCATTTTCACTAGCCAACTTCCCCTCCTTCCAATCTTAGTTATTTTGTCAGAAACTATGTGCAATATAAGGTAACGTTTTTTGGCCAGGCACCTTCCGCTCCCACCTTACTCATAAACTATGTAGGAAATATACCAGGCGAATTTTAGACAACCAAAATTGGATGGCGTAATGACTGTGTACTAAAATTAATAGTATATGAAGCATGTATTTGAACATTTCATTAATTTATTTTTTTCAATATTAAATTCTGCTTGGTTTATATCATACATTGGAGGAGGAGAAAAAGTACTGGGGCGTTGATTGATTTTTTTTAAATGTATTCTGCTGCTGTTATCCAAGTAGGTTGTTTGCATATCACTCAGAGGATAGCGCTTGTCTCTGGAATAAAGTTATTGATGTTCTGACAATTACTTCTACATGCACAATATTTAAGGTATACTAAATAGTAGTAGGGAAATGTATGTTCAGGCATAAGGGATTGGGGTGTCGGAGTCGTAGCGGCCGCCCAGCCACCACCTTGTTACGTCACCGTCCGCCATCTTGGATGTCATTTGGGTTGACATTTACCTTTGACATGTGAACTTGACCTTGACCCCGGTGACCTCTGACCCCAAAAACAAAAAAGTGCTATTTTTTTAATTTCTAAAAAAAATTGATTTAAAATTGTTAAAAAAAAATTTAATTTTAAAGTTTAATTAAAATTTCTTTAAAAAATTAAAAAACCGTAAAAAATATATTTTTATAAAATTTCATTTAAAAGATTTCTTAATTTAAAAGTCTTTAACCCCGACGGCCATTGTTCCCTCTTTCCCTCGAAAATTCCTTTTTTCCCACAAAACTTCCCTCAACATATTTTGTTTAAAAAAATTTGTTTATTAAAAAGTTATTAAGCTTAGCGGCTATTTTTCCCTTCCCCCCCCAAAATGTACCTTTTTCCCCTCAAAATTCCCATTAAAATTGTTATTAATAAAAATGTTTTTAAAAAAATTTAGTTAAAAAATTTATATACATTACAGGAGATTGTCTCTCTCACCTTCGACCACCATCGTTCGACTAACCCCCACCACTCCAGCCTTGCAATATATTCAAGTGCACAACTACCCCAACAATGATTCTCATTGGCTAATAAGTCGCTTTGCTCTATCCCCTCCACCCCCACCACCTCTGTTCGAACAATTATTCGCTTTGCTCCATCCCCGCCAATGTATTCTCATTGGCTAATTACTCACTTCGCTCGATCCAATTACTCTCATTGGCTAATTAGTGTGTAGTCGGCAGCCTCCACCCACGTGACAACTCTCCCGATTGGCTGATTATCTCGGGTATCTTCGGAAACCTTCGTGCCACCAATGTTTCCCATTGGCTAATTATTTACCTCTGTTCGACCCGATCAATCAGAGGCCTCTGTTCGAACAATTAGTCACATCCGTTCCATCCGGCCAATGATTCTCAATGGCTAATTAGTCGCTTCGCTCCATCCCCACTAATCTCTTCGATTGTCTTTATAAGACGCGTCTCCCAGGGCCTCTGGGAAAAAGTAGTACCTCGCTCTTTGAAATGTACACATGTTGTCCAAACGGTCATAAAATCCTTTCCGCCATTTGGATTTTTGGAACGGTGCGTTCACTTAGTGCCCTGCACAAACGGGACGAGTTGCCGTACCTGCCGAAAGAGTTCCTGCTGACGTACGCACCGTACGAAATTTCGGCAATATTCAAGTATTTGCCAGCCTACCTACAGCTGGAACAAGACATGGGACTGCCTCCCGTGCAAGGAGTGTTTCGAGGGCTGCACCACCACCTCAGTTCCCGACACGCCGCACCACAGGGGCTGGTGCAAGGCCCGCAGAGCAGCCCTGGTAGCTACCAACTTCCCCTTAGAAGACTCATTGCAAGTTATCTACTGGCACGCAGTACCCAGCGACGAGTAAGCAAGCCCAGAACACGAGTGAACACACTGTGGAATGACTTTGTAAAGAATGTATAGTGTCTGTGAAGAAAAAAAAAGTGCTTTGCAACATCCAAGGGTTTCGCACGCTGGACTCGTACGTCATCAAGCAGATTTCCATCTCGTACAGTGACGGCGACGAGCAAACCATAGTGTTCACGTTTTTACCACCATGCCAATGGGATCACCTCGACCACACCACGCAACAGGCATATCGGCAACAGCAACAGATGGACTGACTTAGGTGAAACGATGGAAATATTCCGTACGGTGACATTCACAAAGTGTTGGAGGAAGCCATAATTCCCGATTAACCCGTGTACATGTATCGTCAAGAGTCGATGATGCGCAGTGTGTGTCCTGACGGTATGAAAATTGTAGAGCTCTACAGACAAAAAACAACCACAGCGTCCTCCATTCAGGCATCTGGTGGAGAAGTATGTAGCATGGCTTCACGACTGTGAAAATGGACGATGTGCGTCGTGCAATGTCCAAGCTTTAAGGCTCTGGGTGAGTGATAATCCGTGGTACATATATAACAATATCACGTGTATGCAATGACCTCAAAACTGAAAAACCATTGTGTTTATTACTCACGAGGAGAAGAATCTTCGTATGATATGTATGTAGAACAGATAAGTATTGTGATGTGAGTGTAAATAAATAAATGGGATTTAAAAAAATGTTATCTCATGTCACACCCTGCTCACATAAGTTAAAACGTTTTTTATCGATGTTTCAAACAAACACTGTTTTCAAACAAACACTGTTGGTAAAGAAAATATTTTGTACTAGCTTTAACATATTGTAATTAATGTTTTGTTTAAAAAACACGAGTGGTAAAGAAAATATTTAGTATCAGTGGTTAAAAAAAATACACGACTGGTATACATATATATATATATATATATTTAAAAGTAGCTACATCGTAGGTATACTGACTGGAGGTACAATTTATAGGAAAAGAGACAGACGCGAGCCGTCACACACACACACACACACACACACACACACACACACACACACACACACACACACATATATATACATATATATATATACACACATACATACACACACACACACATATATATATATATATATATATATATATATATATATATATATATATATATATATACACTAAGTTTTTACCAACGTAATTGAATGTGTTTTTAAAACGAAGTAAGAGTGCATGTAGGCTCCAAGCCACTACAATCGTTTCTGCTCTGAGGGCGCCGGCAGATGAGCGTGCAGGCTAGAAGGAGTTTGCAAAGTCGGCACTTTTGCACCTGGGCGGAAATGTGGCTTCCTGTCACAGCATCCTCCACTGGTCGGGCGCCAGCCAGCGGAGAGACAACTGCACATCGCCAGGAACTGTATTCACGCCAGCTATAAAGGCAGGAAAATGATTTCACACTTGATGTCTAGAATACACAGTTAGCATCCCAACAGAGCGCGGGATGCATATACAATTAACATGTAATATGTCGTGTCCCAGTCGGGAAATAAGTAAGGCATACGTTTGTCGAGAGATAGTATGGTACAGTACTGGTAAGAAAAAAAAAACACAGAACAACGAAAAAAAATATGGTACGGTACTGCTAAGAAACTTATATACTGTACGCGAACAAGAGAAAGTATGGTACAGTACTGCTAAGAAAAAATCACACACAGAACGACGAAAAAAATATGGTGCAGTACTGGTCGAAAAAACAAGCACGACTCTATATTGTCGCCCGAGGGAATAAACCCAATCTATTTTTTGTAACTACACAGGTGGACATAAATACGTGCTAATATTTGTATAGCCAGGGGAACAAACTCAGTTATGAAAAATAGTATACACATCACCAAGACATACGGGAGGACCAGGTTCGACACCTAGTACCCACCCCGATACAATACAGGGAGTACATTGTTCATACCCACAAGCGCATACACAATAGCCCGTAGACATTGGGAGGGGAAATAATTGAAAGAAAGCAAAAACGGTTAATTAAAACAAGCAACCATTTATAATAGTAAAAAATTTGTAAGTTTTACATTAAATGTCAGTTGTAGTACGAGTGTTACGACAAAATGTCATTCTCGTCGACCCAGTAATCATCACGCTTCGAGTGACACAGCCACCAAACGTTCACTCAGCCTTTGTGCCATTTCAGCACCTTCTCCGCCAATTACACGTCTGGAAACGGCGTAGGCCAGATCTCTTCGGCGTAAAATCCACCAATGATCGGTTCGCCATGTAGGTCCTCGAGGCATAACATGCGTGGATACACATTTCGTATACGCACCACCATGTACAGCTCTGCAGACCAGTTCTGACGGAAGCCTTCGTGGAAAATTACACGTTTTTTTCGAAATCCGCACCAAGTCACCGATCTCGACTTTGGGCGTACGTGGGTCCCTCCTCTTCGGAATAGCATACGATGTTCGAAGCAAGGAGTTGTTCTTCATGTCTTCGAGCTTCATGTGAGTGGTAGAATGATTGTTAGAATTATACTCGCGTACAAGTTTCGGGAGTAGTGTTAATCACTTGTAAATTCCATTTGCCATGAAATGTCTCCACAGTTTAGCCTTTAGCGTCCTCTGTAAACGTTTGATGATGTTAGCCTTAAGCCCAGAGAAAGTAGAATAGTGATTGATATTATGTTTCTTCATCAGGGTACGGAAAATAGCGTTAAAGTATTCTTTCCCGTCGTCGGTGTGGAAATTTCTCGGTATGCGTCCTTCGCACAATATGCTAGCTACAGCTGTCGCACACATTACGTGCATTCTTAGATTTGAGCGGTCTGCCCCAGGCGAATTTGCTATAGGTATCGATAATGGTCAAAATGTACCAGTAGCCTTTATTCGCACGAGCCAAGTCTTGCATTTCAATCAGGTCGGATTGGAAAGTATCGTTCAACCCTTTCATGACGTATTTTCTTCGTGGGTAATTTATACTATTATTTATACTCATCGGCTACTGCAGACTTGCTCACCTCTGAGAGTTCTTCGATGATGGAAATTATTTCGTTGGTGTGCGATCAGTTTCCTGCAGACTGTGAAGCGACCAAAAGTCTCAGCCTAACTACCAACTCGTTCGCATCGTTCCAATACTGATAGTCGATTTTTTCTCCACTCTCCAATTTCAGAGTCAATCCCGATCCGTCAATTTGACATACCTTGGGAAACAGTTCGGCGATAATGGGACATTTTGCATGTGTTACATCCTTAAATCGTCGCGTTGAGGAGATATTCTTGTCCACAATGAGCACGACTAGACAATAGGAGGCGGCGGTATTTGTGCAAATCCGATTCAGAGTATTGCCCGGGTCGCTTACAAAACAAAAGTTTTCTCAACCCCTGCATGATTTTCACCATGCGCTTTCCGATCTGCAGTACATCGCTAGGTAAATTTAAAAAAAACCTCCTTGTTTCCGAGAAACCATTTTCCACCACTTTACTGCAAACCATAAGTCTTGTCGGCAGTATGGTCAGAGTAGGAAGCGATGTAATGAGATAGAAGAGTACCCAACTCAGGTCCACGCTCCTGGGTTCGTTTCTTTTCCTGTGCACGCAGTAAATCTATCAGGGGCAAATCATCTTCGTCGCTAGTGATGGCAGCTTACGATTCGTTCAGTTCCAGACTTCGTTTCCGTTTATGCGTGGAGGTCGGTCCTCCCACCTTGATTTCACGTTTGATATCAACGCATGCATCGTCACTTGGTTTTTTTTATAATTTCGTCTAGCCGGAGGGAATACGTTTGAGAACCTCCTCCCTTCGAGTCTCGACAGCCATTCTGTTAGTTTTCGCGAGTAAGTAATTTGGTCCATACCGCCTGAAGCTCGCTCACCAGTTCGACTCAGTTATCCATCGTTCATTGAGTAGAAAAACTTTTCTTATGTATATATATATATATAACCATTGTTTGGAGTCAATCATTCAAGATTTTTTTTCCTCCGAAACTGCTTTATCGAGGTGTCCCGGCACACATATCCAATATATTCTGGTTAAAGCCTAGCGACATCGGTTTTCGTAGCCAGGTTTTGACAGTAAAAATTTTTGTAGCTCCTTCAATTCTTCTTGTCTCTGCGTATTCGATGCGTTGATCAAGTCTATTTTCCGTGCCTCTGCACCCCCTATGGGCTGGTCGACAGCTACCAAATCTTCAACCACTTTGTTCTTCACACTTTCCAATTTTCGACCGATAAGAGACAAATCTTCTCTACGTGCAGGAGGGATGCGATTTTGGCCACATTCAAGGACATCGTGGGGATCGATGTCGCCAAATTTGGAAATGCTTCTGCGACTCATCATTGTGTTCTTAGGATAAACTGAGCCAACCCACACCTGTACCTTCCATTATACATATAGTGGACAGTCCTTTACTATTGGCAAAAATCCGTATTTCTCTTTCTAGCACAAGGCACACAATTTTTTTTAATTCTGCAAACGTCATGTCCGTATTGACCTGTTCGTCGTAAACGTGGCGTAAATTAGTGTCGTCCATGCGAAACAGCACAAACTCATTAGCATAATCACGAAGCAGTTATTTGGGTACGCGCGAATAAGTCTGACCGAGGTACACATGCCGCCCCATGCTAAAATACCCTTGAATGCAAGTTTGTTTTTCGCAAGCAATGCTATCGAAGACAAATATCGAGTTCGGAAGAGCTTCGCTCGGTGGCACGACAGCTTCATTATCACTGCAGGGGAAATATTTCATACCTTCAACAGCTTGCAGTACCCGTGTCATCCGTTGGTATTTCGGTTGCTGGAGCGATTTCGAATAAATGTACACGTTCTCTAACCGAAGCCCATTCGGTTCCTCCACCAGGGTCAGTAGGACTCATGTCTTGCCACAACCCGACGGACCAGAAATCATGCCTCGCAAACTAGTAGGCAACAGAGCACCGTGGCGTGATTCGTGAGAGATAGCTTCAGCTTCAGCATGAATGCGTATGGGTAGCGTAACATCTTGCTTGGCAATCCGAATGTTACCACTAAGATCTTCTGGAACAGATGGAGCCGATTGTACTTGCAGAGAACCAGTGCTACAAGTTTTAGAATGTGTCTTTAATGCATCACTCCTAGAAAAATGTATATGGCAGAATTGGCGTTCAAAGGCCAAACTCAAACTTTTCATTCCACAGGTCGTTATTTCATGTCGTCGTGAATTCCACAAAGCTGTGAATTCTTTACCGTAGAAGCGGCACAGAATATGCATCGTTGACATTTTACGCATGTACTGTTCCAAGTCAAAAGTGATACTGAAATGAAAATGTATAAAATGATAGTATTTATACATTTTAACCAGCATCGGCCATGCGCCATACGACAAATGGGTGATATTCAATAATGCACGCAATGAACATGATGAATTATGTTTATAAATAATTACTAATATATGCATTCATCATATAGTTGGTTAATTAATGTAATTTCTATACATATGTACGAAGGGCGCAAACCGAAAAATTGTGAAAGATTGATGGGACGATACGGGCGACGAGGGCGATAGAGAGATGGAGCTATGGAACTACGAAGCTATGGTATGATGGGGTGATTGAGCTATGGAGCTATGGAGCTATGGAGCTATGGAGAGATGGAGCTATGGAGCGATGGAGCGATGGAGCGATGGAGCGATGGAGCTATGGAGCTATGAAGCGATGGGACTTAGGTGCAATGGGTCGATGGAGCGATGGGACAATGGGATGATGGGATGATGGAGTGAAGGTGACGATGGTGCAATGGGGCGATAGAGCGATGGGACAGTGGGACGATGGGACGATGGAGCTATGGAGCGATGGAGTTTTGGAGTTATGGAACGATGGAGCTATGGAGCATGGAGTGATGGAGCAATGGAGCAATGGAGCGATTGTATTATGGCGCGATGGAGCTATGGAGCTATGGAGCTCGGGAGCGATGGGCTGATGGGGCAATGGAGCTGACAGTGGAGCACTCTGGGCTGAGTGCGGCGGCAGAGCCGATTGTAGTTGCGGAGAACCAGTGCTACAAGTTATAGCATGTCTCCTCAAAATATCACTCCGCATAAACTGCCTGTGGCAGAGTTTGCATCGAAATGGCATTTTCATCTTGCAGGTAGTTATTTTGTGTCGCCGTAAATTCCTCAAAGCTGTAAATGCTTTACCGCAGAAGCGACACCGATAGTGAAACAAAAAAAAAGTATAAATGAAGAATATGTATTGTTTGTAGGTCACTTTAATTAGATTTGTCGTGAGCTAAAGACAGTGAAATCTGGCCGTGGGATCATCATCCATGCCAGATTGTTTTGTTAACCAAGCTAGAGCAACGAGACAGTTATCAACACACTGGATGAGGTTTATTTGCAAGCAAAAACCCGACATTGCAACCCCCTAAACACATTATTTATCCAACATCATGAAAGTCAAGGTGAAACTAGGCATTAAATTACATACAAGCAAAAAGCATTCGCTGAACAACCCTCGAAAGACCAAAGGGAAAGGGAAGAAGAACAAGACAAAGGACTCTAAGATCACCACCCATATCGAGAAAGAGGAGAAGGATGGGGATCAAATGCCAGGAGGAAGAAAACAGGGGGAAAAATCGACGAAGGAAATCAAAGTGACGCTGCCTAGATTTCCACCGACGAACATGGATTTAAAACTGTTTGCACACAAATAGAAAATACCTAATTTTAGAGGAGTGTTTATGAGAGATGCTTAGCCCGCTAAACCCAAGAGACACGAATGTGCTGAAATTAATCTGTACATGACAGTCGGGCCTGGCTAGCACTGGGTAACTTATGTAAAACACTGCAAAAAAAAACAATATACTACAACAGTTTTGGGAATTTGCGCCCTCTGCGCGAACTGCACGAGTACCTGAAAAATTGTAATCTAACTTCCAACTACGAAATGGAGCAGATTCCCAACACATGAAACTGTGGACACTTGTGCCTGCAATTTTTAAGTGATCGAGATTTCTAGTGATAAACCAGGGAGGAAAAAATCGATATAATTCGTGAGGTATATAAAGCGTGGTGGCAGCCATACCGATATCATCAGTATGTCTGTGTCCATCATTCTGAGTGGTAAAACGTCTGAGCTGAGGACTAGCTTTTGCCCTCCCTTGAAGCTGATGGGTGAATTGTGTGTGGGGCTAGTAGACTTTCAAACGTACAACTCCATATCCAACATAGAATAAAACGTGAATTCCACATTTTGGTACATAGTGGCAGGAGATGCGAAAGAAATCAGCATTCATACCGGAGCGTACGAGCTGAAGGTTATGGAATACATCATAAAGAAATCGCTACCACACGACATTGCATTCGAACTGCACGGGAATCCGAATACCCTGAAGGCTGAAATGTTTTGCACTGCAAATATAGATTTAATGGAACTGGATACTATCGAGTCCATTCTGTGGTTTGAATCCAGAGTGTACGAAGCGAGAATGAAACACGAGTCGTCGCGGACTGTAAACGTCATACAGATAAACTGTAAGTTTGTAAGTTTCAGTTAGGTGAATGGAGAACTCAGCAGTACTATTTATGAGTTCACTCCCACCGTAGGTCCTGGATATAAAATCGTAGAATCTCCGAGAATGCTCATTTACGTTCCGATCATTGCAAATGGCATCCACGAAATAGCCGTTTCGATCATGGACCAAAATGAGAAATTGACACATTTCCGAAACGAAGAAATCACGCTACGATTACACCTGAAACGATGGAACTAAATTTCGCTGGGAAGACAAAACATATAAAAACCGCAGTACATCGAACCCGAGGTCAGTAAGCTGCAAGGTAGCGTTGCGCTAACACCTGAAAATGCAAATTTTCTCCGTGTCTTCAGTTTAAAAGTAAATTGACATGACAGACGAAATTCTCGACGTGGATTAGCGCCTAGAATTCGACGATAAAATTGATAAAATTGAAATGCACTGTTACGAACCGTATCTTACCGGACCTTTCGCTCTCGGAAGGGTGGTAAGAATACCTATATAGCAAGAAGATATTTACACCCTACCTAGGCAGTCCTTCGTGCGCATAAGAGGCAGGCTAACGAATGTGGACAGGACCCACCCGACCACTACCAAGTTGGTACGAAATATACTCCTGCACCTTTTCGAGTGAGTAATGTACGAGATCAATGATATCGCGATCGACCAGTCTCGTGATGTGGGCATAACCTCATCGATAAAAACTTACCTATCACTTATGTCTAACCATCTCTCTGTAGCCAAGAGGACATGCTGGGTAATCGAAGATGCCTACAGTGTTCCCATTTACAACGAAGGCAGGTACGAAATATGCATGCCGCTCTCCATACTACTGGGCTTTGCCGTAGATTATAACAAAATTATAAAAGTGGCGAGGCAGGAGCTGGTGATAATGCCATCCGCATCGCATTTGGATGCTGTGCTGGGAGTAGGAGAAAACCAGCAGCCCGTCTCTCTTACTTTGGACACCACTGAATCGTTCGTCCCGCACGTGACCCCAAGCACTCGCGAACGTGTCAAGCTGTTGAATTATGCCAAGAAAGACAAAGTGATCGAAATATCATTCGGAAATTGGAGCCTGGTCACCTGCGCGGCCCTCCACACGAAATCACTGGGCCGTGAAGATGTCATCCACCATGTAAAAACCACGCTACGTCGTACTGGGGCTTCAGACGAACAAACAGATTAGTGTCAGAGCTAAAACGTCTACGTTCGACCACTGAAAGGTCGAAAACGTAAACATATTTCTGAATAGCGAAAGCTAACCGTACGTGGATTTGAACGCAAATTTTCTAAAAGGGCAGTTCCTGCTGGCATTTTATATGTAGTCGCAATTCCAATCTCCGTACTACAGACGCGAGGCGCAACGCGTCCTGAGCCCCGAAGATTTCCGAGACATGGCACCTTTGCTAGTATTCGATACATCGAAGCAAAACGAGCGCATGTATAATGGCACGGTCGACTGCCGGATAGAAATAATCACCACGCAAAATGTGCGAGCAAAAACAGCTGCCTACTGCTTGATACTCCACGACAGGATTGTTAAGTATTAGTGTTTTTCTGGCCTGGTAAAAACATTCAGTTAATTATATATATATATATATATATATATATATATATATATATATATATATATATATATATATATATATATATATATATATATATATATATAGACATACATGTGTGTGTATGTGTGTGTGTATGTGTATGTACATCTGTCAAATACGTAAGTAGATATGTAAGTGGATGATACATACATTTCAGTCGTAATAATGTACTGTAATCTGCACGGTTTCCTGAACAGGAAAAAAAATGGCCGAGTAATTTGTGAAAGTGGAAATTATCGACTTGCAGAGCGAGCATGGCTGTCCTTTTCTTCGTAAACTGAGGAAAGAAACTGATCCCCGATTTTTTTGAGCACGTCGAGAAATGTGCAGTTTACTTTACGAGTGGTATGTGCAAATATGTGACATATTTGATGTATATATCTTTGGTAGTGTTAAATATGACGTAATTCGATGATGTGAAGAATGTATATAAATAGAACCCTCAAATAAACTATTCGCTAGTCCAGTACGAGTCACCGTGGGAGCAAGATGAAGATCTTTCACCCGGAGAACTTGTACGCCCTGTCATTCCCGGACAATTATAAAATCGCCAATTTGTTCTGGGAGTCTGGATAGCTACATACCTACGAAGCAATGGATGGAACCACTGGCTATATTCGAGGGCTTTGGGCGAACTTGTGTAGCAGTTAATAACTTGCTGCACTCCTGGAAATTGCTTGGTTCATCACATGGAGCGGGATACGCCTCTTCCAGCAACAGTGGACCTGGTTCTAGAATTCACAGCAACTTCCAGCCGAGGTGACTCTACGAACACCGAAATTCACGCCCCCCAACTGCTCCGCCCAGGGCTGCTCCCGCTAGACTGCTCCACGCAGAATTTCTCCACAAAAATAGTTCCACACAAAATGGTACAACACAAAATTGTTCCACATCGAAAGGTGTATGTCGGGGAAAAAGTACTACCAACGAGGTGTGGACTCGAACTGTCTCCACTAAAGGTCGAAGGTCTTGCTGCCGTGTCGACCCTACAATACACAAGGAATAATTTTCCAGGGTACCCGCAACGGACTGTGAGGTGCGTCCCTGCAAACGTCCACATGTGACATCACATGCTACAGTCGCTGACGACATGTGTTCGTCCGCAGGTGACCTCAACTTGGAAGAAGAAGTTCCGAAGTTTCCAGTTCTGCTGCGCCGGATCGAACGTCCACATGTGACATCACATGCTACAGTCGCTGACGACATGTGTTCGTCCGCAGGTGACCTCAACTTGGAAGAAGAAGTTCCGAAGTTTCCAGTTCTGCTGCGCCGGATCGAACGTCCACATGTGACATCACATGCTACAGTCGCTGACGACATGTGTTCGTCCGCAGGTGACCTCAACTTGGAAGAAGAAGTTCCGAAGTTTCCAGTTCTGCTGCGCCGGATCGAACGTCCACATGTGACATCACATGCTACAGTCGCTGACGACATGTGTTCGTCCGCAGGTGACCTCAACTTGGAAGAAGAAGTTCCGAAGTTTCCTGTTCTGCTGCGCCGGATCGAACGTCAAAGACTGTTGCTAATTTTTTACGAACGTATTTTGACTGTCAGAACAAATTAAAAAATAATTTAAAAAACTGCTACATTACTAGTTTGTTTGTAATTTGTGAAAATTAAATATACATGTATATCAAAACTGACTAGGTTGTGTATTTCATTTATTTTTAAAACTTTTATTTAGTACTTTTAATGAAAAGTTTTTTTTTTGCTATATAAATAAAGTGTAGATAAAATAAAATTTATCCAAATGATTGGCCTGCGGAAACAGGAGTCCCTCTCGTGCCATCAGGCACTATATGGCCAGCGGGAAACAGGAAAAGCTTACGCTAAGTAATTCTCCACGACATCCGTTCGGCCCTGCCCTGTCACGCATGTACTTTAGACCGATCAATAAAACCACCCGCTAGAATCAATCCGTGTTTCTTGTCGGCTAGCTGCATTTCCGCTCTTATACGCAATGTGCAGTTGCGTCAGTATCCTCTCCTGGGAGATGCGACGTGGCTCTTATGGCGGGGAACACCTCCCACTCCATTTACCAGCCTGTGCCCGTCCCCCCACACCAGTACGTTGCTATTGGCTATTTGCAGAATTTCGTCGAAAACATGTTAATTCTTTATTGGTAAACAATATGTATACAGTTTTAAAAAAGACGAACTAGTAAGTCAACTTATTTAAGGATCCTGCCTATCTAGAAATAAAGTCTAGTTTACAGGTAACTTTACGGGGGGAATGAGAGGTTTTCATTACCTGGGTTATTCTATAGATAGAGCAAAGCTCGTATGAGAAAACCCACACGAGCCCTCTGGCCATGGGTTCGAAGGTGTTGTAACCTCCAAACTGTGCCAAGCACCGTCACACCGTTCCAAACATATGTTAAAGAGTTTTTTATTTTTTTTATTTTGTGAATAATTTTGCAATTTTCCCTGTCGTATTTGGTTGTACGTCTTTCGTAAGGAATTTCGTTTTTCATATTTCCAATGTTTATGGGGAACTTTGTGGACAGCACCTATGAACTGTGCAATCGTCACTATCGCAATCTTGCACTGTTAATTCAAACACCTTACCATAGATTATTCTTCTTTCGAGGAGGACGAAATGAACATTTTCCTCACATCTCTCCACGGTCACGGTAGCTGATGGCTGGTCCGTGTAGGTTAAACAATGCAGTAGAGTAGATATACTTGCATATTGTTTCTCTGAATTAAACTTGTCGCCTGGATGGGCTCCATTGTTGCGAGAAGACTTGGTGAAATATCTTCGAAGTGCACCTAGCCTTGAGGTCGCTCAAGCCTAGGTGCACTACGCATGCATACGGCGTGCAGTTGGAGGGCCAGTCCAGAACTCCATGCCTTTTCACGACGTGGTTACATCCATCGCATTTCTCCAGCCATTTACAGACATTATTATTTTTATTTTCTCGGAACAGTTCGTACAATACACTTTCGTAAATTATTGCTTACGTGAACGTAGCAATTTTGTTTGACCAACTCCTCCAGCGAACAGGGAAGCGTAGAGTCGGGGCATAAAATGTACACGTAATAGTTTTTGTATTCGCACGTTAGTACGTTTAGCATGTAACATCCTTCGAACTCATAGTAGCAGCATAGCCAGTGAATTGTGCCATTGCAAAATTGAATTTGCGGAATGCCTCTAGCATCTTGAAAACTTATGCGTCGGTACCCCCAATTCAGTTCACTGTTCTTGCTCGTGTCGTCTGACCTGAATGAAGAAGATTCGGCGACAGTCAATTCTTTGATGTCGCTATATTCGAAGTCGGAGCTGTTGGGACTCTCTGCGAAGCTGGGTGAGAATACGGTATATCCTGGGGGCTGGTACGAGTTGACTGATTGATGCGGGTTGACTGATAGTAGCAGGTTGACTGATGGTCGTGGGTTCGTGTCCGTAGACGACGTTGCTTCTCATGACAATATCGTGTGGATGAGCTGAAGAATATTGTCTCCAGTGTCTTCTGCATTGCTAAGGGTTTCTTCTGTTCTTCATTACATGGCTACTGTAACAGTTGTTTGACAATTACAAGTTCAGAAATGATCACCGGGCTCTCCTCTCGAAATAGCGAGGTACTCGTTTTCCTCAGAGGCCCTCGGGGACGCGTCTTATACAGCCAATCGAAGGGATTGGCGGGGATGGAGCAAAGCGACTAATTAGCCAATGAGAATCATTGACGGGGTGGAATGGTGGTGGTGGAGGCTTGCCGACTAAACGCTGATAGGTCGGGTGGTATGGATGTGACTAATTAGCCAATCGGATAGATTGGTGGGGATGGAGCGAAGCGACTAATTAGCCAATGAGAATAATTTGTGGGATGGAACATATATGACTAATTGTTCGAACATAGCCTCTGATTAGTTGAGTTGAACAGAGGTGAGTAATTAGCCAATGGGAAACATTGGCGGCACGAAGGTTTCCGAAGATACCCGAGATAATCAGCCAATCGGGAGGGTTGTCACGTGGGTGGAGGCTGCCGACTACACACTAATTAGCCAATGAGAGTAATTGGATCGAGCGAAGTGAGTAATTAGCCAATGAGAATACATCGGCGGGGATGGAGCAAAGTGACTAATTAGTCGAACAGAGGTGGTGGTGGAGGGGATAGAGCAAAGCGACTTATTAGCCAATGGGAATCATTGGTGGGGTATTTGTGCACTTAAATATATTGCAAGGCTGGAGTGTTGGGGGTTAGTTGAACGATGGTGGTCAAAGGTGAGAGAGACATTCTCCAGTAACATACATAACTTTTTCAAACTAAATTTTTTTTAAACATTTTTATTAATCAAAACTTTAAGGGAAGTTTTGAGGGAAAAAGGTAAATTTTAAGGGAAGGAAGGAAAAAATAGCCGCTGAGGTTAAAAACTTTTTAATAAACAAAATTTTTTAAACAAAATATCTTGAGGGAGATTTCGAGGGGAGAAAAGGAATTTTTGAGGGGAAAAAGGGAAAAATGGCCGTCGGGGTAGAAGACTTTTTAATTTAAATTTTTTTTGTAATAACATTTTTTTTAAATAAAGACTTAAACGATTTGTTTTTTAAACAATTGTTTAGTAATATTTTTTATAGAATTTATTTTATAAATTTATAAATCGATTTTTTAATTTTTTTACGATTTTTAATTAAATTGTTAATTATATTTTTTGGAATTTTACACATTTTCTTTGGCTTTTGGAGTCAGAAGTCACTGGGATCAAGGTCAAGGTCAATGTCATCCAATATGGTGGACAGTGAATTAATTATATGGCGACCAGGCGGCACCGGCTCCGACTCCCCAATCCCTTATGCCTGAATAAACTTTTCCCTACTATTCTAAATAAATATTCATTGCCCTACCAAAGTTTCATACCAAGGTATAGCATAGCCCCTGTAACACACATAAAAATACTTATTCACTTTCACACTGAGGCCATTTACAGTGGACTTGTTCTCCTGCAAGGGGGGATCGTAGTTGCAATACACCCTTGTGGTTGTAATATAAATCATTTCTATTTTAAGACAAAAACAAAGAGGAACTAATTACTCAAGCAGAATAGTAAGTCATCCATCCCAGGTACGAAGCGGTGCTGTAAAGTTAGGAGAACTTGTAAACTAAAAAATGTACAGAAGTGGTTATTTTAAGGTGGACGAGATTATCCTAATTTAGTGAGTGCCAATTAGGTATGATGTGGTGAAGGACGACGGTACATTTCGTCATAAAGCTGTAATGTTAAAAAAAAATTGTATTCTGTTGTCAATGCTGTTTCGTTTTTTTTGGACTTTAGGGTGTGACAGTAAAAATCCGGACATTATATTTTGGAAGCCTACGACAGGAGGCTGCTGTTTGATTATCGTAGAACATTAAATTAAGGGATGAAAGTTGGTGATATAGAACACATATGTGTACAACAGTATATTCAGCTTAATATGCACGACTCCCCGACTTTACATTTACAAAAATAAGGTTCCCTGGTTTGCAAGCATTATAGGCTGTCTGTCATAAACATATTCGACAGTCCTGTTCAAGATTTTACTTGTATGCAAACAAAGCTTCGCGGGTCATACTAAGTTCGTTTAAAATGATCCAATGACTGGGTCGGTATTCGAACTAGAGGTCCTACACCAATTTATAAATGACAGATATTGCTTATGTGTATACATGATGAAGCATTTCAAACAGGCCACCTTAATAAATCGCCCACTTGTAAAGATTGAAGAAAATGGTTCAGACAAACGTTGTTTGCGGTGAAAGGGACCATAATGTGATATGAACGGTTTGGTTTTATGTCCAGAGGTGAAGGAGATATGGGAGTCAACTTCGGTTTTGTAAATGGGATGACATACTTTAATACACACCTCTGAACAATCCTTCGCAAAATGAATGCAAACAAGTGTCAAACATACTAGAAAGGTGAACATTAATCCGCATCATCCCATTTAACATATCAAAGTTGACCCCCATATTTCCATCACCCCTCTGCATATAACACACATATTTATTTATGTAACATTATGGCCCCTTTCACTCCAAACCACATTTGTCTGAAACATTTTTTTCATTTTTACAAGTGGCCGATATATTAGGGTGACCTGTTTTATTTGCCTCACCCGGTATTTTAGGAGCATGTTAAGAGACAGAAAATAATGCACTAAATTCAAGTCTGCATACAATGTTTTAAGCATTTTATTCACTATCCACGGAAATCAGGAGTCACTAGGCAACAGTGCCTTGCAATACACAAAACAAAGTGTACAAGATGCATTTTTCAATGTGTACATTACCTAATACATTTTGTGTATAGGCAAGAATGTTGCTTTTTTTAAAGACTGACTGTAATTTTTTTACTAAGAAAAAATGGTTGGTGAAATAGAAAATACTTCATGTTCGGAGATGCCAATAAATGTTGTGGGTAAAAGTATAGCATAGTAGCCTAATGGAAAAATGTTCTGTACTTAACAAAATGTGACCACAAAATAATTAGTTAATGAAATTAAGACCTCTGAGAAAATTGCTCAAGCATGGACAAAATATTCATGACAAACCCAATGATAATCATGCCCTGTATGCAAAGGAGGGAATTCAAGTCAAAGCGGCCAAGAGCTACTGTACGAGATTGATCAAATTGTTGCAGGCAAGGCCTATGGAACCGAGCGAGCCAGACAGACCCACAGTCCAAGGGCAGCAAGGTGCCAAGGCAGGTGCCGTCCAGTTGTTTGGTAGGCAGGGTGGTATGTATAAAGAGGCCAGGGATATCCCACAGTAGATATACAGGACGTGCCCACCCCCAACCCCCGGCCAGACTGTGTTCAGGATCGATGCTAGCTGATGGCCATATGGCGACACCACAAGGTCGGTGGGGAGCCCAATCGTCCGAGGTCTGAGCAAAGCGATTGCACCAGCAAACCACAGTGGTAAGTATAAGGCAGTGTAGTCGCAGAAGGGACCATCAAGCTAGACTAGGACATCGAGGATTGTAGTAGCCAAATTAAGCCTTAACATAGAGTTCAGCAGTTATAGTATATAAAGAGTTGTAGCAGTTGAGTTGAGAGACAAAGAAAGAGACTGGAGAAAAGGATTACGCTTGATTATCTGAATTGTAGCTCTTCAGTATTTGACGAATTAATGCAAAGATAGATTGTTAATAAAAGGAGTTAATTGTTATGTCTTAATTAGATCTTTCATTCTACCATGAGATATTCTACCCCCTAGCTGACATGTATGGACATTCCTGAGAGCCAGGACGAACCAGAACAACTGGTAGATGCGCTGACCTTCCACCCTCTCATAGATATATATATAATTTAATGCATAAGACACCGGTTTTTCTATAACAAAATACTAGTGATTTAAAAATAATTGTGCAATTGTCCATTACATTAGAGTTTACAAGAAATTAAAGTGACAAAATATGTGTAGTAGAACACATTCCTTATACAGCATATATAAACAGCAGTAAAACTAAACATCAGATTAAGCAGAACGCCATATTAAGCAGAATAGAAATTGAATAGGTAGTTATTCACTCAGAAGACATAGCAAGTGGTATTCGAGGGTGAAATCGAGTGATGTACTCCAGGTAGAACAACCTTATCACACTAGCATAATCGCAGACTGCAGCACAGCATTAAAGCAGGGTCTCGCTCATTTATCCAAGAACTTAATACTAGCAGTAAAGACTAATGCTTGGCTTGTCGAATTAATGCATGTTTTAAAAAGAAACCACTCTTTGGCTCCTCAGTTGCAGTATTGCCAAACCCACAGTATGGTAATTAGTAGTGTGTGTGAGCTTCCAACTGCTGGGAAGAAACGCAATGCTTGTAGAAAGTATAAATTATAGCTATTAAGTTACAGAGTGTGTGGATAGAACAATACAAAATACACTAAACACATTTCATGAGTGCACACAAAAACACATTATTTGTTAAATCTGCGAAACAATTCTTAAGAATAGCAACTTTAGATTTAACAGAAACAACAAGAAATTTACAAGAATCGTAACAATACACTGCAGCTATATTTCAAACATTAATAAACAAAGCAGAAAAGTTAATGCTACTAAATCCAGAACTAGCAACAGAATTAGACAGACAACACAAGTGACAAGAAGTTTAACTATCAATAAAATTAGTAAAGTATTAGCACCAAGCCCTTCACCCTAACACAGTTTGGAAAATTATGAGGAATTACAATGCACAGTTGCAGAAAATACAAGGGGTTATCTAACACCACGAATAGTGCAATCAAACAGTAATACTGAATACACTTACTTAAATACAGTCACCATTAGCTACACTAATAGATATTGTAATGGAAGAAAGGGTAGAAAATAAAATGGACTACCAACTGCCAGTGCAGGTTATCCTGCAACAACCAGAAAAAAACCCAAATTTTGGAGGTCATACGAATGAAAATATTAATGAATTTCTAGAACAGTACCAACCAGCCAGTGAAATTAACAAGTTAAATGACTCGAAATATCTAGACATGTTAAATTCTATTTAAAATATACAACAAGGAGAGCTTATGACAATATTACAAACACACACAGGGGAAATTACATGGCTTGTATTCGAACAGAAACTAAAAACCACATTGACACCCTCCGAAGGTGTAGATAAATACAAACAGCTGTTATACACAAAAAGGCAACACATGAGAGAACACTGCCAACAGCACTTTGAGGATCTGATTCAATATAGAGGTAATGAATCAGATCCACATGTGACAAAAATTGAATTTATCAGTATTGTTAGGAAGTCGCTGTTGCCATCAATTACAGATAAAATATTTGGTCTTCAAAATGATACAGTAGGGTGATTGATAAGTAATTTGAAAAGAGATGAACTAGGATTGCATAGGTATAATCAGGCATTAAACAGTATGGCACCCCTCTCAGAGACAGAGAAACTGCACACAGAGATTTGGAAATTAAAAGAAGAAATTGCTAATTTAACTTTAACAGCACGACATACACACAAACAAAATCAATATACACAAAGAAACAATGCTACATGTGAGCATAGAAATTACAGAGGGGCCAAGAACTATAGAAAAGAATTTAATAAACATAGCAACTACTCAGGCAACAGGTTTCAAAATAAGACACAGCAAATAGTAATAATTAAAGAATATGTTGCAAACCCCAGAAAAAAGTTACACACATCCACATACAAACATTAGGACATACAGAAGAGCCACACAAAAAGGCAAAGATAGCCAAATAGCATACAAGGAAACCAGGTTCCAAGGGCTAATAAGAAACACATGGAAGTCACAAAATTCCCCAGGTGAACAAAATACTATCAGAGGCACAATGATGTGAGTCAGGATAAGTAAACTAGGTAAAGAGGGGGCAAGATGCGCCACCTCTGTTGCACCAAAAATCAATTGATGTGTGCAAAGTCATGTTTAGTAAACAAGTTCCACAAAGAACATATGCATAATTATAGCAGTTCAATGGACAAGGCAGTAAAAGTGGCACTATGGCAGTTACTAAACCACCATGTAAGGAGTATCAAAAGGGAGACAGAAAGCGAAATCAGCCTAAGCCTCAAATACATTTTGAAAATAATAACTATCAATTAAGTAACCAAAACCAGGGCTAGAAGGCAAATTTGCAAAACAAGTGTGAGAACACAAAACCACATCGCAATGAGGAAGTTGCATCAGATATAATCATGGAACAAGTACACTATAGCAATGCTGATAGTGTTCAAGAATGTGCGGATAAGCAATACACCTAGGTGTGCCAGAACAATGTGAAATTCATTGGCACGCACAGTGAGGCTCACCAGAAATGCACATTCTCTTTTTACAATGGACACAGGGCGAAGAATTGCCAATTATGTCCCAAACAAGAGCTACATCGCCAGAGGTCCAAAATTTTTAAAAATAAGTTCTGCATAGGACAGAAGAGACTCTGAGTCAACACATAACAAAACACACACATTGGCAAACAATTGAAAAACAATATGTCGAACAACAGGTTGGTGGTGATGAAACCAATTCATGTCAGCTGAACCGGACTGAGTTCCCCAAACACTCATCACATAAACGAACACCACGTGCGCAGAGGCATCAAATTCAGCAAGTAGTGATCAAAACATCAACACCACGTGTTCCAGTTAAAATACATGGAAAATAATAATATGCCTTACTAGATACCGGGTGTAGAAGAAGTTGTGTTGCCACAACTTTGGTCACAAACCCAGAAGTAATGCCAGTCACTGAGGAATTTTCATTAGTAGGGGCTACTAACAATACAGATGTTCCAAAGTTTTAAACAAACATAAAACTTAGCATATTGGGAAACAAATCATCAAGATTTTTATAGTTGATAACTTGAAAATTTATGTAATTTTAGGTGTTGATTTCCTTAAGAAATACTATTTATTCCATTTTGAAACATAACATAATGTTAATCAATGTAAATAATAGTGACAAAATATTACAATTTGCTATTTATATTTCAGTCATAGAGAAAGACCATGCTAATTCTATTCAATATTGCATAAATAGAATTGAGAGTATCTAGACTAATATAGAAGAAAAAGTATTAGGTAGTGGAAAAAAGGACCTAGATAGTAATGAAAAACAAAAAGTTGTTAAATTATTAAATAAATATAAGGACAGGTTCACTTACAGTATTCTTGATCTTACAGAATCGAGAAATAATCAAATAAAGTTAGAGTTAACAACAAATAAAGTGATCCACACTAGGCTATACACAATCAATCCCAAAATATGGTAATAATTATTAAATCAAATTAAGGAAATGGAAAAAGTTGAGATAATTGAGAGATCTGCATGTCTGTAAGCTACACTGAGCTCGTAGTAAAGAAGTAAGATGGCACAAGAATTTTAACAGATTATAGGTTACTCAACAAGTATTTAAAACACGTACAATATCCCTTTCCCAGGACAGAAGATATCCTAAATACATTGTAGAATTCAAAATTTATAACAAACCTCGAACTGTTCTCAGGATTTTATGCAATACCTGTTTGAAAGAAGGATAGAGAAAAGCTAGCGTTCACGATTGAAGGAGTAAATCTTTTTCATTACAAAAGGATGCCAATGGGACTAAGTATATCACCAAAGTACTTTCAACAATTTATTGACATACTATTATGTACATTATGTTGGAATATAGCAATTGTGTATATCGATGACATTAACTATAGGAACTACATTTAAGGAACATCTAAATAATATTAGAAAAGTTATGGAAAGATTGAAAAATTCAACATTAAAATTAATGCAAAGAAATATTCTTTTGCACATGAAGAAATCAAAATTTTGGGCACTACATAACACCGAAAGTTATAGTAACTGTCCTGGACAAAGTGAAATCCAATCAGGAAATATCTTCACCAGGTAACATAAAGCAGCTGAGAACATTTCTAAGCTTGACCTCATACTTACACAGGTTAATTCACAATTATGCTAGCGAAGCAGAACTGCTAATTAAATTAACAAAAGACAATACAGTATACAGATGGGGAGAGAAAGACGATACAGCTTATTTAGAACTGAATGAAGTAATTCAAAATGTGCCTACATTACAAAAGTATGACAAGAACAAACACACAATACTAGCAGGCAATGCATAACAGACTGTGATCAGGGCAGTATTGATGCAGGAAGAACCTAATAGAAAGCAACAATCCATTATAGCTTTTGCTTTCAAGAAATTTTCATTTAACAAAACCAAATGGAGCACAACCGAACGTGAGCTATGGGCAATAAAATATTTTGTAAGATACTTTAGCCAATATTTGTATGGTAGAAATTTCACCAATGAAACAGACCATGCAAGTTTGTGATATTTATAAACCATTGCTGACCAAAACAATATAATCCAGAAAATGGCGATTTGCGTTTAAGTAATGCGGTGTTAAACTTTCTTATATTTTACACCAGCAGTCGGAGAATCATGGATATTTATGTTCCTCCACCTACAGCATATTTCTTTTCTGTTTCCTGTATATGAGACAGACATTTTCAAAACTAGAACTGCAAATATAAATGAACCATGCTCAACATTTTGAGCAATATCTTTAGGACACAGCTTGGTTGTAACAGCGGAGTTTGTTTTCTTTAGCTATGTTTAATGCCAGTGTTATTGGATTTTTGATTGTAGATGACCCTTAAATACAATTAGCAGTATTTCCTACATAACTCAAGTAAAGTCTGAAAACCATAAAATATCCACACATTAAAATTAACCTCTATGATTTTGTAATAGCAAGCCTCTATACTCTTGGCCAACACAAGCCTCATTTACTTACAATATATGAATATAAAATGCCTCATAATTAAGTGTGAGGTATTTCAAATAAATTTTCAACAGGATGGAAAACCTGTAAACGACTCACATTTATAACAACTTCATTAATTTGATATCAAATTGATTGACCTAATTAATCCTGTTATTAATCTGAAAAAAAAGGATTATCATTAATATCCTAATCTTAATCTGATAACATTGATTGATTCCTTTAATTCATTTAATTGAGTTAATCAATCAATTTTGGTTAATATTTGAATTTTTTGTGAATTGATAAATTTATAGTTTGGCACAAGAGTGTGCTAAGGGTCTTTATTATTATTTGGGGGGAGCAGCATGGTAGGCCCACAACCTTGGACATCTGGCATTGTACTGAGGTGTGATGCTTTGGGGAAGGTGTATATATAGATATTTTGTAATATTAATTTTTTATGGTATTGAGGCGTTTGTTTACCTTCTGGCATGTGACTTAGGTAGGGGGAAAGAGTAGCACAAGACACGTGCAGCATGATCGGCATCTGATTGTAGACTGAGTTTATGGAGTAGTTCGGAAATCACAAATATTTTGTACATAAATGAATAATAGTCTGAAAGCCACAACACCAGTTTACTTACTGTTCTACATGGTAGGAATCTAACTTATGACAAACAACAGAGACTTGTACAATGCACACAAAATATTCACTCCTCGACTAGCACAAAACGAACAAGTTAAAAAAAATTATCTATTTAATACTTCACAAATCAATAAAAACTATTTAGCCAGTTTACAATGCACATACTAGATCAATGAAACAAACAAACGAATTTCTTTTATGCACATGAACATAAAAAATATGAAGAACTCCCAAAAACTATTTCCTTACCAATATAATTTATGCCAGAATAAATTACACACATCTAATACTAAGGAATCACAAATATAAGATATTTAATTACAAATGAATTACAGGTAACAGAGTCTATTTCCATGTGAAAATTCAATGACTGGCCCAGCAATCCTGGTGTTATAAAGAAAGTAAGCAACTAGTTAATAGAATTATACCTATAATGAAGCCAAAAACAATTTTCTTACCAATATAATTAATTACAGAATAAATTACACAATGAACAACTGGAATTAAACCATACTAGTCCTAAACACAAGAACAATGCATTCTGAAGGAATTAACTAACACAAAAGAAACATATGATTATGTTAACTAATACAGAAGACTTAAACATTAGAAGATATCACAAGTGTTCAAGCATTAATACACTAGTAAAATGCTATAACATTAATCACTGTGTGAAAAAATGTTTTGTTCACAATGCAAAAGCAAAGTGTTGAGAGAGTATATGTATCAGCATCCTAACTATTAGTAAAGATAATATAACTAAAAATGGTTTGTTACAGGCTCATACCAATGTAAGACATTGAAATTGAGACATTCAATCCAGATAAGGTGAACAAGAGTTTGGTGTGCGGATACAAGAGAGTGTGGTTAAGGTCTAAATATAATACATTCTACCAATTATCGCTCCGAAATGGAGATGAACACTGGAACTTTTCACAAAGTTTTGCAGGACATATCTATAAAGAATGAGTATTGTGTTATGAACAAGAATGCTGCCTGGTTTTCGACATGCGACAAACAGTGCACTACCATGCAGTTCAAATGATTTAAGTTTCCGAGTTCGAAGTGAAGAAATAACCAAGGAACTATAAATAAAACAAATAAATCATGAATTAAGTAGAGAGTTCCACAACAGTCCTATCTTGTGGACAGAAACATGCAATAATAAACAGCACATAACACAAATGCAAGGAAGTAGCCTACTTGAAATGTTGTCTTGTGAAATGTGGGAATGTAAAGAATGGCTAAGCAAAACTTTTGGCTGTAAATTTGATGTAACCAATATGCTGTTAAAAATTAGTATGTTCTTGTTGTTCAACAATGTCCAATCTGTCAGTCTATATAAAGGAGAGTGCTTAGTATTAAATGTCAGTCATGGTTATTGTCTTCGAGCCAACAGGCGTATATGAGGTCTTGCAAACAGGATACCAAACAGTTCTCTTTAAACCTTTCAACAAAGTGTTACAAGTCCATGTGTGTAACAATATAGAATATTGGTGCTACAATTTTGATAACAGTCTTGGCACTTGCTTTGGCGAATGCATAGCATGCAATGCTTGTGCTGTGTGGTATCACTGGCCCATCAGTGAACTACCATCTACACTAGAAGATGTCATGAGAGCTAGTCTTACCAAAGAGGTGGAAGAGGAACAAGGCAATAGAGTAATCACCTATAAACTCACCAACCCTAATCATGGAACCACCATCCCCTGGAAGAAAACCTGTGTTAGAGATATCAACAACTTTATTTTCGAACAAGGAATTTTAGTTTTCCATCAATGTGCAACATATATGCATCTGAAGTAGTTCATTCAGAATAATGTTCTCGCCAATTTGCAAGTATTTGTTTATTCAAAAGGGTTTTTATTTTGTTGCTTATGGTTTACCATGTTCACCTATTATTTTTAAGGAAATGTGTGTTTCAGACATTCATTTTAAATGTGCATACTTTCAGCATTATATGTTATCACATAATAAAACATATATTTCCAAATATAGTTTAACTAACTGAAACAGTTAAACATGTTTTGTTAATCATTGTAGACCATAATGGGTAGAGATAAAGCTTAGTCTGAAGACTGGTCATATTGTAATAACATTTTGTGAGGAAGAACAGAGTTTGAAGCATCTTATCTATACACCAGATAATACTATACCATTTCAGTATTTAGAAGAATGTGACAAAAATATACATGATATTTTATTTTCGCAAAGAGTTTCCTTATGCATTACATACTAGGTGTATTTCATCAAAGTGTTACGTTCCCAGAGTAATTAAATTAGCAAAAATAAAGTTTAGCCCCCAATCATTGTTTAAATTTAAATGATAGAAGAGGATTATCAATATACAGATATTGTTCTTTAATACTGTTCTCAGTTGAGTATTGGATTGCAGACAAGTAAGAAGTATTTTCATTCAGGAAACCATTATGTTAGTGTCGAACCAGGCAAGTCTAATGTACCATATACTTTATAGTGTAATGGTATTCTGCATGAGTTTATGGAAATTTGCGATGGAGTGTTCCATTTTAAAGTTATTTATTTCCCGATAGTGGACAAAAAAGTAATGAATTGAATCAATGTAGTAACATTATGAAATGTACTGTGTTCTACATGACTGCAGCAACATAATTCCCCTCTAGTATAGAAGCTGTCCACACACACTATGTAGAAACATATCCAGGCTTAGTTGGAAGTGTCATTTTACATTCACCAAAATGTTAAGATGTTTGTGTTCAAACCAATAGAATCAAATCAGGACATTAGGAAGGTTCCCTCCTTGAAAGTAGACTTCAAGCAGAGGACTTAGACCCAATATTACGAAAGTATATGTAAACATTGTTTTCAGAAATTGCGAATTGCTTGTAAAAAGTATTAAAATGAATTCATATGTATTTTATAAAACAGCCTATACTTGCTTGTGATATGATTTTTTGAAACATCCTATATTAAAAATGATTTGGTATGTATGTTTGTGAAACACCTCATACTTGCTTGTGCTATGATTTTTTTATACAGCTTGTATAACATTTGGTATGACTGTTTGTGAAACACTCTATATGTGTTAGATGGTTCATACATTTTGAAACAACATGTGTTTAAAATTAGTTGGTATTTATGAAAGAAACTACACTTGTTAAATATTGTATATATTTTGGAATACCAGTATAACTTTTGGTATGACTGTGAAACATCCTATACTTATTCAATTATGTATATTTATATTTTGAAACATCATGTATCACGTGTTTGTCAATATAATATGTTGTAAAATGAATTAATTTGTATATTAATTTACATCTCCCCTTTAAAACTGTGAAATGCATTGGTTTTCCTAAGAAATGAATAATAATACCTTAGTAAATAAAATGTCTTAACACTAATGGTGTTGCAGAGAGTTAAAAATTCTTTGGTTTATATCAAGACAAACTATGACATTAGTAATGAAAAGACAGGGTACAAATGTAGTAACTTTTTGTTCATAAAAATTCTAGTTAAAACTAGTTGAGACTATACAAAAAATATGTTTGTTGAAATAAAAGTATTATTTTAAAAAATTATAATTTCTAAAACACCATATTTACACATAAATAGCTCATTCATTTCACCAACATCCATAGCATAGTTGGATTACACCATAGTTTGGAGGTTCTGGGTGCGAATCCCAGGTAAGGTATGGGTGAGTATAACCCATTTTCGAGGTTCTGGGTTCTAATCCCAGGTAGCCATGAATGATTTTAACATAGTTTGTAAGTCAGTATACAGTATAAGCCAATATACATAATAAATGTTACACCTTTGCATACATATGCAATGCTAGATAAGTAAATATAATTAAATGATGTTCAAAGTAGAAATTCGTATGAAATGTGCATAATGAAAATAAATGTTTCTAATCATAATAGACTTTGTAAAGCAATATGTTATGGTTTCAAAAACTCATATTGCAAAAGAATCCTGTTTGTTCTTTATGAAATTGTTTAATAAAAATGTAATTAAAATTGAATCTAATTGCTAGTACTGAATAAATAAGCATATTTCGCTTAACATTTCATAGTGTGCACACTAAAGTTCAGAAAATGTGCCCAATCATGAAGTAAACTATTTAATTCCATAAATTTGTGTTAAATTTTGTTAAATTTTAATTGTAAATTTTTCAAATGCATTATTTCTCTGATAAAAATACAATTCAGCTGAATAGTGGTTTATAAGTTATACAACAAGGATGCTTGTGTGTCATTAGGGGGTAACATCCCACCACCCACACTTGGTAACACTGTTGTCTGTATGCTCCACCATTAGGGGTTTGTCTCCCACCACCGAATGCCCACTGCTAGGGGAGGGTTTGCCGACTGGCTCAGCCCATGCCATGGTTAACAGTCGCCTGGCTGATACAGCTACCTGCTTTGCTCAGGCTGTGCTGAATTCAGGACTCCCACCCACCCACCTCCTGGCTCACTTGGGCCTTCAGCTTTCTGGACTGGGTTCAGGCCTCACTCTTCGACTTCCACCCTTGGTAGTAGACATTATGTAAGTAAATAGGACTTTCAATTAGAGCTTTTTAAATACTGTTTATAATCTCGATAATATTTAAAATTGTATGCTTGTCGAGTCTTTTTCGATCTTTCTATTAGGAAATTTAATTTCTTACAATTCATTCTTTTCCATTGATAAAAATTATTTTTCAGGTATTATTATTAACACATTCCTATTAAATAATTTGGGTTTGTGAATTATTTATTGTTTGCATTTTAAGATTTAATTGTTTATAAAGAACTGAGAAGTAAATTTTAGCATAGTTCTTAGGGTTTTTAGTTTCTTAGCAGTATGTAAAAAAATAAAAAATGTTTTATTTTAGATTTAGTTTAAATTTATGATGTAAGTTATTTTGGGTGGGTGCAGGACTATTTTGTAAAATTGGTAGAGCAGAAAAAAAAGGTGGAAAACCACCATCCCTAGAATGGAGAGAACTGACAATGTCATTGCCCACCTATCTTTGCTCTGAATGGCGATGGATGGATGTAGTATGATGTCTGAGGGGTTGGGTTTGGGTAATTAGTTGTAATTAGCTTTTTTCATTTTTTGTATGGGTGTACAACTGTTTTGTGAAACTGATGGAGCAGAGAAAAAAGGTGGAAAACTGCCATCCCTAGGACTGAGAGTGACAATATCGCTGTCCATCACTCTTTGCTCTGAATGGTGATGGATATAGTTATGATGTCTGAGGGTGTGTGATTGGGTAGTTAGTTGTAATTATTTTTTAAAATTTGTTTGGTCAGTGTATGGCTGTTTTGTGAAATTGATGGAACATAAAAAAAGGTGGAAAACAGCAGTCCCTAGAATGGAGAGGAGTGACATTATCCCTGTCCACCTCTCTTTGCTCTGAATGGCGATGGATGGATGCAGTTATGTCTGAGGGGATATGTATGGCTAGTTGTATTAATTTTGTTAATTTAATTTGTCAAAATTAAATTTATTTATTTAATTTTCTTAATTTTTTTTGTTTGTAGTGTAAACAATTTTGTTAGAGCATATTAATTACTAGTAATTTAGAGTGCCAAAAAATATTAATTCCCCTAGCTAAAACTTTGTAGAAAAAAATGGTTATGAAACTTGTATTTGAAAATTTCATTTAACAGTGTCAAGTAATTTACATCACTTTAGATATACTTTCTTTTTAAAATGAAAAAAAGGAATATTTACACAATATTATGAATTTTGTCTTAAACAAATTGTTTTAGTATTCAACAAGTTGCTTAAATTTCAATACAATGGTTAAAATCAAATATTATTAATAAAACAAATTCGTTTATATAAATGAAAGAAAACATATAATACTGATTTTCCTTTATGTTAAGGATGATACTAATAAATAATCTATTTCAGATGCTTCGATATGCTGTGGCAAGTGACTATAATGGTGCTTTTCTTTCTTTTTCCAGAAATATGCAGCAGTTTATTTTCATTGTGTTACAGAAACTATTTTAGTGGCAAACAAAAAAAATAGTTAGGAGTAACAATTAGTGAACAAAAGAGACAAAGAACTGATAGTTCTTTGGAAAATATTTTTGTCAGCAATACAGAGAGCGAGTCTGAATCACAGATGAAAAGACTGGCAAATGTGAGCTGTTAGAGTGTTGTTGCATCACCTAAGCAGAGGCGATTCGATCTCTTAATGGACAACCTTTACTTGAGTGATTCGGGCACTGAATCATGCATGAAATGGCCATCAACTGCAACAGACTCGAACACAACATCTTCCCCCAAACAAAGTAATGTCAATCTTCTGTTAGACAATCTGTATCTGTCTGACATGGAAAATTTGCTTGATTCGAGTAGTGATTCCTCTATGTTGAAAAGAGTTCTGATTCAGATAGCCAGAAAATTTGTCTAGCAAAATGGAAAATAATTTGTTTTTTGCTTCCTCAGCTTCAGTGGAGTCTTTGGAAGACCTCAGATATGAATTACTAGCGACCGTGTTCGTCATAAGGCTAAGTGACATGCAGATAGTTAATGACAGGGATAACAGTGACACTGATTATGAGTGTGTTTTCTCGAGGTGTTGGGTCCCTCTGATAAATTTAGCTTTGGCTTCGCCCTGGCCTAGCATGATTAGCATCACCATAGCGTGTAAGTATCTGGAATCTGCCATGGTGGAGGAAGGCACTATGGAGACTTTATTTTCAAAGAAAATCGCTTGCCATCCTGCATTTGTCAGATATTGGCTAAATTTACAATGAATCAATTAAGCCTTACCTAACTAACAGGCTTGAGGAGTTTAGTGTGTGTGTGTGGTTCTGGCTGGAGTTTGCAACTTATATCGTATATGGTTGTCCATATTTCACAATAAAGGGCATTCGCCATTGGTGCTATGAACACTAAATTGCTTAACTTTATTGCTAATAGGAAAGCTTTTGTCGATATACACTGCCTGGAGGGAATGTGTTTCCACTATGCTGTCATATCAGCTTTGTTTCCTGCCACACAAAATGTCAGTCATTCTGCTTCATATACAAAACCTCGAGAGGTTTTGAATAATGAAGCTTGGTCGACACATATAATAGTGTTACAGGATATTCATAAGTACGAGGAGAACAATTCTATTTCTATTATTGTGTATTGTGTTGTGGACAAAGATATCAATATAAGTGACGAAACTTATGATAAGGATGGGGATATCATACCAATGTGTATTACCTTGTGTACATTATGCTCGCCATGTAAATATTTGGCCATTCACACTAGTGGTAATGCAGCACATTTGCATTTTGTTTCCATAAGAAATTTGTCAATGCTGGTTGGTAGTCAGCTGAGTAAGAAGAATAACCAAAAAATTGTTTGTGGTTGTTGCCTCCAGTACTTTATTAAAGGAGAAACTTGCAAGTCACACTATTCTTTGCCAGCAACAAAAGGCTGTTCACAGTACTTTCCCCACTATGAACAATTAGTACTTCGAATTTAAAGATTACAGCAAACAGCAAATAATGGGTTTCATTGCCTATTGCAATGTTGAAAAATGTTTGAAACGCTTATCCACTTGCTTGCCCAATAATGAAACAAGTAATACCACTACTATTATCCAACATGTTCCATATCCATGTAGAATTTTGTTGTTCTGTTCATGCAATCCGAGTTTATCTAACTAATTTGAGTTTGTGGGTTAAGACTATATGTACCAATTAGTATGTAAATTAGTTGAACTAACAAAGTAGTTGTAAGAATTTTACAGTACGATTGTTCCCATAAAGCCAAAAACCCCTGCTGCTGAAGCAAAGTTTTCGGCTCAGAAATGTTGTCACATTTGTAAGGAAATGATGGGTACAGATGTTGTGGTCTATCATAACCATCTGATGGGCAAAATCAGAGGTCGCCCACATAAAAATGCAACTTGAAATTCAGACTGCCCAAGCAACAACTTGTCGCTGTCTTTCATAACCTGAAACATTGCGATGCTCACTTTCTCATAAAGCCTTTGGTTGAACATCATGTAACACAACCCAACAGAACCATTGTTATTGATAACCCAGGTAAAATCCAGGTGATTGGAATGACCCTAGAGGAATATAAATGTATCACAAAACAAATTCCCAATGGGATTAATTCGATAGAAAAGGCACAATATTTCAAATACAGTTTTATTGATTCATTACAGTACATGAGTGCCTCTCTAGAAAATTTGGCAGGTAATTTACAATCTGTGCAATTGTGTATCACCTGCTCGACGTTTCCAGATAACACCCAATTTGAAATGGTAAAAAAAAAAAGGGAGTTTTTCCTTGTGACTTTGTTAAGTCGGAATCCGATCTGATGTGCACATCACTCTCATTAAAAGAAACATTTCATTATGTGATGAAAGGCAAAGGCATTAGCAATCAAGGTTTATGCTCATGCCCAAGCCACATGGATGCATTAAACTGCATAAACTTGTTGCAGTACACCATTCATTATTTACATGTGTACACTTGTATGCTGGCAGATGTTTTCGAGAAATTCAGGACTGTATGTTTGGCTCATTACGGTCTTGACCCTGCCATGTACGTCACAGTTCTGCCTCTTTCATGGAATACTTTATTGTCAACAACACATGCACGGCTAAATTTGTTGACTGACCCATAATTGTATCTTTTTGTAGAACACAGTGTTAAGGGTGGCATTACCCAGGTTTCCATAAGGCATGCCAAAGCCAATAATATTTATGTGGATGAAGAATACAATCCCAGTGTGGCCTCGAAATGTATATGTTATTTCGACATATATGGGCTGTACAGTCACACTATGCAATCCAAGCTTCTGATTGGTAATTTTAAATGAGTTGTGGCTGACATGTTTTCATTTTGGGATTTTTCAAACATGGTGAATGACCATAACATGTGCTTTCTCGGGGAAGTGTATTTGTCTTTTCCATACAAATGCCACTATGCTCTAGCATATACGCCTTTGACCCCAGTAACTGGCATACCTCAGCACGGCTGGCATTAAAAACTTCTTTTGACACTCACGCCATGTAAGAAATATTTTATACATGTGGAAACACTGAAGCACTATTTGATTAACGGCACCAAACTTGACTTTGTTCATTGCATTCTGCATTTTGTTCAGAAGTTATGGATGGCAATGTACATTCAATTTAACATTGACAAGCATAGTCAGACTGCGAACAAATTCAAGAAATTGTTTTTTAAGATAATGAATAATTCCATATATGGAAAATCTTTGCAGAATGTCTGCCAGGAATGGGACACACAATTCGTTTCTAGGTATGACACGATCCGTGAGGCTGCGAAGCTAATATATGATCCTGCATTCCAGGCAGGTCAAATAATCGATGGAAATCTAGTTGTGATCGAGATGTCAAAGAGCTCTGTATGTTTAACAAGACTTTGTACACTGGTTTTGCCATTCTTGACCTTTCAAAACTAACCCTATACTAATTCCATTATCAGTACATGCATACCAGCCTTGCACCTCTTGTATTGCGATACATATAGTTTGATCTATTCTGTTGCTTGTGATGACATAAAAAGTAATAACCCCAGATTTAAAAGCGAGGTTTGATACATCTAACTACGCACTCTATAACCAGCAAGGATTCTCATGCAAGAACAAATGTTGTATGGGGGTTATGAAAGACGAATGTGGTGGCCACATAGTCACACACTTTATAGGTTTATGTCCCAAGCTTTATGCATACATTGTTGTGAATGAGCAGTGTATACATAAGGTGAAGGGCTTAAAATCAAACATCTTGCAGAAACTCCAATACGAGGATTATCGAGATTGCCTCGAAAATCACACCAGTGTTTGGGGACCCAATATCAGTTTCGTTCGCATGATCACGAAGTCTACACCAAACACATGACCAAAGTAGTGTTGTTGGGTTTGGATGATAAGCACTACATTGAAGCAGATGGATTATCGACCTTACCCTGGCAGCCCTACAAAATCTATTCCTAAATTGTTTTTCCCACAGCATTAGTTTAAGTATCACAATAAATAGAGACCTGCCAACTACACCACAACTGTCAGCACCACACTCAACACTGCCAATGATGACCATCTGTCAGCACTACCATCAGCTCCAAAGGCTGCACCACAAGCAGCACCGCAATTAGCACTGCAATCTACTCTGCAATTAGCACCACAGCTGTCTGCAACATATACAGCATCAGCTGCATAAACATCGGCTTCCCCGTCTCCACTCGAGATGATATTACTACCTTGAACAAACTTATTTTTGTTTAACTCTCAATACCTATATCTCTTCAGAAATGCATCGAACATGTCTTCAATCAAACACCCCTGTGGTCCTCTTTTTGTCACTATTCAAGCAAGAAATTATCGACTTTAACCCTTGTGGTTCTCTTCACAGCGTGGCATCACATAAAGTCATATACAAATTATCTTGAATAGGTCATCATTGGTGTGTTATTGGTAATTTTTTACCCAGGTGTGACATATGGAGACCCCCATAAGTGCGACATTACAAATGCCCCACCAGTACATCGTTATTTGAATATAGTTTAAAATAGAGATGTCCACCACATGTGTATTGTTGATTTATAAGAAGATTGTAAATATTATAAGTTTTAGTTTTAATGATTGGTTTTGTGGTATTTATGTTTTGCTGACATGGAAGATTGTTATTGTATATTACATAAAGAAGAATGTTGTTAATTGAATGAGGGAATTATTGTAAGAAATGTTTGTAAATATTTGTTCCTATTTAGTAGATATTAACTTGATTTTACAAAATGTTTGTAAGAAGATTGTTTTTGTTGTACATATGTTTTTTAATGATGTGGAAGAATGTTTGTATGAAGTATTTGTTTTTATTAGTAAGTAAATTTCTATGAGTATTTTAGGAAAAAAACAAATTTGACAATGAGATGTCTCATAAATAACTTGGTTTTTTAAATGTGAAAATGGTTTTAAGAAGAGTTTTTATAAATGTGTGAGAATGTTTATAAATGTCTGTATGTGTCTGTATTTTTTAGTAATTTCTTTTTTAAATAAAAATATTTCAATGTTTAAAGAATAATGTGTGTTGTTATTTGTTTCATTCCTTAGGGTGTTTTAATATATTCTGTTCTCACTATATAGTTTTGCTTGAATGTGAACAATGAAGTATTTGTGAATGATGGAGTATTTGTGAATGATGGAGTATTTGTGAATAATGATGTGTCTGGTTAATTCTGTTTTACACAACACTGAAATTATTTACACAATTTGAAAACCAAAAATATGTAAGGGCTTTGAAAACTGAAGGACTGGGGAAATGGAAGTGCTCGATAAAATCCTGTAAATGAATATGAAATAAAAGGATTGAGGGAAGTGGAGAAATCTTGAGAAAACCCAGCTCGAGATTGAACTTGAAACACTTTGGTGATACAACCTAGAGTTTTGTTACTCGACAGGGTAAGCTCGTCAGAAGGCGAAAGTGGTCCGAGAGAGAAATACAGTTAGAGATTCAGGTATATGACCTCTTCCCTGGACAATGGGGCTGAAGACTACTGCTGCTCCAGGATGACCTTCGCTCTGCATCACTAAGTAACGGGGTGAAACAACTATTTCTGGTAACAAACTAAAATACTTTCCAAGAAAAGGACACACGTGATTATAAATCACTCGATAAAAATCGAGTGTTATTAAAAAAACTTTTAACATATACTATGGTTGTGTGTCAATACATGTGTGTCTGCTGCTACACACATACTTTGTAAACACTCGGAAAACGTAAAGACACTTAATGTTGTAAGATTCGTGTCTAGAATGCTATTGTGATTAGCTTCCATTGAAAATATTAACTGGTCTTTTGAATTCGTAAGCAGGGATAAATAATTTTCATTACCTTTTTCATAACTCACCTTTGTTAATTCCTTCAGGATCCATCATTCTTGTGTTTAGGACTGGTATGTTTTAATTCAAGTTGTTCATTCGTGTAATTTATTCTGTCCTAAATTATATTAGTAGGGAAATAGTTTATGGCTTCGCTGTAGGTATACTTCTATTAAGTATTTACTTGCTTTCTTTATAACACCAGGATTGATGGGCCGGTCATCGAGTTTTCTCGTGGAAATAGACTGTTACCTGTAATTCGTTTGTAATTAAATATCTTCTCTTTGCGATACCTTACTATTAGATTCGTGTAATTTATTCTGTCATAAATAATATTGGTAAGGAAATAGTTTTTGGGAGTTCTTCATATTTTTTTAAACATTCGCATGAATAAAAAAAAATCATTCATTTGTTTCATTCATCTAGTATATGCATCGTAAACTGGCTAAACAATCTTGATTGATTTGTGAAGAGTTTCAATATGTAATTTTTCTAACTATTTTCATTTTGTGCTAGTCGAGGAGTTAATATGTTGCATGCATCGTACAAGTCTCTGTTGTTTGTCATAAATTAGATTCCTACCATACAGGAAGGGTTAGTAAACTGCTGTTGTGGATTTCAGCCTATTATTAATTTTTCAATAAAATACGCATTTCCGAACTCTGTCTTAACCTCAGTCTACAATCAGATGTCGACCATAGCAAACGTGTCTTATCCCTCAGTCAATATACTAAGAATAGTAATTCGTTACTGCTTTTGTTTGTTATAAATTATATTTCTAGCATAGAGGATGGGATAGTAAACTGCCATTGTGGATTTCAGCATATTATACATTTAAAAAAAAAAATTCTCGTTATTTCCGAACTCCGTCATAACCCCTGTCTACAATAAGATGCCAACTGTGATTCACTTGTCTTCTGACGCTCTCTCTCCCCCTCCCTCAGTCGCATGCCAGGCAGTAAACAAACTCCTCAATACCATATCAATTAATATTACACAATACGTATACATACCCCTTCCCCAACTCATCACACCTCAGAACAATGCCAGGTGTTCAAGGGTGAGGACCTACCACCTGGCTCCCACAAAAAAATAAAAAATAAAAGAAAGAAAGACCCTTAGTACACTCTTACACTCAAACTATACACTTATCAGTTCCACAAAATTAAAAAATTAAAAATGTTTCTCATTTATTAATTCAATTTATTTAATTAGATCAATCAATCAAATGTTGTCGGATTAAGATTAGCGGATTAACGATACACCAATTTTTGGTCGGATAAAATACCGGATTAATAAGGTCAATCAATTTGATATCAAATTAATTAGGTCAATCAAAAAGGCGGCGTCACTTTGTATCTGAAACTCGCCCGCTCCTACTACTATAGTTCTATCTGTTGGTGTATTTTCAAACTACATTTGTCGACGTTGGCTGCTGATCTCGGATCGAGATTTCGAACCGCCAATTTCCGTTGCTCGAACTGAACTTCATCTCGATCTCCAGTCCAGCTCTGAACTCGAATGGTGCAACAGTTTTCTGTGTCCATCTTAGATCCGATCTCGTATCGAGTTTCGAACCACGTTGGTGCAACCGGGCATTAGTCAGCTGCACCATGCCACAAGGCCGTGACGTCTATTGCAATCATTATTTGTAACTTGTATGGTCTCTGTCTTACATTAGTGTGTTGACAGCGTAGCGACTAATGTATACAATGAAAGTACCTTTATATACAATAAAATTACAGAAGTTTTAACACAAGCAAAATACCTGTCACTACATATCCATATTCTGGTTGTAAATATATACAACATCTTATCCCCTATTGGGATGTTGGTATCTGAAATGGGTTGCTCTTTTGGTAACATATCAAAAGATAGAGAGAAATCTATATGTCCAATTGCTATTAATTGAATCATTAATAGTATTAAACTGGATGCCTGTGTCCAATCCTAAATGAGCAGCATCAAAAGATTTATCTTTCAACCAATTAATTGGTACCACAATTTGTGCACGTGTTAAACCTGGCGCTCGTGTATCGCATATATACGTTGCCTCTACTACAATATACTTTTTGTATTTAATATGGCAAGCACGAGGTATATGTACTTCAACTCCTTCTAAATCTGTTGGAGCACTTATTCTATCTAGTGCTCTATTCCTACACATTATCACTCAGTCTGACTTGGTATTCACAACTACATACTGATGTAGAAAAATATTCTTGATAATCAAAGAACTATCATTATTACAAACAAATTTACAATGTCCTAACACTTTTGTGTACTATTTAACAAAATAGCTGTTTTTATACATTCCTGCTCATTAGTTAACATGCTTACTTTAGGAATATGATAGATATTATCACTATTTTCTGTCCCCTTATTTACATTTCTAAGCTCGTGTGGCTTAATGTCTAAAACAACCTTAACATTAGCCTGTACCATACAGCATGTCTGATTGAAATATCTATAGTGTGTGGGAATATTATTAAAAGATTTTCATGTTCTGGTACTTGATAATACTGGAACTTGAACTTTAATGAGCATCTGAGACACTAATATAATACATTGCATAATTGGACTTGAATAGTACCTATTGATATCTCTTGTTGGTATAGTGAGTTCTAACTTTTGTACTCGTAATTGCGGTTCAATATTTTTGAGATCGATTGTAAGTTGTCTATTTATTACAAGTAATGGCAAATGGTTTGCCTTGCAATGAGAAACGTAAGTTAATATTTACTGTTCTCTTACGATTGTATTTAACAAATGTAACATAACCGTCATTGGCAATTGTTCTACTGTAATTGCTATTTCCGCCTGCTGTACTGACATGGTCTGCCTATTAAATGTTCTCATAATTGTTCTGATTGCTCCACTTAAGGCGTTCTTTCTTCCTTCTGTCTGATCATTCATTTATTATATTCTCAATTGTAGAGTTTAATACTACATTATATAATTTAATTTTGCCTTGTAAAGAAATTATCTGCGTTGCTAAATATCTGTCATTATCCAACAAACACGAAAAGTACGGACCCGAATCAGGCCGGTAAAAGAGAGCAGCCAAACTCCGGCCAGATGATGCCGGCCTGCTGTCTAATGCCGGAAGTGGCCTGATGGTTGGCGGCAAGACGCCGGGCCTGCGGCAGCTGGATGATAGTATGACAAAATAACAAATCATTTTAAAACACTGATTATTTAAAAACTGTCTCTTCATTTCTTCAAAGGCTTGCAAACAAATTAGGTTTTGTTAGTTTTTAATATATCTGTCGGATGGTTGTACAAATGAAAAAAAATTATAAAGTAAAAAATTTCATGGGTTACCATGTGAGACACATATAATCATGAAAAAAACATGCTAACGGTTAACACATGATCTCAAAAACGACATCATCCATTAACAGCTAGCTAACATATTGCCTATTCAAAAAACACTTTCAAAAAGTTTGTCGGCCAAAGACATAATATTTGTATCTTTATTGTGATAACGAGCCATGTCTCGAAAACATTAGCGGCCCGGAATAAATAAGATGACGGCCAGCTTACCGAAAAATAAAGATACTATATCAGAATCGGGCTGGAATATTATTTTTGCTATTGGCGACATGTTGGCTGTGAAATATCATGCCGACATAATTTAGGTGATATCCATTTGTTATCCGAAAAAATACAGTGGGCCATTGTCTTTTTTCTAATGGCAAACATACTGTATCAAAAAAGATGCCATGCCATTGCCAGATGGCTATCTTCTGGAATTGGAACGACAGTTCAGGTATCGGGCCGACAATTCTCCGACACTTTGCCGACAGGTTGTGTTTGCTGGGTAATAACTATTTTTTCAAAGTGTTTGTCAGTTAACATGTTACAATGCCATTACAGTACATCTCCTAGGATTTGAATACCTCTAGATGCCCTTATTGGTGTCTCGATTACATTAAAAAATTCTGTTACTAAGTTATTCTGAATAGACTGTACATAGACCCCACCAGTTTTTGCATTTTCATATACATTTGTAGAGTTGAGGCTACATGCCTAATAAACTTAAATATTTCTAGTGAATCAGGTAATACTGGTTTGCTTAAAGGTGCTGTGTATACTAGTGTAAAGGATTCTTCATACAGGATTTCTGTCATCAGCGGCTCCCAGTAGACTCCGGCGTCCGTCCGGAATGTTGTCCGTGGCTGCGGCGGCACCTGTATTACACACAGACTAAGGACGACAAATGCTGCTTGTCCACCTAGCATTTTCGTGAACCTGAAACATATGACATACTCATGTTAATTTCAGCTTCCTTGCTGTAGTTTCATTTCCCATGTGCGCTAATTTTACATTTCTTGTGCACACATTATCGTGTAGCTCTGTTTCTGTTTTCGCAATTCTTATCAGTAATTTTGATGGACCTAATATTTTTTTCTATTAGGTAAGGACCTTTAAATTTATATTCTATGCTCTTGTATCTAGAGTGATTCGTTATCCAAACATAATCTCCTAATTTAAACGTGTTTTGGTCATATTTCTTATCGAAATAATACTTTTGAGCCTGTTGATTTTGTAGTAAGTTTAATCTTGCCTGTTCTCTAGTTTTCTTTAACTGAGTGTCCCAATCTTCTGACCTTGTTGAAAACTTTCCAAAAGAACATGTATAGGTTGTACTTTCCTAAGATAAAATGGGGTATTCTTAGTACTAGTATTCACTTATGTGCTATGGTTAAAAATTATTTAGTCTAAGTATTTGTCCCAATTTTCCAGATCATCATGCATGTGTGCAGTAAGCTGTTGTGCAATTGTTTTATTGGTGCTCTCTACTAAACCATTACAAGCTGGATTGTATGTGCATGTTTTTAACTTTTTCACCTGTAAGTATTTTAACAAAGTGGTAATCAATTCGTTATTAAACTATGTTCCATGGTATGTCAGTATTCGGTCAGGGCAATCGTACCTTAGAATAACTCCTTTAATGAATTCTGCACATGTGGATGCGTCTATATTCTTTACTGCTTTTGCTACAACATATTGTCTAATAGATTCTGTAATAACTGGAATATTGTGATTACCTTGTTTTGACTTTGGAATATGACCTTTCGCATCTAAGGTCCAAGTCTTCAAAAGTGGTTGAGGTGCTATAGGTTGCAATTGTCCTACTTTTCGTCTTTTGGCAGATTTCCCATTTCTTAACATATTGTGCCACATCGGAATGCATTGTGTCCCAGTAGTAACCTTGTTTAATTTTTGCTAGTGTCTTATATGTATCAAAGTGACTTCCTCCAAATAAAGAATCATTGTGAGCGGTAATTATTTGGTTTTGGTAGTGTTTTGGAACTAAAGTGAGGTGTTTTATCCAAGTCGGAGTGTGTAATTTTAGGTGAATTTCACCATTGGCTGCAATGCCATATCGCCTGGCGAATTTCAAATTTTTAGTTCAGCTTTCTGTGATTCTAGCAACACTGTTTTCCATTTCTGGTTATGTTTGTCATTTTCGTATTCGCCCTGAAATGGCGAATTCTTTATATTTTGGGTTACTAATAAATTAATTTTATCACTGTCATTTTCTATATGAATAAGTCCTTCCTTGTGGTTATAAACTGGAATGAAGAATGTGTGTTTTGAATTACTAATTCTTATTATCTGAACTTTCAGTACTGGGTCTAGCTCACTATATTTTACCCTGTCTGCAGTACTTTCCTGAATTAGTTCTATGCTTGTACCATATTTTTCTGCTGGGGCTTTTAATATAGGTTTTATCATACTATGTTGGTAATCCATCAAAAGCCTTATGTTTGATGCTGGGTCTGAAGTTCTAGTTAATTCCGCAAGTGATTCTTTAAATTGTGAATAATGAGTTTTAATATATTTCCCTACAAATTGTGCTATTTCATATTCCTTTTCGCTGTTTTGAAAAATTATCTCTGCTAGGGTTTTGTATATGCTTTCTGAACTGGAAATATGATCTTAACCTTATAAGTTATATGTTATCTATAACAATATTTTTTGTTTTCGCTATTCCTAGCATGGAAATTCTACTAAGAGCAACTGTTAATGTATTTATTTTGACCTTCACTATTTTTGCTTCAAAATCACACTCAACTATTGCTATTGTCATTTTCTGTATTCTCAAATTGTTCTCTGCCATATTTTTGAGATATCTTAATTAGCATGATCCATCCCAATAATCCATTTTCTTCCAATATAAATATTGTCTAAAGTATGTGCAAAACTACTTAATAGTTCATAGTCCTCTCTCTGTAGCTGACCATCTAACCTCATTAGAAGAAAACTTCTTAGAAGCAAGAACTATAATTGTCCTAGTTTTGTCTTCACTTTCTAGCATGAGAACTGTGCCTAAGCTGTTTGAGATGCATCACATGTTAATATTGGGATTTAGTTTTCATCAAATTTATGTAATATTTGAGCTGTTTGTAATGCTAATTTTAACTGTAAAAATGCTTTTTGCTGTTTTTCGTCCCATTGATATTTGCTGTTGTTCTTTGTGAGTTCAACTAATGGTTTGGCTTTAGCTTCATAGTTTGCTATATACTTCCTTTAATACGAAGTCATCCCTAAGAATGTACATGATTTGTTTATATTAGAATGAGGTGCCATGCACTTAATTGCCTCTACCTTATATGGATCTTTTGTAATACCTTCTGGAGTGATTAGATTACCTAAAATCGTTATTCTTTGCTGTGCAAAATTGCATTTATTTAAATTTACCTTTACATAAAATTCTCTTAATCTTGTGAATATTATTTTGATATGTTTCAGAAGCTATTCAAATGTGTCACCTAATATAAAAATTCGTCCATACAGGCAATTGCTGTGAACCAACAATATGGACCTAGCAGAATGTCTATAAATTGTTGGAAGTGTTGTGGCCTAGAAGATAATCCCATAGGCATACACTTATACTGGTACAATCCTATACTGTCAGTTGTGAAAGCTATTTTATGTTTATCCTGCTTTTGCATTGGAATTGCATAAAAGCCTTAAAATAGATCTAGTGAGGTGATGTATTTTGTGTTTTGGAGTGTATTTAAGATGTCTTCAGCGTATGGTAAAGGCTATTGAATTCTCTTAACATAGTGATTCTAAAGTCTAAAGTCTGTCAAGTATCTAACACCACCTTGCTGCTTACTAATAACAAGACTTGGTGCAGCATTAGCTGAATAAGAACATTCTATTATTTCTGCTTCTAACATCTCCTCTATCTGCTTATTCCATTCCTCTCGTATTTTTGGACTAATTCTATATGGAGGCCTATGATCGGCTTATAAGTTGTTAATTCTAGTTTTATTACAAAATACTTGGTTTCAGTTCATTCTAACACATTTTGTTCAGACATATTCTTATGTTCTGATGTTACATTTAACAATTTTTTTACTACTTATTTCTCTGTTTATTTTCTCTTTAACTTTTATAATACTGTCATTCTCATATGTCTCTATCCTAGAGATACTGTGTTCTATCGTATTATCTCCCATGTCCTCTATGATGTTGTCATATATTGGCACTTGTAATAATTTCATGGTGTTATTTACATTGGAAACAGTGTCCTATGGTTGAGAAATGGTATTGCATCATATTTGCACATGAAATCGCAACCTAAAGTAGAATCAATTTTCAAATTGTCTACAAAATAAATTCTTGTGTGAAGTTATGCCTAAATATATGTATTTTCAAATTTACTTTATATTTGGGTACATCGATAACTTCTGTTGCACCTACTATCTTAAACTGTTGTGTAATTGGCTCTAACTTCTGATTTCTAATTATAGTTTAAGCTATACAACTATCACAGCAGCCAGTATCTAACATTGCGAAATGACAAACTCCGTCAATGTGCAAAGGAACTCTCGGCATCAACATTTTTGCAAGCTCGGGTTGCTGTCCTACTTGTCGAGTGTAGCAACCTGTCATCACTTCGGCATCGTTACTACGATATTTCTTGCGTGGCTCAGCTCTGCTCTGCAGTACAGTTTCCTCATTGCCATGGGGCAAGAAATTTGCTGTGTGCGCTGCATTCTCGTCACATGTGAAACTGTGTCATGCTTTAAATGCACCATTGCCTTTCCTAAGCCAAATTTGTTTTTAAATCATCGAAACTGTATTTCAATATAAGTACGAAATTCGAAGTTTTGCTAAGGAAATAAATTGCACTGTGCCACTTTTTGACCTGAGTACATGCATAATACACATGTAAATTATGCTAAACTGCGCTATTCTACCTTGGCTTGTCTGTGCACTGTTTCTAGCGATGTCATGGGTTGTTTATCCATGGCGGCACATTCCTGTTCCTGACATTTAATTGCCTTGTCACACATTTCCTTTGTTGCTTCGCATTTCTCCCTGATAACAGGTTCCCTGTAACATTAGTTAATTTTTAAATATTTGCTGTCAAGCTTACCAAACTCTATATGAGAAACTTGTTGTTCCTGATTAGTAGTATAATTATCTTTTACTGCCTATCATCTCCTATCCTACGGCTTGTAGAAAAGCATTTCCTATTTGTAACTGAGTGTTTGGATGCTACTTCTGCACAAGATTTTCTTTCATCTCTAACACTAACTTGCACGTAATTTTCCTTATCTGCACTAGTAACACGCTCTTCCCCCTGACAAATTTTTATGAACCAGTGTATTTCCTACCTTGGTACCTATCTCTTGTGTTACTTTCTTGAGATTTGCTGTAACATTGACTATATATATATATATGTATGTATATATATGCTCTCTGTCGGTGTCATCTCTCCTATGGTCATTACTTGTTTTGTAAAACTTTTTGTGAATTCCTATATTCCCTGTTTTCTCTGTTGTCTCTCCTTTCTGATTCGTTACATGATTTCCTTGTCCCTTTATAATATATTGGCCTATACTCCCTTTCTATGATCACAATAGGTCCTGTCTGTTTGTTTCAGGAAAATTCCCTATTCTAGTAATATTTGTTTGTGTTCTGAAATTTGTGTGTTTGTTTCCTGAACTTTGTCTATATTGACTGCTCTCGCACGAGTTTACTCTGTAACTAGGATTTCCTGTCCATTTCTCTTTTCGACTATAATATCATATTAGGGCCTACATGTGATTCGCTCTGTGGTTTGCTAGTCTGATATGTTGTCGTCAACTTTGTAATTTCCTCTTTAATGTTATTTATTTCTGTCTGGAATTTGTGATTTTGTTCCTATGTCGTTTTTTATTAAACAATCATCATACATTTTCATACCTAACTCAATCCTTTGTAAATTTTCTACTAGTTGCACTAGTGTGTTGTTTTCCATGCCGGTAATTTTATCTGTGTAAGTAGGCAAAAGTAACTTCCAAATAACTTATATTAATTCACTGTCTTACATGTTTGAATGCCCCTTCTGCTTGAAATACTTCATATCCTCAATATATGATTTGCACTTTTTCCTTAATGTTTGTCTTTTTGTATGTAACAATTCTCTGAATTTCTCCTTGTTGTCTACTACTGTTAATGTCTTTCGTAGCTTTTCTTGTATTCTGTCCCAAGTTAGTTCATTTCCTAGATTTTTCACTAGTGTGTTCTCATACATGCATTTTGTCATACTTTGCAAATATATTTTTAACCTAGTGCAATTCTGATTTTCTTCCCATTGGTTTATGTCGCTAGCAGTTTGGAGAAATGTCAAGAAACTCATCAATATCCTGATCTGTGGTTCCCGAAAATGTTGCGATTTTTATAGGTTCTGGGAAAACTACATTTATGTGCTGAGGTTCTGCCATGTTAGAGTGAGGTAAAACATCTACATTTTCGTACTCGTGTACATTGCTCATGTTGTCTGATACTAAACTGTGTGAAATGTCCACTGGAGTATCGTATTCGAGCTGATCTAGTGAACTACCTGATGGTCGGTGTTGTTCGACTTCTACGTCAGCTAGACCTCGTTCACGTAATCTGTTTAAAAGTGTGCGCATTGCTCTTACAGACTGTGTGTCTAATTCTGTCGCTAAATCTGAGTTGTCTTCCAATATTGCATCTGGTTTAGCTACACTTTTAAACAAAACACTAGATTAATGTTAGTCGACAACACTACTCACACCATGCATTAATTTGTTAGTCCACAACTAGGCTCTATGCACTCTACTGGTTAGCATTGGTTAGTAATCTATTAGTATAAGCCAATAGCATGTACTATGAACTCTGAAAAAATTTGAAACTTCAACAAGAGGCAGAAGGGATTCAAACCCCCTCTAATATTAGGTTTTACCATCACTTAGCGAACACTGCAGTAATATAACTAAAAAGCTCATACATCAATGACGTGTATACTCACGCAATTCAAGTAGAAAAGAGGTGTGGAAACGTTCTTGTCATTTCAGAAGCATAAGAGAGGTGGAACCATGAAGGGATCTCCATAACTGTTATTTTTAATGTTTTAAACCCTCTAGGCCTTCTCTCAAAGGGTTGTAATAATACACTGGTATTTGGGGGGGGGAGCTACACATAGCTACTTCCTGTATTTTAACACCTCTCAGGATAAAATGCGCTCAACTGGACTTATGATCCTGACTGTCATTTTCTAGACAAAGACTCTAATATTCAGCTACACCTTGTAGCCATGCCAGCCTCATTGCCATATCAGTATGCATACAAAAAGTGTTCCTGTTTGTGTGTCTACTCGCTACCTGTTGCCATGCATCGACAGCAGGAGGAGGGGCGGGCATGTATTGTGGGGTAGGCTGTCCTGGAGCTACCCTTGAGTAACCAGCAGCAGCTGCATTCACCTTCACTGATGCAGCAGACTGTTGCTGTCTATTCTTCCTCGGCACCATTTTTCTTGCTTAAACTGGCTATAGCAACGATAATTGGCCGCGTGAAGGCCGTCACACAGCACCCATTTCTTCTTCTGCCGGTCAGTTTCCTGACAAGCAGTGGTGGGTTGGTTGCCTCCACAGAAGCGAGATCTGGGCATGCATGCACAGTCAGCACTGTTGTGGTTAAAGCGTTGGCAGCGAGTGCATTGGGGAGGGCCGTCTGGGTGGGGGTTGTGCTCTACTCGCACCACAAGGCCACACAGCCGAGTGAGCGAGAGAATCGCCTGACTTGTTTCACTAGGTGGAAATTCGATTCGCACCATGTGGAGTCGCATTCTGTTGTGGGCGTACATTGGGTGTACTGCAATGGGATTAAATCCCTAAGCCACTAACTCTTCCTGGATCATACCCAGATCCATGTCGTGGGACTGGCTTAACAACAGCCTTGAATGGAACTTCGTTCCTGGGCAGCAGCACACTGTAGCCCAGGCCTGTCTCACGAATCACCTGCAGTGGTAGGTGATAATCTTCTAACGTGGTTGCCTGGTAAGCCTGACCTCAGGCACCACTCGGTTGTGTATTTCGTTTTTGATTACTTTTTGCAGCCTTGCTGCAAGCACATAATACGGGACATTACTGTCGTTAATCACAGTGATCAGCCTGATATCAGGATTTTTAGGTCGCTGTTCTTGTAATTGAACACTGCTGGTCGCAGCCTGATGGATGGAGTTTATCTCTTCATGCTTGCATTTTTTAACCTAATCTGCCCGGGGGGGGGGGGGTGGATTGACCTTACACAATTGTGGTTGCCATGGTCGCTGTTACCCCACCAAGGGGTTGGTGCGGTCAAAGGACACTCAGTTCTTCTCCTATCTGACACTACTTCCCTAGAAAATGCTCTCTCCCTGGCCAAACCAGCTTCACTGACCACCCTCGTGGTCAACTGGTTCGCTTCGGGGCAACAGCCCACATCTTCTTTCTTGTAGACTGCTTCTGTCTTCCAGGAGAGCTGTTACTTGCATCCTCTCGCCTCGGCGCCTCGATGCGAAGTCCTATGTTGCTGCAGGATTTTTTTTGGCGAGCCCCCAAATCCCACTATGCTAATATGAGCACCTTCACAGTTCTGTGTGCCCTCCTGCATGATTGTTAGTAGCTAAGACGGTTGGAGAATGGGATGTGTCTCAGGGCAAGCCCTTTATGCCTTAGGTCGGGTTTAATTAATAAAATGGGTGCATGCATCGCGCCTGTAGCAGGGTTGTCTGGTGCCATTGCCGCAATTGTAGCCATGGACACACCCCGAAAGAAGAAGGGTCTAGTAAGGGGCATAGAAAACCAAGCAAAGCGGAGAGGGCCTGGAGAAATCTATACGACAGTCGCGGAGGATAAATGTTATTCCTTTATTGGATTAGGACCGGATAAAGCAGGATAATGTTAGTTCACTAAGATAGACTTTGTGAATTGATGTAGGGTGAAATGAAATGAGGTCGGATCTGATTGATAACCAGGGTCGCGCTATGCGGCCCTGGTGGTGGGGGACAGAACTGAGCCACCCACCCGATGGATCCCAGCCATCTCTCTGTAACACAGGAAAGAGTATTAGTGTGTTACATGCGCATATAGAGAACTTAAAACTAGGGGAAATATTTATATCACCTTGTCTGTGACATCGCGTGCAGCTGTGTGTAGAGGTGTGTATGTGAGTGTCAATGTATGTGTGCGTGAATGTCAGTGTAGGTGTGCCACACCACAACCCCACCAGCTGCTGCAGAGAGCACACTACGCCACAGCCTCCTCAGTTTTTGCTGGTAAACTGACAAGAGGCCGCCTTGGAATCGGCAATGGCGACGGACCATACATACAAACAACTGTCGGATGACAGAAGTTTTGTAGCACATGTGTGTGTTGCGGTTTGAATGCAATGTGATTCAATTATTTTGCCAAATAGTGTATTTTATAACTAAATGTAATGCAGTAATACGGGTTTCCGGGATTAATTTTAGTCGGATGCATGGCTGAGGGCCTGCATTTTGGATTTCGGTGATTAAGGTGGCCATTGAGCCAACATGATTTTAGGCCACTTATATTTCTGAGTCTCGTTGGGGTCATAATCGCCGAGACTAGATATTTTCGGGTTGGCATTTGTGGCACAATCATTGTAAAATTTTTCCGCCATTTTGACGAACTGCTCGCTGGGAGCTTCTGCCAATCAGGGCGCAGCTAACCTGTGGTTGGCTGATGCAGTCGGCCAATCAGGGCGTCCCCCTCTCTCCTGCTGTACCAGGGTGCAGCTCGCTCGTGGTTGGCCGAGGTAGTAGGCCAATCAGGGTCCCCCCCCCCCCTCTACTGCTTCGCCGACCTCGCTCAGTCTTCCTGGAACTTCTGTCGCATCTTCTACTATTCTTGCTGTCTTCCCTTCTTCCCCGAGTCGCCACACCTCTTCCTGTCGATCGCCGACCTCTTTTCTGTAGTCTCTGCTGCTGGAGCTCCTACCTCTTCCACCTCCAGTCACCGAGTCAAGTGCCTCGATTGGCCGGAGCCACTGTGCCCTGATTGGCTGGGGCCTGGGCGGTCGCCATCTGACTTTCACAGTGCTGAGAGCCTTGTGCACTTGTTTCTGGGTTACAATTTTCCAGTTTGCACTGTTTTTGTGAACTTTTGTTACCTTTTCTGCTCTTTTTACCCATTCGGCATGGTTTCATGCCCCAGCGGAGGGTTGGATCATGGTGAATTGGGTCGTTGGCGAGGGCTGGAAAGGCAGTCTCACTCTGCAGCCAGTTGTACCGATTTTGCGTGTGTACTGGCTGTGGCTGCTGATATTGAGCCCAATTAGGCACGAAAGTATTGCGAGACTGCTGTGGAGGCATCATTTGCAGGCCTTGTAACACATTTTGTGGTGAAGCTTGTTCCCATGCATTGACTTGTACATTAGCTTTAATGGCTTGTTTCGACTGGAGCTGTCAAGATTTTCTCTCGTCCTCAGGTCGGCGGCTGCATTTCGCTGCTTTGTGCCATGTACGGCCACAGTAATTAGCTCAGTTTTTTCACTGCACTGCGCACATTTGACTTTTGTGTAGTCATTTACGATTTCACACTCGCTTGTGAGGTGTTTGCCACTGCAGTAGCGGCATTGTGGCACGGCATTGCAACCAGCTGCAACATGGTTGAATCGCTGGCATTTGGAGCACTGGGAGGGACCTGAGGGGTTCAGAAAGTCTTCCACTTTGATCACAAACCCTTCGAAGTTTGTCAGGATGTAGTATGGCGCAGTGTTAGTGCCATGGGGCAGCTCAAATACCAGTTTGTTTATGAGGCGCCTGTTTCTGTCCGAGATGAACCAGAATTGCATTACTAACATTCCGACTCTGGAGAATTCCTCCTGCAAGAAGTAGGCTGGTGTATCTGCCGGCACTCTGTAGAACACCAGTTTGACTGGAATTTAATTTGCCTGGCACAAGAGGCTGTGCTCGTAGCCCAATCATTTTACAGCATGTACCACGCTAGTGTGGTCTTGGATCGAGCTTGTATGCACGCGAATGCTGTCTGTCCCCACACAGAATGCACTCCATGACAGAGTCCGGTGTCCATCCAGTTCACGTTTCAGTGCTAGGTATTTTCGCTCTTTTGTCAGATACACAGTGAAGGGCTTTATTTGCACCTTCTCTAGTTGCGCGATGCCCTGTTGGGGCTGTTGGCTGCCCTGAAGGGGAGGGGCGCTGCCCTGGATGGGCTGTGTGTTTCCCTAAAGAGGTGCATCAGTGGTAGCTCGCTTGAGCTTTTTGGCATCATTTCGCAGTGCATAATAGTTCGCAGTTGTTTTTAACGCAGTTGTTTTTAACGCAGTTGTGGAGATTTGTGTCTTCATGGCGTCATTCAAACTGGCCATTTTCGGTGGTCACATACAAGAAGTGTGCCTACACGAGTACCTAACACTGTGTTGGCTGGTGTGCACCGTCCAAGTCCCTCCCTCCTATCCTCTCCACATTACTGGAGACAAGGCCAGGGAGGTAGAGGGCGTCTGGTGCTCTGTGCTTTCCTAGCACTAAGAAATTCTATTTCTGTATTTAAAACCTAACGAAACTAAGGGAACTTAACTTCAATATGTGTAGTAGTTCTAAGAAGAACTAGCCACACGGCCTTTCACTGAAATCGAGTAGTTCTGAGAAGAACTACTCGCAGTAGTAACTGAGAATCGCTGCAGCTCCTCACTCCTCGCCGGCTGCCTAGGAACTCTCGCTGCCATCATCGCAGGAATTTTTGATTGTGCGGTCATATTTATAACCTTTCAGCACCCCACGCTCTGATTGGCTGGGCTCCGCCGGCCAACCAGCGGGCAGGCCCACACTCACTTTTGTCGTGTTTAGTGAAGTTTAAGTTTTCTGTATTTTCTTATGCCTGCAGGATAATTATTACCCAGAAATTTAATATTTGTATTGTTATGTCCTTCCAGATTGTAATATAAATTCTTATTTTGCCTGTAATTATTTCTTTAATTTGTTTTGCTTACAGTAGCTAGTGGATAATTTGATTAGTGGTAAATCTGTCTTGGTTCGCTATTATTCTCAAGTATTTGTTTTGAAAAAGTTTGCAAATCCTTTAGTTTGTAATCTTAGGCATGCCCCATGCCCCACATACATATAGCATAGCTGGTAGTATAACTTGTTTATATATTAAGAGTTTTTCTTTAGTGGAAAGTTACCTGTGGCTACCAATTTAAATTGTGGTCTAAAATAATACCTACGTATTTTGCTATTTTAATGTACTGCAATTTTTGATTAAACAGTATTAGTTCTATGGGTGGTTTCGGTAACATTTTCGTAATGATTATTGTCTCTGATTTTCTGGGGTTTAATTTATTCGCCATTCTATGTACCTTTGTTCTAGGATTTTTAATTTCCTCTGTAATGCCAGTAATACAAATTTTATGTGATAATGTTGCTTTATTATTGCTGTATCGTCTGCATACATCTGAATATTGTCATTTATTCGTGCGTCTGTTATAGGGATGTCAGCTGCGTATATACTATAGAGAAAAGGGGAAAGTGCTGATCCCTGCAGAACTCCTACTGTTGCAAATTTAGTATCGAAGTCTGTTCCATCTAATGTTATGTAAAAACGTCTATTATTTAAGCTATGTCCTCCAACTTTATTATTTGGGCATGTTTTAATTATTTAATAGTTCCTTTAATGTAATATGTTCATATTCCGATATTTCTTTTAGTTTTAGGTAGGTAATCGTTTATGTCTTTATTTACTAACTGAGTGAATTGTCTGTCCTGTATGTCTTTATTTGGGGAGAACTATTTTTCTAAGCTGTCTGCTATAGTGTTGGCTTTATCTCTTCCAGTATAAACATATCCTTGGGCCGTTTCTATTGCCGGTCTAGTTAGTTTCTTATTTTTTCCTGCCAGTGCTTAAGTTAGTCGCCACGTTTCTGTTGGATATTTAGCTGCGTTTTTAGTGGCCTCGATCCAGTCTTTAATTATTAATTACTCTAATTTGCATTTAACCTGTGTTTTGAGCATATTATATTCAGTTTTAACTGCGTGATTCCTGGTTCTTTGAAAGTTATTTCTTGCTTGATGCCTTAGGGCTATTAAATAATCTAATTCTGGGTAGTTTGCTCTTGTATACTGCCGTTTTTACATGTATTTAGTGTTTTGATTAAATGTTTCTTTTACTGTATCTTTAAATAGTTTCACCCGCACATTTAGTTCCAGTTTATCATTTATTTCTGGTGGGGTTTCAAAATCTTCTATTAAGTCTTTCTGGAAACTTTCCCAGTCTGGTACTGGCAGTTTTGTAGTGTAAGAATTTATTATTAGATCTATGCGTGTATAAGGTTAATTTTATAAAGACTGGGAGGTGATCTGAATCTAATTCGTCTAAAACTTCCAATTCTATATTTGAATTAGGGATGTTAGTGAGTACTATATCTAATTTATCTGGTCTGGTGACGTAGTTTGGTAGGTGAGTGAGTTTTGGAGGGGGAGGGGGAAGATTACATAGTTATTCTTATCTGCATGCCTGCTTAGTTTTCTGCCATTTTTGTTACTGTATGAGCAGTACCAATATTTATTTTTACTGTTTAGATCTCCTGCTAATAAAAAGTGTCCTGTGTCGCCCATAATGTTATATAAGGTTTGTTCATTTAAATTTTAATTCGGGGATAATATGCAGCTGCCATTGGGATGTGGGCCTGGTTATTTTAATTTAATTTATGTGGCTTCTGATTTAATCCATTAATTTTTGCTGGGTGGTGATGTATGATATTTTAAACTAATAAAGCTGTTCCGCCTTTTTTGTGATTCCTGTCTGTTCTGTATTCATTATATCCTGCAAATTCTATTTTATCCTGATTTTCCAGTTTAGTTTCTGTTATAAATTCTAAATCCATTCCACATATTATTAGCTGTTGTTCTGATTCATATATCTGCGAGTTGATCCCACAGGCATTCCAATTTAAGAGGTTTGCTGTGTAGTCTACCTTGGCCATTACTGTGGGAGAGTTGCTAGTGCTATTAGCAACAGTAATTGCTTGTCTGCAACAGTTTTCGCTGCCATGATGGGACCAAAATATGGTTGTGTATTATTAATTCCTTGAAGTGTGTGTCGCGAAGTATGTTTGTTAACTCCCGTATGTCGTTTATTGTGGCACCTAGGCCTCCATCCAGTGTAGGTGGCTGGTTTGGAGTTTCCAAGACAGGTGGATGTCTGTTTGGCTGCTGTGATGGCGTGTTGTCGTCCACTCTCGCTGCCCAAGGGCCGGTCCTTGCCCTTCCACGCCCGGTTGTATTGCTTATAGTTATATCTGACTGGTACTGGTAGGTAATATCGTTATTGTAGATGGTATGATTTGTGGGTATGTTTTGTCATGGTCTTAAGTTTGGTATTTTGTTACAACCAGTGATTATCTATATAGTGTCTTGGCATGTTGAGGTATGCTTGATATATGATGGATGTTATTTACGGTTAGTATAAGTTTGTTAGTATTAGTTCTGATATAAATTTTATTTATCTATTACTAACTATTGCAAAATGGATTTAAACTTTGTGTGTAGAAGATCTTGGGATGTAATACATTACCTTGGGTTGTACATACTTGGCTAAATAACTTGTGATATGAATTTGATGATGTTATCGCATAGGCGTGCGCAGGTTTAGGTTAAGGGGGGTGCAAACTGGAATAATGAAAACACATTTTTACACAATTAAAAAAAAATGAAGTTAGTCTATTTTAAGTAATTAAATATTTCCATCACAAATAACCTACACAAGATCAAGCCTAATTTTAATATAGTATTTCTTTGTTTAAGATGTCAAAGAAAACAAAGCCCTGCCAGTCACATTAAAAAAAACACATAAGAAACATACATATTAACTCGTCTTCACATTGACACAACAAAATATCTGTAAAGACTTTTTTTACATCAAATATTAATAAAAAATGCAAATTCATTTTTAAAAACTACAAGAGGAATATTGCATATTTCACACTAAGTTAGTCACAAAGTCTTTAAACGGTTCTTATTAAAACAATTGTTTTACACCCAAACAAAGTTATGTACCCAGTACAATCTGATCTTCCCCTAAGAAACCAGAAAGTTCACATTAATGGAGTTCTGACTTCTGATATCGCTATGCTTTTCAAAATAGTCGCTCATAATGTTGTAAAAATATTGTTTATATTTGAGCATATAAAAAACAATTAATTAAAAATTTTATATTGTGATAAAATTCATGAGAATTATTTGTGGGGTCGAATTTTCGATCATTTTCTTCACAGACCCATTCGTCCATTAAACGGCACCATATTTCGGAATGAATCAACTATGTTTTCTAGCTGTATGTAAACAGCGAGTGATTGCTCAACATATGGTAACATCAATGAGCTAAGCCTATTCTGTGACATGGTAGAGCGAAGTTTTGTTTTAATAAGTGAATGTTTAGAGAAGCTTCGCTCACACGAGCAGCTCGTTAAGGGAATTATGGAGAATGTTCTCAGCAGCTTATCAAAATTCTCGAAGTAGTTTCCCTATTACAGTCTGAGAACCATCGCAACCAGTCAACTCTTTTTGATGGTGGGTAGTTTTTCCTCTGTCTTGAACTGCATTAACCTGACTTCAGCTGCTAATTCTGAAACATTTAAGCCAAAATTTTGAGCAACAATCTTATAGGCCTAGTCATTTTCATTGCAGTCAAAAAGATGCATGATTTTCCCAGTGGCATTAATGACTGTCATTGTTTCTTGAGGAAATCTTGTTCATAATACTTGAAGGAGAGAGTCCAGGACTGGATAAAATGTAAATATTTTCATCTCATCTTTTATGCTTTCGATAGCTAAACTTGTTCTGGAATTGGAAAATTCGTCTACCATACACACCTTTCTTTTTCGGGGCGGTGGTATTTGAAGACCTAGATGATCCCATATTTCTTGGGTTTTCATGAATACGTTTTCAAAGACTTCATCATCTTTACGAAAATGTTCTAAAGGATAAGGAAGGGATCTCACATCCTCCATTGCTTCGCATAGGTCAATTTTTGGCGACTGCAGTGTTTTGCTTGTTTTTAAAATCAGTCTCAAAATTGGGTGCATTATTTACAAACTGATTATAAAACCAAAAGACTTCATTTGATGCAATATTCCATTTCCTTTTGCTCTAATCTTAGATTCCTGGCTATCCTCAACTGTTTTTTCAATGGCTTCCACAGCATGAGTATATTGTTCATGTATGTCTGTAACAGCTTCTGCATGGCAAGCCCAACGTGTATCCGACAAAGCTGTCAAAGTTTTTAACTTTGACCCAGCAGTCTGCAAGATAGTCTCCAACAATCTCTGTCGTTTTGGGCTACCTTCAATGAAACTGTAGATCACTGAACAATACCAAAAAAAATCGAAAATCACATAATTTTCTTTATGCGAAGCACAAGCACTTACAAGGCAGTGCGCATAGCAGTCAACATACACAATACAGCTCTTCATTTCTTTACAACGTGGTTGTACACCAGAAAATTCACCAGCCATTGTAGAAGCCCCGTCAAAACATACAGCAACTACACTGTTCCACCTTGTGTCCATTAATTTTTACAGTATATTCTATGCTTTTAAAAATAATTTCTGCATTAATTTTCTCTAGCTGGTGTAGTGTGACAAATCTCTCAACAGGCAATACCTCCCCATGTGGAATAAGCGGAAAAACACAGCCAATTGTTCATGGTGCCCAACATATGAGGTTTCATCAGCAATTATTGAAATGCAGTCTCCTTTCATTTCTTCTCCTATTTTTTCTAGGCATTACATCACTGAAAGCCTGTAAAATGTAATTCTGTATGCGGTTGCTTAGATAAGTGCAATGTTTTTGTGCTTTCTGTACGTATGATTTCATAAATGGGTCATACTTTTGGAACAAAGCAACTACTTCAAGGAAAAGGCCTTTTTTATTACTGTCTTTACATTCATCATGACCACGCAGTGGCTTTCCACCCTTTGATAATGTGCAAGAAATAGAAACAAGCCTCATCATATATTCCCGATTTTTTTATCTCCGTTTTTCCTTTTCTTTCATCTGAATGTCCTTGGCTTGGCATAACAGTGTATCAACTGGTCTGTTTTTTTTTTAAATAGTCCAACTATCAGTGTTGGATTGGTGACAACGCAACTACTTCCCATGGTTTTTAAATTTTTCTGTAGCCTTGTTCCAGGCTCTAAAACCATCCTTAATAAAAGCACCATCTACACTACCAGCAGATGTGCAGTCATGTGAATAAAGGAATCAACAAGGAAAACAATAGGCAGCATCATTTTTTACACTGTATTCCAGCCACTTGTAATTCTGAAACCATTTAGAATTAAATGATATATCATGCATCTGCTTGCCAATCTGTTTGACTGGATATTCCTGTAGGTGGGGTTGAAATGGTCCACATAGAATACGAACACATTTTTCCAGTCTTTCCTTTGGTATAACACAGCTGGCAGGATCATCAGGATAAGTGGTATTAAGAACTCCTGTGTTGTCTTCTCGTCCTGCAACAATGAAAACAACCTTTATCGCAGGCTGCTAGGAGAGTAGACAATTTTTCAAACTTCCCCTCAAAATATAATTTTTAAGTCCCACAATGGGACATTACTTTTTAAAGTAACATTTTGAAGATTTGCTACTGAAGCTGTGATGGTCATTTATTAATTACATGTTTTGCTTTATTGTAACATTAATTGCGAATTATCTCGGTAAATCAATTTTTAGTAACTAAACATCTTATAAAAGGGAGCATTTCTGGTTAAAACAGCGATATAAAATAAAATTACCATCTAGCACATGATTCTGTAGTTGAAATGAGAGAGTTTGGTTATAAAATATTCTAGGAAAAATAATAAAATATTCCAAGCCCAAGTTAACACGAAGCCAAATTTTTTTTTCTGTGTGCCTTAACTGAAATAACTTGGAATAATATGGAAGGGGTTAAACATAGTATAGCATTCTATAGGGAATGCATTGTTGCAGTAAAAATATTTTTTGTTTGTACTTACCAGGTACAGGTAGATAAACTTGAGCTAACTGATGTTCCATCTTGCATACTCCATGATTCTTCATTCTGGTATTCACTCGTCCCTGGTTCAGGTAATTTAGTATGCAGTGTTGATGTTTCAACAAAAGAGTAGGAAGATATTTGCTAAGTACAATTTTTCTCCTTTTTTATCCAGTTGTCTAGTGTCCTTTTTGACATGACTATTGCTATGACTAAATATTAATCTAATGAAATATCACACCAAATACTTAACACACATCAACGTCAGACCCCGTCAATATTGGAACTAGTTGATGGCCAGCTTGTAACTGTTCCGAACCATCGCGTCCTTTGTTTCAGTACGATGACGGCGCTTCAGCGGCCAGTGCCAAGGCCAAAACGGAGATAGTGTTTCTCTGTCTCACCTGATAGAGCCACTATGTAGAGGCGCTGGCGCTGCCAAGTACGTGCTTAAGTGTGCCTGTAGTTCTCCGTTTTTTTGTCACTGCCTTCAGTTTATATACTTAGGCCTACAAAACATTGCGCCACTTTGTGTCTGTGTTCTATGTAGTAGTTGTATTATTAGTAGGCCTATGTGTTTTATATCTTAACTGTTCCATTCGGTATTTCAGTGTTACCAATATGTCAGAGTGCCTGTTGCTTTTATTTAATTACGTTTCATAAAAGCAGGTCGCTAAACACGACTACGACATTATTTATATGTGACATGCAATACATCAATGCTGCGAAGCATGCGATAGCTAGGTCCAAATTCGTGATTTAAGTACCAAAATCGACCAAGTGACCACAAATAGGAACCTAAATAACTAGGGGTTTTGGGTGGAAGGTTAAGGAATTGAAGAAATACACAGTAGAAATAGGATATTAAAGTTCTTACATTAACATCAACCAGGATTATCTTCAGAGACATAAAATTGTGCAATATTATTTTTTTTCTTAATGGCATAGCAGCGCAGTTGGGGGTGTAACTGCACCTCCTGCAACCACTGTGCTCACACCTATGTGTTATTGTCAATGGTAAGCACATTATGGTGGTTATGCTTATAAAAGAACTTAGGGCATAAGATTGCATCATTATCATGTTGGCGATTAGCCTCCTCTCTGCCTTTAGGTGTTCTGTACAAAATTGTTTTGGAAATGGCAGGGAACTCTGATTATGAAAGTGCACGTACAGCACAGAAACATTGTAGCAACATGTGAGCAATGTTACACCAAATTTTTTCAATGTTGCTTAATATTGTCACAAAGTTGATACAACATTGCTGGCGGAAGTTGCAGCAATGTGGCAGGCGAAAGTTGCAGCAACGTTGCCAGCGGAAGTTGCAACTACATTGCAGACAGAAGTTGCTGCAGCATTGCAGGCAGAAGTTGCAGCAATGCTGTTGGTGTAAGTTGCAGCAATCTTACAGGCGGTAGTTTCAGCAGCATTGCAGGTGGCAGTTGCAGCAAAGTTGCTGGCGGAAGTTGCAGCAACATTTCTGGCAGAAGTTACAGCAATGTTGCAGACAGTGTTGATATTTTGAATTTTGAAAGAAGTGGTAGAATCACTGCAAAAAAAAACATACTATAATAATTGGGCAGTGCGTTCTAGACAATTAATAAATACACAATCAATATTTTATCATGTCTCATGGGACAAAGAGGAAATTTTGCATTGGAAGAAAAAATAATTAGCTATATGCGAATAACACATGGCTACGCCTACAAGGCAACCGGGGAGCAGAAAAAAAGATATACTTTAATTTAGAATTTTTACTAGGACTGCTTATGCATATTAAAAGTAAAGTCTCTTTGTAATTGCACTGAAAACCCGTTAAGAAGTTACCACTTAACGCCATGATTTTCCAATTCCACAGCTTTTGTGATAGTTAATTTTTTTAACCCAAACGGGATTCGATACTATAAAATATCTCTGGACATTTTGCTACCCATTGTTTTTATAGTGTAATATAATTTTTTGAACAGAAAAGTGGTATAATAACATCTGATTAATTAATTAACGAAAATTTTGTTTAATAATTTGTTAAAATTATAGTTTTTTGTGTTGAAAATTTAAACTACACAATAAAAACAATTACTAACGAAATGGCAGAGCGATTTTACAATATCTGCTCCCATTTGGGTTTAAAACATTAACTATCGAAAAGCTGTAGAAATGGAAGATCATGGCCTTAAGAAGTTTTCCTGCTTAAAGGCTGTTCACGATAAAGTGAGCACTTTAGAAATGAACCTTAGAAAAATGCCCCTGCCCCTACTAGACGTGGGCAAAACGAGTAATTTTATTGATTCGAAACATGTGGATCAACTCTGCTAGATGAGTCGAATCACTGATTCGACTCTCAAGATTCGAGACATCTCAACGGCTCTGAACTGTATCAAATCAACACACACACACACACGCGCGCGCACACACTCGCACGCACGCGCACACACACATACACACACACATCTTTGCGTGGCTGTTTCAACTCGAAACAGTAGGTTCGGCTCACCACGGCTCACAGAGAATCGTTGATCGTTGCCAAAAAGCTGTGTTGCAGTGACATGTGATAGGCGAGAGGCAAAAAAATACGAATAAGGTGGGGAATTAAAGTATTCAAATGTAATAATACAAGATTTAACGAGATTCAAAATGCTTATTTTGTCAAATATACAATCGTTTAAAAATAATGGCTGCCGTATAAATGAACATTTTATTTATTTTTTAAAATTTTTAGCAGAAATCTAAAAAAAATACAGGTATATATTATGAGGATGTACTTAGAAAATGGTGCTTTTATTCAAAGTTTCGTATTTAACAATAGATAATGCATTAAAAAAATACTCTAGAATAATGTCTTACATAGCAAAACATCAATAACACTAACAAAAATAAACAAAAAGTGTTTTCAAAACAATGCTCGTACTATAGAAATGAGTGTGTAAACTGTACCAATAAACACTGCAATACAACTACAAATTAACTGATACTACACACGAGAGTTAAAAACTATTCACGACTCAGAGTCTGACACGTCACCGTCATCTAGTTTGAGCCATCGAACCATTGCGAATGAATCGAAAAAGCTTTGGCTCGTTTCAAAACGTACGGAACAGATCGCGCATGTATCGCAACTCGGAGCTCGGAGCTTTGGCGTAAGTATCGAGTCACCGGCAGACAAATGTTTCGAATCACTCACTACGACTCAGTGTCTGACACGTCACCGTCATCTAGTTTGAGCCATCGAACCATTGCGAATGAATCGAAAAAGCTTTGGCTCGTTTCAAAACGTACGGAACAGATCGCGCATGTATCGCAACTCGGAGCTCGAAGCTTTGGCGAAAGTATCGAGTCACCGGCAGACGAATGTTTCGAATCACTCACTCAGTGCCCACGTCTAGCCCCAACATGCATATATTTTAATGGGAGCACTGAGTGACATTCGCTCAGTAAAGTTGGTAACAATGGATGGAAAGTTATTCCATATCTTAAAGTTGAATAAAAAGGCTTAGATAATAATTTGTGATAGCATAAAATATTTATTTCGCTTTCTGTTTTGTTTAAATGCGCAGAAGTGTAAAAATTAGAAGATTTGTAAAGTATTTCCTTCTTTAGTAATTTCACAGTTTCACTTGGCCGACGCACGAATAAAGTGATGATATCCACGGCAATGTTAATTGTACATAATGCGGAGAAATACACAACGTGCATACAAATAGATCTTAAGCAGTGCTTTCAAAAGTGTTCATTTTACCGTGAACAGCCTATAACAAAGTTGAATAGTTTTGCACCTTGTCTATATGCACATGTTTAATTTGACCCTTTTAAGAAGTTTTCCTGGTTAATAGGCTTTTTTTTCAGCCCCTTAAAAAACGTCTTAACAGAGTTTTGCTGTGTTAATTACATTTAATTATGGGTTGTAAAACACATGTTAAAAATCCTTCCCTAAAACTAATGAACACACTAACCATTGGCCAAATAATGCAGGAAGTAAGCGAAACTGTTAGGTTTTGCTAATGTATTATACCCGAACAGCATGCAGTGAATGAAAATATAAACCCTAAGGGGACCAAAGGAATTTAAAATGCAACATTTATTTAAACTTTGGTTTCCATATTACTTGCAAGCATCTATAATGTTATCCTCGAATCCAGAGTTTTTGTAACAGTGATATTTTTTTTAGTAAACCGCATAATTACACATATATTACTGTAGTATTTAAATCAATAATTTACAAAAATCACATATACGTCAGTACACTTTTCTTCGGTCTCCTTATATTTTGTTTCTGAACAAACTGAATTATACAACTGTGTTTGTGGTCTTTTCACATTGTACCTACAACTGTAAAGACATGTCTCTGCTGTCATTATACAATTTGAAATGTAAAAATTGTCTTGAAAATTTAAATTCATACCTAAATAAATCTCGCTATGTTATTAAGAAAATATTCTATCTCGAAAATGTGTGCACGTTTCCGACAGAAAGTTTGCGGAAAAGTGCCTGCAAACAATACCAACGTTCTGTATTCAAAAGGCTACATCAGCTGATGTGTGAGCAAGTGATGACGAAAATAACATTTGATATTCAGATAGCCTAGTAGACTCACAACAAACCTTGGGAAAATATGTGGGCAGGAACTCTTGTTCGTAAATGAACAATTGATATGACATTTGATTTAGGTTGTCACATAGCAGTAATTAGTGTACCAGACAACTTAAACATTATGATAAAATAGTAAGTTCAATGCAAAATATATTTCAATGAAATGCAACCTTACGAAGCATGTCTGCTTCCCCATGTGTAGAATATGATTTTATTTGCTTACATCATTAAAGTAAGCAATGCGTTTTAGTGTGAAGTAATCGCATACTTGTTTTGAACGTTGTAAAAGTGTATCATCACATAGGACCCATTTGTATTAAAATTTAAACATGGTTAACCATTATGGGGTCGGATAAGAAATTTTGTAAATGGTTTATTATCCCATTAGAATACATCCGTTGTGCTCAGTACATTGTAGTATTGTAATTAGTCATTATATTACATAAAACAAATTAGTTAAGGTTACTAGTAGGCCCGCTAGACTACCAAAAATATATAAAAGTACAGGAATTGCAGTACTCACAGTGTATTACTCGTCAACAGGCACACACACAAATAACGACACATTTTCCACTGCGTGGAAAATGTGTCGTTATTTGTGTGTGTGCCTGTTGACAAGTACTACACTGTGAGTGCAGGAATTCCTGTCATTTTATATGTTTTTACTTACAACAAATGACGATACATAAATAATATGCTATTATTCTCAGTTTAATTTAACTCCAGTAAATTCTGACAGTTCTAGAAAAGAAGTTCAGCATTAAATATCACTCCACCACAGCTGTTATTTTTTCAATGAAGAAAGCTATCTTTTTAAACAAACTACGCATCCAATGGCAGGCATTGAAATACTAACATCTTCAGTCCAGTACTTAGGCTACTACAGCTGGTTGCCATTCTGAACTGTTATATCCTTGTTATGGCCACATAATGTACCAGTTAGGGTTCTGTTTATTTTATTGGTGTGGTGGGGAACTCTCATCATATTTCGTGAGACTTGATTGTTTAGAGTTTGTTCTTATGAGAGAGTGGCGAGTGGAACTTGCACTGTTTTGATAATGTAGTGGACGAATTTCTTCGTACAGAAATAAAATTTACTGTAACCTTTTTTTTTTTTTTTTTTTTAACTTCATCAATATAACTAAATACGATAATTGTGTCTCGCTGTTCGTACCGATACGAGAAATACATAACACATAAGAATTATTTCATTTTTTAATACACGGTTATTACAAATGATTCATCGGGGTGTTAAAAATATGTAATTCATTAACTATTTATGTTAAAGGTTCGCGCTGACCACCAAACAAAATAAACTCACGAAGTTTTTTTTTATACGTGTCTAAACTTCCTTTTTATTACACCAGGTGACAGCACTAGCTCAGTTAACAAAATGGCGACAAATCAACCGAAAGCATTTTGTGTCTTGTGATAGGCAAGATGTTTATCGGTTGTTACCGTGCAGCGTGCGTTCCGAGGGCATTGCCACACAGAACCACCAGGTGACCAGAGCATTCTGCGGTGGTGTCGCCAGTTCCAGGACACAGGATGCTTGTGTGAAGGCAAGAGCACAGGGCGCCAGGCCAGGTGTTTCTAACGAAACAGTGGAGAGAGTGCGGGGAAGTTATGTGTGTAGCCCACGAAAATCAACTAACCGAGCAAGTCGGGAGCTTGGGATTCCTCAGCCTACTGTGTGGAAGATTTTGCGACGACGGTTACAACTTAAACCGGACCGCTTGCAGTTGTTGCAACACTTGCATCCATGAGATTACGCTATCAGAGTTGAATTTTGTGAGCACATGCAGGAAGCTATGTAGGAAGATGAATTTGCCACACGTCTGGTGTTCAGTGACGAAGCGACGTTTCACCTGAGTGGAAAGGTGAACTGTCACAATGTTCGGATATGGGGCATTGAAAATCCCCATGCTTCTGTGCAACATGTACAGGATTCGCCGAAACGTAATGTGTTCAGTGCAATCTTACAGACGTAGGTGTATGTGGCCTTTTTTTCTTTGAAAACCCTGTGACGGGTCTGTCCTATCTCGACATGCTGGAGCTATGGTTGTTCCCACAAATCAGAGAGGATTCTGCCAACTTCGTGTTCCAGCAGGATAGGGCCCAACCTAATTGGCACACAGAAGTGGACCGCCGCCTCAATAATGAACTCACTCGCCGCTGGATTGGATGCTGTGGTCGGGATGACTTGATGCTGTTCATATGGCCGCTCCGGTCTCCCGACCTTACACCGTGTGATTACTTTCTTTGGGGGTTCGTGAGAGACACTGTTTACGTGCCACAATTGCCAACAACACTGCATCAGCTCCGAAACCGCATTACCACAGCTGTCATGGCCATCGACAGGGACATGCTGCAACGCGTATGGGGCGAACTCGACCACCGATAGGACATGTGTCGTGTGACTAAAAGAGCTCACATTGAACATTTGTAGAAATTTGTGGGAAAAAACTTGGAGAGTTTCTGGCTGTTTTCATGTATTGCTCATAAATTTTCTGACAAGTATTTTGTGAATTACAGATTTTTAAAACCCGATGAATCATTTATAATAACCCGTATAATGAACCACACTAAAATTACATTTATATAGATAACGTGCATTTGCCAACCTCCTGCAAGAACAAAATGTAATAAATACGTCACTGTTAATATAGATGTGCGAAATGCACAATGTAAACTTTTTCATCAAATTCAACTTCCCACGTCAAAATCGTTTAACACTTTTCTCTCAGACACACAAAAAAAAATTGTCCAGACTGTTGATGCATCTTGTGAAAAACCCCAAAAAAGCCAAAGTAAACTCACCATCTATATATAAACAATTTATCAAAGCACCAATAGCATAACCAATACGGTAATATTAATGCTTTTGAATGACTACACATCTGCCTCCAGTGTAATACAGAAACATATTTATAAAAATGTGTGTAATAAAATCGTTTACAGACAACTCATATCCATTTAGCTCATATGCAACGCAAATGTTATGTTCTGTATTTAATGAAACAGCAACTGTACACACAAATAGGGGAAAATTCTCCAAATAATTTGTTAGTACATTATTTCAGTTACTTGATTAGGAAATTAAAAAATATTTTAAAAATTTTCAAGTACACGATACAGGAATAGATGATCATAAACTTGGACAACAGTCTGTATTTCTATTACAGATTCAGTCCTTTTGTAAGCAAAAAAAAATTTCCCATCTGCTGCGAGGTCACCACAGCTTCTATACATACAAATGACACACAGGGACTTGACAGAACGAAACTATTATTTAATCATTTCGCCATTTTCCTACAAAGCTTAATGTTTTATTTTCTGCCTAAATCAATATTACTGGAATTTTTCACTGCCTTAGAAGTTTTCACTGCCTATGTGGAACTTTTTTTTCACTATTCCAAATTGCAATGCAATTTTTCATAACAAACACTCTAAGATAAAAACAAAGCAGTTACGCACGAGCTTAAAATGCCTATAGAGCAAGAAACTGATCAACAAAATGTTACCATGCTTCCTTGCTTGCTGCCCTGCACTTGACAGCTGTATCTAGGAAAGATCTGGAGCAAAATAATCCTGCTGCTAAGTTGGTACGTGCAAGCAAGGTGAACAAACCACTGAAGTGCTGACTTAAACAATTAAATTTTGAGGTAATCTGTTTTGATACACGCCTGCAGAAGTAAATAATGTTCGCTCAAAATTTCCCTGCACACTCCTTGAAAAGTGTTTTGACATTGCTCTACCGCACATGTAATACAGACCACTCAAATCCAAGCTGGTGTAGGCATGGGCCATGCAGGCAGTACTGTAACCAGGAGTAAAGCCGAGGGAGGCTACCAGTTAACCATTGATGGCCATGACTGCCAGCCTGTGTGTGTGTGTGTGCATATGTGTATAAACAATAAATGAGTAGCCAGTTAAAATTTTGAGGAACAAAAAAATATTTTGGGCAGTGTGGAGGGGAGACCTCCCTAGCCCACCTTCACTATGGACCTCCTTGCAATTAATGTACACACAGTAATTAGGTTGGTATTGAAATGAAAACGCTACAAAATTACACCTTTGTATTTAATGGCTATTTATACACAATTTATGATTTGTAAACAGCAAGTTCAACCAAATTAAAATACTAAAATGAAAATAGGATAACATTGTTCACAATTAGCTCACAGCTCTTCTACTTGTTCAGTTGAAGCAGGTTACTTGGGGAAAAAAGCTTATGTTAATTCCCACTGATGTTGATATGATTTATTCTTATTTTTCATAATACTTCTAACACGTAAGGATTTTTAATGAAATGTTAAAGTGAAGTATGTTCTATCAGAATTTTACTGCATATGTACGCATACATGTATGTATGTACGTACGCAAGCACGCCGATTTTTTTCTAACTACCCGATATCTAAGTGTTAGGTGGAAGCCCGGTGGGTAGGACGGGAGCTAATTGCGTCTCAGGGCGAACCCCTTACGCCGAAAAGGGAACGAAATCATGCAAGGAGACATGCATCGCAGCAGAAAGGGATTGGGCAGCCATGGCCAGCAATTGAGGCCCTGACTTCCTTCCTAGCTAAGCTATAACTAGAAGAGAGTGGAAAAAACCGGTATAGGCGCCATAAAATCCCAGTCGACAGGAACGAATTAAAAATCATTCCATGCATCAAATATAAATTCTATGGGAGACAGAGGTTGGAAATCATTCTTTATTAGTAGAAATGAAAGACTAGTAGAGAGGAGACGCTGTATTTGGAACGCTTGTTGATTTGCACTGGCTTAACCAGAGTGACGCTAGTGCATAACTCTGGTGGAGGAAGTGGCGCTATTGGGCCTCTTCCCCCTGAATCCCCAGTGGATTCCCTGGAAATTAAAAAGAAAAGGAGTGAGCTGCCAGTGAGTGCTGGCAGTGACAGCACCCACTGGTTTATACAAGATTCAGGAGAGACGGTAGAGACCCTTGGAAGGAAGAATTATATATAAAACCTAGGAGACCTAATGCTAACATATGCCCTCGGGGATACATATGTGTCTAATTCTAATGTTGTGCTCCCTCGCAGAGGCCAATCTCTGTAGCCCATAAGCTGTAACAGAGCATTTCTACGGCCATGATGCTGCGAGTGCACGAAGCTTCGCTTGTGGGGAGGGAGTTCGTTCAATTAAAACGCAGGGGGAGGGCCGTCACCAACTACTACAGACAGCCGCATGACGCCGCAAACCTCTACAGTAAGCAGTGGCGGCTTGGAATCGGCTGCAGCGCAGGGCCATACATATACAGACAGCTCACTGGGACGAGATGTTACACCTAGCTAAACCTATTAATCCTAATTAAACATAATGTGAATGAATAAACCTAATTAATGTTTAATCTGGGCTGAGTTGTCCCTTCTATACTAGACTTAGGAGGTTGCGCAGGTGATATAGTGACAAGCCTGGTAGTGTGTTACGCACAGGTCTAGCACGCACGCCTATTGTAAAGGTAAGTTTTGAGGAACATGATGATGGAAGCAATGGTAGGTTATGTAATGCACTTTGAAGTGAAAAAAAAAGGAGTGGAACAATGAGACATCAGAGAAGAGAGAGAGAGAGAGAGAGAGAGAGAGAGAGAGAGAGAGAGAGAGAGTGCGTATCTGTTAAACATTTAGTTTGGACGTGTCATCACTAAACGTAGGCCTATTGCAAGTGTGTTTGTCTATTCACAACATTGTATGCTGAGGTGACGCGCTGTTAAAATTATATTTTGTTGTGAAGTGTGTACCAGGCGTAGGTTTGCAAAAGAGTGCTTGAGAGCGTGATTTTATTGAAATTAATTCTTTTAAACATCTTGAATGTTATAATAGTGCGAAAATACGAGCGATTCTGTGCAATGATATGCAAGGGAAACAGTGAGTTGTATAATGTGTGTGGAGATTTGAGGGTCGTCAAATGGCGAGTACCTAACCGAATTACACCGAACTTGTATTGGTAATATTGTCAATTTAGGTATTCTTTGGTTAAGTCTTTTTGAAATTTCGGGTATTTTATTGAATAAATATTACCAATATGTACATATTTTTCACTTGTTTTGCCCCACAATTTCCCTGATCTTCATAGTTCTCCCCAATATTGTTTTTGGGGTTTCTATTGTTTATATGTTGATGCCCCGATGTAAATTCTTGTTCTGCGTAATTAGTAGAGTGGAATTATGCCACTTTCCGATATTTGTATTAAAAAAGCCCTTATTATAGAACTATACAATGTTATCAAGAATATAATAATTGGGGATAAAACAATTTGAAATATTAATGGATTATTAGGAAACTGGTTTTTGATTTTGCTGTTGGTATTTTCAGGAACAATTTTCTGCTCTATTGTCTTTCACAATTTTTCTAGTCCAAAACTTTGTGTGAAGGACAACACAATGTGCTTTCTTTGTGAAGACTTCTTCACATTCAAGCTATTTACTTCTACCTCAAGATTTCCATGAAACTCTTGTTCCATTTAACATTTCATTTCCTCAAGTGTAACCAACGCACGACTATAGTTTCCAAAACATTTGTAGTTTTTTTTTTATATTAAAGCTTATGATGGGAACTTATTTTTACAAACTACACTGAATTCACGTCATTTTGCAGGTACATTACATAAACTGTTTCGTAGATCTTACAATTGTTTAAAAATACTTTTCATAATTTCACTCCAGCTACACCATGATATCTGCTTTTTAACAGGTTAACAAGTGAAATAATTAATCTTATCTCAAGCATCATGCGCTTATGAAGGGAGAAAGTTAGCTTCACATGCTCAGACACTTGGACATGCGATCAGACGAAATAACTAAGAGTAAACAGTTAACTGTTTACGCTAATGCTATTATCAGCAGAAATTTTAATTTTCTTGAGGGTTTCCCGAAAAAAAAAGAAATAGGAGTGAATTATATTAAAGAATCAATTTAGGCCCTACGCATCCGGATACAGTGAGGTTAACTTGCAGATATTTATAACATTTCTCACTTATTTATTCATAGAATGAACAAAATCTAATGATTTCCCGAGCAGTGCAATGGAAACGTGTCTGAACAGCAAAGCACTTGGTAATATTTATTCTTACATACAGCGGAAAGATGCAAACTAGCTGAAAATATAATTAAAGCAGGGCTTTCACAAGTGCTAACCTAAAGAATGGTATAAGTAGCAGGGGTGGGCCGATCCTAGATACAAAGGAATGCTGCCTTTTTTGATTGGCCTAATTAATTTGATAACAAATTGATATCAAAGGGTTAATTAAATTGAAAGAAGAGGTTAATAGATTTGAAAGGGTTAAATTTAATGAAAGGGTTAAATTTAATGGAAGGGTTAAATTTAATGAAAGGGTTAAATTTATTGAAAGGGTTTAATGTACTTAAAGGGTTAATTTTTGTCTGTTTGGTGGAATAGTGGCATAAGTGTCAAATTTATTAGTTTCTTTCTTTTTGTGGGTTAGGGAGCAGCTCTAGTAGATGTTGTCAGCACGACGACTGACTCTCGATGAGGTGTGATGTATTGGGGACAGGGTATATATGTGTAGAGTTTTGGCGCAAGAGTGTGCAAAGGATCAATTTTCTTTCTTTCTTTTTGTGGGGTGCTCCGGTATGTCCCCACCCTTGGAGCTCTGGCACATGACTGAGATGTGATAATATGGGGACAGGATAGATATGTGTAGAGTTTTGTGCAAGAGTGGTCTAAGTGAACTTTTTTTTTTGTTTGGTAGTGATCTGGCTCATAGACGGTGTTGCTAGATAGGCGACTTTGAAAGATAGTATTATTCTAAATGCAATTAAACGTAAGAGAAATTCAGAGTGTTCTACGAATGAATAAATTACATGCATCGAATCAGAAATTAAAAAAAATTACAATTACATGAATAATAATTAGTGGAATTACGTGAGTGTCCAGTATGAGATTATTATGTAATGAAAATCAGTTGAATGTAAAGAAATGAATTATTCTACTCTGAGCTGTATGCTAGCAATACAATTTCACAAGAGAGAAGTATAAAAAACAAACACAACTATGTGAATATGACAATTATGTGAGTATGCAGTATGAAATTAACTATCTACAACGAATAAAAAATTACCCTATTTATTAAACGAACAATATAACAAGATATATGACACTACTTAATGCCTCTCACGCTTACCTTACATGTCCATCTGTCTGTGAAACTGGTGAGGAGAAACTTTAGAAACATAATCCACACGTAAAAAGAAATTAATTGATGAACATGCGTAATAAAATTGCACCTCTCTCAAAACACGCCTATCCAGCTGCAAGCTCAGTGAAGCACTGTTTGATTATAGACTAAGTTGAAAAACTCAGAAATGTTAAAGAAAATTAATATTTTCCAAATAAATAAAAAAAGTAATAAAATCGCACTAGGAACTCCCCGAAAACACATCCATCCACCTCGGAGGCTGGTGAAGGAATGAGTGGATCCTATGATGTGTGCCTGCTTATAAGCTGATATGTGGAGCGCAGCTGAGTTTAAATTGGTGACTGACAGAACCTATTTCCTTACCAAGCTACTATTAACGACTTGATTTCTCTATTCGTCCTACAAGTACGTGAATGTGCAAAAGTGAATTATTGAAAAATAATGGCGATACTACAAATTTTTTCCATCAAATCTGTGAAATTCGCGGCATTTGGTAATAAAAATGTGAGTTCAAAATGCTATGAAGTTTCCTCGACTGAACACAGAAACGGGGTTTACATGATAAATGCACTATCACATGATAAATTAAAGACTTATAGAAAAACATTTCACACTATAGTTTACAAAGAGTGTGAATGAGATCAAAACCCCAGAGCATATAATATTGCTTAACAAGAATCGCAGCTATCACACTCCGAAGCCCTGTGTATATGAAAGAGCTGTTGAGGTATACATCCATCTAGTCCAAGCTTCTACGAGCAACTGAAGATGGCGGCACCTGGATATAGAGGTGAAGATGGCTCCTGACCTCCCCCACCCCACGCCAGAGTGCGCTAGTCTGTCCTTGAGGTTAATCATCTCTCTGCCCTCAACTGTCAATATTTCGGCAATGTAACAAGATGACGACGACTGGTTAGATACGGCCACATCACTCCCGACCTCCATACACCCCAACTCCCACCTCCACCACTAGCCTAAGAGGTGTGCCTGAGGCCATTCACCCGTCTGCCCTGATTGTCAATTTTTCGCCACTGAGTCGAGATGGCGACGACTGGCTTAAGGGCTTTACATTGGCCCACTTACCTGTACGCACCCCCTACCCGCCATCCCTCACCAGAGAGATGAGTTCTGGGGGTGTAGATGAATTGATTAATAAAACATTTGGTTTAGTTACGCAAACAGATTTGAGAAAACAAAATAATGATTAGGAAACACTAATCAATTATTTTATTAATTGCTTGAAAGCTAAAACTGTAACTAAATTAGATGCTGTTTTAATTAATGTCGATAAGGTTGAAAAAGAACAAACTATTCGACCTACTACATCATGTGAGTCAAGCATTGTTTGAATTATTGTTGAAAAACTTTCCAAATGGATATTCTGATACTGATTTGCAGAAATATAAAGAACATATACGTAAAACGAATGCTAACATTCGTTCAGGAGATGAAAACCAACCTAAAATACATTTAATAACTGATATTGTCGAAAGTGAAATATATAAAGATGAATTCGGTGATCGTTTTTCTCCTGTATATTGGAATAATCGTAATGAATTGGTCGATAGATTAAAACTTCTCATAGCATCGAGAGAGTCTGGGAATAATTCACATACAAACGAAATTGTTTCTATTATCGAAGAGTTGAAAGAAGATTGTTATATTCCCAATGAAGTTTAGTAAGATTGCACAAGAGCTTCTCGCTATTGTAAGGATAAGATATCCTAGAAGAAGAGTTATAATTCGTGGTTTAAATGATCATTTCCAAGCCAATTTGTGTGAAATGACATTGCTTTCAAAATACAATAAGAGATATAAATTTATTTTAATCATAATAGACATTTATTCGAAATATGGTTGGGGTATACCTTTGAAAAACAAAACTGGGAAACAGGCTAGCAATGCAATGAAGATCGTTTTGAAAGAGAGAAAGCCAAATTTGCTCCAAACCGACAGAGGAAGCGATTTTTTTCTGCACTGTTCTGGAAACTAATTACTGAATATGGTATTAATCAATATGCAACATATTCGGAGCTTAAAGCCAGTGTTGCGGAATGTTACAACAAATGGATTGAGAAGTTAATATATAAACATTTCACATTGAGGGGGACTTACAAATGTGTTGACGTTTTGCCTGACATAGTTAAATTTTATAATTCCAGATATCATAGAACTATCAAGATGGTTCCTAAAGAAGTTATGGATAAGAGTTTAATGAAAACAATTTATAATAATGTTAAAGTCATCGACGAAAGAAAACCAAAGTTCAAAGTTGGGGAATTTATACGTATCTCGAAACAGAAAATCATCTTTGAGAAGAAATTTACTGTGAATTGTTCTTTTGAAATATTTAAAATTAGTTCAATTAGACAAACACATCTCAGAGTGTTGTATTTCGGTAAATATAATTGTATTATTCGCAGTTTATTATTCGCCCCCGTGCGAGGCTATAAACAAATCAAAGCGACAAATTGAAGTGTTTATTTACCTAGAAACCTATGACGGACAATCAATAAAAGGTGGACTTCTCGAGCATGAACTGCAAAAAGTCAGTTCTCCAAATGCATAGTTGGTTGATAAAATTATTAAAAGGAAGAAATATATGTCCTTGTTTGATGGAGAGGATTCTCAAAGGACATGACTTCTGGGTTAAGAACCAAGATCTTAAAAGATTGTAATACAACGTTTGTAAAAAATTTCTGCTTCTAAATAAAAGATTTTAAATTATATTATATGTTTTTATTTATTAATTAAATAAGCTGTGTAGACAGATGATGAATTTACTATTTATTCTGCAATCAATCCCTTTGTTTATTGGCTTACCATTTTGTTGGATTAATGTTGGAGCAATAATCCAGTGTGTTTTAATCATTTTAATTATACATTTCTTTAAAATATTCCAAACTTATTTCTTTCTTAACTCAGATTTAAAAAAAAAAGAGAAGTCTTTGAGGGGAAACTGTTAACATATCCATAAGTGCTGCCTATTACAAAATACAACACAACAGTTACCTTGCCACAGGGCAAGATTAAAGTATAATATCTCTGCATCAGACTCGCACAAACTTATAAGAATAGCCTTCGGGCACTTAACTCTTTGAGCATTTAACCCTTCGGATCTTAGCCCTTTAGGCACTTAACCATTTGACCATTTAACTGTTTGAACACCTAACCCTTTGAAATTTAATCCTTTGAGCACTTAGTACTTTGAACATTTAATAACCTTTTATTTTTTAATTTAACAATTTTATTTGGGTTGTTATCCTGCTTAGAGCAATTAAAGTAATGTTATTTTTGGTTTACTGGGTTCGATTCCCAGGCAAGACATTTAATTTATTATGCATTGAATGACACAAGTGAGATAGAGAAGGGAGAATTGTATTTACTTACACAATCTCGCATATAGTCTGGTCAAAGAGAAAGTGAGATGTTGCACAGCCATAAGTGTTGACATCCCGATAGCTGGCCAGCAACTGTCATCTGAACCCCTCAGCTAGCATTTCACTGCCCAGCAAATATGGAGGGGGTAATGTTCCTGCACAAACACAAACTTTCACCTATACCCCATGACCCCTACACCCATCAGGCTTACCGAAGATCTCACGAGTTGTATTACTGGGCATCGAGTCTCAGAGAGCCAGAAAATTAACGGACAGCTTCCGTGTCATTTACAGAAAGCCCGTTTTTGAAAATCAATGTGTCCGTAATTTTACGGACAGTTTACGGACACCTCTGGATAAATTTTTACCAGTACTTTTCCATGAAATGAAGGAAATTTGTTAACAGTGTATACCTGGCTCGAGGAGGGTTGCACTCTTAAACAGTACAACAATTCGAAGAATACTGCTACTGACAACATTAACAAAACGGTCAATTTAATAACGAAGAATATAAAATAGTTTATAGACTTTGATTTCGTAGATTTATGAAGTATTTTTTAATTCGTCGTTAAAAGTGTATGAACAGTGGATTCGAGGCTTACATTTTAGATGAAGTATTACAGTAAAACCAAATAATTGATTTTTAGCTTAAAATATTTTATCTCGACTATCACAATTGCACAGCATAAAAATATTGTAACGTATTCAAATGAAAAGTCATGAGAATGGATTTCTTAATATGTGTCTATATATATATATATATATATATATATATATATATATATATATATATATATATATATATATATATATATATATATATATATATATATATATATATGTGTGTGTGTGTATGTATGTATGTGTATGTGTATGTTTGTGCGTGCGCGCGCGCGCGCGTGTTTATTATCATCACAATAACAATTTTTGTAAATAGAGCTGAAATATTTTTGTATGAAAACAAATTTGTGTAAATTTTCAAAAACATCTAGTAAACCTGTTTAATTTGTACATTAAAAAGAGCAACAACTGTATTGCTGTATAAACATTCTTTCAGAAATTCTGATATTTAGTGAACAGCTGACACCTTTCCAGAATTTCAATTTAAGATGTGTGCTAAAGGCCGATGAGTCATCACTTCCGAGAATCCACTTATGGTGAAGACTACAGCTTTCCTTGGACGACAAAGCAAAGTCCATTTTGACTGGTTTGAAAATGATGCCCCCACCCCCTTCCACCACCCTCTAAAACGGGTTTTCGACATTAGTTTTGTAACACTGCAGGCCAGGTTTTGGAAATTTTTGTGATTTTATTTGAGATAGTATAAATAAGTACTTTTCTTTGAAATACTGTAATAAACGTTTAGAATAATTTCTTAATGCATATTTTGCATTCGTTCAAAGTTTCTCTAAGCAGCTAAATGTAAAAAGTGTGTTTCGATATACGAGTACATTCACGTAGTTTCGTATGGCTTACTTGGAAAAAAAGATTATAAGTGACAAAAATAAGCAACAGAATGCAGGGGAAAATAAAATAAAAACTCTCCGAAAAATGCAATAGCTGTTGGAAGCATTCATTTTGTCACGTATGTGCATTGTTGAGTTGAGAGGTTTGGGCTGCTCTTAACAACGAGGTCATGAGAACCGATGAGGTGAAATGAAGTGAGAATGGAGCAGCGCCGGGATGCAAGGGCGGGAGAAACGGGAGATTCCGGAGTAAACCTGCCGACCAGCGGCATCGTTTGGCAAATTCCTACTTGCGGAAATCCGGGAGTGACCCTGCCACGATTAATTCCGGTTCGCCTTCGTGGGAGGTGACCAGTATAAATGTATGTACAAAGTTGCATATTTCTTTATTTACATGGGATTAACATACTCCTTGTAATTAAGTGTAGAACTATCTATATATATGCCATAAAAGTATAGTGAGCATCATCATCACCATCATGCGTTTCTTTTCAAGAATAAAAAGATGAGTGTTTTAATTCATGGAGATGTGACTCCCGTATCCTCTCCCGTAACTACGCCACTGCGAAGACTTTATCGCAGCCTGTACTGTCGTCGACCTAATGATGAGATAGATCTTGACCCCGGAGCATCTATCAGTGAAGGCCTTCATAGCCATGGCTTATCTCGATGTATCTTCCAAACTCAGAGTCTGATTCTAAAAAAATAATTAAGCTGTTGATGCCTGTTCATACATACTGACAGACAATTCATCGAACGTACATAGCCCAGTCCAAATATACCATCAGTAAGTGTTTTATAAAGTCCCACGTAATTCTTAATCGTATTGCTGTAAAAGCACTGGAGTGCTTAACTCATTGCGGATGAGAGGCGATTGAGGGCGATCGCCATTTACATTCGAAAAATTAATGTAAATTTATGTCTCTTTGACCATAAAATGTCTTTCGCACAGGCGGCTGAAGAGAGAAAAAACGTTTTTATGCCAATTATTATCTGGCCAATCATATGAGAGTATCATGTTAACACCGTAGACTTAACGCCCTATCGTATATCAGCGTTAGAGCCTCGTGCAGAATCTGGCTAGCCAGTCAAGTGAATGCATTTAGTATAAATACTAAATTGTGTTTTTAGGCGCAGAAACTTACTCACTGGTACCCGTATAAAATAAGCTATATCCTTGAGACTGTTGCAGCAGGAACTAACGATATAACTTATTTTCGCTTGATTAAACGGTTTTAACCTTTGTCACAAACCAAAGCATAATAGTATTTGGTTGCATATGTTCAGAAGTTCGCCGTCGTCTCTAACACAGATGTCTTAAGTAACTGCTCAAACACTTAAAAAACAAGTAGAGCACAACTCAGATTCAAGCTTACCAAAATAACGCACAGAATAATATTGGTATGTTCACATTAAGAGCGATGTGTACATTGATAACAGATATTGAATAATGGAAATTAGTTTAAACGGCCGATTAATATTATTTCAAATTCCGCATATAAATAATACGTCCTTTATGGTATTACTACCTGCGGAATCTGGTGAATAGGTTCTGTTGGCCTTGTACTTGGTACATTGTGCTTCACTGTAATGCCTTGTAGTGACCCTTGTTACATTGTGCTACATTGTTGTGCCTTGTAGTGCCGCTTGGTACATTGTGCTACACTGTTGGCCTTATAGTGCCGCTTGGTACATTGTGCTACATTGTTGTGCCTTGTAGTGCCGCTTGGTACATTGTGCTACACTGTTGTACCTTGTAGTGCCGCTTGGTACATTGTGCTACACTGTTGTACCTTGTAGTGCCGCTTGGTACATTGTTCTACACTGTTGTACCTTGTAGTGCCGCTTGGTACATTGTGCTACACTGTTGTACCTTGTAGTGCCGCTTGGTACATTGTGCTACACTGTTGTACCTTGTAGTGCCGCTTGGTATATTGTGCTACACTGTTGGCCTTGTAGTGCCGCTTGGTACATTGTGCTACACTGTTGGCCTTGTAGTGCCGCTTGGTACATTGTTCTACACTGTTGTACCTTGTAGTGCCGCTTGGTACATTGTGCTACACTGTTGTACCTTGTAGTGCCGCTTGGTACATTGTGCTACACTGTTGTACCTTGTAGTGCCGCTTGGTATATTGTGCTACACTGTTGGCCTTGTAGTGCCGCTTGGTACATTGTGCTACACTGTTGGCCTTGTAGTGCCGCTTGGTACATTGTGCTACACTGTTGTACCTTGTAGTGCCGCTTGGTACATTGTTCTACACTGTTGTACCTTGTAGTGCCGCTTGGTACATTGTGCTACATTGTTGTGCCTTGTAGTGCCGCTTGGTACATTGTGCTACACTGTTGTACCTTGTAGTGCCGCTTGGTACATTGTGCTACACTGTTGGCCTTATAGTGCCGCTTGGTACATTGTGCTACATTGTTGTGCCTTGTAGTGCCGCTTGGTACATTGTGCTACACTGTTGTACCTTGTAGTGCCGCTTGGTACATTGTGCTACACTGTTGTACCTTGTAGTGCCGCTTGGTACATTGTTCTACACTGTTGTACCTTGTAGTGCCGCTTGGTACATTGTGCTACACTGTTGTACCTTGTAGTGCCGCTTGGTACATTGTGCTACACTGTTGTACCTTGTAGTGCCGCTTGGTATATTGTGCTACACTGTTGTACCTTGTAGTGCCGCTTGGTACATTGTGCTACACTGTTGGCCTTGTAGTGCCACTTGGTACATTGTGCTACACTGTTGGCCTTGTAGTGCCGCTTGGTACATTGTGCTACACTGTTGTACCTTGTAGTGCCGCTTGGTACATTGTGCTACACTGTTGTGCCTTGTAGTGCCGCTTGGTACATTGTGCTACACTGTAATGCCTTGTAGTGACCCTTGTTACATTGTGCTACATTGTTGTGCCTTGTAGTGCCGCTTGGTACATTGTGCTACACTGTTGTGCCTTGTAGTGCCGCTTGGTACATTGTGCTACACTGTTGTGCCTTGTAGTGCCGCTTGGTACACTGTGCTACACTGTTGTGCCTTGTAGTGCCGCTTGGTACATTGTGCTACACTGTTGGCCTTGTAGTGCCGCTTGGTACATTGTGCTACACTGTTGTACCTTGTAGTGCCGCTTGGTACATTGTGCTACACTGTTGTGCCTTGTAGTGCCGCTTGGTACATTGTGCTACACTGTAATGCCTTGTAGTGCCACTTGGTACATTGTGCTACACTGTTGTGCCTTGTAGTGCGGCTTGGTACATTGTGCTACATTGTTGTGCCTTGTAGTGCCGCGTGGTACATTGTGCTACACTGTTGGCCTTGTAGTGCCACTTGGTACATTGTGCTACACTGTTGTACCTTGTAGTGCCGCTTGGTACATAGTGCTACACTGTTGGCCTTGTTGTGCCACTTGGTACATTGTGCTACACTGTTGAACCTTGTAGTGCCGCTTGGTACATTGTGCTACACTGTTGTGCCTTGTAGTGCCGCTTGGTACATTGTGCTACACTGTTGTGTATAATGCTTACTCTAGTAACATGTCAATTCCTAGAGCAGTTGCTGCCGAAGTATTATGACATCTTCATCGACAAATAATTATATGGTAGCTTTATACTTGCGATATTTCTATTTTAATAATTGTTCATTAAACCTGAAAGACTCCAGATTTTAAGAGAAACAGTAGAATATAATAATTTACATGTAAAATCGAACGTAGCCTTAATTGTTGTAGAGTGTAAACATTCTTAAAAATATATGTTGTAAAAATGTAAATATTGTTTACACAAGTGATCTGTCAAATGCCTTGGTCTCCCATGCAACAATTTTGCAGTGTAGATAACTCACAAAATTTAACCACAATTTTACTGACAATCTGATGTTATAACTAGGAAGTTGTAAGAACTGCCAAATTATAAGCATTATAAAATTTAGTGATAATTGGAAAACTAAGACAATAAATATCTAATTATTGCTTACTTTATGCCAAGACGTTTGAGAGAATATTTTTTCCTAGTTTCATGTTAACATTTATTTTGAGTAACATTTAAAAATATTGTTTACAACATCCTGCATGGTCGGTATATACTGACAATTTTAACATCTGCTATGGCCTTTCTCACACTTAGTACCCCAAGAGAACGCTAATTTCTTAAACTCAACTGACGTTAAATAGGTAGCATTGTCCGTTACCATGTGTACAGGTGAGCCAAAAACAGAAAATTTCCTCTGACACAACACCTTACAAATTTCTGATGTATTCATACTCCGAAAAGGAAAGAGAAAGACAAATTTACTAAAGCTATCCACTGCCACTAGGATCGAAATAAACCCTGAATTAGAACAGGGAAGAGGGCTAGAAATATCCATATACAACCATTCCCAAGGAAATTTGGCAATGGTGGCAGAAACATCTGCCCTCTTAACTCCCAAGTTACAAAGAAACAAAATTTCCCTGTTTTGGGGTCAACCTGTCCCAAAAGTCCTTTCCTGACTCCGTAATTACCTCCATTCCCAGCAGCTATATCAGCCATTATTCCCCGACATCCAGGGTCAAGGCCTTGGTGGTGTTGCAACCTAATGTATGCCTGAGGAAAATCCTGGAGGACCACTATGTGGGGTGCACCAGCAGATTCAACCAGGAGATCAGGTTTATTCTGGTTCCCAATCACTGAAGGGTTACTGAAGGTTCTTCTCTTCCACCCCAGACCCAGTAGGCATGGTGTCCACACGAAATTCGTCAGCTTCAAACCTCTGACTCAGGGCGTCGGCAGTCGGCAACCTCGTTGTCGATCCCCTTTATGTGCTTAACGGTAGAGTTCAATCATGTCAACCGCACCAGCCACCTAGCTAAACGACCTGCAGGTTTATTTGTCGTTAAGAACCAACTCCAGGCCTGGTTGTCAGTATGGAGCTCAAATTCCTCACTTTAAAGGTAGTCCTTTAATTTCTCCATCCTGTATATCGCAGCCAGGACTTCTTTCTCGTATGATGAAAAACTCTGCTCAGCAGGAGTCAATAGTCTACCAGCATATGAGTCCGGAACGAGCAGTCCTTCTTTCCTCTTTCCTTCGAACTCGCATCCACCTCAATGATGAATGACTCGCTGAACTGCGGTAACTGGAGCACAGAAGGGTTAGTTAACTTCTCCTTTAGTTCAAAAAAAGCCTTTGCTTGGGCTTCGCCCCAAACAAAATCAACCTCCTTTTGCTTGAGTGTGTTCAAAGGCTGTGCAAAATTGTGGATAAACTTGGAATAAAAACCAACCATTCCTAGGTAACATCGAACCCCTCTCACATTTCTTGGAGAATGGAAACTCACCACAGGCCGGACCTTTTTGGCTTCATTAGCAACTTCCCTTCGGAAATGACAAAACCCAAATACCGTACATAGGTTTTCGCACACATAACATTATCAGGTTATCAGGGTTGATGGTAAGGCCAGCCTCTCTGAGAGCAAGAAAGAGTAGTCAAAGATGTTTAAGGTGTTCTTCAAACGAGTTGCTGTACATGCACACGTCATCAATGTATGTGAAAAAGAAATCGTATTGGTATTTACCTAAATGGAAAACAACACACGGTACATGGCCTGGGGCACACAATTAACACCCATGGACAAATAAGTCCACTGGAATTGCCCCCACGGGGTGAAAAAGGCCAAGATGCCACAAGAGTCGTCATGCAACTCACATTGCAGAAACGCACTATTCAGATCAGAAATGTAAAAATACTTTGCGTTACCCACATGTTGAAAGACCGACTCAATGGTCGGGAGAGGGTAGGGATCCACATAATTTTTTTTTATTTACCTTGCGATAGTCGCATATGACTCGGTATTCCCCAGGAGTCTTCTTGGGGAGTAAAAATGCCAGGCTGGAATAACTACTATTAGATGATTCCACCACATGTTCCTCTTGTAGGTCATAGATTATCTAACGAAATTTTTTTAATTTAGGTGGTGCCGCTTTATATGGTATCGAGGACACAGGTTCTGAGTCTTTTAATTTCAATTGTATCGGGTTCTTAGTGTAATGTCCTAACTTGTGAGTAACCACATTAGCAAACTCTTGTTGTAATAGAACAAATTGGGCCTCCTATCTCTAAATTGCCTCAGTAACCTCTCTACATTGGAGTTTTCCGCGATGTCATGAAAAGCGAATTGCTTTGAGCTAATACCCACAGGTTGGTCCTTGCAAAAAGAAAACACTAATTCCCTTTGGGATACATTGAGGTTGACATGGTTTTTCCCCAAAAAGATCAATTCCCAAAACCAATTTATGACTTAGTCCAAGAAAGATCTTAAAAGGAAACTTCCATGAAAAGTTATAAATTTTTATTTTGAACATCAGTACTCCCCATGAGGTTATAACACCTCTATTAGCAAGAGGAAACCCCACTTCATCACTAGGGCCAAAGTGAACACATCCCTTAGGCAAGGTCTTCAATAGGTCGTTGCTAAAATCCTTACTGATTAGGGAGCACGAGGCTCCCGAATACCAAAAAAACTCACTTTATCAGCTATGACTACTGACACATACAAAAGCCCATGCTTTTTCTCAAAGCTCACCACATTTACCACATGTTCTCCTATGATTTTATCCCTAAATGGACAACGTGCCTTCACATGACCAGCCTGCTTGCATAAAAAGCAAATCAACTCTTTATCAGTTCTCAAGGACTGCCCACTGGGGCCAGGACCCATGGTCTCTGAGTACCAGGACCGGGTTTTCACCTTTTCCCTCTCTCTATTACTTACATTCCTTGGACTGTATTCAGCAGTAGCAAATGTGAAGAGGGATTTTCGGTGGTAAGCCATGTGATTGTTCTTCCCACATATAACACAATATTTACTGGAACTGGGTTCCCCCCTGTTTTCCTTGGTCACCTTAGGTTCGACTTTGGTTGAGAGGTCAGGAGAGCAATCCATCATTGTGCGTTCAACATCAGACACTAAGTTTAATAACTGGGTTAAAGTAGCAGGTTTTGATGCAAAGCAAAAATACATGCAATACCGAGGATGTAAAATATTGAACACAAATTGAGTGAAATACTCTTCACTATTGCACGGGCATCCTACAATTTGAACAATGTTCAAAATGTCCTGACTAAACTTCTGCACAGACTTGAAGTTTCCCGGCTTCTTTTCAAGCAATCTCAACCAAAAGTGAGCTAAAGTGGACACCAATTGTAAAAATAATTTTATAACCTTATCAAAGTCCTGATTTTTCTCTCGAGCTTTGCAAAATATGGACTGCAAACAGTTCGGGTACGAGAAATGTATCCACGGCATAAACAATTTGTGGAGAACAAAAATTCAATTTTAACACAGCTGAGAGAGGAACAAAAAAATTTACAACTACCACCAAAGTGGTACTCGTAAGGTGAAGAAATTTCAGATGGGATGTTGTTAAGAATTTTGTAAAATGGGATAGACTCACCAACTTCATTTCCCGTGGTACTGGCAGCTGCCTTGGCACCATATTTTCTCACCAATACCCTGATGCAGACCCGAAGCTCCTCGATAACTTCAGTGTCGAGGACTTCCTCACCTACTTCATTTAATAACTGCTTGAGTCCCACCTTGGATAGATTCTGGTCACATTCAGTTGCGGCTGTGGACATCATGACAAGTTAGTTTCGGACAAAACAAAAGGGCAAAGTACAGACACTGGAATGTGGCACACTGGATAACCAACAATTTTCGAATTTTAAAAATGTTGTTTGTATCTTTGGTTCGGGGATTATTACTCTCCAATCACAATTCAGAAATAATCTCCAAATCCTCTACCAACACTCTAATCCAAAGCGCAGAGAGTGCAGTTTTCCCTGTGGCGCCTTCTATGAACAGAGGACACGACAAGTCGGCTATAAGAAGCCCTAAGTTGCCCTGAAGTGAGTGGTGCAGAGAAAAAACAAAGAGGTACCAATGCAAAGCTAAATTATAGTCCTGTAACTGAACTGTGATTTGAAAAGTCAAAACAGTTAGCATTTGCCAGAAATCCATTTCCCAAACTCCATTGTGTTTCAATTTCACAAAAAAAAAATTGTGGTATGTTTGACCAAGAAATACAGTAAATAACTTGTCATTAGTTTGTTTGCTGTTGTTCTTGTTGTGTAGAACATTTGCAGTATGTTATCCTTAAATTCCTCACAACCTTAACTCTCTTTTGTTTTGAATCAGTCAATGCATTTAGGTTAACTCTGGGTTCACCATACGTAGGAAATATAATTAGTTATTAGAAATGCATGTAAACAGAAACTGTGTTTGGTAGCTATATTTGATTGTGCACAATGACACATTATGCAAAAGTATAACCAATACTAAGCTGAACATCACAGGTATCAATACTTTTTAGAATATCATTAAATATCATAGAGAAGGTACAAAAATCCAAAATGCTCCCAATTTATATATTGCTCATGTCTGTTCTTGCCTTAGTACAAGGCATTTTCAATTATCATTGCAAAGACAAATTATCCTTGTAAAGTGAGACAATTCTTGTGAAAATATTTTTATTAGTATCTGAGACTATATAAGAAAATGCCACCAAATTTAAACTGTAACAATTAAGTATACAAGCAAGATTTTATAATGACGAGTTATTTACTTGGCAATAGCCTATATGTTGAATGCCAATATTTACATTCATCAAACTAAAAGCCTTCAAACAAATCATATTCAGAATATGTGAATTATTTAGTAGAATTAATATCAATATATAATATAATTATTAAGATATAATCAATATAGGATTTTCTCATTAACCAAATACTGAACCATACGTATTATTTAGTATTGCACAATATTTCGAATTGCCCTTTCTCAACATGGCCATAGCAACAAAACACAAAATTAGACCATAAATCTTCAACCAAATACATTAAAAGAGCAATTTTTTCTTACTTGGCTATCGCCACAAAGCTAAAAGCCTATTTTCATTTCGCTCTTTAAAAGTTTTCCACAACAGACTTCGATTTTAAAACTCCCTTTAAAAATCTTTGACAGGAGCTTCATTATATTAACAGTCACTTTAAAACCATGAGACATTTTTGGTGGTTATTTTTTAAACAAGCAAGATGGCACAAATTTCCATTTCCTGATGCCATTTTAAACTTTTAGGAATTATCACCGAAACATTCATGATTGTCTCCAGAAATCTCTTAAGAACATGCTTTCTGTAGAAAAGCAATAACAAAGTTCCGAGCTCTACAAACTCCTACCAGGACTTCGTGCCATATGGGCTTAAAGTTCAACATTTCAGAAAATGTCTCAAAGCACTTAACTCGTGACGATGCCATCTGTTCCTCTTGAAGTAGCCATCTCTCCCGACTGGCTCTACTGGCCCGATACTTATACATAAGTACCAAGATTTTAAACCTCTAAAGCTCGGTCAATTAAATCAAGTTCATAGGTGTGCATCCAAAAACAAGCACCAGCATACAAACTTCATCATGGTAGGGTGAACTCCAATCACCGGCGAAATCGTCCTTCCCTCAACTTGGTCTCGTGGTTGTGTAGCGAATCACAAATCGCCTGAGGAGGCGGCCACCTGCTGAGTACTGCCAAGCCTCGTGCCTTCCAGACAGCTGAGCAACTTCGGGCAGGATGCACGATGCAAGCGAGAGAACACCTCGCACCGAATCACTCATTCCCTTTCAGTATGGCCCTGCGAGGCCAGCCAGATGCCGACTCAACGCCACTCTGAACAAGCCAGCCGACGTCATGGTCAATGGAATCTTCAGCTTATTTTCACGCTTCTTTCGCAGTGGACTTCTGGCAGAAATCAATCAGATTCCACCAAATTGCAAATAAGTGAGAAAAAGCGATGTTGCGTAGTTAGCCAAATGATGAACGAAACAACAGTATTCATAGACTACATCAACCCTGTCAAACGAGGCAGTCGTATTTTGTCACTAAATTCCTCAGAAATGTATCTAAACCAATATTTCAGAATTAAAATAACAATTTCAAATAGTGGACATATATCAGGACTACGTTTTCTGTATGAACCATATAAACTCGTGCTAAAAACTTTGTGTCAAAGGTAGGGTAACATTTTGCAAGCAACATAAAGGCAACGAAAAATGGTAAATTTATTTTGTGTTCCAGAAAAATTCAACATTTTCAAATCCAATTTGATCGTGTCAGCAAAAATTTTTGAGGCGGGGGGGGGGGGAGGGGCAAGTATGGTAAAATTGAGACATCCTGTGTCATAGTTAAAACTTGAATAAAAATACTTGTTTGAAAAACAGTGTTCTTTCAATGTTTAAAATTTTAGCGAGTTAAAATTGTGTCTTACAGTTGTGTTGGTATAAAAATTAAACACTGATCAGGTTAAATATGAATAAGGTTGCTGGAAACGGGAATAAAGATTGCAGGAAAACGGCGAAAATAGAGTTTGGTGGGAAATGGTTTGCATTTTTAATTTAATTTATTTTTGTGTTAAAAACATTTGGAATGTATTTGTTAGTGATGAGGACAAATAAAGTTTTATTGGCGTGAGATGTGAATTGTTTTTTTAATTCGCTGAGAACGCGAAAGTATCTTGCCTTCCGAAATTTAGGAGGAACCTTCAGTGTTCGAGCGAAAATAACAGTTGGTAGTGGAGAGGGGAAATAGTCCAGGTCAGTTCAAAATCCACTGAAGCCTCCCTTGGGAAACCATCGCTCTTTCCTTGAAGCAAGCTTCATTCATAGCCGATAGAGGGCACATTCCTCTGAACTAGGGCCGGTTCTGGGGGGTGCAGGGTAGGGGCAGGTGTTTGGCGCGTGAGGGGATGGCTACTAGCAGCCAGCTCCGATGTGAAGGCAACTAGGCAGGTGACGCCATATTGAATCAGTTGCGAGAAATGAGATTCGAGATCGAGGACAGACGATTGACTGATCCCCAGGACCTCGCATTCTGGCGAAGGGTGGTAGGGGTGGTTTGGAATTGTGGAGTCAAGCCGGTCCTAAGAAGTGCTTGATGGGGAGGGAGGGGGTAGCAGGCAGGTCTCCTCCGATGTGAACGCAACTAATCAGTTGATGTCATCTTTAGAAATTACCGAAAACATTTAACAATCGCGGACAGCTCATGACAGCACACCCAATTAAAGGGTGGAGGGGAAAGGAAAGGGAGTGCAGGGAGGTTTCTTGACTTAAGCTATCCCACTCTCCGCCATTTTCAGTCGTTCATTAACATTTGTGGGAGACAGACACACTAGTCGTCAGCTTCTTCATAAACACCTCACCTCTAGACACTTGGCGGCCGACAAGTCCACCCTCGGGGGTTACCGCACTGACGACCATCGCAGCTACAGACCATCTCTAGTGATAGCTGTGATTTAATATAACAGTATTTTATCGGGAAAATATAAATTATTGTGTGTTAACTTATTTTTTCCAGTCAGATATACTGTGATTGCGATAAGTAATTGATTGCTGTGTTCGGTCTACGAAAATACAGTTTGTGTTATGAATTACAGTGATTTTCGTTAACATTTTTTTTTTAATTTCCTTCGATTATGAGTTTTTGCCATAATTTAAACACAGTTGTCTGTCGGCCGCACTACACATGTCTACTCACTGCTCTACATAAGTGCTACATACATTGAATGGACTTATTTAAATATATTTTGGGGTAAGATTTTTTATATATTTTACTTATCAGAATAGATGTACAGTATTGTGTCTGGTTTAAATCATATTCAGATATATTTTGTGGTAAGATAACATTCACCAGGCTGGATCGTGTAAGGCATTAGTAATCTTTACATGTAAACTTGTTATTTATTCATACTAACTAGTTGGATTTCTAAAGACAGTAGTTGTTCGTTATATTTGTTTCTCGTGTTATTCATTGATATGTCGAACTCGTTTAATGAATTTGCCTTGTGTAATTTCATAGTGGGGATTTCGTTTCGTGAGTTTGCACTTGTCGACATCAGATGTTATTCACATAGTTAAAATTCTCCCTAGTGTAAATTATATTTCTAAACTCGAGAATCACATTATGTTTAAGACTCACGTAATTCCACTTATTATTCACATAGTCATTTGAAATTTACGATTCGATACATTTAATTTATTCATTTGTAGAATACTTTGAAATTCTATAACGTTTAATTGCATTCCGAAAACAGATCGTTTAACATGTAAATCGCATCTTTCAAAGTCGCCTATCTACTGTCTACGAGCAATATCACACCAAGAAACATAACATTTACACTTAGGCCACTTGGAATTTCTCTTGTGTCATAAATATATTCGTAAAAATCGTCTATCTACTACTAACATCCCTAAAAACACCACGAAATTACAAAAATTAAAAAAAAAATAGCCTTAGCACACTCTTGCACTCAACTCTACGCCTATATAAGACATTGCAACACACCACTCATGTCAGTCATCTCCAGGACACTATGTCGTGAATATTGTAGAGAACTCCTGCAACCCCCCCCCCTCCTTCTCATAAAAAGAAAGAAACGAAACAATTTTGATCCAATTAAAAAGTAACCTATTCAATCCATTTAATCCTTTCAATCAATTTAACACTTTTAATTTGATAGAACTTTTTGATTAACCTTTACAATTAATCCTTTCGATATCAATTTAACCATTTCAATCACTCAAAAGTTGGCATCCTTTGTATCTAGGACCAGCCTGCCCTTCCTACTCATTGAGAGTTAATTTTGAAAGGTTGGGAATGGCAACACCATTGTACAAAGATTTGTTGAACGCAATAGAACACTTTGACATTTCGATGAGGACTAAGTTTTCATCAATAATCTGCCACACCTGGAATGTCGGACGTCCTATCAGCTCTTCAGCCCCATAGATCATGTGATACCTCGAAACGACTCTGATGTCCCTTTTCCGGCGGAGATTCTGCAATGTTTTTCCATAAACAGTATTATTCATAAACTTGAAAAACGATTTCTCGGATGCGTTCGCAGCCTGGGCACATTTCTTAATGTTAAAGTCGATGTATGGAGCCATCGTGCCTTCAGCTAAAAGCACAAAACGCAATGAACAGAGTCAAGTTTGGCCCGTACATCAAATACTGCCGCGGTGTTTCCCCATGTATAACAAAATTCTTGCGCTGCGTGAGTGTTAAAAGAAGTTTCTCATGCGAGCCATTTGGGGGTACACCATTTTCTGGGGCCAAAGGTAGATCAGATAGTTTAACATAACACTCCTCTGGAAATGACAGACCAACTTCCGCGAAAAAACAAGTGTCACCATCATTCACCATGTATTACAAATTCCGATGAAGATAACACATCAGCCTCAACCCACTCGAAATTACCAATCGGAAGCTTGGACCGCATTGTATGACTATACAGCCCGTTGACGTCAAAATAGCATATATATTTCGATGCCCCACTGGGGTTGTCGTCCTCACCAATGTAAATATTATTGGCTTCCACACGTCTTTTTGAAACCTTGGCAATGCCATCCCTAACCCCGCATTCTACGAAAAGATACATGTCAGTATCAGTCACGAGCTCTAGCCATGCATGTCATTGACAATAAAGCATCCCTTGAAAGAGACGGAGCTGTGACGTACATGGCGGGGTCGAGACCATAATGAGCCAAACATATCATCCTGAAATTCTCACAAACATCAGCCAGCAAACAAGTGTCCACACGTATGTAATAAATGGCATACTGCAGCAAGTTTATGCAGTTGAACACATCCCATGTGGCTTGGACATGAGCGTAATCCTCATCGCTAATGCCTTCGCCTCTCATCACATTACGAAATGCATCCTTTGGTGGGAGTGACTTGCACATCAGATTGTCTGGCGACTTAAAAAACTCATAACGAAAAACTAACTTCCGTTCTGCCAATTCGAACTGGGTGTTGTCTGGAAACATCGAGCTGGTGATACTCAATTGTGCAGGTAGTAAATTACCTGCCAAAGTTTCCAGAGAGGCGTTCATAAATTGGAATGAATCAATAAATCTTAACTTGTAATATTGTGCCATTCCATTGCAATCAGTCCCATTGGGAATTTGTTTTGTGATACATTTGTATTTTCAAGGATCAGTCCAATCACTTGAATTTTTCCAGGATTTTCAATTACCATGGTTCCATCGTGTAACATTGCGTGACATTCAGCCAAGGACTGTATAAGAAAGTGAGCATTGTAATTCTGCAGGTTATGGAAAACAGCGACAAGTTGTCTTTTGGGCAGTCTGAAATACAAGTTGCACTTATTATGTGTGCAGCCTTTGATTTCGGCCGTCAGATGGCCATGATCGACCACAATATAATCTGTACCATGCTTTTCTATACAAATACGACAACTTTTCTGAGCTGACAACCTAGCTTCATCATCAGGGTTTTTTTGGCTTCATTGGAACAATGATGCTGTAAATTCCTGCAACCCACATTGTAAGTTCAACTAATTTGTACATACCATCAGCACCCACAAACTCGAAATACAGAGATTAACTTGGACTGTATGAACAAACCAACAAAATCCTACAATTATATAGAACATGTTGGTTGATGGTAGATGTATTACTTGTTTCATCATTAGATAAGCAAGTGGACATGAGTTTCTGGAAACTTCCTATGTCGCAATAGGAGATGAAACCCAATCTCTGCTGTTTGCTGTAATCTTTAAATTCCAAGCACTTGTGTTCCCAGTACAGAAAGTACTGCGAACAGCCTTTAGTTGCTGGCGAAGAATAGTGTGACTTGCGAGTTTCTCCTCACTAACAAATCATAGTTTGCTTGATTCAAATATACATTTGTTGTTGTTTGAATTTAAATTTGGAGCTTATATTAGGAACTTGATTTCAGGGCCTTGTAAGATTTTTTTTCACTGCTCATATAGTCAACCTAATGCGTAAGATTGAAACCACAGCGAGTCGGGCCAAATCTCTCGGGGTACGCATTCAGAGGGTCGGCGACGTGAAGAAGGGGAGCCAACACTAGAAAAAAACATGGTCTGAATACTCCATCAGGGGAGGGCGCATTGTCTTGAAACAGGTACCGCAGGGATTCCAAATACTAAAAAAAAAGTGATCTCAGGTCTGATGCAGGAGTGTGTACAACTGGTTTTTGCAAGCACCAGGCTCGATCGATAGTAGAGGTCTTCAGAAAAGTCAGCTTCGCGAGTAAGGGTGGTAGGGGACACATTCTTCTGGACAAGGGCCGGTTCTGAGGGGTGGTAGGGGGCATAGGGGTGGTTGGCAATGTGGAGTCATGCCAATTCTGAGGGGTGCAGGGTGGAGGTGGGAGGAGGTAACAGGTAGGTCTCCTCCAATGTGCACACAACTAGGCAGTTGTCGCCATCTTGAATCAGTTGCAAAAAATTAGAATCTAGGACAGATGGGCGACTGTCCCTAGGACCTTGCAGACATGATTTGGGGGAGGGGGTGGAGGGTGATTGGCATTGTGGAGTCAGGCTGGTTCTGGGGGGTGGAGGGGTTGGCAGGCAGGTCTCCTCTGACGTGAGAATAACTAATCACTTGACACCATCTTGAGAAATCACCAAAAACATTTTATGATCGTGGGCAGCTCGGGTCAGCGTGCATTGATGATGGGCAGGGAGGGGAAATGGGGTGCAAGCTAGTTTCTTTACCTCTGGGTCCCACAGATGTGATCTGGAGGGGAGTGGAAAGGGGGTGCAGGGAGGTTGGGAGGTTGGGAGCGAAGTGATTTTAGCTATCTTCAGTCGTTCATCAATGATTGTGGGAGACAGATGTGCTAGTCGTCAGCTCCTTCATAAACACCTCACCTGTAGACACTTGGCTGCCGACGAGCTTACGAACGGGGGTTAGCTCATCTACAGATAATCTCTAGTGATAGCTGTGATTTAATAAAAAAGTATTTTGTCGGTAAAATATAAATTTTTGTGTGTTTAGTCAATATTGCGATAAGTAATTGATTGCTGTGTTTGGTAGATGAAGATACCTTTTGCATTAACAAGTGTGCTGTATTTACGAGACTTTGTAGTACATCTCCATAAAGTGTTGCACGGTTATGCTTTGCAGGCTTAATTACTCCTTAACGTCATCTGAGTGACTCTACGCTTCGATGGAAATAATTTGTGTTAAAATGAATCATTCTGAAAATAGTGAAACTTTAGTTACAAAATTATAGTTTCGTCGTCTGTTGTAAGACGAATGCAGAGTTTTTCACGTAAATTTCAACTCATTTGTCTATTGGCTTTGCTACACGTATATAATTAAGCTCTCCACACACACAGCTTTAAGACGACATAATTGCTATGCTGGACTCATTAATACAAGTGACTCCACATCAAAATGGACGTGTTTTAAAAAAATACTCAAGGGATGTGCGAGAGGCATTAAGTAGTGTATGTGTGTTTCTATTATGCTATTGTGTCTGTTTAAAATATAAATGAGAGTTTGGATGTCTTTATTAATTCATACTGACTAGCTGGATTTCGTATAGTGAGTTTGCACTTGTCGTTATCAGATGTCATTCACATAGTTAAAATTCTCTCTTGTGTAAATCACATCTCTATGGTCAAGACTCAAGTAATTCCTTTCATTATTCACGTAGGTGTTTGAAATTTCCGATTCGATGTGTGTAATTTACTCACATGCAGAACACTCCGAAATTCTGTAACGTTTAATTTCATTCCGAAAACAGATCATTTAACATGTAAATCGCATCTTTAAAAGTCACTTATCCACCACCTACGAGCATTATTCCCCCAAAAAAGCATACAATTTACACTTAGGCAACTCTTAGCAAGCGTTTAAACACTCTGAATTTCTCTTGTGTGTTAAATATATTCGTAAAAATCGTCTACCACCAACGTCCCTACAAACACCTCAAAATGAGAAAAATTAGAAAAAATATCTTTAGCACACTATTGTACTCAACTCTACACCTATGTAAGACATTGCAACCCACCACTCTGGTCATCGCCTCCAGAACACCACTCCATCAACATGGTACAGAGCTCCTGCTACCCCCATCCCCCCACCCAAAAAGAAAGAAAGAAGAGAATTTAAAAGAAAATTTGATCTTATTAAACATTAACCCTTTCAATCCATTTAACCATTTAAATCAATTTAACCCTTTCAATTTGATTATCCCTTTTTTGATTAACCCTTTTTGACTAACCCTTTTTATTAAACCTTTCAATTAATTTAATTAATCCTTTTATATCGATTTAACCCTTTAAATCAATCAAAAGGTTGCATCCTTTGCATCTAGGACCAGCCTTCCCCTACTACTATCCATGCTTACATGATGTTCTCTTAAACACTGTGTCACACTACATGCTAGTTTGTGCTGTCTCAGTAGATGACTCTGTTGGGCAATCATCAGCATGGTTGGTTACCTTATCCGGTAGATCTCTGTGCAAAGTTGTGCTCTTTACACTCGTTCATCTTTCCATGTTGGAGGTGGCTTGGTATGCTTCTCGCTCCCATTGTATCTTAACCAGGTCCTGGTGTGCCTGTAATTGTAGCACTACCCTAACAACATTCTAGGCAGCCAAGAATCTCTTCGTCCTTTTGCAGGTAGGTATTTGTAGACTGCTAACATGTCATTCGAGAAGGTATTCTTTAGGCAGGCAATCACTAAGGGCGATGTCGTGCATTACAGCATTTACTAAAAATATTTCCATGCTGGTAATGTTGATACAATAATATTTGTCAGAAATCGTTACTTTGAAGATACTGATGGTGTTGGTCTTTACCAATGAGTCCATCAGTAGGAAAATGTAACGAAATGATATGTACCGCGCTCGACAACGAAGTGCTTTTACGCGATTATCTTTCTATATAATGATGATGGTTTGTGTCTCAGGTTGACACAGTATGTGACCTGCTTGGTACCTATAACTGACAGGCTACAAGTATTTGTGATATTGAGTATGGTCATGTACGAAAATAATTATGTAACACACACAGCCGTTTTGATTATAACTGTTTTCCTTTCATGCACTCTAGCAGTTAACTGGAGAGTGAGTGCAACTATGCAAGAAGCTGTCTGTAGGGACCTATATTCGAGACTTGCCACACTATACAGCTTATCACTATGGGTAAACACAGCATCGCAGTTATCACAGTAGAACTGCTGGGCTGAACATACAATGCTGGCTGTGTGGTGAATACGTCTGCATGGTTACTGGACAAAAATGTCTAAGTACATGCATTGAAGGTTCGGGCAGAGTCGACAGAGTATGGCTGCTTGTAATTGCAAAGGCTTGGTACATGATGTAAGTACATGCATTGAAGGTTTGACTGCAAGTAGGGTCATGTAGACAGTGTATGACTGTAATTGCAAAGGCTCGGTACATCAGTGCATGTTGAAAACAGAGAAAGTCTCTTGTAATAATGAACACCGCATACGAGTTTGACTTGCCTGTCACGACTGCTGGCTGTGAAGTTGGCCTCTCAACTTCTCATACATTTTACACGAACATCTTCATTCGAACACTTGCTGCTGTGTGCATGCAACACACTTAATTTGCCCGAACACTCTGGTTATGTCTTATAGCCAATGACCCGTCGTGACATTTGGAAGTGGGGCCACCGACGAGCGATTGTCTACAGGCACACAAGTAATGTCAGTGTGCATTACCACTCTCAATAGGAATCGAACTTGCGATACCTTTTTTTTTCAAGGATCGTACGCTGTCTTCACCATCGTGGTCAGGCTACAAGTAATAGTTCAGTAGCATACAAGTATGTACATTTTGACACAGAGTGGTTGTGATGTACTTTCTTGGTCAGTAATATATACCGTACACGGAAAGAGAGAGCGATCATTGTGCTCTGAGTTTCCAGTGAGTTCACATCGAGATGCGCTCGCGACCTACAGGTCTACTGCTCTACAAACAGAGTATGTACATGTGTGTGATATCTCTTTACTCATTGTCATGGGTGATTTGTTCACCTGTGCTTGCACTCAGTTGTCTAGAATAGAGAATGATGAGTATGTGATGTACATTGAAGTCTCGGCACACAAAAAGTGCAGGGTGATACCCAGTGGTGGTGGTGGGGGTACAGAATTGCTGTTAACAATGAAGGTTCAGTACATGACTGTGGGCTGGATACTACGAATGCAGGTTGAAGATATTGTGTGACTCTAAGTATGTACATTGAAGGTTCCGTAGAGAGTATAACTGTCAGTTTTAAGAATGTACATTGAAGGTTCAATATGGGGTATGACTGCTGTAATTACCAGCTTTGGTACATGAGTGTCGGCCGGACAGCTTGTTGTGGTCTGGTCGGCAGTGTCGTGAGTGATTGTTTTGTTTCAATTGGTTCGTAAGGAGGAGGAGGTCGTTTGACCAGAGCGGTCTAGCATAATTTACCACACTTAATGCGGGTAGGTAGGTACTTATTTTTCCTTTACATTTTGTATCTGCATTTATGTGTGGCTCGTATCATTCCATCCTGTCAAATGTGTGTCATTGGAGGTCCGGCTCGTGGGTCTAGTGAGTATGTAGGATCTTGATGAGAAAACTTTCTGGTTCGCGAAGTATGGTGCGTACATAGGCCAATTCCGGTATATATTCTCCGAAACCGCACACTGTCAACGATGGGTCCAGAATGAAAACAAATCTCGCCTACTTGTGCCTGGTGTGAGCCAATGCGAGTTCGCCTTACTGTCTGATGTGTGCATAGGTCGATGAGCATGTACATTATTTCATCTCTTATCATTACTCATGCAATTGTGGTTGTGTGGTCAAGGCATCAGACAAGTAACACAAGAAAGCCAGAACAATCCTGCACCTCCACCTGCATTTTTTGACGAGTGCGCATGCCTATACGATATTCTCCTGGCATGCAATGCCTGTCGAGGTTGTCATTGTCTTAAGCAAGTGCTGAGGTTATCTATTTTTGTTATCTGAGGTGATTTATGAATTTGGTACAATATATTCGGATCCAATTGTGAGATGTCTGGCATAATTTTCTGATGCGATGACATCACTGGTGACTGTGTAGGCCCATGCTAGTATTTACTTCCCCAACCCACACAATGTCTGTTGAGCACATTTTAAGTAAATCCAGAAGGAGACAAGTCTTGTGAGTGTATAGGTTCATTAAGTTATTTTCTTCTCCTAACCCCACAATATATGGGGTTTATAAGTGTGTTTAGGCTGTACTTGAGAATTTGGTCCTTTTGAGGAGGGATTTCAGGGTGGGGCTTCATCGTAGGGATTTGGGTGATAAGATTGACAGGGCTCACTAGGAATTAATAGTCGGTGGGAGCACTTGACGAAGACGCCATCATCGGAATGTCAGAGCATGATGTTCACAATTTCGTTAGATATGATTGTGGTAGTTGTACCTGACATGGTTCGGAACACACAGATCACCATGCAGTGTTCTGGGTCATGCTTTATCTAATGCAGTACACTTTACCCCTCGCTTCTTTTCACTGTATGGGGTAATGCCTGAGGTACGATTTTGGTAGTTATATCTCGAATGGTTCATAAATTACAGCCAACTATGCTTATATTTGCACTTAGGTCAAATTTGACCACTCTCTCATTTTTGTTGTCTAGGGCGATGTCTATATTACGATTTTTGGTAGTTGTATCTTAAATTGATCGGAAATTGCGGCCAACTATGCTCATATTTGCATTTAGGTCAAACGTGAAACCTTGCTACTTTTTGTTGTCTAGGGCGATGCCTATGTTATGATTTTGGTAGTTGTATCTCAAATGGTTAAGTGATTACACTCAACTCTACTTATAAGTAGAAATGGGAAATACTTGACCTTGTGAGCCTTCTCATCATCTGGGGCGATGTCAATGTTACAAATTTGACAACTATATCTTAACCAGTTGGGATGTTACAGTCACCTATACTTATAAGTACACATAGGTCAAACTTGACCCCTAGATCCTTTTTGTTGCCAAGGGTGATGCCTATGTTACGATTTTGGTGGTTGTATCTCACATGTTCGAAAGGTATAGCTAGCTATGCTTATATGTAAGAATAGGTCACACTTGACCCCTTACTACTTTCCATTGTCATGGGCGATGCCTATGTTATGATTTTGATAGTTGTACCTCAAACAGTTTGGAACTTACTGTCAACTATGCTTATAAGTAGACATAGGTCATACATGGCCCCACGCCCCTTCTCATCATTGAGAGTTATGCCTATGTCATAATTCTGATCATTATATCTTAAGTGGGTGAGGTATTACAGCAAATTATGCTTATAAGTAGACAGGGTAAACGTAACTCTGCAACCCTTCTTGTCGTCATGGATGATGCCTATGTGATAAATTTAACACCCTTATTGCACATGGTTCGAACCTTAGCCAATTATGCTTCTAAATAGAAATGGAATATACATGGTCCTGCGACTCTTCTTGTCATTGGTGGGGAGAGGGTGAGATGCCTTTGATTGTTATGAATTTGATGACTATATCTTAACAGGTTAAGAAATTACAGCAAACTGTGCTTATAAGTGGGCTTAGGTCATACTTGACTCTTCGAGCCTGTTCCTTGTTGTAAATTATGTCTACATTACGATTTTGGTTGTAGTATCTCAAACAGTTTGGAAGTTATAGCCAACTATGTTTATAAGCATGCTTAGGTCATAATTGATCTTTGGTACTTTTCATTTTCTGGTATGATGCCTTTGTTACAATTTTGGTAGTTGTATAATACAGTTCATAAGTTACAGTCAACTATACTACATGCACTTTGGTCAATCTTGACAATCCGGTCTCTATCCTTGTCGTGGGTGAACCTATGTTATTATTTTGGTAGTTGTACCTCACATGGATCGGAAATTAAAATTACAGCCATCTATGCTTATAAGTAGATATACGTCATACCTGACCCTTTGGTTCATTTTGTTGTCGGGGCGATGTCTATGTTATGATTTTTAAAACTAAATCGTCAGTGGTTCGGAAATTACAGCCAGCTTTACTTATAAGTAGTAATATGTCATATTTTATCCTGTATCCCTTCTCATAATCGGGGGGTTATGCCTATGTTACGATTTTGGTTGTTGTATCTTAAATGGTTCAGAACTTACAGCCAACTATGCTTATATGTAAACATAGATCACACTTGACATGAGGCTTGTAGGGTGTCTTGGAATGGGGTCTCCCCCTCCATGTGGAATGAGTAAGTGGGAAGTGCACACTTTTGGTAGGACAGAAAACTTGGTTGCATACACCCAGCTGACCATAATGCCAGAGCAGGAATTGCTGTCAGGGTGACCCCACGCCCATGACCAAACACAGAAGGAGTCACCCCCACATTGAGGATACTTCCCGGTCAGATTGAGAAAGGGCACTTATGGTGTGCGAAAGTCAGCTTCATTGTGCAAAAAAAAACATGTTTCTTGCACGAAATTCGGGTGATTTGCAGTCATTTGCATTGGTATTAGATATTTCACGTGTGATAAACAGGGTTTTTGGGTGCAATGGCATCATTCAAGATGGCGGCGGGGTGTCCGTGTTTCCACAGCCCCTAGCACCTGTACTAGAATCGGAATGCTTATACTACTCACAAGTGAAACGAATGTTGATGACAAAGGGAAGAAAAGCACGCAAGTCCAAAAAAAATTTACTGGTGAATTTTTCCCATACCTTTTGCCTGCATTTGGGTACCTTCGGGGCTTAATCAGAATCACGAATGATATCATCCAAGCTGTCAACACAACATCGAACGAGTGGATGGAGTTGTCAGTGGCCCAAAGGAACTTTGCAAATATGGAAGCTATCGCCATATGTAAAAAAAACGGCCAAGGCCTATACCTACGACCATACCCAGTAGGAGGCAGAAGTGTGCAAAAGTGACACATTAGGTAGAAGCGATAATGAAATTTCTACCGAAATGGCCAGTTTCGAAAATGGATTTGGAACTGTTTGCATGGAAATTGAAGATACCAAATTTTCGCAGCATGTTTATGCGAGATGCTTTGCCCCCTAAACCCAAACATGACGAATGCATCGCATTCAACCTGGATATGACAGCCGGGCCTGGTACTTACTGGCTAACTTATGTGAAACAAGGTACATGTGCAGACTACTATGACAGTTTTGAGAATTTGGGTTCTCCACCTGAAGTGCAACTGTACCTGAAAATTTGAAAACTGACAACTACGAGGTGGAGCAAATGCCGAATGCGAGAAAATGTGTACACTTGTGTCTTCGCTTCCTTGTTCTATCATACAATTCATTGAATAAAATAGCCATGTCGATAATGCTTACCTTGATGGGTCGTAACTCAGAGTTGTATGCAGAACACATTCATTCATTCGACCTGGAGGTAGAATGACGCATAGGTTTGGTTTATTTTCAAACCTACAAAGTAATACCGATCATCGATTTTTAAAAATCTACAAGAAGTATCTCTTGAAATGTGGAAATGTCTCCCGCATGGTCACATTGCCCATTGGCTCTTGCGAAGAAGACGAAATTGCAAGGTACTTCAAAGATTAGTCGTCTCCTGATACAGAATTCCAATACTCTGAAGAGTGTCATCACATGGAGTGGATATATCGATTTTACGAAACTGGATTCACAAGGTGGCAGTGACGATCGTCGGCCAGCACAAAGAGTAGGTGAACTTTCAATATGAAGAAAACACACTATGCTTGCATTTGAGTATATGGGAATAAAATTTGTGGCTACCAGAATCAATAAAACAAAGCACCCATCAAACTGTCGATCAGTACACCGCAGGTCACCAAGGTGTTCAAACATGCCAATGGGATCTTCGTTCACAGTCTTGGCTTCGATGTCAATCGCCATGGAAGATTACATAAACGTCGACGAGTTGGTCATTTTTGAAGACAGCGTCACGAAAGTGCAGCTTCATGCATACCCGCCATTACTGATTGGACAATAAACATTACCATTAGAAATTCGGATAGTGGTCCAATGCCAAGATATTTGCACTCTTCCTTGTCAGTCATTCCTGAGATTCAGGGGGATATTGACAAAAGAATATGGATTCAACACAACATCGGCAAAAAAAGCGACAATGGTATTCTCCAACTTAATTTATTGCATCAGGTATTTCCTCATTGGGGTAGAGAAAGACCAGACATGAGGTGTCGGCATAACGACCGCGATCCAAAATTACCTCTTGCTCATGCCGAACGAGCTGTCTGTGGCCAAGATGGTAGGATGGGAGATACAATACGGATACAGTGTTCCTATTTGCCCTGGAAGCAAGTTCAAGGTCTGCATTACTCTAGCGATGTTATTGGGATTCGCTGAAGACTACAGACGAATTATCATCAATTCTAAAGAGGAACTGATACTGTTTATAGCTAATACACACACAGATGCTATCATGGATATGGGAGAAAACCTGAAGACAGTGGAACTGAAGATATAGTCTATCGAATGTATGCTGTCTCATGTTCAGCTGATTACTACCAAACACAGAAATGCTGATGAATGTGGTAGGTGGCAAAAACATCGATGTGGCATTCAGGTAGTGGAGTATCGAGACTTACCCCGGGTTGCCAGAATGCAAATACATCAACTGGAGGGTGAAGTCCAACTTTGCTACCAAGAAACCCAGGTACATCGTTGTTGGGCTACAGACCGGAAGAAAGCACATTGTGAGAATGGGCTGTTCGAAATTTTACACTTGTCAAATTGAAAACGTAAAAATATATTTAAATAGTGAAAGTTATCCGTACGAGGACATGAACATGAACTTTGAAAATGGTCAGTACCTGCTGGCATATAAAATGAATGCTCAATTCCAAAATGCATATTATGGATGTACCCAATCCCCGATACTGATCCCAGATATCTTCAAGTGTTTGGCCCTGCTCATGATGTTCGATGTGAGTAAACAGGACGAGTGTAACAGTATTAATGTGATCGACTGCAGGATCGAATTCACTATGTATGGAAATATTCCTTCATGCATATACGCTTTCTGCTTGATACTTCACGACCGACTCGCATTGTACAACTGTCGAGACAAAATCTTCAAGATACTTTCGTAAATGCCGCAGGGGATAAAATCAATGGGTCATAGACAACATCTTATCAGTCAGGGGCAGCTTAGAGTAAATTATGCACTCGGGCGAAATGGTACAGATTGCTTTATGGTACCCCATCTCACAAATTATGTTAGTACTCTTGGCATAGCTCCTCTTCTGCGTGCCCCAGGACCAATCACCATACAAGGTCAATTCTGCTCTAGTTTTTATGTTAACACAGGTGTAATATCATATGTTATGCTATAGTTTCTTTGCTAAATATCTTGAATGTTTAGTCTCTACTGTTGAAGATGAGGATTTACAGTTCTTAACTCAAATCTTATTATTTACATTATGGAGACACGACATATTTCAACACAACCAGAAAACACTTTTACATTGATTAATTCAAAATTTCAATATTAATATGAACGAATAATAACCTCAGCCTCAGTCAGTTATTTATAGGCCTATGTAAAAATCAGAAGTGCACTTTGCGAGCCTTCTTCTCTGCAAAGTCATTAATGATCGTATTTGTGTCAATTTTTTGAAGAACATTGTGTTCAATTGACATCATTGCGAACCCCACTAGACGTTCTTGTGACATTGTGGACCTTAGGTAGTTCTTAATAATTTTTTATTTTGAGAAGCTCCTTTCCCCAGAAACAACAGTCACATGAAGTGTGAGTAGAATTCGAAGTGCAACAGTTAAATTTGGAAAGTTCTCACAGAGGCTGTTTGTAGAGATGTACTTTAATAGTTCCAGTGGGCCTTTTTAACTTTTGGGCAGCATCACATAATGAGTGGAGCAATTTAAGTTCTTGGTGTAGCTGTGTGCCATCAACAACACGATGGCCTTCGTAAGTTAGTGCAAACTGCATGTATTTACACTTCTGTAGGAGGCCATCATTTTCCTGACTTTTAATATTATATAGGAACCCAAATATATCGTTATGTGCTTTTACTTGGTCAAATCGTTCGTCCAGTGACATGATGGTATGGTCCAATTTGTAGAATAAGAAGTTCCTTTTGAATGCCTTTTTCGGGTCCACATTGACAGTAGATTAATCATGTGATTCATAGTCAAACTGGTACTTCATTTTTCTGGGGCGCACTGGTAATTCAGCTGGGAACTGTAGCTCAATGTCAAGGGTTTCAGCCGTTTCCTTTGCATCGAGCATTATCTCCTCAAAACCTTTATCTGACTGCATATGGTCCAAGAAACTTTTTATTTTTTGCAATAAATTCAACTGCAGTTGAAATATCCATGTTTTCTCTTTGCAATACTTTGCTGACCATATTGATCCTGAAGAGAATTGCGTGCCATACAATCAAACAACACACAAACTTAAAACTTTTCAGTTTTCTGGCTAAACTTAATGCTGTGTTCTTTCCAAATGCATCAGATCTTGGATCAAAAGATAGTTCGTACAAAGCATCATCAATTTCACCAATCTGGTAGCGAAAAGGAGTAACTGCATCACCTAGACTTTCCCATCGAGTTTCACTAAGTTGTTTCACAGTTAAATCTGATGCGTGTTCCTTTAGCACAGGGCATCGATGAGTAGAAGCCGAAAAATAACGATACACTTCTTGAACAATGCCGAAAAAGGTGACAGCTTCATTGCAGGATAGAGCAGCATCAGCAACAACCAAGTTAAGGGAGTGGATATTACATGGCACAAAATGTACCCGAGGGTTCATATTAAGTATCCTGCTCTGGACGCCTACCTGTTTTTCTCTCATGTACACACCATTGCCATACCCTTTACCACTCATATTATGCAATGATATCTTCATTTCTTTCAACAGAGTTAAAAGGATGTCTGTCAGGTTTTCTCCTGTCGAGCTGTCAATTTGGACGAATACCAAAAACTTATCTTGTATACATAGTTCTTTTACTGATGCACAACACACAAATCGAATAATTAGAGTCCTTTGTTCGGCGTGGCTTACATCAGGGGTACAGTCCAAAGAAAATAGAGTAGTATGTCCACTTTGATACTTCATTCTAAATTGTTTGTCGTATCTTTGAGCCAAGCATTGAAATTATTTCGTTCTGAATATTTTTCCCCAAATAATGCACATAAGATTGCTTTGATATTATTCTCTGTAAATGGTCGGCAATGGTCAGATCAAACTTTCTAATAATTTCCAATATATTCAAAAAATTTCTATTGTTTCTCTTGTATAGTACGTCAATTTTCCCACGAAATGCCAAGAACTGAGAAATTCTATCACAGACACCAACCATTTGAAAACCTCTCTCCAGCATTCTATTTCATTTTAAAGTATTCTGTGATTTTCAGAATTCATCGTCTTGCCTAAATGTAGCAGCTGACTGCATTCGGTCCAAAACTTGTTAGCTTTCTAATGGTGTGGAGATGTTTCAAATTCTGATAAAAGTTCAGACATGTGTTTCCAATCAGAATAACCAGATTCAGATGTAAAGATATTCGAACTGTGCCGAAACATCGGCAGCAAAAACAAAAGATCGCATCTTTCAGAACAGAATAAATTAACCACACACACGAAACTTCTTCGCCATTGCACATTCTCCTAAAATAATTTTTCGTACAGAATCGACACCCATCTTTGTTAACAGGAAACTCGAAGTCAGACACTTGTGTTGGTCCACGCAGAATTAATATTTGACGAACTTTGTCGGTAATTCGTGCGGGCTATTCTCCTGTATCATGTGATACTACCAGTTCTTCTTCCAGCACCTGAAATAATGAACAAATTATTAATATTTCAGTTTAAAAAATGGGTCCAACACTCTACATAAGCTGGCATTTTTTTGACGATTTTAAATTCAGAAGCGTGCTAAGAGGTATAAAACATAAATATTGAGGAAAAGAGTAAATTAATATGGTTTTTGGTATTTAAAACTATATTTTACAAACACTGATTGTTAAAATGCACTATCTACAAAAAAGTAATTGGGCACCTGTCCACAATGTTTGCTCGGTGTTTGTCACCCTGGTAGAATCTTGTAGGGCCACCTCTTGCATCTATAACAGCAGCCACCCTGTCTGGCATGCTCTCTACAAGTGTTTACATGACATCCACGGGGTTTCGTCACCATTCTTCTTGCAACCATTCCATGAGTTGAGCAATGGATTTTGGCCGCGCATGACGAGCCCTCACCCGGCGATCCCATTCGTTCCAAGGATGTTCTATAGGTTTGTGGTCGGGGCTCTGGGCAGGCCAGTCCAATCGGCGAACATTATTGTCAGTGTATCACTGCGTAGCAGCCCTTGAAACATGGCACCTGGAATTGTCATCCTGGAGGTAACACGGGTCCATTCCGTAAAAACGCCACAATTTTGGGAGGATTTCATTATACAGAATGTTACAATAGGCCTCTGAGTTCATGCTACCATGAACATACACCAGCGGTCCTATGCCGAAGGCCATGAAACACAAGTCAACTGACGTTCTGAATTACCTATCTTCACAGGTGCCCAATTAATTATTGGTAGATAGTGTATGCAGTTACATTGTACATATTAACAATAACCTCAGTATTTACTTAAGATATAATAGTACTTAATTAAAATTAATACATTTTCCCTTTGCAGTTAAGTCACTTTTCTTCTGAAGCTACCATTTTCTGATAAGTGGGTCATAGTAAGTAATGAGAAATAGAGTTCTCATGTTGTCACATGATAGCCTATGAATAAATTAGAACAGATCAGTATGTGATGGATGAACATTTGTGCATTGTGCTAATCTTGTTAGTTATTACGGTATAAAAGGTTGTAAGAAACAAGCATAGTCAAACATGGCAAGATACTAGTGTTCTAAATTATGGGACCACGCAACTTCTATCTCCCTTAAAGAAAAAAAAATTGCTTTGCGCTTGAAAAGGACATGATTTCCACATTTTTTTAAACAGGTTGCATGCATTTGTGTGTTATCTCACTGCGTATAACTATCAGTAAGCAGTCGCTATAGTCACTGGACGGTAATTTTATCCTTATATAAAACCAATTTATTCTGATGTATATCCAGATGTGTTAGCACACTTTCACAAGCCGCTAAAATTAAGCAAAGTTTAAACAAATCGACGTTCTGCAAGACAACATTAACAGAGGATTTATGGTATAATAACCAGTTCAAAACACACTTGTTATAACTACGAATAATTAAAGTAACTTACCTCAGTAGTAGACAAGGGCGTATCGATCACTAGTGGGCAAAGTTCTGCATTAGCGTCTATCAAATCTTCCCGTTCAGTTTCAAACTCTTCTGATGTCGAAGTACTAGGAGCAGTATTCCGTGAACTGACTGTAATAAACATTTTTAAAACAGACGCTTGTTTTTCTACTTCAACAATCATCTGTGCCTTCCTTTTCCGATAAAAAACACCCGAAGGCTTCGTTTTGTTCGACATTCCAAATAAGTCTAGTAAATTATGTTTAACATTTTAAAACACACCATGCTGAAAGCAATCGTTTATAACCAAAGCAGACAATCAAGGTATCTGGGCAGACAATAGCGACTTTATGACTGTGGTGGGCGGCGCTCGTGTCTACATGTCTAGACGGGGTGGAGGTGAGGGATAACATGTTGGGTGAGTTCATTTATGGAAGGGGAAGGGGGCGAGGTAAGTAAAGAGAAATACGGTCTCTCTCTCTCTCTCACACACTCTCACTCACTCACTCACTCTCAATTAGCCATACTAAGATTTTCGTGCTTCAAATTATAAAATTTAAATAATTCAGTTTATAATAACCCAAAGTGTATTCGATATCCTAGTAACCAATATTTCGGATTTTTTTTTTTAGTTCTAAAAGGTACAACTTAAAACATTTTTCACGTCAGTTTGGCGTGCCCTAAGAAACAGTACCCCGGGCGATCACCCGGGTAACCCGGCCCTTAAGCCGGCCCTGTTTTTAGTCGTCTTCGAACATAGGCAGCAACAGGATGTATTGTAATATATACACTGCTTCCAGTGCTAGAGTGGGTACATGCTCAGGGAGGTCGCAGTGTTCTACAACAGCGATGAATAAATGCACACATTCTCCTTACGCCACCCTTATTAGTGTAAAATGTTGGACAAGAAAAGCAAGAAGACGAAAGACTGGCTAACCAAGTGCCACCATTGACTGGAGTGGGGCGACGGCAATATTCCGTACCATGAAATGGGAAATGTGCTGCGCGACTTGCTGATGCAGTATCCGTGATGACCGATTTACATGGTGGTTCCCAGCAGAAAAAAAAGGCTGAGCGACTTCTGCAAAAACGAAGTTGAATTCATCGACGTGCAGTTCGAGTACAGGTGTTCTTCGATGTGCAAACTGACCAGCAGAGACACATCTGCGACAGGTCAAAACCTGCCTTCACACAATCATGGAGGAACACACAGCTGCTCCACAAATGGTGTGCCTCGTCCTTAGACCATAAATCTGCCGCCTACAGTTAGACAAGAAGTCACCGTGATTTTAATTCTGGAGAACATTTTTTTTCAAACGTGTACAAATACTGAATATTTTTTTGTGTAATGGTATATATTTATTTATCTGTAAAATAAACTTTGTGTGTCTATAAACAATTTTTATTTATCTTTGTATGCTTACTCATTAGGGTAGCATTTTTTCTTAACGAAAAACTATACACCTAACCTATGTTTAGGGTAATACGAATGTAGGTTGAAATTCCTACAGATGGTCGTGGGTATATTCATAGTATTTCATCTAAGGCACTGACTATATATACTATATTCTTTTTATATAAATAATATTTTGAAATAAAAAATACTTATATTGAAAACAAAATAAAAATTTAACATGCAAATATATGTATTTTTGCAGATATGGACCTTTTCGCCATTCGGTATAGGTCGAAAGCACTCTTGCCAACAGTAAATTATCTCTGGTAGCTGATGTTCAAAACATGAGTTACACACACACTCTTAGTGACCAATACTGGAAAAAAATATATTTGTTAAAGGTGTAATTTGGTCGCGACATAGCAGATACGACTGTATGACATGGGTTGAGTGCTAAATTGTTATGTAAGGCCAATGCTTAATTTGGGGAGAGGAGGGTGGTGGTTGGGTGTGGGGGTGTTTGTTGGATAGGGTTGTGGTTTGTAGGGTAGGGTAACATTGTATGTTCTTCGATTTATAGAATTGTTATTTTTCTTTCCCTACCTGCACTGATAACTAAGTTGGCTGGGGCGCCCACCATACTGGCGACCTAAGGTCTGGCAGTTCGATTTCGCACTCCTCCAGGTGATATTTTGAACTCTGCAAAAATTAAATAACAGCATCCCTAGCATCCAACTCTAGAACCAACATGGCGGCCAAGCGAGAGCGATACTAGTGCCCCTAGCAGGCTGCAGTTCAACGAAGGAAAGTGGAAACAAGATGGCGGACGATGGTGCCACATTCTAGCAGCAATAAACAACATTACAAGCATCAGTGGTGTATTCAAGTGAAGGACAATAGAACTACAGCAGATGGCATTCAAAATGGGAAAAAGTGGTAGGCATAAATAAGATGGTGGATGCAGACAAGATGGTGGATGGAAACAAGATTACAGGCGGAAACAAAATGGCCGACAAAAGTCAAGGTCGAAAACATACAATATGGCAACTAGGACATCATATAAGATGGTGGAATCCAAGGTAGTGGACGACACCATGGCACCACACCCCAAGCCCTTGTTCTCGGAGAAACCAAACCTATATGCTACATCAATATCATTAGAGATGAAACCAGAAACATATGCAAATGTGCCAAGACAATTACAAATACGAATGTGTCTTACCCAGGATTAGAATCCAGAAAACCTTTGACTTAAGGCTTGGCCTCGCCTCTTTCGCAGAAATTCTTTGTTTTCGTGTCATTATTTCGGATTTATAGTACATTCTGCCAATGTACGATTATAGGAAATTTTCAATTTTCATATCGCTCTATATTTTTGTGCATTATTCAAATCATGTGTTATCTGCTTGTTGTAAAAAGTCAGGCACATATTTATATTTTGTCAATACGTTCGTGGCTTTTTGCAAGCAGGAAATTACACACAGTGAACATTAGATACGTAAGTATCAACCAACTAGTAAATTGTATATTTTCTATAATCTTCAGTAACAACTCTGAAACTGAAATTACAACACGCAAGCGAATAATTACTGCATAACAGGTGAAGCCGAACTTTAAATAGGTTGAATGTGTCCCGAGATATGAGATATCCCCTTGAATGTTAAAATTCCCTCAATTTTGAAAGTAAGCACCTGAAATGTTCAAAAACTATTAAAGTCAGGTGTCCACAATAATTACTATTTGTGTACTGAGTTTGGTTAAATTAGGTTTACGGGTTCAAAAAATGAACTGGGACACACACAAACACATGCACATACTAAATCTGAATCAGTGAAAATTTCACTGTTTCAATAAATTAACAATATGTGACTTATTCCATAGTCACGTCAGTGAATTAAACTAATGAATCAGTGAAAAAAGAAATATGTTTCTTTACATTTTGGTTCAATGACGTTTTCCACTGATTCACCAGTCATTTTTTTCACTGTTTTCAGTGATTGTTTTTTTTTACTGATGGATAGCATGTAAAAATGACAGTTAAACAACTTGTATCAGGTGAAAATAACAACCCATAAACTAATACAAAATAACCAATACAAAATAATTTCTAAAATATATTTCGTCTTTCAAAACACCATTAAAGAGGTAACATGAATATTCAGTCTTTCAAACCATTTTTACGTGTTTCATTTAGTTTACATGTAATCACCACAGCGCTCTGTTTGAAGGTTTAACCTGCATATAATGTGGCGAAGAGTGTGCACTCATATCTACTATTCGTTTTAACAATCCTAACATTATCAGTGATGTTAAAAACGAAAAGGAAGGGCATACAATTTAGTCCGTTATTTGCACGAAGTGTGGTTGTTTATGCTGTCGAGGCATATCTACATTGCTTACTACACACAAGCCAATTAGTAACACAACCGACTACTTTTTCACCGAGTCAACTACAGTTGAATTGGGCTCAGCAGTATCATGCCTAGTAAGCAGTTTCTACTCTGTACACAGCACACCTATATCACCTATATCAGTGCTCCATGTGCATATAGTGTTTCTATGTCACCGCTTTAGTGATGTTCATTTTTCATTTTCCACCAGTGTAGTTAATTATCGTAAATATGTTTATTTATCGTAAGTAGTAGGGGTTGGGGCGTTCTAACCCACTTTTTGATTAATCTAATTATCTATTTTATATCAACTTGATTGACTCAATTAATCCGGTAATTAATTCGATCAAAAACTTTGATAATCGTTAATCTGCTAATTTTAATCCGATAAAATTAATGTTATTGATTAATAAAATTTTTGTGTGATTGTGTATATTTTTGGTATGTGTGATAAGGGTCCTTTTTTTGGTCATGTGAGCAGGCGACTGAGGTGTGATGTGTTGGGGAAGGGGTATATGTATTGTGTAATATAAATTTTTTAATGGTAATAAGGAGGGAGAGACCGGAGCATATCAGTATGTTCACAATCTGGCAAGCGACTGAGAGATAAGACATGTGCACTGCGGCCGGCGTCCAATTGTATACAGAGGTTATGTGAAATGTCGGAGGTCGGAAATTTGTAATTCGAAGTTAATGTTTTTAAATAACCAAGTATAGTATTTCAGCAAAATGAAAAAATACCAAACATTAAAAAAATTACATATTATAGAACATATCACAAATAAATTATCACAAATCAATTAAAATGACTTACCCCGATTGCGAAGCACACAGACATTTTGAACATTTAAAAAATATGAAGAACTCCCAAAAATTATTTCCCTACCAATATAATATATCTGAAACATGAGAATAAATGACACGAATCAACTGTTAACCAAAATCAGTCATCGAATCGAATACTGAGTAATCGCAAAGAGAATGTAGAATTACAAACAAATTATCCAAAATCCACATAACCACACGGATTACAGTTAACATACCCTATTTCCACGTAAAAATGAAAACTTGCTTAATGCCCCAGCAATCCTGGTGTCATAATGAATCTGACAAACATATATTAATATCCTTACTAGTAACAAAATTTCCAACGTGGAACCAAACGACTTGAATTAAACTACACTAGTCCTAAACATATGAATGACATATTCTGAAGTATACATACAATGAAGTAATTAACAAAGGTAACTTATTAAAAACACACAAGTCCGAAATTGAAAGTCACAAAGCAATGCAAGTTATTTGTCCCTGCTTACAAATGGAGCACAGATTCAACACACCAGTTTACTATCCCAAAACTATTGCCTTACTAATCTAGCTATAATTAGTTATTAAAAGTGCACATGTTCAAATTATTATATTCCACTAACAAATTAAGCATACCTCCCTCATCGGCTCTACAATGTTAAATGTCTTTAGGTGTTCGGAGTTTGTTCAAAGTATGTGTGTTAGACCAAATTTAGAAGCAGACATCCTGGTGTTGACTCACAGCTGTAGTACATTTTGTATGTTATAATGATTTAATATTGAAAATGGTAGATTTTATTGAGTGATTAATAATTAGATGTTTAACTCTGTTAAAACCTGTTAAAAGAATGCTTCCTTTTCTTGGAAAGTGTTTCATAATAATTTAGTGTGTTACAAGTTGTATTACAAAGTTGTTGCATGCTGTCACTTAGTGATGCAGGGCAAAGGACGCTGTGTAGCAGCAGTAGTATTTAGCCCCATTGTACTGGGAAGAGGTTGTTAAATTTATACCTGGGTCTCTAGCTGTAACTGTATTTCTCTTCCAAAGCACTTTCGCCTTCTGGCAAGCTCACCCATTCCATTAACCAAACTATAGGTAACTTTTTTTACCAGTCGATATATAAATTTTTATTTTAAGTGTAGTTCGCATATCACCAAAGTATTGCAGGTTCTATCTCCAGCTGGGTATTCTTGAGATTTCTCCAGTTCTCACAGTATTTTCATCTCAGCATTCTTCCTTACTCCTAGGTTTTCAAATCGTCCAAATCATGTTAGTGTCGTGCAAAAAAAAAGAAATAACGGGACACTTCATTTACAAATACTCCATCTCCACATTCACACAAAGTTAAATAGTTTACACAGAAAATACTAAAATTACAAAAATTGGAACTAAAACTAATCAAAACATTATAAACATACTTAAAACAATTACTCATTAAAATATATTTACAAACATTTTACAACATTCCTACACATTTATTAAAACTCTTCTTAAAACTATTTCACATTTTAAAAGCAAGATATTTACAACACAACTCATTAGCAATATTTTCCAAAATAATCATAAAAAATTAGTTAATTTCAAATACAAAAACTTCATAGAAACATTTTACAACATTCTTACACATTTTGTAAAAACATTTTTAGAACCCATTTCATATTTACTAAACAAGCAGATCATTAAGAAAAAAAGAACAAATATTAACAAGCAAAGCATACAATCTGCTTACAACATTTTTTCAAAAAAGCTTTGGTAATCATAAAAAGAGCGGTTTACAATTTGTGTCGCACTTATAGGGCGTCTGTTATGGCGCACTTAGGTCACATCGGTCACATACAGGAGAAATACCCGAGCACATATATCAAGATATTGCATTCAACCATCAGTATATATATATATATATATATATATATATATATATATATATATATATATATATATATATATATATATATATATATATCATACCATTGCATCAAGATAATGCATATATATCAAGATATTGCATAGAACTATATATATATATATATATATTAAGCTAAAGAGAATAAAAAATATTCTTCCATACACTTTAACATTATTTCACACACTTGAAAAAATACATATTATTACTTACACTCAAACATATTCTCAAGTCAACAAAAATATTTATCATTTAGTCTAGTTTTGTAGAACAAATCCTGTTGTGCGTGGTCAAGGTACTCCGAGTCGCAAACACCACGCAACAATTAACACATGGATACATCTTGTATGAGGTGCTGAATATATAGTCACAAGTTTCATGTCGGCTAGTGTGAAAGCTAGTCGTGAATGTCTTGCCACAATATTTTCAGATCCTCGATTCTCTTGTGTAACTTCGACGTCCAGAATCCGAAGGCTTGCGTGTTACTATTGACGATGTCGACATATCCTCACCAACAGTTTCCTTATTCATATTACAAGAGCTTACATTATCACTAGTTGATTCCACTCGTGACGATCTACCTCCCATCTAAACAATCGAAGAAGTGAATACTTTCTTACAGGATGCATGCTTATATACTGTTTTCACAACAGAACAATAATTTTATGTTATCCATTTTAACTGTCTCAGTATACAACTGCTGAGTAAGAGTATGTAAACGCTGTATGCTTGATGCAGTAGTATACAAAACCTAGTCATCCCATTCACTATCTAACTGGCTAAGTCGTCCATAGAACATCACTCTTCTTCTTTACACGTTTACTTCTTTCAATCTTGGCTACAACTTTTATTTGTCTCTCGCTACTTCAACACTCTTCCGACGTGCATTTCACCAGCTCCTAGAATGCGGTGTGTCCGCAAGAGTAACACATCCTTGAAAACACTCTATAAAAGGGAGACAACCGATGATCTCTTCATCCTGTTGCAGATAAGCAGGTAAATGTTTATGGACCCATTTTATTTCATGTAGTGCATACGCCAGAAGAAATTATTTTGTTAGGTATGTGAGTGTTCATTTTCTTTGTCGAGTTCTGCAAGTAATTTATGATTTCCATGTGCCATAAAGCTGATAAAATTTTCTGACCGTTAGAACAACATGCTGTACCGACAGGTGCAATTGACAAACAAGTTTTATTACAATTATGAACACAATTCCATTTCATACCATATTTTATGCGTTTAACATTTCCAAGATTTCATCAAATGTATTTGAAACTCACTCTGATAGATTTAATTAAAGTACGGCATTTCGCCAATATAAGAACAGCTCAATCCAATTACCTCACAATAGGGCGTCTCAATAAAATATACGCTCGAACAATAACATGAGGTGCCACCTGGCTGAGCATAAAGTGACACAATTGACTTCCTAAAAATATTTAATCATTCTGAGATCAAACCAAATTCTTATTAAATTATGGCAGAATATGTTTCTGAACACACCTAAAATGTTTCCCAAGGGCTTGACAAAAAACCTTAACATTCAAGCAACTCAATTAAAGTTTGCTCTTATTCTGTTAGGAATAATAAATATTTCAATGTAAGCACTCTTCTCACAAGAAATAATTTAAAACCCTAATTCGTGCCTGCACTATTTAACATGCTATAACATAACAGGAATATTTCACTGTGCACGCCAAGTTTTATTACATATGCACGTGTCGCGGTGAACATCACCCTGCAAAGGACATGTACGATAAAATTAACATATTTAAAACTATTAGAATCTTGTAAGAAGCAAGGCAATCTGATAACAGTCCATTAAATCTGTACCGCCCAAAAAATTAACGTTTAATAAACACATTTAAAAAGGACGCAGTTGCGTGAGTAGTGGAAGCGCATTAGAATAAAGCAATGTTGGGCAACCAATGGGGCGGCTTAACAAACTAAGCATACACATAATTAATAAGCAAAATTCACACCAAGCTACCAAAGCCAAAAGAATTATGAAGTAATAATTCAGACAGTGCAGCCCAAAAAATTATAGAAACCTCTAAGAATCTACAGCATGCTCTCAATATAACATTAGCAATTCATTTACGCCAAACCATGAAAAACTGTATGCCCAAAATGTTTACCGAGCAGAATTCCACTCACCATTTACTAGCAGCCGACACCTTCCGACTCTAAGAATTAACACTGTAAACTTCATTACTGACAATTATTTGAGTGCCGAGCCCATCGCATAGTACACTCTCCTGTTGCAACTCCAGTTGATGGCCGAGAGACAGCTGAGAAAGCCCACCCCAGGCAGGCAGAGAGGGCATCGATTTAGAAGTGCAGTGCGAATGCGAATGAAATCAATAAATTAAAAATCGCGGTGCACTCGTAGTAGGGGAGGCAGGGTAGGGGCAGTGGTAAGAGAAAGGAAGGGGAACCAAACCTCCAGCAAGGTAGGGGAAACAGTGCTGTGTACTGTGATGGCGGGAGGCTCTATTTAGGCGGCAGGATTTTCAAATGCGGTCGCAACACCATCATTCTTAATTGAACTCTCATAACGAGAGAAAGACATTTTGAATGATTTGTGGCAGCGACACACATGCTGCTTTCATATTTCTATAAATTATGTAGCTAAGTCTCAAGTCACTCGAACTCAGTCAGAGGAAAATAGCTCTTACTCGAACGACAGAAGAACAGCGAATGGGACAGAGAGAGCTCGTGGATCTACCGGATGTCCCAGACCTACCGTACCAACCCTTTTTCTCGAAAATGGTGCATCCGAGCTTTTTCGGGCAAAATGCTTTGTAGGCAATCACTTAAGGGCGGATTGAATGGTGACCACTGCAGTGTCTATAATCTGTGGTAAACTATGGGAAACGAACGTAACTTCAGAATTTCAAATGGGAAGATGGTATAAAATTTACACGTTGAATAGAGCTTGTGAAACTGAACATGTTCTTTTCTGGAAAGTTTTACAGTATGTTTCGCCGTTGTAAAAATATCGACATATTCTGTCTGGCACATCCTACATCGCACTGTGCCACGACACGCCAGCCCAAACGAGGCGAGAGGGAATTTTTAATTTTAGATAGCAGTACTTGCATTTCCTCTCTGTTTGTGCCATTCGTCATGTCGAATAAGAGGCATTTTGGCGGTGCATGCATTGTGAAAGGTTTCTAGCATGGTTTTTGGTTTGTTTCTGTTATTCGTGCAGTGATGTTGTATTGAAACGAAGAGGCATTTGACATGTCGCCAGAATTACCGACAGGCAGAGCACATTTATGCAAGGAGATATTAAGATCGCCCATGTCGGTCACAACATGTTTTTAAGCGATTGGAATCATGGATTTGCAAAAGCGGCCAAGTGCAACCGACCTGTAATCATAACCATCAAGTCATAAGACGTGTTAGAGATGATAGAAGTGCAGATATTCTTTCTGTAATAAATCTTGTCCCACATCTTTCTACTCGAAGAATAGCACGGGATTCTGGGGTGAGCAGAAGGGCCATCTGGAAAATCCTACACAACGGTGGTTTACATCCATACCACATTCATGTCCATCAGACATTAAGCGAAGATGATTTCCAGACAAGAATATCCTTCTGCCACTGGTTTCAAATCAAAATCTGGACATCCAAACTATTCTACTGTAGATATAAATATCTTCAATGTCCACTATTGGTCAGTATAAAACCCCCATTGGTTACATAAGCATGACAACGAGCACATTTGGACCCTACACATGTGGTGTGCATTCATCCTTGATCAAGTTATGGCACCTTATTTTTTGCTGAACACTTAAATTATGAGCGGGACTCTGAATTTCTGCAACACACATTGGCTGAAATGCTAGAAGATATTCCACTAGCAACAAGGTTGTTAATGTAACTGCAACAAGATGGATGACCGGCCCATATTTCCTTGGTGGCCAGGCGTACTTTAAATCAGAGTTTCCCTGGTCGATGGATTGTGTGAAAAAAAGGGGGGGGGGGAAGTGACTTGGCTACCACGATCGCCAGACTTAACCCCCCTTGATTATTTTTTAATGGGGAAGCATTAAAGACACTGTGTATCAACAGTGTCTTACAATGAGAGATGAAATGAAAGACCGAATCAGAGTAGCATGATGGTTGCTGCCATCTGCAGAGATACTTCGGGGTATAAAAAGTACACGACGATGGGCACGAATGTGCTTAGAACATGGTGGAAAACATTCGAACACATATTACAGTGAAAAGAAAATAACCAATATGTTCTTTTGCAATAATTTATAAAGAAAACATTATTTATAATTAATTTTTATACTGTAAAATTCCACACATTGCGATTATTTAAAAAGCTGTAAGTGAAAGCAAATGTTTGTTTCCTTACTAGGCCTACAACATTACAATGATATTATTATGTACATCATCTCTTCAGCGCCAAGAAGATTTTTGATTGATATCATCGAATTGGCGGCACGTACCAAAAGACTTTTCAGACAAAATATGTTCAGTTTTGAGAGCCCTATCCAACGACTCTAATTATGTACCCTCTCCCCATTTGGAATTATGAAGTTACCTTCATCTTCTCTAGTTTACCACAGATTCTAGACACTGTAGTGTTCACCATTAAATTCGTCCTTAAGAGTTTTCCTATAAAGCATTTTACCCGAAAAGGCTTGGATGCGCCATTTTCTAGAAAAAGGGCTGATATGGTATGTCTGGGACATCCGGTATATAACCTCGTTTTCACCAACTCCAACTGTCTCCCGAAATATCATACACCATCTCCTAGGATATGTTATGTCTGGGACTGTAAGACTTCCTTGAAAACCCTCTATTCATGGGAGATGTAAAAAATCTACTTACATGTTGAATGCTTGTATACTGTTAACACTACAGATCAATCAGTTTATATTGACCATCTCAACTGTTTCAATATATGTCTGAAAATTATTTGTCAGGTATGGGATTCGAACCCATGCTCCCCTTATAAGGAACTAGAGTTTGAATCTAGTGTCTTAGAGAACTAGAATAACATGACAACTTCAGAAATAAGTTTTTGTAATGAATAGTGTTTAAATGAGTGATAAACGAACGGACAATTTATTGGTGGAATTACTAATGTTGAGTGTTTTTTTTGTAGGAGATGAGTGGATTGATAAGTTTCATATTTAACTGAATCGTGTGGATATGAAGTGTGTATGAATCTTTGCAGTTCTCCTTTTACAAAATTTATGTGGAAATGTTTGCGAGAAGGGTCATTGTGTTTAGTTCGCATTTTGATAATGATTTTGTCTAAGAAAATAGGTCTATGGTGTGGGATTAACTATCTATCAAATCCTTCTGTGTAATGGGAAGTGGTTAACTGTATTTGTTATGGTAAGTAATTGTGGCATGTACACATCACAGCATTCGCCTGGAGTGACTTCGAGAAAAATAAAGAACTCTGAATGTTTAGTAATATAACCCAAGTCCTTCCACATACAGGTATAAATATAGCATTTGCCTTCCCAAGTAAGACAAATAAGATATCGACATTGTTTATTTCTTGTAAGATGTATATGGAAAAACATTTTTAAAGGGTTTTGCAAAAATATTTTTTTAAAGGTTTTTCATTATAACTCATAACTTATTTATTACCCAGGGGATGTTTTTAAAATATGACGATTTCTTCCCTCGTATGCTACTACATTCACAAAAGTATAAACAGTTGGTGTGTTTAGGTAAACAGGACTGGTAGAAAGTGTTGATGGTTGGGAATGCAAAGAGATGTTTGTTTGTGTGTGGGTGTGGGTGTTTACATGTAATGAATGATAAATGCGAATTTTTAGGTAATTTTACATGTATAGCATATAACCCCTATGTGAAACATTAGAATTTGAGGCAGTATATACGCCTTCTCAAACTGGTATATTTATAAGTTAATGGGCATTCTTTAGAGGAAGCTTTACATCAAACAATTAATTCGCAATAAAAGTGTTGATATTGTGAGAATGACTATTTCATTATTAGAAAGTTATGTTCTCATGAATGATATTGTTGTAGTAAACCTATATCGCCCTCTACGTCATTGTTTGAAATTTTATTTTTGATAGAGGCGGTGATAAAGTATATACTTGTGGTTATTTCTGTATTATTATAAATTAAATTCTTTGTATGTAATAAATAAGGACGGGAGCTGATTTTTATTCTTTACACAAAGGTTTCACCGATTGCATATATGGTTTGTGTGTATTTCCACTAAACGTTGTTGTGAGGGTACAATGTTTTGTGAATGAGATTATGTTAGTGAAATGAGAGTTCTGAATTTTCGAGTAAAGGAACCATTCTAAATAAAGATGGATTAATAGTGTCTGTCTCAGTATAAGTTAATGGCTTGTAGAATATTTGAGGTGATGGAATGCAAAATGTTTATAGAGTTAAGAAAGCTTAATGAACATAGGTTGGTGATGGAGATTGCTATATCCCTCTGTTCGAATGAGTTGTTGAAAAAACGATCGATATCAGTCATTCTCCTGTTGAGACACTTGGTGGAGCAGTATGTCTTGGAGGAGTGGTGTAGGAATGGTGAGTGTTTCAAAAAGCTTTATAATTACAAGGTTCACTCTGGAATGTTGTTTGCACATGCGCATTGCTGCAAGCGGGTAGCTAATTCTCTCCTTTGAACTGCAGTTAGCCTTCCTCATATCTATCATTCGAGAGATCATCTTACAGTATGGTATTAATGGTATCCTCATGGGAAGGTTGCTGGGAATGCACGCAGTCTCTCTCTCTCTCTCTCTCTCTCTCTCTCTCTCTCTCTCTCTCTCTCTCTCTCTCTCTCTCTCTCTCTCTTGTTTTTTAAACTATTATATATGACGAAATGAATGTTATTTACACAATATTAAATTAAACTTAATATGAATTTAGTAAAATTGTATACCCAAGTTCAACCTCGTCTGGATTTGAAGCACAGTATGTGATAGTATAAATGTGAATATCTTATTTGGGATACAAGTATGAATATCTTGCTACATATGTTTTTTTTTAACTTTATTGATGTGAACTATTCCAATACAAAAACTTAGTCTCGTTGGCAGATGAAACAATTTTATATCGTACTTAGCTTCAATGGGAAATTCTAAAATTTTTTGTCTATTTGGTAAATGTCTGGAGAATTAGATTAACATTAAAAAATATTTATTTTTTTAACACAGAATAATACTTAAATTTTGGTTTTTGAAGCATATATGCGAAAAGTGTGAATTGAGTAAATGTAAGGGTTTTAATTATTTTGAAATGTTATTATTATGTAATAATTATAATAATTAGAAAATATTTAATTTTGAAAAAGATTTTTGTAACAATTAAATATGTGTGTAAGATTATTATATCATAAACACGAAGACAAATGTTTGTGTAGTCTTTCAAGTCAAAGTGCTTACCTACAGCTTAGCTGCTTTCCACAAGTTCGTTGTCCTCCTTTCCAGAGATGAAGACAGCGACATAGGGAGTTTGGGTGGGGATAGGTATTTCTTTGTCGTTCGATGATCTGCGGTGGCGTGTTTGAATTGTGATGATCGCGACTCGAGATTTGTATATAGACAGAGATAGGTAATGGAAAATCGTATTTTTCAATTGGTTGTTCTCTAGTTCATTTGATAAATAGAACGTGGTATGCATATGAGTTATACATATATAATATAAAAACTTTGGTTTGTTGGAAGTAAGTAGTGGTTCTGGTAATATGTGTACTTGAGGTGAAATTATTCTAGGTGTTTGTTCATTATGTAAATGGTATATATGCATATTAATTCATTATGGCAATATATTATAGGTATCCTTAATGGGATATGAAGCAAAGAGAAAATTCTCAATCCTAAAGTTGTCTTGCAACCTCATTCATTGTGTTTCATATGGATGGGTAATTAGTTTCAGTTCATTACACATATTACTTGCATTTGGATTTTCTTTATGCAAATATTCTCGATAATTTACTTGATACGCGATTTAAAAACGTATAATTATACTGTGTTGTTTTGATTTAATATGTAAATACTTCTTGCATGTAAATACCCTCTCTAGTTCACCATTATTTGTTATCCGACTACAAAAGTTTTAATATTGATGAGTGAAGAAACGAGTCCTGAACTCTCTCAATGTAGGCTTTTACTGCATCCCATAGCCTAACGTTCTTGACAATTTTTTTACTTTAAGTTTTATCAAAATGTGTTTAGGTGTTTTATCCATCAAAAGGTTAGCTTATGCAGATAACAATTAATCACATCATTCGTCGGAAGAATGTGAGAACTTTCACAACACAGTCATCCTAGAATACATATAAAAAAGATCATGTCTTTGGACATGTTAGCAAATGTTAGAATTTGCATCGACTTGCTCAGTGCGATGGACGTTTGTATCTGATGGGATTCGATTATATCGCCTCGGGGTAAAAAGCATCGATTTATGCAAACAGACTTCGGTCGGGAGCTGATTGTCTTAGTGAGAGAATGTACTTATGCAAGTGTATATGGAGTTTGTGTTTACACAGTGAGTAGATTACACATTTGCGCGAATATTCATTGCTGACTATGCAAGTGTGTGATAAATAAATATTCATTATGCTATTACATAATCTAATTACAATGTATAATTACATAATCTAACAACACGTAAATGTCCCCTCCCTTTTGCAACTGCATTTCCCTATGCAATTCCATTTCCTCTCCCAACCTCCTCACTTGAAAATCACCACCTCCTCACCTCATTCTTGGTCCCAGCCTACCATGGCGGCGGGGTTGGAGAGTGAGAAGGTCGCTGTGTTGATGGCGAAATTTACCTACAGAGAATGCCTGCTGCAGTGTGAAATATTCTATGCTGTTCACTTCCTGGGCTGGTTCCTCATCGATCTTGAATATTTGGGTTCGATACTCGCTTGATACACTGCTATATATGTGGGTTACTTAACAAACACTAACTACTCTTGTCGCGCAAGCGAACCGATGTCGACTACTTCCACAGTTGAAGTGAATATTTTTTTAAAATTAAATTTCTCCTATTTATATGCTATCTTAATCCAAGATGGCAGTGGAGTGCAAGCGACTAATTTGTAGAAGGAAGGGGAGAAACAAATGTCGGTGGGTAAAAAGGGTTTGATATTATTGTTCGAATATCATTAGCGAGGTGACACACCAAGCGAGTAGACATACTCTCTCTAGGTACATTATGCAAGTATGTACTTAGTAAATATTCATTAACTAATTTGTTATGCATAATTAGGCAAGTGCATGATTAGTCAAAGTGCACTGATAATTAATCTAATTAAATATATATTTTAAATTTGAAATACTCTTTGAATCCATATGGTAAAGTGTAACAGCAATTTATCACTGTATTTATACAATACATAACACAAATACAAAATAGCATATATATATATGCTATTTTGTATTTCTGTATTCTTATATATTGTATGATCTTTTAAAGATGTAATAAATATTTTTGTTTTGAAATTAACATCGTTTTTATTTGGCATAAGGTATCGTTTAGTTGATCTGAAGTGTGGTAAGATACATAATGGGTATTTTTTTTTTTTTTTTAGTGGGGTGCTAGGTTTTATTGCACTGTTTACACAAAGGCTTTCTGGTGTTGCCAAGTGGATATTTAGCACAGGGTTTTCCACTATGAGTTCTTGTGAGAGAATGATGTTTGGGAATGGAGTGAGCTCTTTGTCAGCAAGGGGTTGGGGGTTTTGTCACTCCCGAACTTGGGGATAGAAAGCAATTAAAGCAATGACAGATTAATAAGTATAAATATACATGACAGAATATGTACACGACTTGCGGTATGTTTATGATGTAGGATATCGCAATGCGTACATAAATGTATATAACATATCTGTATACACCTAAAAAGAATGTCACTGAACAAAAATTGTTCAGTTACAGAATTAGTTTTCTGAATTGAATCCCTGCTTGCCATTTGGAAAAAAATCAATAAAATATGGTAACAACAAGTATTTACTTTAACTAAATGAATATATGATGTAAGCAATGTTTAACAGCGAATTGAATGTTCACATTTTTAAGGCGCACATAGATGTTTCGGATCAATTCTGTTGAAAGAGATGATAACAGTTCATAATCTATTCCTTTGTCGAATGTGTTAAAATTACTGCAAAGTTATTTTCTAATATGGTTGCAAATTTACTGAATTATGTAAATGCCAATTATTTCATAAAATATAATGATTGTGTAATGCCAAAATCATAGTTTATCAAATAACGCAATGACTGTTGGGATGTTTTTAATTCCACAGTTCCAAATAACTACCTACGGAATAAATTTAGCTCATTAAGACAGAATTCCAAACAAAGTGACGAAATTGGAATAATTTGGCAAGAGAGAGAGAGAGAGAGAGGGAGAGAGAGAGAGAGAGAGAGAGAGAGAGAGCGAGTGAGGCGCCTGGCGCCGGCACACAGCCATGTTGTGTTGTCACCTAGCTGCCATCTTTGACATGGTTGAACTTGATCCTGTCATGTCGACCTCAAACTCGCGCCTATTACCTTGGTACTATAGGGGCTTGGAGAGAATATATTAATGTCCTCGCCCACGGATGGCATTGGGTTCCGTTTCATTGGTGGCTGGCTGCGCACTGCCTCTGCCTGTTAGAATTGTGCGAACAAGCAGCAAGAGATTATTGTCGTTTTATTCTGATGCACGTTCGGTGTTGTCTCAGGTCCTTGCCATTCTGAAGTAAGTATTTTTATGCCGGAGGATGGTTCTGTGCTAACACTCGTTTTATCATAATTCCCGAAGGAAAGAAAGGATTGCGAGATCACTTTCCTGTCTGTGTGTTTTTGTGTTGGATGAGTGTGTCTGTGTGTATGAGCATGGGTGTGTCCCCCATTTCAATTTTTTTAACGCATAAACCCAATTTCAATAAGCTGAACACACCTACAGTACTTAGTAAGTACACTTAACTTTTATGGTTATCGACCATGCCGGTAAACTTGCTTTCAAAGTGGCAGCTATTTTAATATTTAGGGTGGTATGTCATATCTCTCGAAACATTCCACAGTTTTAATCCAATTATTGTATGCTGGCAGAGCATCATGTAAGCACTACATTTTAAAATCAATTTTGTTGTTGGTCAGTCATTTTGAAAGATGGCACCAAATGAAAAAATTGCTATTTTACATTATATCTCAAAAACTATCAAAGCAATTCTCACCCAAATTGGCATGTAAGTAATACTACGAGAGTTCAGTTAAGCACAAGTAATGGATATTATTAGGTGCTTATCTTCAAAATGGTGGCCATACAAATATTTCATGTTTACTTCTTATATCTACTATACAATTTAGCCAATTTTGACCAAATTTTGTAAGCGGAGTGTTCCTACCACAAGCATAAAAAATGCCAACACATAGCCACTTTTGTCGGTAATTTTTTCAGATATCATTACAAAAATATAAAATTTTTTATGTCATATCTTGATAAACTTCTAACCGATTCCTACCAAATTTGGAAAACAAGTAGTACTGTGGCAGGTTATCTAAACATGTAGGTTTTGTGTATTCCACATACTTATTTTCAAAATGGTGGTCACATATTTTATCTTAGTTTAGAATGCTATTTAGTCGAAAACATGTAATCAACTCCAAGTTAACTTTGTATGCTGGCTGTAGATATTACAACTATAAACCTATATATAATCAAAATATCTTTTGTCCACCATTTTGTAATATAGCACCACATGAATAAAAAAAAGTTTTCACATAATATCTCGGAAAACAATTGAAGGTTCCTATAAAATTTGAGAAACAAGTGGTGCTGGCATATAATGTAAAAATGACATTTTTAAGCAAGTCATACACTTTTTTTTTTTCTTCAAAATGGCAGTAATATAGCCATTTTAGCTTAGAATGCTATATTGCCAAAACCATGTAATCAAATCCAACTTATATTTTAATGATGGCAATATATATAACAATTACCAACTGTATCTACACAAAGCATATTTTGCCCGCCATTTTGTAACATAGGACCTCATTAATGAATAAAATTTTTATTATATGTCTCGAGAACCAATTGACCGATTCATATAGAATTTGGTGTACTAGGAGTAGGCCTACTGCTCAGATGATCTAAAATGGCATGTTTTAATTACATCAGACACTGGTTTTCGAAATGGTAGACATATAGGCATTTTATCTTAGAGAGCTATATAGTAGAAACAATATAATAATTTGCAACTAAATGTTATATGCTTACAGTATATATTACAACCATCAAGTGTGTCTACAAGAAACATCTTTTTTCCACCATTTTGTATGTAATGCTATATGAAACACAAAGATTTTATGAATACCTTGGGAAATAATTAACAGATTACTACCAAATTTGGCAAACAAATAGCACTGCAGCAGGTGGTGAAAACGTGTTTTTTAAGTAGGTCAGGCACTTATAAAAGGGGGGTTATGTTTATATTTTAGCTCAGTATATCTTACTAATGAAACAAATTCCAACGTAACTTTTGTATCCTAGTGGTACCTATTACAACCATAAAATTTGTATGTTCAGAGCCTCATTTCTCTGCCATTTTGTATGTTAGCTCAACTATAAAAATAAGGTTTTTAACTCATATCTCAGGAAACAATTAACCCATTATGACCAAATTTGGGGAAGCAATTGTTATGGTGTAGGCCATATTAATATATATGTGTTATTTAAAGTATGATACACTTATTTTCAGAATGGCAGCTTTAAAATTATTTAGTTTTGTGTGCTATATAGACGAAGCTATGAAATATTAACTTTGTTTATTGGCAGTATATAATCATCAAATGTTCTACTACATTACCTTTTGTATTATATTAATGAAGTTCGCAATACGAAAATTATTTAGGTTTTATGCCATATCTCAGTGACCATTCAACTGATTTACACAAAATTATTCACACAACTAGCACCAAGGTAGTCTATGTAAACTGTCATGTTTTAAGTGGCTCAGTCACTTATTTTGAAAACAACGGCCCTGTAAATATTTCAGATTAGTAAACCCTATCATTCAAAATATTAAACTGATTAAATCTGACATTGATGGTCGAATCTGACCTCCGTAACACAGTTGATTCCACGCCAGCTTATGGTACGAAGTTTTCTGTGTTCGACTCCTGGGTAAGGCATGCATGTATTTGTAATTGCCTCACTACTGAAGCATAAGTTTCTGGTTTCATCTCAAATGATATTGCTTTCGACGAGACAAGTACAACCTACCAACTCAGAATTTAAGAACACATTAAAAAATATATTTCACCCATGTCGAGGAAAGTAGACTCATTAGATATATTAGTAACGTCTTGTTTCTTCTTGCAATATTAGGGCAAGTGGCTAGTGTGAATATTGCGAAGGAGAGCTTGCAATGATGGTAAACTTTGCAGAGTTTATAGGCGAGTGGTGTGCATTAAGACAATGCAGTATCATTCTTTTCACACAGTGTTCGAGTTCATGTGGCATCATATTCTTCCTCCATCACTATTGATCGGAACTCTTTGAATAGAAGGTCCAATATAATTCCCTGTCGTTCAGGTTACTTTGCTTTCGGAATGCGTCCCTCATTGAAGACAGCTTTAACTTATCCTCCGAGCAGCTAAAATCGGTGTAGAATTATACAGATGAACCGGGCTCTTGCTGTTTAGCAGGTACGCACTCACTCTAATTTGGAAAGCAGATGGTTGGGGTAATCTTCCTATCACAGCTGAAAGTGGCTGTCTTCTGGGCAGATCTGTGTGTGTGTGTGTCTATATATATATATATATATATATATATATATGAGAGCACACCATTTTTTCCCAGCACAAACAACTGCATACGACTGACCCCCTAAATTATTTTTCATTGGTTAACGTCAAACAGCTCCCCCTCCTATTACACCCTCATTGCTTAACCGATTAGTCAGTTACCCTCCACCCCTCCACCACATTTTCATTGGCTGATTAATTCGCCAATTGCATGCTTCCCCTCCACAAATTGCCCATGAATTTCTCAACCGCATCCACACCCGACCCCCTCCACCCATTACTCGCATGTAGGTAGACTGATTAGTAGGCTCCCCTCCGCCCCTCCCCAGCACTGCTACAATTTTACTAAACAATTTCTTTCATTCGTTCGACTCCCTTCTAACATCGCATTGGTTTTACTTCACACCTCTATAATCAGTATTTGCTCGACCCAAATATTTTATTGACTGATTAGTCGGAAAACTTCGGCCCTTACCGACATTTCTCCCCAATACACGACCCCCTCTGCTGGTTAGTCGGCAAACATCCGCCCCTCTTTTCCACACGACTTTATTAGCCATGACATACAAGAGAAGCACTTAGTTTTTTTTTTTTCTCACAGCAATGTACTGTACATACATTCGGAGAGTTACGAGCATGCACCCTGTCTAACACATATGATAAACAGCTACCACGATATTATACTCGACCCCATGCATTAGACAGTGTGCATGGTCGTAACTCTCCGAATGTATGTACAATACACAATACATTACTGTGAAATAAAACTTAAGTGCTTCTCTTTGCATGTCATGGCTAATAAAGTCGTGCGAAAAAGAGAGGCGGATGTTTGCCAACTAATCAGCAGAGGGGGTCGTGTAAAAGGGAGAAATGTTAGTAAGGTCCGAAGTTTTCCGACTAACAAGTCAATAACAATTTGTGTGGAGCAAATGCGAGTAATAGAGGTGTGAAGTAGAACCAATGCGATGTTAGGAGGGAGTCCAACGAATGGGGAAAATTGGTTAGTAAAATTGTGCAGCAGGGAGGGTGGAGGGGGTGGAGGGGAGCCTACTAATAAGTCTACCTACGTACGAGTGATTGGTGGACGGGGTCGGGTGTGAACGGGGTCGAGAAATTGGTGGGCATTTGGTGGAGAGGAAGCATGCCATCTAAGGTTAACGGCATGTGGTCAAAGTCACCCACATACATGATGGCTACCGGGTGATTTCACAACAATGTAGTCGGTTAGCTTCTGGCACTTTTCCTCCATCCCTTTGTCACACACAGATATCTTCGTATAATACTACTGACGAACTACATAGACATGCTCAGGTTGGAAGGAAGAAAACATACCTTCAGAAAGACATCCAGATAAGCAATAAGACCTGCTCGCCTCTCTTAAAGAGTCTCTCAGTATATCACGATGATTAAACTAAATCAAAATATAACATTAATTTTATTCTACCTACATTAGGGGAATGGGCCACCAAAACAGACATCTGTTCCCAATTTAATTCAAACACAGACTATGAAATTAAATTTTTGGCAAGCATTCTTCAGCATTTCTCTATTAAGAAAAATGCAGAATGTAGGCCTGGAGGATCGTGCTTGCCGAATTTGACATTGGAAAATCCCACAGAGGATAAATGTGTCGGCGAGCAGAATATAGAATGCCACTTCGCTGAGTATTAGACATGGCCTCTAAGATGCGGACAGTATCACTTCATGCAAATTATTTTGAAGCATAATTTTTTTACATGCAATATAAACATTTTGTATAGTCGGACCACACAGAATTAAATTAATTCTTCAGACACATCGCAGGATATGTTGCTCGCCAATTTAGAACTACACATCCTGATTTGGGATTTGCGAAACTGACGCCAAATAAAATTTGTTTCATTTTTACACTATCAAATGGAAGTTAAATAAGTCCAAGGATGAATTTCTGAAGACAGAAAAAGTAAGTTGGGGAGAGATGTGTTAATCACTTTCATGGATCGACCTCCTGTAAAACGAAGAGAATATTCGAACTGATATCGAATGTTATACTTTATGAAAGAGGACGTTCACTACCTCCAAATGCTGGTCTATGTTTTGTAAGGACAAGCACGTACATTAATATCAAACATTTAAAAATGAATTTGAATTTAAAAAACGACAAGAAAAAAAGTAATGAAAATTGAAGACAGTTTTCTACTGGCAATATTACAGCTCAACTGGTTTGTAGTTTTGTATTTTTTCTGGTGAAGAGTACTTACGTATTTTCATATAAGTATAAAGATAAATGAAGAGAAAACTTTTAAAATGTAAGAAAATCGTCGACTATTTATAGCGTTACTTTAAAATTGTTTACAGTTTACACATAACTATATTTTAAATTATATTCTTACAGGTAGCTACTTTTGTTTTAACTGGATATTTAATTTTTGCAGTTATTATGTTTACGATGAATTTAAAGTATGAATAACTTTTCGGATAACATTGATGCATATATTTCATTTAATTGGTGGTTTTCTATTACAAAATAAAATACATTTCTTTTTGAACAAATATTTTTTAAGGAAGTGTAAGTATTACTACTTTTATGCTAATAGTCGAAACTGCGATGGTATACGACTCTAACTGAACACAAAACATTTTACATGAAAATTCGTTCGTATATAATTTTTACTTCATAGAGTGGATGTCCCCATTATTTCTTTACGCTTCTTGATTTACTTAACACCTCTAACATATGCTGCGAAATGTTTAATTAAGAAATATAAATGTCGATTCCTTTTATTTTATTTTTTTCCGGATAAAGTGCATTACATAAATAGGAATAGTGGCCATCAATTATTGTTCTTTCTTGGACTAAACCCACCAATTTGGTTCAATTCGAATGAATTATGTAGCGGCAGTGAGAATAGTTACCGAACTCATACAAACGGGCGGACAAAGCGGCCAGCATTCCGCTAAATCAGCCGTTCCACTGCCTCGCGTTTGGTGGACACGGCCTAATTCCTGGCATCGCTGGTGGCGTGTGTGTTAATAAGCGAGCTGCTGAAAACCCTTGTTTGGCGCGTGTAAACAATTCTCGAGACGATCGTCCTCCCTCATGGGTGCATCGACTGATCGTATATTCAACTGACCGCACCACATGTAATTGGTAGTTTCCTTTGGCCTATACCGCCCAGCAGATTGTCTATTTCCTGAGCGGCCAATCAAAATAAATGAGATGTTCTGAAAAATTCCGAGCACTAAGCTCTCTCGTGATAAATCAACTGCGCAGTGTGGATTGGAAATGTACAAATTACTACTGTTAAAAATATGGGGCGGAAGGACGGTGATAGCATGACGCCATATTCAGGACGAGGACAAGAAGTGGGAGAGATCGATAAACGTAGCAAAGAGAAAATGGGCAATGGAAATGAATGTAATTGTAATTTAAAAGTAGAGGAGTAAACAAATGCCTTTTGCTAACAAACTAGCAGGTTGAGTGGTATTTTTTGTGTAGCCATATTACAATTACTTTTTAGTCATGCATTGTAAGAATTATCCACGCTTACATAAAATTAGACTACTTTTCCTATAAATGTTTTTAAATGTTTTATGATTTTACCCCATTTTTAAAATTATTTTATTATATTGTGTTATTATTTGACTCTATTGTTTGAAACTGTTTTTATGACCATGGTATATACGAACAAATAATAGAAAACTTGTTGAATTAATGGTAGCAGTAGAAAGCAAGTGTAACAGCGAACAACACTGTAGAGTAAAGATGGAAAGAAAACTATCCGCAATTCATCTTGAAACCAAAATGCTGCTTCACGGTCTTCTCAGATTAGTGCACAGACCAGCGAGGAGTATAGCAACAGTCCATTCACCACTAACTTGTAGACCAACTGTTGATCATTTGCGCGTCGTATTCACGATCCGGTTCACATACTCTTCCGCAGAGTTACATTCTTCCAATCTTGTAGTTATTAGAACACGGCTAAGACCGATTTTCTCGTCAAAACGTCATCCTGAAATGCCTTTTGCAAATTTTACCAAGTTGCCTTGGCCCGTGGTCGTGTTTTGAATGTGCGCGGATCGACCAATAAAATAAACTTGGATCGGAATTTAGTGCTGCGTTTTGGATCAGTATCGGTACCTGCAACACGCCCCCGAAGGTCTAAATTTCCCAGGTATGCCTGAACAGCGAACTTCGATGTGTCGCGATTTTCTCTCCCTTTGAGACGATCGATGGGAAGCGCAACTGGTTTAGTGGACATAGCGGATTGAGTTGTGTATCCACACACTTCAGATCGAATGCCCCTTCAAAAAGATCCGGCACAGCCAATAAACTGTAGGAAAGCGAATTCTATGACATGTGAACAGATCATTTATTATGTATATACACGATTTTCTGAATTGAACGAACTTGTGTAATTTTTATTAACGAGTAAATACAGAATGACACTGGTTGGATACAACAACGACGCCATTACACATAAGAATACTATGCACGGAGCCGACGCGACATATACAGGGAGGTTGGAAAGTTCATCTATAGGCTATTCACGGTAAAATGAACACTTTTTAAGGCTCTTCCAATTGGCATTAACAACTTATAAATATATTTTATTGCAGATTCAGACGTTAACATTTGGGAGTGGTGGAATGTACAAACTGTATTTATTGGTAAAACGGCAATGTTTATATTAAAAGTGGCAAGAAAATAGAAATTTAATAAAAGGAATAATTTAGCAGGGCCTGAAAAAGTGCTCACTTTACCGTGAAACTACTATACCAGTGTTGACTCAACTAATATTCCAACAATATGAACTGTTGTTTGGTGATTGTATATATATATATATATATATATATATATATATATATATATATATATATATATATATATATATATATATATATATATATATATATATATATCAAGCGGTAGGCCATGACATTAGTTTGTGTTGTAAATTTTTCATTTGTGCCACTTAGTTATTATTTGCTATTGCAGCTTTAGTGAAACAGGAAAATTGGGTATTTTACACTTAATTATTCAAAATAAATAAAGTGCAAACTTTTTTAATTCGAGAAAAATGTCATTACATACGATGCGTACAAGTTAGTACAAATGTAAAATTATCAATTTTGTGGTATTAAATGCCCTTAATGTAAAAAATTTTGCACATGAACAAAAAATTAATTTCATGAAGAGTAACAATTTCTTCACTAGCTATCCAGCACAAAGTTACAACAAATATCTGATATGGAAAATAAATTTGAACCATTAGATCACTATATAACTATATAAAACACCCATGTAATTATGTGATTTAGTGTACTTGAAAATAACAGTTTTGCAATCAAATACTTAAGCATACGTTAGAGAAATGAGGTTTTTAATGGAATGATATTTGTGTGATAAGAAAACAGCATAATGTGAACTTCTTCCTAAATATAAACCAAATATCGAAATTTTTTTCAGGGAAAAAATCTGCTTTGAAACATGATAATTTCTAACATGTGATCAATATTTCAAACATTAAGATTATTCCAATAATTAGTGTTTGCATTTTGTTGCAACTGACAATAAAAAATGCATGAATTATGAACACGAGTTTTAAAGAAGGTTTTACATCAATTGTTGAAATTTCATCTTTGAAAAGAAGCATACTCCTCCTGCACGTTACTGGCTCAAATGGTGACTATCTATCATCTGTACTTTATGGCGTCCTGTTAATTCTGCAATACATGCAAAGTGAAAAAAGTGTAAGTTTTCAGTCATATTATTAGAAATGATCGTTTACTGTCAATAAAATATAGAGGTGTGAAAACTTTGAATAACAACTTCGCTACTAACATTGTTATTTCACAAGACACGTCAAGGAAATTACTTAAATTCTGAAAATATTTCTCAACTTATTTCTAAGCAATTTATTGAAAGGAATCAATTTAGAAAAGGTAGATATCTTACTTTGGATTTTAACTTAAAGTACCCCACATAATCTCCAGCCGCCTTCAGCGCCAAGGAACAAAGCCATTGTCGTATGCAAATGCATTTATTGAAAAAAAAAATCAGCTTAGGCACCCTAAAAGAAGCAAAATATTATATTATTCAGTGTGTGTTTATGTGCGCGCGCGCGCGCGCGCGTGTGTGTGTATATATATATATATATATATATATATTATATATATATATATATATACACACACACACACACACACACATATATATGTATAACATTCTTAATTGTTCCCCAAATTGCACAACACAACCACAAAATAAAACGTACCCCGTGGGCTGCCCCGGTTCCCGGGAGGCTAAGGAACTCACACACACACACACACTGTATGCGAGTTAACTAGCACACTTGCACACAACAGAACAACGTGTATGACAGACATCACGACACTGACATTCACTCCAGCTGGGAGACTGGAGGGGATCTCTTCACTCCGCCGCTGAACACAGCAACCCGCAACTTTCATTTTAAAAAGGCCTCACCAAATAAACAGACTTAAAACGGGCCCGGTGCCCAAGAAAAAAACATCTGCACGGTGCCCCGCCGCCGACCCAATTATTTAGGTATGTTTCGGGTTGCAGTTGTTTTGCAATCATCCTGTGATGAGTTATGGGAGTCTAGACTTCCAGTCTCACGACACCAAGGCCATTCGGTGGCATATGAGGGTTCGGCGTTTCGGCGGTGTGCCCCCTCCTGGAAATAGTACCGTATTCGCACTGTACTTACAGTTAGTTCATTTCCTGAGTGCATATAGCCATCGGGATTGTTGCGATCACTAGGTGGCAGCACCTCGTTCCGCCATGGGCGTGGCGACAATCGTTAACTATATGATGAACCCTTGGGGTACATCACTGTGATAAGCTTCTCTGCAAGGAAAGTCTGCTTTGAAGAATAATATATGTATATATGATAGTGTTATACAAGGTTAAGTTTGGAACAAAAGTAAACAGGACAAGCTTGTCGCATGTTTCATTGGCTGGACTTAAGAATTATCAGGTGAACTGAGAATCTTAAAACCAGAAGATGCAGATCCACGTGCGAGAATTGTGGTAACTGCGTAATTGTTAATTCTTATTGCCGAGCAGCAGCAGTCCTATAGTCTGGCACGATTCCCGCGTGCGAAAATCCGGAAGCGACCCAGTCGGGAATCGAACCCGGTTCGCCTTAGTGGAAGGCGAGCACCGCGGTCCCGTCAATTATGACCATGCCTACAACAACAAAATTATCGTTCAAACATAAACAGAAACTCTGCCACTTACCATGGATTTAAATAGAAAATGCACTATCTTAGACATATCGTCCAGACGACTAGTTATGGGACTACCATTGGTTGGAGCATTTTCATAGGTTGGCCGTAAGAGCGCATTTCAGGCGAGTGTCGAAGGCTACCATCCTCAAAGCAGCTGGCGCCTACCTGAAAAATTATTTCTCCCCCATATAGGCCACTCATTTATTTCCTACTTTTACGGTTCCTTACAATGACTTGTTCTTCCCACCACCTCCACCAAGCAACGGCAATTTTTTTTTTACCCCATTTTACCATTTTCTTGAAACATGCAAGCAGGTGTTCCTAAATGCTAAATTTCTCGTCGATGAGTTTCACCCTTGAGGTGCTTAGACAAGCAGGCACCTACAACATTTTCTACACTGTAACGTTTATTAAAGAAAGTAGCATAGAATTTTATTTTCTTTTTTTAGAAACTTGACTAGTGCTTCAAAAGCATCACATAATGATTGAATACAAGTGCATACAGAAATTATATTTCCTCGATCTCTGTATTCGAAAAATGCTAATTCTGCAAGAGTCTTACAGGTACAAATTTCAAGCCATCTTGAGAACTGCAAATATTCTTTTGTAGTCATTAAATGTAACTAAATATATTAATATTAAATTCTTGTTTCTGAAAAAAAAAATTGCGCAGATGTGTAATTTAATACACTATACTTGAAATCGAAGGCGCACAAAAAAAAAAAAGACATTGAATGAGCACATTATGTTTGTGAGTCTTGGGTTTGAAGTTAGGGAGCCTACGAGGAGAAAGGTGAATCTGATATGTTTGAAGCACAGTAAACTAGTACTTGAAATGGAAAAAACAAAAGTGCAGAATTCGGTGCACGAAACTAGCCATTTATACCTGACAATTTAGATTTTCGTCAGTTTCGTGAAAAATGAGGTGGTCACAAATGTGGTACTTTTCAAACATCCTATACTCTAAATGGGAGGCGCACCAAATTAGGGCTTTGGCGCAAAAAAAAAAACGGGCACATAAGGCCAATTAATGTTGGGTTGGTCGGCTTATACGGGGAGAGGTGGTAAGGAAATTGGTACTTTGGAAGCGTCCTATATTCAAGACGGGAGGTGCATAAATCGCAGGACTCTGACCACACTAGCACGCGAATTTTGGTTTCTCGGGGTTATGCGGGGACGTCAGGAATTAGCATTCTCTACTCGAAATGAGAGGTGTACAGAGCGCGGGATTTGTCGCACATAGTGAGGTATTTCCGCCTGTATGTCGGGTCGGTGTGATGCAGGGATGGTGGTAAGGAATTTTGTACTTTTGAATCACACTATAATTGAAATGCGAGAGAGAAAATGCGGGATTCGGTGCACCAGACTGAACAAAACGAGGACAGAATGATTTGCCCATTACACAGGGAAGATATTTTTCATATGGAGGGACATAAACTAACACCCCTTCCTATTCCATAATAGTCTAATTGATTGCGCATAAAATGTAAGGGCCAATGCACAAATCTGCACAAAGCGAGCACAGTAGGATGGTATAGCTTATGTTTTATCCGGGAACAGCGTAATGGAGCCTTTTTATGCCCCCCCCCCCCCCTGGTACCACGTTAGCTGTCATTTTGTTGCATTTAGGAATATCTCAGGATTGTTTTATCCTACGTATCTGGTTTTCCACATGTATACTGCATGTAGTGTCACCAATCAGATGAGAAACGTTGATTACCTTACAATCAGTGTACGCAGAACCAAAACTTTTTGAAGCCCCACTGCAGTGTTGAAATGATACGAATCCGTTTCAGATGCTGGATGTTGTGGCCGTCTATTTTTCATCCTACGACTGGCAACTTGTTAACCTTTTTTTTTGTCACTAGATGTTAAGCGTAGGAGACTGTATGTGGCCTGTAGTCTGAGTCATTGCCGGTTAGGGAGGCTGAAACAGACAGCTGCTGCTTGGTACATAAACATCTGGTTCCCGTTCTCGCAGTCTCGCGCACAGTTGGCGGGAAGCGGTCGGGAGGGAGTGGAGGCCCTCAATCTTGCGATTGTTTACGATTCCCAGTATCCTGCTTTGCTACTCCTCCCGCGCGTCCGTCGCAAAGCTAGCGTCAGTGTGGTGGATGGTGAGCGACAGTGAGTCTGTGCCGGCGCCCACCTTGTGCTATGTGTCAGGAAACCGCGTAACGCTGAAGGTACGGTCACTTTTCTCTAAGCCTTTTTTTTTTTTTTTTCGTTCACATTTTTTTTTTGTGTTTATGTGTCTATATACAAATACAAGTATAAGAAAATAACAATCCTTCGAAATGAAATAAAAATTCCAGCCCGTAGATTTTTTTTTTGTTAGTTACAAATTTGGATAAATGGATTGAATGAAATTTCGGGAACGGGTGGGAGGGGAGAGAAAACAATCTTCTTTTCCGCCCAGCCTAGCTTGGATGTGGGCGGGAGTGACATTTAACATTGCGTTTGTGAGTGCTGTTAATCATTTTCTCAATGGAATACGTTAAACAACTTCATTTCTGCTCTCATTATTTCAAGCAAAAATTTAAAACTATTATATGTTGCAGTAGTTGCCAGAAGTAAATAATTTGACATAAATGACCTGTATTCACTTAACGTTAAGTTGCAAAAACGTAAAGTTAAAACGCGTGCATTGTACTCGACAAGTCCACATAAAGTACTTACGTAGGCCTACTTGCAAAAAGAGATGATAATAGATCAGTCAAAAAGAAAATAAAACGAGCAGTTATGTAATGTGGTACATATTGGTGATTGCTGTTTATTTTCAATAGGTTAAATAGCCTCTAACTTGATTTCTGCTTTCAGTTTTTCAATCAACAATTTAAAACTGAATTTGTGTTACAATAATTTCCAGACTTAAATATTTTGATGAAAACTGCTTTATTCACTTTCCTTTAAGTTGCAAAATTGAAGTTGATGTTCAAACACATGTAATGAGCAGCGTAAACCGTAGTTTTTACCACGTGAGGTGGAAAAATAAAAGGTTGTAGTGTGACATTTGAAAGTTGTAAATGCGACGCTTGAAGTGCTGTACAGTAGCTCTGCCCGTTTTCTTAGAAAAACAATATAATATAACGTATCAGTTATATTATACTTTGATCGATAAGTTTATAAATTCGGTAAAATTCCAGAATAGGGGCTTTTTTGAAAGAAAAAAAAATCTCGGAAAGTAGTATAATTCCACTCTACTAATTACACATAACACGAATTTACGAGGCGCATAAACATTTGACAAATAGAAACAAAAAAAAAAACGCTAATGGTGAGGGCTACGAAAACATTGAAATTGTGGGGCAAAACAAGTAAAAAATAGGTAAATGTAATATTTATCCATGAAAATACGTTAGGCCTAAATTACAAAAGACCCAGTTGAGCATAATCTAAATCGACAATATTACCAATACAAGCTGCAAATATGAGAGTGGGGAGGGCTATGAAGATCAGGGAAATTGTGGGGTTAGATAAATAAAAAATATGTACATTTTCATGACAAACTTTTACCCCGCAATTCCCCTCTTGTTTATAGCCCTACCCACTATCATATTTCTAAAGTGTATTGGAATGGAAAATAGACACCGATGTGGTTATGTAATATGAATAGTATATAGTATAAATATCAAAGTCTACAGGATAGATAATCACTACTTATAATTTACTACTACTCTCTACCTACACCTCGTACTATTAGATATACGTACATACATACATACATACATACATACACTCTCAATTAGGCTACCACCTGGTGGCGAGCTCTCTCACCTCTCCTTCACCCAACCAACCCCTCTCACAGATACCAATTCCTCCCCCAACACATTCCACTCTTTCACAGACCTCACAAGCATGGACTGCCTACCCTGCTCCGTTCTCCTCCACACCCTCTGAAGCTTCTCACTGTTGTTTCCTCTTCCCCTAAACACCCCTTACTTAGCTTGCAGTGTAGCCCTCCCCATCCTCCCTCTTCATTCACCATCCTGTACATCCTGACTAGCCGTTCAACTTTCCTCCTGTCCAATGAGCTCCACCCTATTTCTTTCATCATCACTGATGGCCTATACTTCCCTTCTTCCTCATCATCCTGCCCTTGCCTTCTCCACCTACCCTTCACCCATCTTGCTGCCTTTCTCTGCACCTTTTCCTGTTCTTGCACCTCCACCTCCACATACGGGTATTGGTAACATAGTCAATTTAGGTAATGTTCAGTTCAATCATTTTGCAATTAAACATGTTTTCATGATACAATATTATAATACTATTACAAATAACACAAAAATATATTAAATTGCAAAACACACACATTATACCTTAGTGCAAATGGGCTACACATGTAAATCATTTCTGGGTAAACTCCAAGCTTCACTGATTTGTGATGCTTCGCATCACCACTAAAATAAAATTGCAGACATGCCTTAAATCACTGTTTTTAATATTTACTCTCCTGCTGTCACTGGGACTCTGGCTTGGTGTATAATGTTTGGCTATGCTTGTACAGTGTTTGAAAATCATTTGTGGGGAAACTTCAAACTTTGCTGATGCATGATGCTTTGCGTCGCCACAAAAAATAATTGCTGGTGCACCTTGAATCACTGTTTTGGGGATTTACTCTCCTGCCGGTGCTGGGACTCAGGCCCGGTGCATAATGTTTGGTTACGCTCATACAGTATTGTTCCCTGTGAGGGGACTACGCTTGAAAATCATTTGTGGGGAGACACCAAGCTTCGCTGATGCTCAATTCGCATCACCACTAGAAAAAATTGCTGGCCCACCCTGAATCACTGTTTTGGGGATTTACTCTCCTGCTGACGCCGGGCTCTGGCTTGGTGCATAATGTTTGGCTACACTTGTACAGTCTTTTTGCAATTTAACATTTATTCGGGAATAAATATAATATGTTGTATATATGTTTCATTCGTTTTACCCCATAATTTCCCTGATCTTTATAGCCCTGCCCATTATGGTTTTTGTGGTTTCTATTGGTCAAATGTTGATGTCCCTAGTAAATTTGTGTATCGTGTAATTAGTAGAGTGGGAATATACCACTTCCCGTGATTTTTTTTATTTTCGAAAAAACCTGTATTCTTAAGAATTACACTCACTTTACTGAACAAATATTATAATTTAAATACATTATCACAATGTAAAAATACTTTTAGACCAAATATTTCTCTATTTTCTTTGTAGGCCTATTCAGATGATAAACCTTAAGAAAACTAATTGTGAACTAAATTGAGGAAAACCAATGTTCGAAACACTAGAGAACATAACACGCATTGAATACTAGCCATACGAACTTCCCCGTCATAAGAAAAATCATAATTCATGATAATCAAAATAGACCATGTGTTTAATGTAGAACAATAAAAATCCAGTTCAAAAAGCAGTCAGTCATCTTGTCCACATTTCACACAAACTTTGATTTAGTGTTCACCACGGACAAGGACACTACACTTTTGGCAGCAGGTTGAGGTATAACATTGTTTTGGCAGTAGGTTGAGGTATAACATTGTTTTGGCAGTAGGTTGAGGTATAACATTGTTTTGGCAGTAGGTTGAAGTATAACATTGTTTTGGCAGTAGGTTGAGGTATAACATTGTTTTGGCAGTAGGTTGAGGTATAACATTGTTTTGGCAGTAGGTTGAGGTATAACATTGTTTTGGCAGTAGGTTGAGGTATAACATTGTTTTGGCAGTAGGTTGAAGTATAACATTGTTTTGGCAGTAGGTTGAGGTATAACATTGTTTTGGCAGTAGGTTGAGGTATAACATTGTTTTGGCAGTAGGTTGAGGTATAACATTGTTTTGGCAGTAGGTTGAGGTATAACATTGTTTTGGCAGTAGGTTGAAGTATAACATTGTTTTGGCAGTAGGTTGAGGTATAACATTGTTTTGGCAGTAGGTTGAGGTATAACATTGTTTTGGCAGTAGGTTGAGGTATAACATTGTTTTGGCAGTAGGTTGAGGTATAACATTGTTTTGGCAGTAGGTTGAAGTATAACATTGTTTTGGCAGTAGGTTGAGGTATAACATTGTTTTGGCAGTAGGTTGAGGTATAACATTGTTTTGGCAGTAGGTTGAGGTATAACATTGTTTTGGCAGTAGGTTGAGGTATAACATTGTTTTGGCAGTAGGTTGAGGTATAACATTGTTTTGGCAGTAGGTTGAGGTATAACATTGTTTTGGCAGTAGGTTGAGGTATAACATTGTTTTGGCAGTAGGTTGAGGTATAACATTGTTTTGGCAGCAGGTTGAGGTATAACATTGTTTTGGCAGTAGGTTGAGGTATAACATTGTTTTGGCAGTAGGTTGAGGTATAACATTGTTTTGGCAGTAGGTTGAGGTATAACATTGTTTTGGCAGTAGGTTGAGGTATAACATTGTTTTGGCAGTAGGTTGAAGTATAACATTGTTTTGAGTAAGAGCAAAGCTTGTAATAAGTTCTGGGAACCTTCATTTGAGGAGGGAGTTGTTTCAAAGGTGGTGTGTATTCAACACCCAGGTTGGTGGAAATAGGACTTCTTTCAATGAAGATCTGAGTGTAAATACTTTATCCGTGATCGCCACCATTTTTCACATAGGGGCATAATTCTTTGCTTAAAGTCATGAACTTGATTCTGTTTTTTTTTGGGGGGGGGGGGGGAATTTGTCCTTACCACGTTAGAGTTTCTGTTGAGTGGTTTCTTGGGCTTCCGTTTTCTTGAGTTTCCTGTAGAACTGTGGACGTATATGACAGGTAGGCATTGATACAGGCAACGTTCAACATATCACACAATACTCAACGTGGCCATAGTTTTTTCCAGTTCATGCTTTGACACATTTGGTCAAAGGTATATAGACTCCCCCTTTCATTTTGTTTGCAGCACTGAATGATATGCGGTTTGCCTCTGTTCGCATCCACAATTCCAGTGTCGTGCATCAAGGATTCAAGCGTCACAAGTTTATTGGCTGGAACCAGTTGGTCTGACCTTGTGCGTGACATTCACAAACTCTTTTGAATGTTCTTTCTTATTCTTTTTAGTAGTTCCTACCAGCGTGAACTTCATCAAATTGCGAAGATTTGAAAATAAAGTACACTTGTGAACCAGTTGTCCACCGTGATATTACAATTAGTACCGTTGAAAGTGGAAGCCCGTTCCTTGAAAAAATACATACCAGTACATTTGCCATCGGGAACTTTTCCTAAGTATGGTACAGCATCTATCATATAATTTTTTGAGACATCACGAGTCATTATGAATTTCATGCAATACTCGTTGGTTTTACTTGGAATATACAAGAGAAAAAGCACTCTTCTTCAGAATCCCACCAATTGTTGTCAATTGTTATGTATGAACTGGGCGTGTACATCTTACGGCAACGATCAATTAGGATATCCGAAATTTTGGATATTAAAGGAGACATCTTTACTGCATATCTTTCTTCTTTGGTATTTTTGTCATAAGCAGTAATGAGTTTACCATAAACTTGAATATTTTCTCTGACATTGTTGAATGATACTTGTGTCCACAACATGATGTATCAATTAAATACTCAACTGACATATTATTCTCCATAGCTTTTATAAAATAATATAATTAGTGCATTTAGCTCACTCATTTATTTGATACCACTTACTATGTTGTGTTCTTTTTTATACTGCATCATTTGTCGGGCCATTCCTTCACTGGTATGAAGCAAAATGTCCTCCATTATATGTTGGGAAAAAAAAAAAATTTGCAATACTCTGATGCCGTCAGGTGAGAAACGAGACTAACGATGACACAAATACTTACTTGTAATAATATGGGCGCCAGCGGTGCTTCCCAATCACCGCACTATTGAGACTCAGGGTTCTCAGGGATGCTGTGGGTTCTGTGTGTCTGTCTCACCCTTCCGTACTTACAAACACGTAGGCAATACTAAACTTTTACTAAACATATTTATCACTTGAAAAACACATGTGGCTAAGACACTGTAACTACAAATGAAAGAGGTAAGTTCACTGTGAGACTTGTTTTTATTGATACTCTGCGTATAAATCACTGTGCCATGAAATTAATGATACACTCAGTCGTGTCTAGTTAACTCCGCTTCGGTGCTCCCCAGCCCACAATTAATCTAGCACACGCCTAGATGGATGATCTCACTGCGGTGTATGAAAACACAATCTTCACAAGGGAAGAGAGTCGACAGCCGCTAGGGTGGACTGACGATTTTGCCCTGAAGACAGGACACAAATTACAAAATGAAACCCTGATGATACATTAACACATGTGATTACTCTGCATCACTAACGCAAACTCTTCGGGCTCGCCCTCCAGCACGTGGGTAGTGTGATGACAGCCTACACACAGAGCTGGCTAGGATGGGAATAATTGCACCATACACTAATTACAAAATTACATAAACCCTCAAAGATACATGAAACAAGATGGGACACGAGATGAGTATTCACAATAAACACACACATGTGTGAAAAAAAGTTTTGATGGCACAGATGCCACTGGATGACGTTCATACGGGACCATTTGGTGCAGGTGAAATGTCAATATTTTTTCGTGGAAACAGCAAATTAAATTCAGACAAAATATTATTCTTGTTGAGAAAATTATTCTCTTTAAGATTTACGGGATTACTGGCTTGTAACATGCCTGATGGCGGTAAAATCAAACATTAACATGACTGCAGTGTCAAGTACAAAAGCATCAATTTACGTGAAATTACACGGAACCCTTGACAAAAATTTAACATAGAACCTTAAATGAAATATTGCACATTCGATGTTACATAAATAATCTCTCAAAATGCAATGATGGCGTATACAAATACTTGGCGTTGGTCAGCCATGTGGTTATACGTGATGTTGCAGTAAAATATTCAAACATGTAAAATGTCTTCAGATACACACATAAAAACAAATCCCTTGAAATTACACGTAGCAATAATACAGAAATTGCAATGAAATGCCACAAACGTAGGTGGATGGCACCTGATTCAAGTTGCCTGGGTCGCGTGACCTCTCCGACATCTTTCTCCTCCTTCTCCTCGATTAAGTAAAAAAAAACCACAAGGTAGCAATAAATTAATAAAGCGGAAGCATAATGCTGGGGAAAATGTCTGGCAAAAACGTACGCATGCAAATGTTGACCGGTAAACTAAATTGACTATGGAAACTTTAAGAAGACTGCTCTTCTTGCTGATAAATGATAACAATAACAGGTTAGCTTTAAACATAATACTCGAATTATAGTACTGTAGTAACTGATGACAACTAGGTGTATATTGTTTATGAGTTCAGATGTTACCTATGTTGAAATGTGTAAGTGTGGGTGTGTTGGTTGAATGTTACCACAATTTGCAGTCGTGTGATAATGCCTCAGTAAGATATGTACACAAAAGATAATCCAGGCATTGTAAATCATGCACGGACATGAACACATGAAATGAACACACAATTACCATCACTTGAATATAGCGATTTTAGCAATTCTTTTAGATAAGGAAAACAAAACAATATATTTTTAGAAGCATTTACTGAGAATATGCGAGGGAAACAATAAAATAATATAACGCTTAACACAGCAGAACATATGCACTTCGGTTAAACTATAATAAAAATTAAATTATTTTACTAATATTAGTATTCTGCCACCAGTGTCATAAATTTAGGTTCTACCAAACAGATCACCACAGTTAACACAGTATGACCAGACCACTTAATGATAATGTTTGAATAAGGTCCAAATTAATGCTATATTTTACTTATGCTTCGGGTTTGCTTCATCGGCAGAGCAAGCTCGAGACTCAAATTTTCTATAGGCCACTGGAACATATTGTTATCTTTCACAAGAACAGGTTGTTCCAGTACTAGTACAACTTTTAATTTAGAAATTGCCGAAGATAAGAAAGTTACTTTTCATTCGCTTACACTGGACGGCAGGAGGAGACCCTACTTGACAATGATTCAGCGAACGGAAATGGCTGCAGGTCTGCCACATGTGTCTGGAAGGGATATCGGTATCTCACCGACTCGTCCTCTTCCCTCAGAATAATACAGCTCCAGTCATCCATCTGCTACGTCTCTGTTACGTCCATCTGACATCGCGTCGTCGGCCCTCGTAGATAACCAGGCATCCTCTCGGAGCTTTCGCACTAGTGTACCGCCCTTCTTCAATATGTAGAACACTCTCTCTTTTGAACTCCTCTCCTTAGTTCCTTAGTATCATTCCCTCTCAACAAAACAGTTTTTAAGTTTAATTGTAGATTTGAACGTGGTGGCAATTGGCATCGATAAAAAAATTAACCTCTTAGCAAGCTGGCTAAGTTTATAGAGTTAGTCTAGCCAGTAATGTTGGCAAATTATGACAACAGAGAAAAATTATAAATGAGTTCATATATGTGACCATCAAAATGCTTATTTCTGTTGAAGAAAATATTAATAAAGATGTTGTAAGTAACTGAATTAAGCTTTGTTAAAAATAAATAATTAATTCAGCTTATTATTACCAAAAATCCGTTTTCCTCATTTTCTTTTCCAAACCTTGAATAAAAGTATGATAGTGCAGAGAACTATAGTAAATAAAAATATTTACTTTTCCTTTCAAACATAAACTGGCATTAAAGTAAATAAACAAATCAAGAACAGTGTTTTGGAACTACTGTAATGGTCAAACCCTTACAAAACCTACATCAGTGAACAAAAGTTGTAATACGTATGTGACAGTGTCTTAACTAGCCAACTCTCCTCGACAGACTGTCCAGAGGCAGTGGCACGTACCTACCATGGCCGCCTATGGGGTTCACATATGCGGAAGTGCTATGCACGCAGAGTAAAATATTTTATTATTGAAAATAAAATGGCACAAATTTAATTAAATATTGTTGTACATTTTTATAATTCTCTTATGAATTTTCATATTAATTTAGTGTCTCTTTATGACTGCATTCATGCCGGAATATCAGTGTTCTTAATCTCTGTGCCACGGGCAACTTTAAATTTCATTACCAAACTATTTAAAAATAGCAACAAACACTTGAAACATATTTTAAGACATATTAAACTCTACAAAGACAATTATAAAACACATTTTAACTCAAAAATAACAATTATATGAGAGTTCAAAATTATTGGTCTCTTTGCGCACGTGCGGTACACATGACACTGGCTTTTAGCCATCATCAACTCAATAGGGATGAAAGCATCCCTTGCATCTCCAGTAGGACCAGGAGCGATGTGTACAGCATTACTTTCAGGAACTTTTTCTCCTACACCTAGTATTGGATCAGCGTTCCATTCAAACTCACTAATTTTCCCAGTTGTAAATTTTTCTTTGTATTTTACCAATTTTTCACTTTTACTATCACAAGTTTTTCATTTCTTCCTACTTTTGTTGCACTTTTGTTTAGAAGATTTGTTTTTCCACATCTATCGATGCATTCAACACTTTATCTTCATCCTGGAAGTCATTGGGATCAAAGTCAGGATCCACATCTGAATCATCTGCTTCACTGTCATCTTTTATCTCGGGCTGACAATCTTCCTCTCTATCTTCATCAGAACTTGTCTGTAATACTGCTATCTCTTTGTCATCAAAATTATTTTTCAGCTCATTTCCTGAAACCCAGAAGGAACACATAGGATCAAATCTCTTTCATTGATAAATTTTCCAAATTGAACTCAGAAATCCGGGATTATTGTAGAACCCGATGCCTCGTTTTTTTACACACATGTTATGACGGCACAAAGATGGCGTTGATGGCATATTTTTTTTTCTATTGTCTGATCCCTTATCTATGGGAATTTGGGTGTTTTTGAGCAGGGACACTTTCAGCATTTATAAACATTGGTATCGCGAAGTACAATACAGCCCATCCCCTCTGTTATACTACCACATATGGTAACGGATAGTACAATATAGCCCATCTGCTCTTTTGTACTACCCGATACCACATATGGTGTCGGGTAGTACACTTGAGCCGATCCACCCAAGTGTGTGATGCAATTCCACATTTGTATAATAGTCAATGTATTACTATCTTGCTGCTTAACTTATGTGTGATTTATGTAAATGACAAATCATATTTTTGGGTAAATCAGCCTCAACTTGTTTTTCGTGGGTCGTGTGTGGGTGATTCACTGTCATGGGTGCATATTTCAAACAAGTATAGCCTATAATATATTAATTTCCTGCCTAAAGTAACGTATATGTGTAAACGATGAATCACAATTTTCGGTAGGCCTACTTCATGCACACCTTGTTTATCACGGCTCATGTGTGGGCGAATCACTGTAATGGAAGCATATTCCGAACAAACATAGACAATTATTTACTAACTTGCCACCTAAATGAACGTGTATCTGTAAACGACGAATCACATTTTTTGGGTAGTTTAGCCACACCTTGTTTATCACGGGTCGTGTGTCGATGAATCACTGAAATGGGTGCATATATCACTTGAAAAATATTATTTACACACACAATCACATTTCCTGATTAGGTGAATATAATTTCTGATATATTATATGCTTCACTCTATTGAATACCGCCTAAACATACTCTACCCCTATCCTAACAGGGCCTACCTACAACATGTCACTAGAAACATCAAACATATCCAATAATTAATTACAAATGGTAAAGACTAGGTACCTGCTACAGAATCTTGACCTAACATTACCTAACTACATTACACTTTATTACACTGGATACACACATTTGTACTTAAATATATTAACACTTACCTTTACCAAACATTCATTTTATGCCTACATGTAATGCCCTGCTCATATTTATTATCCAACATGGAACACATTGATTGCACAACGGTACGTATATAATTTTAATTCGAAAACAACACTATGACGCACCACATATTTCTATTTTAGCTCTGTATACTATTTCATAGGTACCACTTAATTTTTTATAATGCATAATATTTTATCACTCTATATGGTACAAATCCATTTCATTACACATTGATGTTTATAATAATTGACTCTCAACATGTAAACTACTACGTTTTTTCCCTCAATAAACTGAATGACGGAACAAAATGCCATGAATTTTTAACTATCCTGGGTGCCATGTTGGCTGAGCGATTAGCACGCTCGCCTCCCACCAAGGCGAACCAGGTTCAATCCCCGGCTGGGTCACCGGATTTTTGCAAGTGGGGTTTGTGCTGGGCGATGCCATTGGTCAGCGGGTTTACTCTGGGTTCTCCCGTTTCTCCCACCCCTTCATTCCAGTACCACTCCATCTTCACTTCAATCACCCTCGTAGGCTCTCAAGACCTCGCTGTTAAGAGCCGCCCGAATCGCTTCACTTCGCTCTTCTTTTAACTATACTCCAAGATGAAGGAATATATAGCTCTACAACTTAAGAAATCAAAAATTCACAGCTGTTGCAAATTGTTGATATTGGTTCTCATTTTTTTTACCTACCAACCTAATCAACTATTCGTCCAACACCCTGACATCATTAAAGTCACACTTACAAACAAATCTCTGGCATCGAGAAGTCATATACACGCAGAAGTCCAGCACTCAACTGGGTAGTCGGAATTTCATAGGAAATCAAGAACATATCATTGGCTTATTTTTATCTGAAGAAACAAAAATAAATGAAAGATAGGTAAACTAATGTAAAACTAGAATGGATATTGCACTCTCATGTTATGTACATATACATAACATTACATAAATGTTCATACGTACCTTGTATTTATACTTTATACAATTCAAATTTATCAAGTGACTATTACTACCTACTGTACTATGAACTGTGAGGAACAATTTTAAATGTTAGGTTTATGAGGCATGTATTGTTAGAATGAGTAAAACCCACTCAATATAGAAAGATGTTCATTAGTAGATGTGAGTGACACCTATTGGTGGGCCGTTCATTGGTTGATGTAGGTATGTAAGTACAATTGACACACAAACGCTATACATACATTGGCAGATGTGTCAATATTACACACACAATTTTTTTGTATAAAGGTAGACATGTGTAAATATGACTCACAGACATATGGATCTGGGGTGGCATGATGCAGTTCCACATTGACCTTCTCTCTCTGGTGTCTGAGCCACTACTGACCAGTGGTAGCATACCTAGGTGGAGGGAGCGCAGTGACCTCTTGTCTGTGCAGAAACAGCCAGTGTTCACTCACTTGTGTAAACTTTACACATGTACACCCTTCCAGTGATTCAAGGAAGTAATACAGCAATAAGTTACATGAACATTGCTAGCTCAGTTACCATGGTTTGAAAATTTTAAGCAAGAGTTCCCAAGTTTTGTACAGTTTCAAGCATTGGTATTTTTCAGCTTTGATACTAACTGTATGAACAACCTTTACTTATTCTGACACTAGCCAAAGATTTTTTAAAATAATTGTATAGTTTTGAGCAGAAACCAAGAATTTTTGGTTTAACTGTGGGTGTGCATCACCTATATAGCATTAACAATGTTTAAAATATCACAGTTATGTAATGCAAATGTTACTGGGAATAATAATTTTTAAAATGTTAATAATCATGCAAAGACTTGGTTAAATGGACCAGAATTGCAAAGTTAAACACTATCCCAGTTTGTTGACATTTTCATTCATCCTTTAATTCAAAATGTCTGTAAAATGTTAAAATGCATATTCAAAACACTATCAAAACCTTGACGTCAACCTCACTGCTCTGCTCTGGAGGCAGACCACTGCTGCTCAGTTCGTGCACCGGGCACGCACATCAGTGCACCTCGTGCACGTGTTATCACTGCTGTTCCTGCAGAGCCTGGTCACGACCCACCTGACCCCAGTTTCCAAGAGTTCTCTCCTCATTATGTGTGGGCAGTGCAAATCTGTTCAGTGCCCCATAAAGTACAGTCACCAATTAGCAAGGGGAAGTGTTGTCTTCATTTTGCTCCCTTTAAGTGAGGTATAGCAGTCCTGCGAGTGCAAAGTCACAAGGGTTTAAAACCACTACAAAACTCAAGACCGTGACACACATAATTCTTTGTAACATTTTCCATGGTTGAAAATGTGTTAGGGGCAATATTAAATTCTTTGAATAAAATTAAGTGTAACATTTAAACATCCTGGCAGTACCGACTTCCGCCATGCCAATGGTCCAAAGTTAAAATTTGTTTGCTTTGTGTACGTTGTTTTCATAATATTATTTAAATGACTTAGTGTACAAACGTAACTTCCAAATATTATGTCTGTTCATTAAATATCTTCACGTGCATTGCTGGCACATTTTGGCTTGCTTTTCTTAATTAATGCATACCGACAATGAGCATACCAAAGGACATCTGAGACTCTTGTTACTCAATTTAACATGTAGGAAAGTTCTTGTTTATTGTATCAGTGATTATTCATGCTTTATTGCAATTCCATTTGTACTTGTTGCAACACTGATTTTATTAAAATTATCTTTCCGAGTTGGTGGGAGATTGCTGGCGTGGTGGTCAGCCATCTCACCCCCCACTCTTTAGTCTTGGCTTAGCAGGCTTAGGGAGTGTACGTCCATTGCGTTGGGGGAGCCTTCATCTTTAGTCTCACCATCTTTATTCTGCAATAGTGTAAGTTTGAATACTGGAACCTTTATATTTTGTTTACTCCTCCCGTGATTGCGCTCCTGTCTTCATCACACTCACCGCACGCAGATTTTTATTCTGTAATTTCACTGTACTTTTTCAGTTTTCGCTTATGGCAGGCCAAATTGCCATGCTCGCTTTAGTCTTGGACAGTTATATTGTGTCATCAGTGTATCACCGCTTTATTCAATATAACCAGTCTTGATCCAAGTCTTTTGTTTATTATTTCTCATACACAAGTCCCTTCAGGACCTGGCCCACTCCAGGCATTCCACTATTTTACCAGTGTTTGCATACCATGTAACTTGAACACTCTCTAAATTAGACGTGTACTTGTGACGGATTGCCATATGGCTGTCGACCTGCTCCCGCCCTCAGAATCAGAGCCTACATGCTCACCCGTCTGCAGATGAGCTGATACCCTACCAGAAAAGTGTCTGTTCTGACAACTTTTTAAAAACTTATCTTGTAAACTTTTCAGCCATGAGCCAGGGTTTGCTTAGAATATGGCACATCTTGTCATGTTATATAATGCACTCCGGTAAAGTGCCAGCTTATCTACACACGGGTGAGAATGTAGACTTTGATTCTCAGGGTGGTAACAGGTCGACAGCCATGTGGCAGTCCCCTCACAAGTACACATCTAGTTTAGAGAGAGAGAGAGAGAGAGAGTTCAAGATACACAGTCTGCAAACAATAGTTAAATACTAGGTTGCCTGGAGTGGGTCAGGTCCTGAAGGTACTTAGGTACGAAAAATATTAAACAAAAGACTCGGATCTAGACTGGTTATATTAAAGAAAGTGGCAGTACACTGACCATACAATATAAATATCTGAGACTAAAGCAGGTATGGCAATTTAGCCAGGAATAAACAGAAACGGTAAACTACAGTTTATTACTGACGTGTGCTACATTTCTTTACTATAAGGTCGTTTCACACATCACTCACACCAGCACAACTGACCCGTTCATCAGCATGCGGGAGCAGCTAGAAGCTACAGCCAGCGTTCCCCGTGTGCGTTAAGTGCATCAGTGCGTGACTTGTGTTTAGTGTAAAATATTTTCAAGGGTCTTTTTAGAATTCTAGTGTTTTTGTTTATATGCCGTGCCACATGTTTTCAGATTGGTTCAGTGCTACATATTTTATTTTAGTGCCCCACATTCTTATACTATATTTTACTGAGTGCCAAGTGTAACTTGTAGTATCTTGTGTCACGTGACCCAGCGTAACGTGTCGCGTTATAAGAGGGTTTGTTTATGTATGTAATGTCTAGTTTTAGTAATAGGGCTTATGTATATTTTCATTATAAGGCGCTAGGTTAGTAAGTGTTTTGCCATACGCAGTATAATTTTAGAGTACTTGTTTACATTCTACGTGACCAGTGAAACTTAACTGCCTTGCGCACATAACCATAATTCTTTACATGCACTTCATGCACAGATTAGAATTGCTGTGCAAAGCATAAATAAATGTAAAGAAATTTACCATATATGTAAATTACAGCTCACGTCATTGTACATAAATATAAATATTCTTGGCAGACAAAACCAGTAATGTCCAATAGCATAGTCAGTATCAACCAGGTACATTGACGTTAGGTTTGGATACACTGCGAACTAGCCTCTTTTAGTAACTCCACCATGTGGTGATTCAAACCTCAATTTTTATATTTTTATCTTAAAAGTGTGTTATGATAGTTTTAGGTATTGTATAATAAAGAACCCATCCTAGTGTTTATGTGTATATAATAGATTTTATGTAAATTTTTTTATCAGCATCAGATTAGCCAAGTGGAAAACCTGTGTTTTAAGTTATCCATTAAGTATAAGGCAATATGACGTAACAAAACAACTACTGTGTAAGGTTCATTTTTATTCTCACATAGATATTTTTATTATATATAAGAATGGGTTTTATGTACTTTTGCCATGCTCACATCATGTAATCACCACACATTTCATTTGCTATTTAACATTTTTGTAACATACATGTCTTTTTCACATGAGCATGCCACAGCTTGGCTAATCAGGGGGCTTGGCGCTAAGGCAGCAAGTAGTAGTGTCACATATACTCCGTGGGATGGACGTCATGTTGAACCTCTCCGGGTCTGCACTGTTAATTTACTGAAACATTTAATTTTGTTTTTATCACCCAGAAAGCGTGCCACTCCACGTTCTGGTCCGTCTTTTACACGACCGGGACGTTACGTATGACTTGATTCATGTTAGCCTAAATGCTGTTTTGTCTGTAAAAGAGCTCGCTGTGCTTCACTGGTGAAACATTATGTATGTGCCCTGCATGGGAATCATGTAAATAGAAAGTGTGTAACCCGGGAGTGAGAATTGCTCTGGAGGCGGCGTACAGTCCTCACTAGCCTAGGCAGATGGATTGTAGATAAGTCATCATCAGCATCACCACCTGTGGTCTCGCAGGAGATGGCGGAACATTTGGGGAGCAGCAACGTGGGCGGTTGATCACTCGACCCTGCAGTAACATCATGTTCTCCGACGAGAGAGCTGGCGCCCGACCTGGTAAAACGACACTCAAACCATTCCTGTCCACATAACCTCTCTTCCCAAATAGTTCAGCTAACACCTTGTGCCATCAGTACGTTAAGTAAAATTGCATTATAAAAATTTCTGGTGTGGTGAGTCTGAGGGAGACAGGAGTATGATCATGGGAGGAACAAACAAAATATAAAGGTTCTGGTATTTAAACTTACACTATTGCAGACTAAATATTGTACTGGGTTTTGAGTACAAGTAAATGTAATGCAATTCTGTGTGTAGGTATTTTATTACACTCATTCAGAAATGGCACATAAAAATAGCCTTTACAGTAAGCATAAATTTTCCTTTAAACTGGTCTCAGAAAACTGCTTATTTAAAGTGCAGACAGTTTATGTAAAAGGCGCACAAACTGCCCATATAATAATGAAATTGTGACCCTTAATTATGAATATTCTGAATAGGCCTATTAGATCTGAACAAGGATAAGTCGTGGTGCCCAGCACAAAAACCAGTTCTCAAACGTATTCTGAAAATGAGCACATGGCGGCCTGAAAAAAATTAAGCTTAAGCTCAAACATGTAATTTGAAAATAGCCAAAGAAACATTAACTTAGAATAGCAATCCCAGACTATGACACTATCCTTATGCTAATTCTCTTCAATGCACTATACAAAAAACCACAACTGCACCATGACTTACCTTAATGCTATGACTGGCTGGAATAGGCAAATCTGGTCAATAACCAGTATCACAATAGTGCGATTCCAAACGCACTCCCAAGTTTTCTCCATAATGGTGAATGATCAATGGCCTGCACACCCGGCATGCAAGTAGTGCGTGTAAAAGCACTGTATAGTATCGAAGAAACACAAAAATAAGCTTGCATAGCCTTATCTTTTGTCGAGGCCCAAGGCATCAAGGGAGGGGTAGGCTATAGGATTAGGGGAATGAGGTGTGAAGAAGGAAGGGGATCAAACCTGCTTGGAGGAAATCTCTTAAACTGGAGCATGAAGTAACTCGGCACCATGATACCAGGGGTACTAGTTCCTCACCCCCTCAACCAAAACACTTCCTCAGTTTGCCGCAAAAAAAAAAACAATATCCACAACATATAAAGAAGAGGTTGACATGGTTGACATCCACAGAGAAGAATGAAGGAAATGTAGAAACCTCATTTGGCTTAGAAAATTTTGACGATGAAAGGAACATCCACACATGTAGTAAGTCGAATACACAATCCTTTTCACAAGATCAGATACAATAAACATGTGTTATTTACAAAACATATATAACAATTATTGAAGAAGTCACTGTTAAGGGTGGTGCCTGATGATCCCCGGGGAATAACAGCAAACAGTATCACACATCACAGAAGTATTTTCAAGAGGCCTCTTCTTGTAATTGACGGGGGGGGAGGGGGAGTTACCTCCAGCAGGGACTCTTCTATCGCTCACCACCGCTGACCATTCCAACAGCTGACAACACCAAGAGCGTCTGGACAGCACTGCAGACACGGTAGATGCGACACCTCCATTCGGCTCGGGGAAGACAGGTATAAAAACAAAAGGACATCATCTGACATACCTCGTCAAACAGCTGGTCGTGGTCAGCTTTACTCAAGGTAGGGGCAGGAGGAGGAATATTCCATACATTTAACAAGGGGTGGGTAAGGTGTCTACCCAATAAAAGAAGCACACCTGTTGATCTATAGAGAGCATTTTTAAAACCAATGTTAATGAACTCCAGATCTTTATTCCACAGTGTATGATCTCTATTATAAAAAATAGTTAAAATGCCTTCAAATTTTTATTAAAATTCTCCACTTGGTTTCCCTTAGGATAATACGAGCTGGAGGTTATATGCTTAATGGCCCAGCGAAAACACATGTTTTTGAATGTTACTGATGTAAAATACTTAATGTTATCAGTTACTATTTCCACTGGGGCACTGTAAACTTTCCATACCTGCTCTGACAACACTTTTACTGTGGTAGAGGCTTTCATGTTTCTCTAAGGTAATAGAACTATAAACTTAGTAAAGGTATCTAACAGTATGAGTATGCAACTATTCCCTTTTTTTTTTTATCGAACTAAAGGCCTGAAGATATCCATATGCACTGTATACCAGGGTGCAAAAGGAACCTGCAACATAACTTGCTTAACATTAGTCTGCTTCGCCTGTTTACAATGCCGACATAGGTCACAGGACCTAACAAATGTGGATACATCGTCCTTCATACTCGGCCACGCAAAGGTTCGGGCTATTTTATGGAAAGTTTTACTTATCCCCAATTGGCCACCGAAAACTGATTCATGAAAATAACTCACCACCACAGGTCTAAGGGATGCTGGCAATAATATCTTACGGGTTTGACCACTCTTTCCTGTATAGTAAATAACCCCCTTGCCCTCCAAATAAGGTATTAAAACTCCTCCCCTAAAATACTTTATAATTTGTTGACAAAGCGCATAGTCTGCCTGTGTGTGACGGATGTGCATAAAAAGTTCTGGAAAACCCTGCAAAATGCTCAAGGATGCTTTTGGCACCATTTTGGAATTTACCTCAGAATCCTCCAGATAAAAAATCTGGGAAAGCCCATCAGCCACCTGATTGTTGGCACCTCTCACGTGATGAACTTTAAACCGAAATCGTGAAATGTGCAAAACCCAATGCTTTAACTTTCTCAGTTGTGAGTGATTCAGCACCCAACTTAGCACTTGATTGTTTGTGAAGAGATGACACTCTTCATGTTCAATATAGGGTGCAAATTTCTTTAACCAGAAGATGCAGGCTAATGTTTCTTTCTTGTACATGCCTAAGCAACACTCTCTTTCTGTCAGACTTCAACTTGCAAAAGTAACTGGAGCTAATCCACGATCAGTGTGTTGACTCAATATTGCTCTGAGAGCCAGAGAAGATGTGTCGACTTGCACCACAAATCTGTGTGTAAAATCATGGAGCTGAAGAACGGGAGATGTAGTTAATTTATTCTTCAAATCTTTAAAAGACATCTCCTGGTTGGGACCCCAATGAAACTCTATATCCTTTTTCTTCAGCCGGTTCAAAGGAGCTGCTATTTCAACTAAATCATCAATAAAACGAGCGTAGTGTCCTAAAATTCCTAATAATTTTTGTACTGCCTTTAGGTTTTTTGTTTGGGGAAAATTTAACACTGGGGCAAATGTTTGACTCCCGAAATGGATCATAAAATTTATATAGGCTTGGTAAAAGTCTGTATTTATACATTCCCCATAAAACAACATCTATTGAGCAGCATAACAATTTGACCGAAACATTGTTTCATTAATAAAGTTATGGTTGAATGCAAACTGTTCCTAACTTATATAAATGAGATTATTTATCTTGAAAATAATATATTTGAGCTACTTCATGGAATATAGGTAATATAGTCACCATGTGGAAGAGCAAATGTTCATTTTTGTGTAAAACTCAATTTAGGCTTCTCCTTTTCTATTACATTGTATGTATGTCCTGTTATATTCCTGCCATCAGCTTTATATAAAATGTGGCATCTCGGAACTTTCAGAATGACTGGGCTTGCTGTATACACAGAAGGAGGTGCTGGCCCATCTAGGTGCAGGGCAGTAACTGTAACTTTTTTCATTTTCATAGTCTCATAGTCTCATGAGAGGATATTGGCCTGCCACCAATGCTGATCTTATTCAGAGATAACAAACGCTGTTAGTTCATCCGACATGAGTGTCTGTGAACCTCCTTCAGTAACATCGTGTATTTGGCATGTATCACTTAATGAAAACATTTTGGTGATTACTTCTTTTTCACTGTACAGAATGAAGGCATAAAAGTGTTGAGTCCCTACTATTGGTTGTTGATTTCTGGAACTGAGCTTTCAAGAAGTCTTCTTCATCCAGGTTTTCCTCGTTTGTTTAATAGAAGAACTGAATTGATTGAATATTCCTCACACACCAATCGAAAAGCTCCATAGGTGTAATGATCTGATTACTATATTGTCTCTGAAGGCTTGCCCAGGCTTTACCGTTCCTCCTAAATTATCATACATTCCTTTCCAATGGGTTATGGTATAAAAATGCCACTATACATCTACTCCAAAGTCCCTTTTGTGATAACATAGATTAACAAAGGTTTTTTTCTTATATTGTGCATGATCCTACGTACTGAATCACTATTATATACTTTTTACTTTTTCTACAACTGCATCACATGTTGTTTTACCAGGCTTTGAATTAGGAACAGACAGGATACCTTTGCCCTTTACAAAAGATTTTTTCTATCAATTGTGTTGCTCACCTTCAATTCATCAATTCTTTTGCATGACCAACTCTTACATAAAATAGTTCAAATTAGGATCTTTTCACTTATGCTGTGTGTTTATCCTAACTTTTCCTTTAGTTGAAGAATTTGTGATTTTGGGTAATCTTTTTCTTTGTTTTCATTTACTGATAACCTACAAGCTCCTGCGTTAATGTTCTTTTTACCTTTTAAAGTTTCTTTTTCACCATAGACTGGGTTTTTTTTTAAATCTTTTTCTTACCAAGTTGTTTTCTGAAAATATAAAATATTATCGTACCAGGTTTAATACGTGAATTAACCTCAAACATCTAGACCTGTACTGGTCTTAGATTTTTTATGGTTTTGTGTCCCACTTTCTCCAAAGGATTACAGAAGTATATATTGACATTCGTGCATGTGTTCTGTGTACCAGCCATGGCTACTAGTAGAAAAAATAATAGAAAACTACTGGATTTACAAAATATTGTTGAGTACCTGTATTCACTACACAGTTGCATCACTAGAAAAATGTAAACACTAATTAAAACAAAAGATTTAGTTGGTGCCAACTGGAGAAAAATTTACACAAAAACACATCCAATTGTCTACAACAAGAACTGAAGACAACCTGAAGCTCTGCTTAACACAGCAAGTCACCCAAAGACAGGATGTACTAGACAAGTTCAATCATGTCAACACTTGTAAGAATCAGTCCTGTCACATCTACCAACTGCATTAAATTTCCCTGTGGCCACATAGGCTCTCAGACCTACCACAAAACTTGTAAAATTTTACATCACTATCCTTTCCAATGTACACGGAAATAGGGGCTGTAGCTGGCTCTCCCATTTTCACCGACTTAATTCAAAAGGAAGGGGGGGAGTAAAAATGATATATAATAGGGTCTTTTCCAAAAATCGGGAAAACAATATCTGCAGATGTTATATATGGTCATTACTAATTACACTTAATAGGAATTTGATTGGGGCTTCTCATAATTTGCAGTATGTATAATGAAATTTGATGGTGAGGAAGGCTATTAAAATTGGGCTCTTTATGCGGTAAATTTTAAAAAGTTTTACTCGTAATGCATAGTACTTCCGTTTATGTGAACCCCGTATACAGCCATAGTAGGTTCGTGCAACGCTAGCCTCGGTGCAGTCATTGTAGGAGTTCTGGCGAGGTAAGACGCTGTCACGTACGAACTTCAAACTTTTTGCACTGATGTAGATTACCATAGATCTTTATTAGTATACCGGTAAACCTTTGCTTGCGTACGTTTTTGTCAGATAATTTCCCCAGCATTATCATCCGCATAAATAAATAATTGGTGCCATTGCGGCTTTTTGAAACTTAAACGATGAGAAATGGAGAAAGATGTCGGAGAGGTCATGCGACCTGTGCAACTTGAATCGGGCACCATCCACCTATGCTTAAGGCATTTCATGGTAATTTCTGTATTATTGCTGCATGCAAACTTTAAGGGCTTTGTTTTAATGTATGTATTCAAGGGTATTTTTCATGTTTAATTATTTTACAGCCACATCTTTTGTGACCACGTGGTTCATAGCCGCCAAGTCTATATCTGTGCCATCCATGCAGTTTGAGGGTTTATTTTTGTAATATCATGTGCCCCACAATTTTATTCAGGGTTCTATGTCAATTTTATTAAGAGTTCAATGTATTTTCATGTAATGAATGATTTGAATATCTTACCACGCTGTCATTTCTTATGTCTGAATTTCTTTCCATCCGGCATGCTAGAGGGTCAAAACCGATTCAGTCTGCAACTGAATCTTTTTTCCAACCAGAATAATATTTTTGTCTTACCAGAATCCACTGTCTTTGTGGAGAAATACAACATTTTCACCGGACCACGTGCTCCGTTGCAACACTTATCCAGTGGTATCCACACTATCTAATACTGCTTTCACGCGCTTGCGGGTTTGTGACCACTCATGTCGTGCCCCATCATTTTCCAAGGGTACTTATGTGATTGTATGTAATTTTGTATGGTGACATTATTTCCATCCTAGCTGGCTATGTGTATAGGTCGTCACCTCACTAACCATGTGCGGCAAGACGAGCCCTGATGAGTCCCCGTTAGTGATGCCAAATAATCTCACTTGTTTATATAACTTGTTCATTTTTGTCTCAGTTCATTATTCTCTGTTCCCTATCTTCAGGGAAAATCGTTAGTCCTCCCTAGCAGCTGGCGACCCCTTCCCTTGTGAAGATTGTGTTTTAAAACAATACATAAGAGTCATAAACTTAGGAAGTGTGCTAGAGTAATTGCGAGCTGGGGAGCACCCAACCGGAATTGGCTAGACACAACCGAGAGTAATTCAGTAATACAATTTTGGCTCGTTTGTCTTTTTACGAGTGGTAACAATAAAATGAAATAGTACAGTGCAACAGGTGTTTCTCTTTTTGTAATGACAGCTACCTCTTGCCATTGTTTTCTAGAAGTTTAGTAATGATATTGCAAAGTGTATCGTAAGTACGCTCGGGTGAGATGGACACACAGAACCCACAGCATCCCTGAGAACCCTGAGTCTCAACAGTGCGGTGACTGGGAAACATCGCTGGTGCCCTCATCAGTAAGTAACTTGTGTCTTCGTTTGTCTCGTATCTCACCCAACGGCATCACCTGTTGAAAAAATGACCTACGTTTCCTCGCTCCTGAAGCCTCAACCCACATCAAGTTCCCTTAATTATTAAATGGCCATTGTTTTAAAAATTGTTATATTATGGTAAATAATGTTCCCGATTGTTTGGTTAACTGGCATTTGCTTTATTTGTTCTTAGCTTACCGAACAGTACCTCCTCGTTCATCTCTACCATCACTACTACTGATCCAATATGGCTGTGGTCCCATGACAAACGTTATATACATAGTTAGTCAAATGTATTACACTTCCATACTAAAAAATACAACATGATACCTTAACTAACAACCAAATAGGTAATATCAAAACATATAATACATACGGGAACCATAAATATCTCTGACATTCACCCTGGAATGACATTCTATTCAATATTATCAAAGTGTCATTCGTGAACAAAAACACAAACTATTTAATCACACTAACATCTATTTAGAATAATGTCTCTGAAATGTTGAAAGACAAGCTTACTAAATGACTTGGTGAAAATGTCAGCTATATTTTCACCTGTGGGAATATATTTTACATCTACCACACCTTTTGTGTACATATCTTTAATGACATGATATCTGATGTGTATGTGCTGTGCCCTTTTAGAGTTTTCTGGTTTTTTCATGGTGGCTAAAGCACCAACATTATGTTTAGCACTGCACTTCTGCATAACATAAGAGTTCATTTCACTCACTCACTATTCCAGATAAATGCTGATGAGGCTCCTGCTACATATTCTGCCTCTATTGTAGATAAAGCTACACAATCCACTAAACCCATTTTCTATCCATACTGTCATCACTCCAGTCCGCATCATAATAACCAACCAGTCTACTAGATCCCTGTTTAAAGGTTAGGCCTAAATTTTGAGTATCCTTTAGATACCTTAAGATTCATTTTCCTGGCTTCCACTCTTCATATGTTGGCATATCTATATACTGTGCAAGATATGACACTGAAAAAGAAAGGTCAAGGTGTCATGTTACTGATAAGTACATCAATTTACAAACTTAATTTCTGTAAGATACTGTACTATTCACAGGACTTTCCTTGCTAGCATGGAAACCCAACTCCATAGGGGTAGCTACTGACTTACATTCTTGCATGTTATACTGAGTTAAAGTTTTTCTGATTAAGTTAGGTTGGGTTACCTGAATTTGTCCCTGTGACCTACTTATCTCTATGCTGAGGAATGTAAGAATTTGTAACAGACTACTGTCCTCTTCTCTCGTAGTTTTCAGTAAACACCAACGAACTAGCTCAGCATAATTTGGAGACTTTGACTACATAATAATGAAAGTTTTGTTGATACCAGGATTGCCAGTAAATAAAAGAAGTTAAATTTTTACTATAGATTTATTGTTGTCTTGGCAAAACAAACTATTGACACTCGCAGCTGACGAACAAACAAAAAACAAGACAGAATGGCAGCCTTCATAAAACAAAACTTCTCACTTTGAGACTTACGAAGACGAGAGAGAATCGTTACTTTTCTCTCCTGGAGCCCTATTGACTCCTCGCACCGTAGGAAAATAAATTTAATAGATATTTGAATTGAAATGTCCGAAATACTAAAGAAGGTTAAAGTCACGGGCGCTGGTTGGTGCGAGTCACGTTATCACAGGCTGCAGGCTGTCCGACTGACAGCTGACAAACGATCATGCTACGACGAACTGTTGTGATACCCGAGAAATGTTGTGCTTCCTTATATATTAGTAGAAAGTTTCCTCATTGAAAACATATTGTTTTCGAGCAGTCGGTCACGTCAGTCAAAGGTGACCTCTGTTACTTTCCTCATTTCACCATGTTGTGCCTTGTAGTGGCGGAGGTTTTTGGTTTACTAACCCAGTAAAAAGGAAAAGATGCGCTATCGTACTATGACGTCTGTTTGTTGTTGATGTCTGTTACTACTGATGAAATGTGGAAAGAAAAATTATAAATTTGGAAAAACGAAAATATATGAAATACAAACACGTCATTGCTACGACCTTTCAAATATTACATGAATTACTATCCTTGATTGAAATATAGACATTTGAATACTTCCCGAATATACCAATTATATATATTCTACATGTTATGTAGACATGTTATATATATATATATATATATATCAAGGCTGGACTGCAATTCCATGTCAAAAATGTAACAGTTTACATGGTTATACATCCATATACAAAGTTGAAGTCACAATAAAAAACATCTCATTACATAGTAAATTAATCATAACATGATACAAAATTGTAGTCTACATAACATGTATCTTTTCAATTAAATAGAATAGTTTTTGTTTACATGATCATACACTTCACATACAAAGTTTCCATCACTGTAAAATACATTCCATTACTTTATCCCACCGAGTAAATTAATAAGAATTAGTTACAAACATTTAGTGCACATAATGTATATCTTTTAAAGTCATTACAATGTTACATTCACTTTCAGTTTTGGTTTAGGCTCATGATTCATTAGTTGCTGAATGGTTCAATACTCAATACATAGTTTACACAAAATTCCCTAAAATTATGATCATCATATTTCAAAATATTGTTCGCAGTATTCAATTATACATTTATTTGAAAATAATTTTTTATCAAATTTTATTATGTTTAATTTAAACAACACAGATTTAATTATTTTAAAGTTTCTATTTTTCATCTAAAGTCTAGGTTGTACCCACTACACATGCCCTGTTGCTTCTAGGTTTGCTCAATGTTACTTTAATTCCTTGTTTGGTTCAGCACAAAAAAAATATAAGGTGATCCAGACCTGTCCCAAAAACTATAAAAACCACTGCTACATTTACTTTAAACATCTTAATATCTAGGTCAGTGTTAAAAAAAAGGGACTCGGACCTGTCACACCCAAAAACTTACTCTTATTGCTAAGATCCAAGGACATTGTACACACTGGAGCAACTTTTCCACACTTCATCTCTATGTTCGTAAAACTAAACACACAACAATACCTCAACCTTAATTTGTTTTCAAAAAAGAAAATCTCTTCATGTTAGTTTTAACCTTTCATTTATCATACACTATTAAATTTAAATAATTTTAATTTACTTCAAAACTATCCTTCCTTTGCAAAATTTTACATCCTTAAACATGGACATCATAATGGGATCAATATCCACAATACCCTTTAGACACAAATCCACATTTCATTGTTATAAACAAATAGGCTACAAATTTAGGTTATATCTTCTTGGTTTTCAATATTATTCTGCAACATACCTCAACATTCTTCAAAATCAACATGTAATACACATCAACATACGAGTAACCTTTCTTGAGAGTGATCTAAATACATTTATAAAATTAAAAATTTAATTCATAATGGTTTTCCATTATGACACAAAACTTACTGTGCTTTGGTTTAATTACAATACACCCTTACTTTCAATTACAATAATATAATAAAACACAGCATTATACACTTAATTTAAGCTTGTCATCCTCCAAATTAAATCTTTATGTTTGATGTATAGGTACAGTCAATTATGAAACTTTTTATCACTCACAACATGATTCGTTAACAAAGTTATAAACAACTATACATACATTATACAGTTTCTTACTGCATTTTAAATGGTCACTTTTAATAATCATTTAACTTTCCAATCTCTTTCATGTTAGAAATCCCCATAATTGTACATTTATATTGTCTTACTCTTCTTCACAAAAGCCATTTCTTCACTCAACTTTATGATGTTCTATGAACAGAGTTACCCTCAGTCAAAATGTCATGATGGCAAGTAGTTATTACTAAATAAATTTAATTTATGAAAGTAAAATTAATTCTTCAGATTAATCATAATAGGCCTAACTAGCCTTAACACATTTAACTGCAAGAAAATAATTACGTTACTTTATGTTAACAATACTACTTTCTCAAGTTCAATTAGAAAAATTAATATATTATACAATCATTAGGTAAGGTCACACACTATCCTACAATTTCATGTTGCTCCTAAACCCCCAGGGCTTCAACAACGAGACATGCCAGTTGGTATTGTGTATTTTCATACATTGTAACCGCTTACTGCTCCAACTGTACTTTATATAAAAACAATACATTATAAATAAAAATGACATACGAATCGACACTACTTAACATATTAGTGTACATGAGATCACAGACTATACCTACTGTGTTTCTTCTTTCTCTTTCTCATCATTCTCGCATAACACAATTTTCTCTTCCTTACACATTGCCTCACAACATATTTCACAATTTCTTTACACCTGAAACTACATTTCTTTTTTCTCTTGTAAGTCTTCTTTACCCCCATAATCATGTCTTTATTTCTCTTTTCTTGACTTACAGTTTCCTTTCTGAATAACTCATGAATCCTAAACAAGTTCTGCACGTTAATACATGTTGCACTTTATTCACAATTGTCATTATTTCATTTACCTAATACACAACCATATTTTTCCCTATTTTACCCCACTTTCAAAATTATACTTTGCTACTGTGGTTGTGTATCAGCAGTGGCACAGAAAATACAAATATATGAAATTACCCTCGGTTGGTGAAAAAGTTACAGCTGAACCTAAACTAAAATTCAATTAATTGAGGGTTTTTCGGGCATTGTACTACATGAATTTCATTTGCCTCAATTTATAAATTATGGCAGTTGTACTCTACAATTTCTACTATATTTTGACAATCATTCTCTACAGTGTCTATTATACTCTGGCAATATGCAACTTTGCTTTGATCTTTTACAACTTTACTTCCACTACTAAGAACAATTGGTAATTCTACAGAATTGTTTACACCCTGACTTGCATTAGTTACACATTCTTCCCTAACCTCTGTCACTTTGACATTTAGGACAATCTTCAATTCTGAAACAGCCTTTGTATTACTGTCTCATTTACTCTGCATATTGTTTACTGACAATTTCAAATTGGTAAAGTCAGTTAAATGCTTGTCAAATTTCCCTTGAAATTCCTGCAATTCCGCCCTTTGTTTTGTAGCCAGTTTTATGAGCAAACTTAATTGCTCACTAATTCCAGGTGCTTCTGTTCTCTGTTTATCCGCATTTATATTCTCGAGACTTAACCATTTATATTTCCAAGATCTGAACCTGAATGGCTCGCTACCACATTTGACACATTAACTTCGGCTTCCTGAGTTGGACTATTATTATCAAAACTTAGAAAGTCCACCTCTTCATCTACTCGTGCCTCCCCCCGACTCTCCATGATGACCTACTTAAATCTCTAACCTGTATTATCGTATTACTGTACGATCGGATTACAAAAAAAAGCTGCAATACACACACAAATAATAGTGATATTCAAAAAAAAAATTTGAACATTAGAATGTTGCAAGCTTGACTACCTGCAATTTCTTCTGTGAAGACGTTTATAAGTACCTCAGTGCACTGCACTATTGTTTGTTGACTGGATACTGGATACTGCTGGCGGTATGGAAATTAACTGGAACTGTAGTTGGAAGTTTGAGGTTGCCATAGTTACACCCACCCTGGAACAAGAGTGATGAAAACTCTGATGCGCCGGCAACAGCTAGGCTGGCAGGTTCTTGAATAATTTATGAGGATGAATGTCGGCAATCTTCACGTTGCAGGGCGCATGTAGAAATCCAGGCCCCCTGTTGGGCGCCACTTGTAACAGGCTACTGTCCTGTTCTCTCGTTGTAGTTCTCAGTAAACACCAACGGACTAGCTCAGCATGAGTTGGAGACTTTGACTACATAATAATGAAAGTTTTGTTGATATCAGGATTGCCAATAAATAAAAGAAGAAGTTAAATGCTTACTGGAGATTTATTGTCATCTCTGCAAGTCATCCCGGCAAAACAAACTATTGGCACTCGCATCTGACAAACAAAAAAAAAAAAAAAAAAAACAAGATAAATGGTAGCATTCATAAAAAAAAACTTCTCACTTTGAGACTTACGAAGATGAGAGAGAATTGTTACTTTTCTCTCCCAGCACCCTAGTGACTCCTCGCACCAACGGAAAGTAAATTTAATAGATATTTAAATAGAAATGTCCGAAATACAAAAGAAGGTTAGTCACGGGCGCTAGTCGGTGCGAGTCACGTGATCACGTGTTGCAGGCTGTCTGACTGACAGCTGACAAACGATCATGCTGCGACGAACTGTTGTGATACCTGAGAAATGTTGTGCTTCCTTATATATTAGTAGAAAGTTTCCTCATTGAAAACATATTGTTTTCAAGCAGTCGGTCATGTCAGCCAAAGGTGACCTCTGTTATTTTCCTCGTTTCCTCATGTTGTGCCTTGTGGTGGCGGATGTTTTTAGTTTACTAACCCAGTAAAAAGGAAAAGATGCGCTATCGTCCTATGATGTCAGTTGTTGACATCTGTTACTACTGATGAAATGAGGAGAGAAAAATTACAAATTTGGTAACACAAAAATATATGAAATACAAATAAGTTGTCATTGCCAGGACCTTTCAAATATTCCATGAATTACTATCCTTGACTGAAATATAGACAATTGGAATACCTCCCGAATATACAAATTATATATATATATATATATATATATATATATATATATATATATATATATATATAGCTGTAACGCTACAAGTTCTTTATCTCCGTCACACTGAATTCCTTCTCCAAGGCACTCACCAGTTCACCCACTTTCTTAGGTGCACCTATTATCAGAGCATCATTAACATAGAGAACCAGAAATATATCTGTAGAATATTAGAAACAGTAGTCATGTGAAGAATGCTTAAAATTCAACTTCAACATAGTTTCATTGAACCTTTTATTCCAGCACTCTGGGTCATCCCACAGTCCATAAAGAGCACTTCTTAATTTCATCGTCTTTTCTTCGCACTCGACTCTGTGAGGGGTCTTGATAAAAACTTCTTTCTCCAAATACCCATTCAATAAAGCAGTTGGAACGTCAGTCTGCTTCAGTGGCCACCCATTGTTTACTGCAAAAGATAACATTAAATGTATTATGGGTGTTCGGTATACTGGAGCATTAGCATAATCTATAGCTTCAACTGGCTCTTGGAAAACCACGAGTAACTAAACAAGCCTTTTTCCTTCCATCATCTTTCACTGTAAATACCCACTTGGTATCTATGGCGACTGCTCCTTGAGGTAGTTCTCCTACTTGCCAAGTTTCCATTTTTCTGTGCACCTCAGCTCATTATTTATGGCCTTTCTCTGTTCCTCATCTTGCATTGCTTCTTCATAGGTCTCAGGCATTCCCTCCACATTAAGGGCAAATGCAGTGTGCAACTCATAGTCATGTAGTCTCGAAGGAAGTTTTACACTTCTCCCTCAACTTTTTTGTTGGCCCATAACCTTTCACATTATGGCAAATAAAGATCCCAATTATTTGGTTAACCGACATTTTCTTTATTTGTTCTTAGCTTACAGAACAATACCACCTCGCTCATCTCCACCATTACTACTACTGATCCAACATGGTTGCGGTCACATGACAAACGTTGTGTATGTAGCTAGTGTCAAATCTATTACACTTCCATACTAGAAGACACAACATGATTCCTTAACCAACATCCAAATAGGTAATACTAAAACATATAGTTCATAAAGGAACCATAAATTATATCTGTGGAAAAAATAAGTATACGGCGTGGTCAAAAACATTAAAATTTGGTTTTCTATGCATTTGTGTACTGGTACCAAGTTTGATGAAATAATGTTCACTGGTTGAATAGTTTTAGGGTCACACGCACAGATAGGAAACTGATCTCACAATCCTATCTTTCCTTTGGAAAGAAGGTTATAAACTGTATAAGAAGTTCAAAAGAAAGCACTGAAATATTAACATAGAATAGTTCTCTTGAATTTACACTTTCAAACATTAAGGCATGTTTCACCAAAAAGTTATAATGTTTGCATTATGACTTTAAAATTTGTTAGAAAAATAAATTTCATGCTGTTATGCCAAATAATGAGTAACACAATACTTAATTTAATGTTATGCAAACTTAAATATGAGTTCACAAAGGTGGATGTTTATGTTAGTTACTCTGTCATTCAATTTTCACAGTTGCCTATAATTATGTAATCCTTGAAGAGAATTAGGTATCTTTATTATATACCATACATTGATTTTGAAATTTATGAAACGATATAAGATAGACATGGATACATTTGCCACATTCTTGATAAGGTTTCAACATAGGCCTACTAATAAGCATTAAGTATAAATAGTATTTTATAGTTTATACACTTTACAGTGATACTATTTAACTTAAGTGCCAGGTTTTTATTGCTTGATGTGTGGTTTTTTTCAGTTAACAATTTTTGGAATGTTAGTGACATTGCATGTTTTGTAGTAATTTTTTTTTTTTGTTTTCCTTAAAAACAGGTGTGGAGTTGTAGAGAGGACAAAGACTCTTAACTACCCACCATACTGAAAATGGTATTAAAAGAACATTTCCAGATAGTAATGCTGCATGTTCCAGTTCTTTTCCTCGTAATTGGTGAGTAAATTTCCGTATGGTTGTGACTCAAGATATTAGATTTTGCAGGTATAGTAATTACAAGGGTTCTGCTAAATGTAATTTTTTTTAAGATATGCATATTAGTGATGGTGTTTGAAAATTTCAGTTGTGCAAGCAGTGGATAATTGCACATAAACTGTTTTGAAAAGGTTAAATATTTGAAAATGTTTTCTTGCTGATAAATCTTGAAGTTCCACCCAAAGTTTTATTTATATAGCTGTTCGTAGGTGGAAGAATTTGTATGCTAGGAACTTTCGTAATTGGTAGTAGAGGATTCTGCTATCGGGTAGTATATTTTTGGTGTGTGCTTGTTCTTTGTTATAATTTATTGTAACCCACTTTTCAACTTCCATTGCCTATCCGTATGTGTGCCAGAAAACTGGAAAGAATGTATAAAATTCATATTGTCATGTAAATATTGGTTGCTCTTATAGTAGAAAGGAGAAGGTATGCACATATGAATAATTTGTTTTTCTGTTATGAATTATATTTTTAAAAGCTAATCTCCATAATAACCTATTGTTTTGTGATTCATATTATTTTTTTGTATAAAATTAATGAAAATTGGAGGGATTTTTGATTAAAAGACCCAAATTTTTTATTTCCCACCAGAACATAATGGTGGGTAGATATAGTGTAACTTTCTATAGAAAAACTAAGCAAAAATCACAAAATGTGTTTTTACCCTGTGTTGCTACAGATCAAACCTCACCACGCTGATTTAAACTCAGTAAAATGAACAAAAATACAAAATACAATACTTTAACAACCTTGACCTACGTGATGCCCAGAAGGGGAGCCTTTGTGAGCACAAAGGAGAAAAGGTCTTTCTGAAGAGTGGGATGGACCCATGCTTCCAAGGTGAAGAAGCGAGGGTGCAATATGGGCGACACTAACACGCATGCCTAGTGCCTCATCTCTCCTACGTGCAAGGCGTGCAGTGTTTCCACCATGATGCTGTACTGTGCAAATTAGATCTGTAACAGTGGGGTTTTATTACCCACAATGAAAGACCACAGATTAAAATATGCCCGTATCATTGTACTTTTCTCTTGTCGCTTAAGAAAACTGCATAAACAAGCTTTAAACATGTGATATTTGACCATTGTCACCTTTTTTTTCTCCAAGAATACATTTAATATGACAAAAGTAAAAAAAAATAGGGGCATAGATAATTGTTTTTTATCTTTTCTAACAAAAAGTCATATTTGCAGAAAATTTATTTACCGAGATACGCATATTTGCACAAACAACTATTTCACAAAAAACGTGTATGTCCATCCCACTACCAACTAATTTAAAATACCAACTACGAGGGAAAAGTACAATTTATTATGAGCCAACTTGTACACTGGTACAAACGGGCACTAAAATCACATATAAAAAAAGATTTTAAAGTTAATGGATAGTGGAGAGATTTGGGTGGCTCTTAACATCGAGGTCATGAGAGCCGATTAGGATGAAGTTAGGTAAGTATGGAGTGGCACCAGAATGCAAGGGCAGGGTAATTGGGAGAACCCCGAGAAAACCCGCTGACCAGCGGCATATTCTTGCACAATTCCCAGATGAGAAAATCCAGGGAGCAACCCTGCCAGGAATGGAACCTGGTTCGCCTAGATGGGAGGCAATCAGTTAGCCCACTACACCACCGTAGCCCCATCAAAGTGATTGTTTTTTAATTATACATTGCCAGACACAGAAGGATACAGCAGATGGTAGTGAAGAAGGACACAGCAGATGCTATTGAAACTTTATAGAGGTAGCAATATAGATGAGTAACACACACAGTCGTAAATGTATAGCAGCAGGACAATTACTTATGGATCTGTATTATGCTGTCTCATCATCTTCAGTAGGGCATTGCATTCCCTTGCACTGCGATACATGCTGCGGCATGGTCTGGCATGGAGTCAAATAGATGTTTGATAATTTCCTGATTCAGACAGGCCCACAATTGTTGGACAGTATGTTCCAAATCATGGATACTGGCATTTAAACTGGTCCCACACATGCTTGATTGGGGAAATGTCAGGGGGGCGGTAGACCATGGTAGTATTTGGACATGATGAAGGCAGCCCTGGGCAACCCGTTCCATGTGTGGTTGGACATTATCCTGCTGGAATATTGCACCTGGAATAATGGTCGGAAATGGTAGTAAAACAACATCCACATTCCACTGGGCTGTCAGTGTTCTATGTAACACAACATAGTAGGCTATGGCTCCCCAGACCATAATGCTTGCTGTGCAGGAAGTGTGCTGCTCGCATGGTTAGGATTGTGATATTCACCAGGGTCCCTCTACACCTGGGTGTGATAATAATCAATCCTCATAATGAAGCAGCAAGCACCACAAATCTCCAGCCATTGCTCTAGCCTGGCACCAAGCATTATGGGCAATGGGATTGCAGGTAGCCTCTGCAAGACACCTGGAAATGGTTTGTGGGCAACAGGAGCCCTAAACTGGCCAGTATTGTGGACCGGGTTGCCATGGGATCCATCTGTGCCTGCTCACATTCCATTGATCCTCTTGACTGTTAGTTAACCTCATCCATCCTGAGCTGGTCCTTCTCCATTGCTCCCAGTAGCATTGGACATTATGGTCTGACTGATCCACATAGTGGACTTCATGGTGATATGACCACATTGTGGTTTTCAGCCCTATTGTGAGTCCTCTCTCAAAGTCTATCAATTGTGTAAATTGACAACTTTGGCATCTTCCCAACATTCTTCTTCACTCTGTACACATGATTATAGTTTGGTGTTTCTCATATTAATGAGGCTCTGACTACATGCTGTTGTGTACAACTTCTGGTTGGTGCCTGCAGTGCCATTGCCTGGTGTGAGGTCAAATGCACCAACATGGTATCATATGTAAACCAGCCCATACTCTTAATATTTACATCATTTTGTGGTTTTTGCATAGTTTTTTTCATGGTACGCTGTTTTCATCGTCTGGCAGGGTAATTATTTTTCACTCAATATTACTCCTTATATGACTGAAATTATATTATAAAATTGTATATTACTGAAATCCAGCTTTAAAAGATCAAATGTGTAAAAACTATATATTCTAGTATGAAAATGAACATATGGTAGCTATAGTGTTACAAAAAAAACTATAGTAAATTCAACTATGTACCTTTTTTACAAAATTTGTTTGTATGCTCATGCTATTTTGAATTAACAAATGGATATAAAAAACATGCATTTCCACATCCGATACATTAAAATTTACTTTGTCTGTAACTTCTTAACATCTCTCAAAAATGCCATCATCTGATTTCCAATATTTCCATTTGCCAACAGAAATAGTCAAAAATGTCATTGAAAACAACTCCTCAACAAATACTGTCAACAAGCTTTACAAGCTTAGGAAACAAACTAAATTGCTTGAAAAATTTTTCATAAGCAGCATAACCTTTTAGATATTGTAACTCTGCACAAAATAAATTACAAATAGTTTGAAGTGAAATTATTCCAGCCTCACAATTCATATTCTTCCCTTTCACAAGGAAACAATTTCAGATTCTTCTAAATTATTTGTACTTATTCAATATGCTATGAAAATCTATTAAAGAGATTAGACCACATTTGACTAATAATTACATTTGAAATAACACTCTCTGTGCTTTAAAAAATATTTGTAATATAGGGGAAAAAAATGCTAATTCCAACAAAAGCTCCCAAAAGAATGTATAGAACTTAAATGTGCAACTTCTTAAAAGATTTGTCATCAGAGCAATTTTTCAACAAAAAAAAAAGTACCATCACAGTACTTGAAAATTTGCATGACGAGTACTCACCACAGCACAAGTCCACCTCACTGTCTTACTTTAGTGAAGCGTGTCAAAAATTAGCAGCCACCACTGAATCAGTTGTCATCCAAATGGGCTACAAACCCCAAAAAACTGAAGCCACAAGTCCAGGACTCTGCAACTTGTCCTTCTCATTACTGGATTGAGAATAATGTGTATGTCAGTTCTTGTCCTCGGGGGCCTGCTGGTGTAGTACCTTTTATACTCCTAAGGTGGTCGGGCACTGCTCTCTGGTAGGCTACTCTAATGCCGACCTGGGATGTGGCTTTGCATATAGTGTTGTATAACTGTCATTACTGGTTAGACTCGACAGTAATCTCTGTTGGCCGAGAGTGCAGTTTATCTCTTTCTGGCAAAGCCCAGCACCACCGTCACATCAAAAACACAGGTAATGACAGGAAGTCAATCTAATAACTGTATAAAGGTAATCAAGCAGCAAAGATATTAAATTTAAAAATTGGAAATTTTCAACACTATTGACATAGGAATTTCAAAGGAACATGCCATAAGATTATCATTCTCGTAAACATGTAAGTTACAGCAAAATGTATAATTTATGAAATGCTAATCCAAATGTCACAAAGAGTACCTTACAGGGTTTGGAAAAGTAATATTTACAAAAATGTGGCAATGGCCACATGTTATTAAGTCGAACAAGGGCCACTATTTTACGGCCATTTTCCAGCAAACCTGATCCTGTTGGCTCTCTTTGAAACTAAACCTTTAATTTTTTTCTGTTAGTTCACCATAGTTTTCATAGCCAGTGTTTGTGTTACTCAGTTGGTTAATGGCATGTTCAGAGGAGAGAAAGGGAAATGCAAGCCAGTTTCAATAACTCCCTGTGAAGATGTGTCCCAAAATAATTTTCTGTGTTGCCAGTAGTAATTCAAAAGCTGATACTTGCTATTGCTGCCATTCACATATTTACTCTTGTTGGTTGTACTGCTAATAACTTCTTCAGAACTTGTGTACAAATAAAGAATTGAATAAGTCACACCTTATAAACACAGATTTTGAAAATATATGTATACATATGTGTCAATTGATTTAATGCAATAGCCATATCTTCAAATATAAACATTGCTACATCTACTGTGTTGTTTCTGCATGTTTTCTCAGGGATCTCGTATTTCCCTTGCTCCTGTATTTGGGCACTGCTCCATATTTACCTTGCTTCACCATCATTGGCTCTCAAGACCCCAGTGTTAAGAGCCGTCCAAATCTCTTCACTCACTTATTACTGTGCTCTACTTATTTACAGAATCTGTGTAACAATGAAAGAATTTAGTTACAAATATTCTTACAGACATTTTTTTATTTTCAACTGTCTGCCGACAACTAAATCTGGTAAAATTTTCTTTGTTTATTATTGACACATAAATGACAAATTAATGGACATGACATGTTATCCTTAACAAAAATTGTACTTGCCATAGTACATGAGTCTGACATCTATTGCGTGTATATGCACAATTAACACTAATGGATGACAGAAGTCAAATTAATGCAGATATTGTTTTCACTGACATCTCACTGCACTGTATTTAGGCATACCACTTCAGAGTTGCTTACATTCATCTTTGTCACAATATCATAGTAAATTTTTGTCTTTATTGTCACTAATAATTACGATAGAATTCTCATATTATATGTACATCACATCTGTAGTAAGCAAAAATTTCCATCCAAAAATTGACTAACAAAAATAGAAATGCTTTACTAACAGCAAGGTACAGTAGGAGATTGGCGATGGAAAACATTGTTTACATCAACAGCCATGTTATCAGAAGTCATAGGTAACAGCCACAAGAAACGATGCCATATTTTTGAGATATTTACTTGCCATGTGATGTTGCACAACACTTGTGAATTTGAATTGTGAACATGTTACCAATATTTTAATGTAGATTCTAACAAATGTGCATGGAAAGTAAGGCTGTTACTTATAGCAATATGTCAATCATGAAATAATATTTTCAAAATATGGCAACTGTGATAATATAAGACAATATAGAGCAATTTCAATTGTTTTATAAGGGGAAATAAATTTATTATTTTATACGAATTGTTCAGATCTGTTTTATAATGATTTGTTTTATTCAAACTTCAGTCACATTGGATTTATTGTATATTTACATCATGTACAATAATTAATTTTTTGATACTGTGAGATAATCAGGGTAACACAGAAGGCGTGACTGGCTGTAATGACAGGAGTGGACCACCTACTATACAATGTTGTCACCATGTTATTATTATGTTCAAATTTATTTCCAATATCTCTACAGCCATACTTTAAATGCCAAGATAGTTCACAAAAGTCAACTAAGAGATAGACATAAAGGACAGCAAGTGAAAACGTATTTATTTTAAATTATATTCATAAAGGAATCTTTTGGAGTTTTCTTATTGTATACAGTTATTTCATGAGAATAAAACTGTTGTAATGTTCCTTTAAGAATTTTCTAATTCAATTCTCATAAAATTTTCTTTGTGCATTTTGCATATTATTATTTACAGCCTATAATAAATTATGTGTAATGGCTGTCATTACTCAAAGCATTAATTTTTATATTGTGGCAGTTGTTATCACATCAGTTTCCTAGATAAAATCTACATAATTTATAATTGTAACATATTCAGTCTTTCCAGAGTCGTGAATATCACATGATATGCCAAGTGACAGAGACAGAAAGTGAAATCTAAGTGAGAAATAAAATGGGTTGAATTGCCTAGGTAGGATAGAGTAAGATTCCTGCAGCCGATATCAGCACCTTTCGTGGAAAGAAACAAGTTGAATGTGAAGTTAGTAAATTCCATGAAACGTCATCCACTCATAGTGAACCAAATTAAACATTTTCTGCTTTTAAGTAGACTGTAGTGGATTTTGATTCAAGCATTTCACATTTTACATTGTGTCTCCCACATTCCTTTTTTGAACTTAGAAAAAGAAAATTGTTGACAGTTGAAACAGTTTTTCCCCAGAATTCATTACCATTAATTATAAATGTGACACTGTAGGTTATTTTCACCTCTAGGGAGAGTTAACATTGATTTGAGGCGGCAGGTTCTGCATGGGGTTGGCCAACCCAAAGAATGGGGTAGTTGAGATGTTAGATGAGGGTGGAACAGCGGCAGAATGAAGATGGGAAGGAACCGGAGTACCCTGAGTAAACCACTAAAACATGGCAGTGTTTTCCACTTTTCACTCATGGGAATTTCTGTCCAAAAATTCTTGCCTATTGGGGCCTGTAACTGACCTATCAGTAATTGCAGAGTGGGATCCCTAAACTCGCTCAATCCATTTTTAAATATTTCCAGAAACAGCAATGAAAGGATACACACTAAACATACCACACAAAACTTTTAATAAAGAATGCAGTCCATGGTTACATGAATACAAGTAATAATATGTATACCTATGTCAGTAATACAGGAGCACATTTAATAATATATCGGCCAAAACTAACTCCATCCATAGACTTAGCAACATTTCACATGCACACCAACTACAAAGAAAAGGGAAAGTACAACAATGTGCTCATTACAATACATGAAATATGTTTTATATTGTATGTAAACATGAGAAAATAAGTTGCAATACTTTTGCTTTGCTCTAACACTGGATACTGGTCACATGTTGTACACCTACCCAATGTGAACTAATTTGGCGGTTCATCTGCATGGTACAAAACGGTGTTACGGTCCGTCTGAGCGTGGTGAACAGACATAAGTACACATTTGTAAAAGTCATCTGCATAGAGGTAGCACTGCTAAATGCTTCAAAAGATTTTCACCATCATTAGCTTTCTCCATTGACACCTTGCTTGAAGGTGCAATATCGCTGAGAGACTCAAAGAAGTTGGACCAACTTTGACCCCATTTAAGCACTGAACAATATGTCTCTCCCCAGTCATAAAGGTTGTGAATGGAAACACAAACATATTTATGGTTACCCTTTGCATAAGTGCTCAGATATTTTGAAAGGAAGTGGGGTCTTATACCAACTGCATGCAACGGTTTGGTAGTCTTTCATTGTCCAGTCAGTCTCGCATATCAACTCTCCCCCATGTTATTGAAATATGTCATAATACACTTCGGTAGCTACTATAACTTCCCTCGTGGGCAAATATTTTGCTACATGCAAAATATACTACTTGAGGCATGTAACTGTGTCATCTTACAGGGAAGTAATGTTCTATTTTCTTCCACCTTGTTGTGGAGTTCATATAACCACATAGTGCAGCAAAAATTGTGATATCTTTGTTTTGCAAAGCTGCGCTATCACTGAAGAGACAAACTGTATGAATGTTGGAGGGAACCTTGTCTTCTAAATGCTGCAAATATTGTATTAATGTTAATGCAACTTCATTCGAACTTTTCCCATGCTGTGTTTCAAGCCAAGTGTAAAAAGATATGTATTCCTCCTCCCCCACCTCTCTAGAGCCATGATATACAATATATGTGAGGTTGTAAAATCATATTTGTCTACTGTAGAATATATTACTAACAGGCAGTTTAGGGAGTGGCTGATTCTGTTGACAGTCAAACACAACAGTTATGGATTCAGCTGGATCACTTCTAAGGTTTGAGTAAAATTTATTTACCCAAAGTGTGTGTAGTTGTTTGTCGACCATAAGTGTCTTTCTCTCTTTTTCATCCGCTGCAAGCTGCAACTTTTTGTTTTGGTCCTCATAGAAGGAACACATATCTGATCAAGGATTGCCAAACCCCAGGTTAAATGTCGTCGCGAATATACTATGAAATTTTCAGTATGGACATCTGTACTCTTGCTGTGATGTCCATAGGCACCACATTTTTTTCATAGACTGTTCTGGTGATAAATAATGTCTCACAGACTTTGCTTGCCCATAATGATTTTCACGATACTTGTATGTGCCAATGTGTTTTATAATGCTTTTGGTTACATTCATTTGATATTTGCATCTTGCTATATCCATTCCGCCACGTGTCTCTCTTGGAGACACACCTTCTTTCCTAAATGTTCTCGCCAACCTCGCCAGTCTGTCCCTAGAAGTACATGTGATTGACTGGAATGCTTTTGCACACACAGACATAGATGGTTGTCTTTGGGTATAAATACAGTACTTTACTTGCACCGGCCTGCTTCTCATTGAATCCTTTTTCCTTCTGCGGTTATGTTTTATATCCCCTACAGACTTCTATTTTAACAAAAACTTGTCCTGCGCACATTTTTTACCATCCTTGTACAACATTTCAAAGAAATATTGCACGTCTTTAGCAGCTAGGCTAGAAGCACAGCAGTCACGCTTGACAGATGTAATATGAGGGCAGTTGATTGTTGGTACCTTACACTGTGATGTGTATTTCATTGACTTCTGTCTGCTCAGTGGCTGCTCGTCGTGTTTCCATTTTCATCCTCTGTCTATAACTACAACTGGCATGTTGTAAAGTCCCATATCCATATTCTACACATAGGTAAGACCAATGTCCATCACTTATGTTTTCCCGGAATATTCAATACATTAATGAACATTATGACCAGATACACTAGCACAATACTCATATTATGCAGTACAATGCAAACACACACTATGTACAATACTACCATCAACTTATCATATACCAGGGAAGACTGGCAAAACTCTGGGTCATACTTTTGTTTCCACATTACCTGTGACAACGTGCGATACTGGCACCAATGTGGCAGGACGTGTATGCCACAAAAACTTAATGTATCATTCTGTCAAATACACGTTTTCAAACATATTATCGACTGGTAACATTTCAACAATAACTAACACATCATTACATGTGAAAATTATATTGATAGACAGCCTGTTAATCAGTCGCCTACAACTTTGTCGTCTTCCGTGCTGTATGTTTTTGTGTTTTTTGCGTGTGGTACCAGTGAGCTAACATGTTGTGCTGTTAAACACTGTGTGTGGAATGCATGGGTTCTGGCTATTGCTATTAACTAAGCATGTTCTGATTATCCCTACTCTATGGACTGAGCGAGCTTTGACGTTTCCCTACATCCGTGAACTGGACATGTTTTGATGTTTCCTTTGGCTCTATGGACTGAGCAAGTTCCACCTTTTCTTTCGCAATGGACTGAATGAGTTGTGTGATGCAACATGAACACAACGGTTCTACACCATTGGACATAATAGGGTTTCAGCTACATAGGCAGTTTTATTTTCAAGCTGCTTATTTTCTCTATCTATCGCCCAAGTATCTTTCATATCACCAAAAGTGGACTGAGAAAGTTTTGGAAACATGCTCTTCAATCACTGAATTTTTTCCTGCATCTGTTTAGCATCAACATTTATAGGCTTGTTTACTTTAAAAGTTTCATTGTGCTTGTAACTCCAAAAAAATTTTTCTGTTAAGTTTATGAATGAAAACATAAGGTTTAAAACACTGCTTAGCTTTAACACATCTGACTTCAATAAAAATACATATTAGTAGGGGAGCATAATGCAGATTTATTGATTTTGTGGGATTTTTCGTGAAGGGAAGGTGTGACTATGTGGGATGCCTTTCTTATATTGAACACAGTGGTGTGGTACTGGGTGTTTCCTTCAGAAATGCGGGGTTTGGTTTTTATAACTTTGGAAATCCGAGATGGCTGCCAGAATGTCATGAATATGCAAAACTGGGCATATTTTCTCCAGGAGTTGTTTGTATAAGCAAAATGCATAACACCTTTTTTATTCCAAATGAAGCGGAAAACAAATTTGATCCTTACAAATTTCCTGATATTTTTATTGGTTTAAGAGTTATAGGCAGTCAAATTTCAAAGTTGTGTATTCCGTGAAGATAAAACGTGTAAAACAGAGTATATTGTCTCCAGGAGTACTCAAAAGGGAAAAAAAAATGCAAAGGACCTTTTTTATTCTACATAAAAAACTGAACAAAATACCTCAATACAAATGTTTTGATATTTTTATTCCTTTAGGAGTTATACGCAATCAAAGAAAAGTTGTGACTTTTCTTTAAAGTATGAACATGAAAACAGTATATTGTCTGCAGAAGTACTCGATTAAAATATTGCATAGGGCAATTTTACTATACATAGAAAATTATCATTATCGATTTTCTAATATATTGATCGGTTTAGGCATTGTGGGTCATTAGACTTTGCATGGGGCGTCTGATAAGATTTAACACATTAGAGTTTTACAACAGGTATTTATTAAACCACATGTTATTGTTCTGCTGTTATTCGCTTTACAAACTGCTGCATATTTAAAAACATAACAATCCCCAAACAGTTTCTTTGTCTTTTCAACTATACAACAATAAATCCACCTTATTTACAACTCGTCAACCTCTTCTAGTGTATCTTCATCATAAGTTGCATGAGCATGGTAGCCACAGACTTCTTCCTCTTCTCCACACACAGTTCAGTGCACCTAAGATGTTGAGAAAGGCATTTGCATGGTTGAGTACACCTTCCTTTAACACAACTGCATCTCATAAGCTGAAGGACATCCTGTGGAGCACATGGGAGAAAACACATCACAGGAGTTTAATTTGGGCCTTCCTCTTGTAGTTCCCATCGGAAGTATGTCGGTGAAGGCTAATCCGTGTAAGGTTTGTCAGCACGATGCCATTCTACAACTTGATAGTGAACTCTACTAATATAGGGCACCAGAGAAACTCTAGTTGGCAATCTTCCTCCCTGAGTGCCCTTTTTTGAAAACATCCACCACCTAAGCTCTCCGATATCGAAGATTTGTGTACCAGGGACATAAACTTGACATATAAACTTTTATATTAGAAGTCTGTCATCATCAACAAAGTTTCGCAAGCATCCAAGTTTGCTAAGTGCTTCAAGAACATTGTCTTCAACTGTGTTGAAGACTTTCCAGAAAGAGTTTTTTCCTTTGTTTTCCAAACACTCTGTGGTGTCACATCCGGACAGTGCATGCAGACCTAGTAAAGCCTATGTTTTTTTGGGACCCAGGGATTCAGTTACTTTACTGAGGTTGATCTTTCTTCTGTGCTGCCCAACTCCTGTTACGAACATGGTATCCTGTGGAAAGTATTTGGACCACCACAAGGAAAGAATGAAGACATCTGTATCTGGAGAGTGAATGTGTAGTTGGGTTGCACCACGACGAGAGGCATATAGAGAGTGCAAAATAATTTTTGTGTCTGCTTTCTCGTGATTGCGTTTGAGTTCATTTATTACACTGCCATCTGAAGACATGGCTATTTCTCTCCAAGATAAAAACAAGCATTTTTTCTTTCATCTGCATGCTGCATTGCTTTTTCAGACAGGTAAGCTGTTACATCATTCTTCGTGATAATGTGCGAAAGCAATTTCCTCAATATTGTCTTGCCAAGGTAAGTTGTATCAGTGATCTTGAACTGGATTGATTGTTCATTGTTTCTTTTTTTGCGCATTGCAGATTTCAGGGAATCTTCTTTTTAAATAACGAAGTCCAAGTGTGTTTCATCATATTTTGACAGTGTATAGTCTTACTTCTTGTTGAATTCATTTGCCAGGTTGTTACATGTCTTAACATGTGTAGGCTTTTCATGGCCTGTAGTTCTGCCATACCATCTAGAACAGCTATAGTGAATCTTTCAGGGGCGTTTTCAAGTGATAAATGTCTCGAAGCAACATGTAGTCTGTCCATGGGTGGTTGTAAGATATTGGTCATGTCTTCTCCAAGTCACAATTTTCATTGGCTTGAACTTCAAGTAGTTTAATTAATTTGCTTTTGTTTGTACACAAGAGCTGAGCCCCATCTAAAGCAAACATGGAATGGGGAAATACTGAAAATTCATAAGTGTCTAGGGGGATTCCTTAAAATTTATGTCCGTTCAGCTTCTCAATACAGACGGGTGATCTATGATTGATCCGCTTTTAGTTGACGTACTGTTTCAGAAACTTTAGTCAAGACCTTCTTACTAGCTGTTTTACACAAATTAAATTTGACCAGTGTCACTATCTCCCAGAAATTGGTTTTGTCAGATTCAATATGCTCAGTTCTGAAGATGTTATATAACTCCATCCCAACTCTTGCCATTCTTAATACATCCTTCTCAATTTATTCAGTGAATACTGCTTTTTAACTGAGGTTGATTAAGCAGGGACCATCATATGACACATGATCTGTTGAATGCTTTATTGCATTGTAAACTACGTGCTCATCACTGTTTTGTTGTTTTGACTTTGATGTTGTTAGTTTGTGATGATTTGAGCGAACATACTCTTGCAACTGTATGATGATCTTTGCTTCTCTGGTTAACCGTGAGAATTCAGGAGATATTAAAAAAAACCTTGCCTGTACTGGTTTGTTTTGGGTGATATTCACAAGACCGCCCATAACTTTCATAGCTCTATTTTCCTGTTCCAGAACCTAGTCAGCAGCTAGAGCACAAAATGGAATTGTCCTCTTGTTAACAACCCAGTTCACTTTCATGAACTATGCCCATAGATCAGGATCTGTGTTTTCTAGCTGTTTCATTTCAGCTAGATACCGTGCGATCATACTTGTATAGTTTATTAACTCAAGAGCAAAAATATTCTTTATAAAATCTTCACGTTCAGCTAGATGTAGCTCCCAGTTTCCAGATCTCACAGATTGTATGTAAAGCAGCATATTCACGACCATTTCCATGTATTGCCGGGCAGTTTAGAAGTTTGGTTTCCCATCTCCTTGAACACTATTGAATTCTTCCATTTTATATAGTTTGTCGCTGTTCTTTAGAGACTCTACAGCCTGCCTGTGCACAGAATTTATTTCTTGAATGCCATCTGCTTGCAGGGCAGCAATCAGACTTTCAGTCTCCCTACCACATTCCTCTTTCATATCTTTATGCTGTATTTGAAATACGTGACTATAGCATCTAAAAAGAGCAAGTGTTAAGGTAGTATGTGCTTCAACTCCTCGCCTCACACATTTCCCTGCCACCATCTGAGATATTACCGTATCACTGTATAAATCAGCTAGGGCACATTCAAGTCCTGTCCCATCTATAAATGTACCTATAGCATGTAAAATTGCCATAATGATGTGCAGTTCTCCAGGCCTGAAAGATTTTTTCTTGAAAGATCTTTTCGTGCCTTGGCCAGTTTACAAATTGGCCTATAAAGTCCAAGATCTAAAGTGCCAACAGTTTTCGAATGCGAACCTGTAATTGCATTTGTTACTGCTTCCAGCTTTTCCATGCTTGTAATTTGTGTTGAAGTAGATGATGGACTGCTGTCTATGAGAGGAAGTACACATACTCGCTTTAAACACATTGGCTTGCTCACCAAGGAATGATAAGCAGACAATATGGGTATTAAAGCAGGACTTGTGGATATTGTATCACTTGCAGCAGGATTGGTATCGTTCACATTCAGGTCATGAAAATCATAATTTAATGTTGTAATTTTGTCAGAGCTTTGTATTGCTGTAACTTTAAGTATCATCCATACAACATCTTCAAGCAGGTTTGAATCTAATAGTTCCTTTTCTTTTGATTTTACATTAACTTTACAGTATATTTTAGGCACACATAATTTTTGAGAAAGAGGTACACTACAGTGTGAAAGTTCTGTAAATGATTTCGGGATTGTGTCAAGTGAACGCCGTGATGGCAGCTTTGAAAGAATGTGTGGCTCTCGAGCATCAGTCTCACCTTTTTCTTGGTACACAACCATCACTGTACCATGAAGAGTGCCCTTGCCATAAGGAGTATCCTCCTGAACGTCTATATTGTCTGCTGCACAGTAAACAAATCTTCCCTAAACCAAATCAGAGGATATATACACCTCCATTGGCTTCCATACATCTTATTACTTCACTCGCTGTCTGAGTTTCAATTCGTAGTAATTTATTATATTCAATAGAAGAACCTAAGCTGTGAAGAAACTGAATAAGGAATTTGCTCCTTGTTACTGAATGAACAGTAAGTCCCACAGCTATTTGCAACAGTATCTCCCATGTGCGCCAAACATTTTTTCCGCTTGATGTGGTTGATGACATTTCGTATTCACACATTTGCGAAAGTTGTTGCGCTTTGGTTGATGATTCAGCATCTTGCTTTCCTTTACATTTCATATCCATCTGGCCATGTATGCACCATTTGAAGAAGAGATAAACTTCTTTGGGAATTATGTCTTTTAAGTCAGAATTGTCAAGGGAACCATTGAATACCTATTTACCACATTTTGTAACTGATAATCATAATATCTTAGCTGCATCAAGAGGGTTTTCATTTCTTTGCCAATGTCTTCATATGCAATTCTTCTGCATTGGCAAGACCAATATCGGTTATGGCTTTCAGAGTTATATACTGTTGTTCGTTAACTCTTTTAGGCTTGCTGAAAACTATGCCAAAACTTTCCAGTTCTTCTTCCGCGAGTTTTTTTATTTGCTTCTGAGATTTTATTTGTGTTTCATCAATGCCATTATTTAGTGCTATAATCCGGTACTCTCTCTTCAACATCAGCCATCGTTGTAACTCTACCTTAATGAAGAAAGTTATTTAAACTGGAAATCAATTCTATATCAGTTGCACACTCGTGGATAGAAGATTTTCCACACTTGGGTTCATCCTTGGATCATAGCACATTTACAAAATATTTGTTCCAACAGTCTTTGTGATATTTGATGTTTTTTTGCATGAGCATCTTCAGGGTCTATGCAGTCACTAAGGTGCACTTTAAATATTGCACTGTTAGACAAATCAACAGCTAACTTCAGACGCTCACCACTTCTGTCTGTTGCTATGCTGTAAAGTCTTGTATTTATTTTCAGTCCTTCATCACAAAAGAAACAGTTACTTTTTCTATAGGTTGGAGTTTTTGATCTTAATGTGTATTTCATCTCTTCATGGGTAGATGTTGCTTCAGGTTCTTCCTGCTGTGTCGCCAGCTTTCTTTTTTAAAATAATTTTCTGCTACATTCCATATTATTTTTATGGGTACAACTTTTGTAGCAGGATTTGTGCCACATAGCATTGGCTTCATTCAGTGCCACCACACTGATATTTCCAAGTCTGCTACTAATATCCACATATGCAGGATCTAACCACTCTTTGCTTTTCTTCAAACAATACAATAGTTTATCATAGTTTGACATATTTACAAGAGGTGATTTATTACTAACTTGGCACAAAATACGAAGTTTAAAATCGGTTATTAGTTTGCGTTTTGTGGCAGATGGAGGTAGATCTACCTTGAGACTGCTACGGATGTTAGATGTACTTTCCATGGCTTTTGCAAACTTCCAGTTCAGTTTATTGTTTCAAACATCCCAGCAGGAAATTGGAAACAATAAGTAATGCATGTTATAAGTAATAACAAAAGAAGAGGCACAGGACATTACAATTACAATGTAAAATGTAATACATGTACACATGGACAATGTCGTGATAAACGTGTTTATGTATGTATATATACACATAGCATTAAGAGAAAAATGATTCAATTTGATATACATTTTGAATTATTGGTAAAATATATGTGGTATTTATAACCAATGTATTACATATTATAATTATTTTTATGCAGTATTTCTGACAAAATGCTCAGTTTATCACATTTTGTCACTAGACTATGCAGTTGTAATGTGAAGTTAGATTACATATAACTCCTAAAGGAATAAAAATATCAAAACATTTATGTTGAGGTATTTTGTTCAGTTTTTTATATAGAATAAAAAAAGGTCCTTTGCATTTTTTCCGTTTGAGTACTCCTGGAGGCAATATACTCTGTTTTAAGCATTTTTATCTTCACGGAAACCACAACTTTGAACTTTAACTGCCTTTAACTCCTAAACCATTCAAAATATCAGAAAATTTGTAGGGATTAATTTTGTTTTCCGTTTCATTTGGAATAAAAAAGGTCATTCATTTTTCTCGTAAAAGCACTCCTGCAGGAAATATGCCTAGTTTTGCATATTCATGTCATTCTGGTAGCCATCTTGCATTTCCAAAGTTATAAAAACCAAACCCCGCATTTCTGAAGGAAACACCCAGTACCACACCACTGTGTTCAATATAAGAAAGGCATCCCACATAGTCACACCTTCCCTTCACGAAAAAGCCCACGGAATGCGTTATGCTCCCCGTACTATATATTTTACAATACTTTTTACTGTATATGACTACAGAGCTAATAAAAATATTGTTTTGGAAAATTACACTGAAACAGAACTGTTATCTCACCATGCTCTAAAAAAACAGCCTGTATATGAGAAGTACATAAAAAAAAACTGGCTTTTGGAGTAGAGTCTATAGAAAATTGTTGTATATCCCATAATAACTTTTAACTTAATCCAAAATTGTATTGAGAAACACATTTGTTGAAGTAACATGGAATGGCTTCCAAGTTCTTTCTTCCCGGGCTTAGAAGTGTGTTAACTATAAAGGTACCTAGTATTAACCTTGTCAATGATCTTTTGGCAAGAGTAGGCATTTTGGTACACACACATTTTATCATAATGACATAACAGAAAGTGTGAAATAATGGATGCCATTTTTTTGTAATATAGCATGCAGTTACAAAGACATAAACACAGAGAATAACGCAATCTCATTGACAAAGATGCTACCATACAGCCTTCTCAGCTCATTAATGTCTCAAAAATAAAATTATAATAATGCATGTATGTATCTGAGGATCTCATTCTTCTAACTTACCGACTGAAGATCTAGACCTCCGTAAGGAATATGACTCTTCAAGCACTTAACCTCCTCATTTAAAGCAGTTTCTTCAAGTAACAATCCAAAAATAGAAATGAAGTGTGCCATTAAATAGAAGAGAAGGAACAAACATGTTAGTAAATCAAGTACTGCCCATTAGGCAGTGAGGCAGGGTACCAAAGAACTAGGAAATGTTAGGGTCAGATTTCTCATGTTGTCGCCTGTAAGCCTATGAGAAAGTGCAGCTCCCTCCTCAGTTTTTTTCTTAATTTTTCTTTATTTATTGTTGTTAGATGACACCAACTGAGTGTATCAGAGTTTGTGAGGAATGGAGGTCTTAATAAAAATAAATTAACTAAATTTGATTTCTAATTTATTCACACAGCTATTATTTACAGCATTAAGTTTTCTATCTCTTACTCCTTTTATTTCTCAGTGCTCGCAACCTTTAATGTCTATTTCAACTCTAATTAATACCCTTCTCAATGTCGTTTTGTTATAGTCAATTAACTTCTACTCATCATTAACACACCTTCAGTCTGTCTGTTGCCATCATTTGTAATGTTTTTCACTCATGGATCTAGTCCAATAGTCCAGCCTGCCAGCTGCACTCTTCACTGCTTGATACTCGCAGTCGCAGATTTCCCTTCAGTTGGTCAATTCTTTTACTGCTCACCGTCTATTGCTGAAACCCAGCCGCTCATCCATTCTACAACTGCCGGCCTGGATGTCTATCACACTATTTATACTCTGCTGGCCTTAACCTGGAAAGTTCAATGCACCCCGAGTCACACTCAGAGAAACCCAGTAATTCACCTATACACTTGTGACATATTTACAGTATTCCCCAGTTCCCGAATGGGACTCACTAAGAGTTTGCCATCCTTGAGATGTCATGCATGTGTATTTGGTTTTGATTTAAGATCCAATAGTTGACTTCAGCAAGCTGCGACCGAGCGCCACTCTGCTGCAAACCAAGGTAAAGTGAGTCCCAGCGTAGACATGTAGCTCACACAAAAATACTTATTGCTTACTACACTGATACTTTTAAAAATATGTACTGCATACTTACTGTATCCATTGACAGTGAACCGTTATCCCCTTCAGGGGGATTTTAGGGACAATACACCCTTGCGAGTATTGTGGTTGTAATTTAGTATGTTCTTGTTTTCCAGATATTACAACAATTTTGGCAATTTTGGTGAAGATGTACGTTAACAGGTTAGCCAGTTAACCAGTAAAAATTCTTCAGATGAATATAGAAACTCAATACAATCAGGGTCAGCAGTGCGCACCGCAAAAAGGATTATCATGTTAGCTCTCTTTCTGTAACAGATATGCTCTGCCTGGTTATCGCTCACTTGTCATTCAAAACATTCCATTGAGTTGCCACCACCACTATTATAACTGCTCTGCCCTTCACTTCGACTCACTTGTGCGGCACAAATCAGCAAGCGAGTAAAACTGCGCCCTCCTCAAGTTTGTTCATCCCGAACAGACTCTGCAAAATCTGGACCCTCATACAGTACCAGTCTGTTAATGTGGACAACCTTTGGCGCTGTCTGAGAGGCTGGACAACATGTCCGAAAGATCACATCATTGATCTTCTTCAGAATCCTGTAGGGGCCTTCCCAACATCTCTGTATATTCAGTACCCTTTTCATCTCTGTGGGTTGTACAGCCACACTAGTTGTACTTCTTGAAATACATCGCCCGACATTCTCCTCTCATGCCGGGTATTTATTCTGTCACTGCATGGTTGTTTGTGCCTTGCAGAAGGACTACCCTTCATTACCGGTTTGAAAATATGGAGGAACTACAGACTTTTACTGTTGTTTCTTCCTTTAGACCATGTCTACCAATCTGAAAATTGCTGCCACTTGCAGTGGCTTCTGCAGGTTGTGGCTGGATCCTTGTCCTACGTACCCTGAAGTACTGGTAGCTCCTGTCAACTGCCTCACTCCCATTTTAGAGCCCACATTACTGGTTCTTTAATCCTTGAGGCTCTTCCTCCAGGGGACCGCTACCCTCAGAGCCACTACTGAAAGGGACAGTAACATCATTCACTCCATGCAGTGTGCTCCTTTCACTCCATGCAGTGTGCTCCTTTCACTGTTATGTGCACAGTGTGCGCAGTGCATCTGGACCGTATTTGCAAGTTATCATGTGCACTTTCCTACTGCTTTGTGAGGTGTGCAGCTTGCAGCATCAACTAGTTGGTGTGGTTTCTCAATTGTTTGGCAAATGCACAAAACTCACAAATTTCTTCACGCCAGTGCTTACATGCGCTTGTCGAAGCCATTTGTTCATCTTGCTGCTTCTTTTCCTGCTGCTGCTTTGCTTTCTGGTGCTGCTGTTGTGGGCAATAGGCCCTCAGGTGTCCTGGCTGTTCACATGATCAACGCTCCCTCCATTTGAGGGGGGGGGGGGGGGTTGGCAAATCTCTGTAGCATGAACCCTGGAAGCGATGTCCCTCAAAGCCAACTGCAACTCCTTCAGTGTCTTCTTTATTCTGTCTTCGTCTTTGTTCAGCATCACTGCCCGTACTGGACGTCAAGATGTGAGTTCCTGTCTTGCTGACTCCACCTCCAGTGCTCGGGCCAGGGTGTCCTGCATGTTGGGGGTGCAGCCAGAGGTACCATTTGCAGTACCTCTGTGTCAGCAATGGCATTGATGAAGAAGCCGACTACAATGATGTTGCACACCTCGTCGGGGCACCCTTCCTGAAATAGGTGGGACAGTTGCACAATGAATGTCTTGTTATAGTTCTTGCATTGACTCCCCTGATTGCTGAGTGCAGATTCACAATTGGGCATGGTGAGTATCTCTGAGGTATTGGTAGCTAAAACATAGCTCCAAGGCCGACACCGATGTGGGGTACTCCATTCAATGTTGCTCTGGCAGAGATTTTAGTATGCTGAGTGCAGGGCCTCTCAGTACAACAGCAAGTTAGTAATCTTGCTCAGCTGACCAGCCATTCAGAGTGGTGACTATTTCAAACTTGGTACTTCCACCAAGAAGTCTGGCCATTGTAAGGGGTGGGTTTAATTGAGCCCCCTTCACCCTGGCTGTGTGACACCAGTGCTGCAGAGCTGCTGACTATCCTCCGAGGTTGCTGCATTTGTTACTACTTGTACTGCTTCCTCTCTTTTCTCGGCTGGTGATGTTGTGATAGTAGAGTTCCACTGCTGCAGAAGTTCCTGCCATTCCTTTTTCATTTCACTTATTTCCTGTTTCATTCCATTCTCGACACTGTTGATTCTTTCATTTCCACTGTTCATTCTTTCATTTTCAATGTAAATTTTCTTATTCACTAACTTGCTAATACCTTCTATTTTTCTGTGTACATTTGCATTTACAGAGTCTATTTTCCTGTCTACATTCTCATTAACAGAGTCAATTTTCCTCTCAGCATTCTCATTATCTCTGTTTACAGTTTCAGTTACAGAACTAATTTGGATATTTACAGCTTCATTCACGCTTTCTTTCACACTACTAATTTGGGTATTTACAATGTCATGTACACTATCTTTCACACTACTAATTTGGGTATTTACATCTTCCCTCAAGCTATTTGCCCTTGTGCTCACTTGGCTACTTGGTTCCTCAATTAATACTCGCAGTGCTTCCAGTTCTGCAGACATTTTTCTAGTTAACATTTACTGCAATGATTGTACACAACAGTCTTAATTATTTTCGCTTAAAGCCATTAAAATTAAATTATTGGTTTGAATATCACTAATTTCTTGCCTATAGCTAGGGACACCAGAGTTTCGCGAAAAGATTTCACGACCAGTTGTGTTTCATAAGACTATAGCTGAGATACACTTCAGCGATTGGCAGATCTATGTGTTATGTGTCATAGGTGTCTGTCCACAAACCACAGACGTACAATATCGGAATAACCTAATTCTGATTGGCCAGTCAAGTAAGAAAATTCCTTCTCACAAACACACACCGCCAATAAGCAAAAGAATACTGCTGGTATGCAGATACGATATTTAAATCTTTTCGCGAAATTCGGGTGTACCTACCTAAAGCCTGATTTTATTTACAATGAAATGCCTTCATCTCACTTTTGACACCAGTGTTACAGGATGCCAGAGGGGCGTATCCAAGTTCATGAGGATGGAGGTCTTCATAAAAATAAAATAACTAAATTTTATTTCTTATTAATTCACATAGCTATTATTTACAGCATTAATATATCTATCTCCACTATTACTCCTTTTATTTCTCAGTGAGTGTAACATTTAATGGCTACTTAAACTCTAATTAATGCCCTTCTCAGTGTCGCTGTTTCATTATAGTCAATTAACTCATACTCATCATTAACACATGCTCAGTATGTCTGTTGCCATATATATATTTAGGTATATTATATACTATCATTGACAGGGCCATTTTCCCCTTATATCAGTGCATATAATGTCTAGGTTTCATATTCTCTCATGGTATGGGATTTTTTCTATGCTACGCATGCATCATTTGGGGCTGCTTGAACCACCTTTACCTCACATGATGTAAGGAGCAGCCTCAAAACACAGCAATACAAAATGATTTCTCATCTTCACTCCACTAATCATTACCGTGTTTGAACATAACATAACATGTTGTGAATCCAGTTCCTGGCACTTAGCCATTACTGGGTTAGCGATATATAATGCATATGTTTTATATTATACGTATTTGTATTTTGGGGTGATTGGTTTCCCAACACCCCTTAAGATGTCGTATTTGCTACAAAATTTCTACCGATCTACCATCACCCGGCTTATGGTGTCCTGCTCGTCTTTCGATGATTTGTACACCATTGGTTGTGATTTTCAAACCTCTGCCAGCATGGGTCCTTCCTCAATCTGACCTCCGGGCACAGAGGAAGTCAGGCAGCAAATTTCTCTCCACCAACCAGCCAATGGAGAGTATAGCCCATAGTACACAAGCCCCATCAGGGGCAGTGGCTCCTGACACCCTTGCTAAGGGAACCTCTATGGGGTAGTGAGGTCAGCCCATGGTACTCCTTCCTTTTCTTCGTAGGTTTTAACACGTTGAAGGCTCAGCCTACATAAAAGTGTTCCATTTTCCATTCTCTCGAATTTCCCAATTCATTCAGAAATTCAGCCTTTGGAGGTCCCCCTGACAGTAAAGGAGTCAACCGGCCCACCACCTAGCACCACCATCATGATTGCCCATAGTTCAAGCTTAGCTAGGAAGGCAGATATCCCTTTTGGTAAATCAGGCATAGTGAAGGCCCGGGATATTCCCACTTATGCTGAGGTTATATAAACCACAACACCAGTACCAACGTGTTGGTAGTAAGTTCAATTAAGCTAGGAGAGGCTATAAGAGACGTGTCACAAGCCCTTTCCGGTTTCATGCTTCAGCTTACTGTCTGATACTAGAGCTAACAATAGCTGAGACACTTCTCAGATCAGTTGCCTCTTTTTGACCCCCCACAGGCACGGGTCAGTCTGTAAGAGGAGACAGAGGGAGCAAGTTTCTCTTTCTGTCAGCAAAACTCCCACCAGACCTTAAGCATTCTGACTAAATCTGCCGGGAGCAGGGCGGTCAGGGGATAGGCTTCCCGTAGTCAACATTATCCCCACCAGGCCTTGCGAATGACACACAATGACCAAGAGCAGGGTAAGGAGGGATTGTGCTTCCAGTAGTTAACACAAATCCCAACGGGCAGAACCTTTACACCCATTACAGGCTGGTCTCTCGCCGAGCTCCAGCCCTCCAGCCTAACACCCACACCTTACACTCATTACAGGCTGGTTAACTGGCCCTACACTCTGGCAAGTCTTGCCAGGGGAGCTCACGCCTTACAACCATTACAGGCTGGTTCTGCCACTTCATACAGACATCACCATCACTTGCAGAGTAGCGAAGAAGTGCGTTACTCCCTCCTGCCTCTGTGTTTCAAAAATAGGAAATTTCTATGGACACAAGAAAAAGTGCTTAGTAACATTTTAAATTCTTATTTAAAATATTACTGCAATGAAAATGCATAGCCAGTATTATTTAATATTGAACATTTTTTATATTCATTTAACAATTTATAAAAGAATAATTTTTAATGGCACCAAAATATATAAATAATTAATTTCTTATTTAGAGATAAATAACTTTTTGCCTTCCTTTGTGTAAAGAAATGATAATGTCCTCAAAGTCTACATCCCACACCATCCTCCCTTCAATGTTCAGTAGTGTCGTACCAATAAACTATCTTTTACCATAATTAAATGCAAGTATCCTCATTTGCAAAGAAATCAATCTTCCTGAAGGTGCTATCGCAGGGTACAGGCACAGAAGATGATAGTATGTATACAGGAAACATAAATCACCAAGCATGTATTGCAGGGTTACCAACATTTTCAGGGTGCAATTAGTATGGTTTGGACCACCTGTAGCATGGATATAGGTAGTAATACTGTTGGACATGGACGCATACAGACGTCAAATGTTCTCCTGAGGAATATATACCACAGCCGGTATAATTGACCCTCCAAATCTGCCGTAGTTGCCGCTGGCCAAAATTACTTTTCATTCTGGTTCCAAACGTTTTGATGGGTGAGATGTCTGGGACCTTGCTGGCCAAAGAAGCATATTGACATCACAAATGCAGGCCAAAGATACCTGTGCTGTGTGAAGCAGGGCATTATCCTGCTAGAAAATGGGGTTGTAAAGCTGCACCAGGAAGAAGAATGCACATGTTCGTAGAATTTCCTGTATGTATCGCTGTGCCGTCAGTGTTCCTTCAATCACCACCAGTGGGGTGCAGGAATTGTAGGAAATGGCACACCACACCAGAACACCTCTTGTTGGGGCGGTGTGTTGCTCTACAATGAATTGTGGATCAGGTTGCTGACCAGGACGTCTCCAGACTCAAATTCGGCGGTCATCTGTATCCAGAAAGAACCATGATTAGTCGCTGGACACCGGTTATTGCCAATCTGCAAGCTGTTATATCGCCTGTTCCCAGCAGAAGGTTACAAGTGCTCAGTGATTTTCAGGGAGTAATGATAGACATCATAAGGGATGCCTCGACAACAGATGCTGCTCTGCTAGCCGCCTGGATATAGTACTGGTGGGCACAGGCGTATCCCCTACTGCCGTGACATGTCCCTGGATAGTGCGCAGCAATGGCCCTGTAGTGCTTACAGCCTGTCGCACAATGAAATAATCCTCTCTGCTGTTGTCCGCAGGGGTCAACCCAAGTCTTCTCGACAGGTGTGCGTACCCTCATGTTCCCACTGCGTCTAACACCGACTCACTGTGTAGGCATAAAGGTTGAACTGGCGAGCAGTGTGCTGAAACATCCAACCTGCCACTCTGAGGCTGATGATGTGGCCTCTCTCAAACTCATCCAGCTGGGGAAAGGCTTGTCAAATAGGCAATCGGGGCATGTTGCATGTTGTTCACTGAACTTGGCTCTGTGGCTTACACTGCTACTAAGGCCTTCTTTGGTGTTTTGCAGCTATGAATAATGAAGGGACATGTATGCTCCCTAGTACTATACCCGTGCAAGCAAACTGCATTAAATACAAATGGGACACATGTCTGGCTATGATGATACTGTGCATCAACCTTTGTTCTATTCACGTTATTCATTCATGGTGATCAATTTTTGTTTTACAAATGAGTGTAGTTTTTCACATGGTGCAGAGTAGGAAAGGAGTGTTCAGTTGAACAGTTGGTCAATGAGGCATTGAGTATTATTCTCAGTGGTACGCTTACATTTGGACACACACTAAAAAAAATTCCTGGTGAAGAAATTTGCATAATTTTATCATGTTGCCATTTTCTTCAGCTTCAATTGCTCTCTAAGGTACAATGACGCTTATACTATGGATAGCTTAAGGTCATTTTTGTAATAAGAACTTATATGCACACTGCATTTGCGGCTTTTCTCTAAATGTATCAATAATTTCATTATACAGGTTGGATATGAACTGTACTGACAAACTTTGTGAGGTTATTCCTTATAAAAAAACATTGAAAATATAGACACAACATATAGCGTAAGTCTATTCCGAAGGGGTGAAAACCACCCTTGAAAGTGTATTTGAAGTAGATGTTTTTTGCTAGTAACACAGCCAGAATGAACAATAAATATCTGAGTTTCTGAATACAAAAATAATGTAACTGTATCACATTGTTTGTGGTTTCCTGTAGCTTTATAATGTACCATAGATGGTGAACAAAATTTCCGTCTTGTGTTTTTAAGCTAAATGCCACAATTTTTGAGAAATCTATTTATGCAGATGAAGGTCATGTGGGGTGGAGATGGAGCAATGGCGAAATTGTGTGGTGGTGAAATGGGTGTGCTCTGATAAAAAACCCTGGATAATGGTAATGTCTGCCATGTTTCGCAGATACAAATATTTGTATCAGCTTAGCCTTGAATTGAGTCCAATTCCCCATGGTGGGAGGTGGGAGGCAAGCAGTCTGGCAACTGTGCCACCATGGGCCCTACTTGTATATATATCAGCAATAGTTTGTTGGGGTAGTTATGGATGACACATGACACACGACTTATTCCAACATTACATGGTGTCATATAAAACAGCAACATTATGCACTGACAGCAAATGTTGTCCTATGTGCCAAATGTTGAGATTCATTGTTGGAACATTATGAATTAATTTCTCGAAAACGGCTGCTTTAGCTAAAAAACACAAGCAGGAAGTTTTGTTCACCATGTATGGTAGATTACAAAGCCACAGTAAACAACAAACAAAGTGAAACAGTTACATTTTTATTTGCACAAATGTGCTGCCAACCTCTCACTTTTCTAGGATGGGGGGGGGTTGATATTGGAGTTTATATTTTTCTGCTCTGTTCTTCGTCATTTAATAATGCAGTACCAGAAACTCAGACATTTATAGTTCATTCTGGCTGTGTTACTAGCAGAAAAACATCTGCCTCAGATACACTTTCAAGGGCAGTTTTCACCCCTGCGGAATAGATTTAGGCTATATGTTGTGTATATTTTTTTGACTTATTTTTTGATGAAGAATTACCTCATGATGTTTCTTGGAACAGTTCATATCCACCCTATATATACCAAAGTGAAAATTATCTGATCCTGTGTAAGGGTGAGTGAGTGAAGAGATTTGGGCGGCTCTGAACACTATGGAGCAGTCCGGAATGAAAGGGCGGGGGAAATATGAGACCTTGCTGCCCTGAAAAAACCTGCTGACCAGTTGCATCATCTGGCACGATTCCCACATGCGAACATCCAGGAGTGACCCGGCCGGGGATTGATCCCGGTTCTCCCTGGTGGGAGGCAAGTAGGCTAACTGCTCAGTCACCACTGCCCCTACTGTCTTAGAAATAATTTTTTATCCTTAGTCTCTTCAGACCTCAGAGTGTTTTTTTTTTCCCTCCCCTCATCAAATTAGTATATTTATAAGCTGCTGACAAAGTTGTAAGACTTTTGTAAAAGTCAAATATTTCTGCTTCTCTTAAATTTCCAACAAAGCTGTACAGAAAGCTCGTGTTAATTTCAAATTGCCCTAAATATATGTTTCTGAATGCAATTTGGTGCTATAGGCTGTTGATAGTAAAGTGAGCATTTTGAGGCCTTAGTTACTTTTTACTTTTAGCCATTTTTCATTCTTTAATCATCTTTTTAAATAAATATTGCTATGCAAGTAATAAGCACAGTATGTATATTCCACCGCACTCGAAAGTTAACGTCTAAGCTAAATGGTATATTTATTGACTATTATTTCAAATGACAAGGCTATCAAAAGTACCCACTTTACTGTCAATAGTCTATAACAGCATTGAATATATGATTTCAAAGTTTCTTACATTTCTTCTGAGAGTTTTAATGTGACGAAGATATATTTAATTAAGATAAAGGGAAAGAGAAATAAATTGCATGGTGCAAGATTAGGTGAGTATGTAATGTGTGGTAGCATGGTGACATGTTACCGTAATGGTTTCTCTTGGACTAGCACAGAGTGCTGTGCAGAAGCATTGTTATGTAGCAACAGCCAGTTCTTCCTATACCTTACAATGACACGTGCAACAAATTGCATTACATAGACATGATCTCCACGTATTGGGTGTTGTTTACAGGTGCATCTTGTGGAATGAATTCCATGTGAACTGTGCCCAGTAAGTCAAAGAACAATTCAAGCATAACTTTGTCTTTTGACCGGTATTGTCACAGTTTTCTCCATTGTGGCAATGGTGGTAATTTCCAGGTAACAGATTGTCACTTGAGTAGTGTATCATACAGAAAACATTATATTTTGTCCCTTGTTATGTTCTGGTTGAGAAACGCCCCATCATCGTCAGCACTTCTGGTTAGGTTGCCACAAATAGTCATTCAATTGTCATGTTGATCTGTCATCAGGATGCATGGTACACCGAGCTTGTAACATGCAGTATGTTCAGGTGACACAACAGAATTTTGCATGGCTAATCTGTACTGTAGCTGTGAGATCATGTACCACTTGAATTTGGTTGGCGTGCACTAACATTCTAACTTCTTCAATCTTGTTGTCAGTTTGGCTTCTTCATAAGAGCAACCAGTATGCTAATCATCTTCCAAATTCTCTCTCCCATGTGAAAAATGTTATTGCCACTTAGATACAGCTCTGTGGCCCAAAGCATCATCGCAATACATGTGTTTTATTATCTGAAAAATTTCACTAGCAGATTTGCCTTACTTTTGTCAGAACTTGATGCTGCCCCATTGTTTAAACTGCACATTCTCAATTTACGCCACTCGCACTCAACTACTCTTCACAACTGAGGCCTTCATTCCCCTTACACTGTACTGTATGCACACAACTGCCCATGATGAAACATGTCTGCCGCAGTTCACTATAGTGACACTACGCAGCCAATCCATGAACTTACTGATCATTGCCATGGTGCATTGGCTGCTTACACTTCAAGTGATATTCTACAAATGTATTGACTGCAATACTAACATAAATTTTTCAACTTTAATTTGTAGCTAAAATAATTTTTATGTAATTTATATAATACAATGTTACAAGGGTGCTATGATCCCAGAATAAATGTGAAATAAATAGTAGTTAAATGGAAATATTCATTTAGCTCATTTGGAAACATGTATGGGTAGTATTTACGTGTCAGATAACTACAGAATTTCTTTTTTGATAAACTGTTTTTAGTGGTTTTACTTTGCTTACAACTTTCAGGGTTAATTATAACAATGCATGCAGTTGTTATAGTAATATTGTAAAAGGTATGAAGAAATATTGTTTGTACTATTATACAAATTAATTTTTTTTTTTAGGTGTGCTCACCGTAGATGCAGCTCGTGAAAGGGTAAAAGGACGAGGTAAGCGGAATCTTTTCTTCTAAGCCTTCTTGCCATAGCTTACACAAATTTATTATTTTAATATGAGGTGTATGCAGTTAGGTAGGCCTACAAACAATTTAGAGAAGCCTCTTTGAGGATTAATTGCTTTATAGCATCTCTCCTAAAACTCATTATTTATATCTCTGATGAAGTAATGATTATGAGAAAATTTATTTAATATTTGTACAACAGTTGCTGTCTGAGGTTTATTTACATGATTATATCATATGTATAATGTATTATATCATATGTGTGCATTTGTATTTTAAAAACGAGAAAATATGGAGAAAGAAAAAATGGAAAAAGGAGAAGATGTAAGGTAATAGCAAAAGGGATGAAAGTGGCAAGGACTGGTAAAAGGGCTGAAATAAATGGAGGAGGAAGGAAGAAATAGGAAGGAAAGAGTGGGTGCCAAAAGGGGGGGGGGGGGATTTTTAGAGATAAATTAAGCAAGGGGTGGAGAGGAAGGAGAGAAGGGATGAGGAAAGGAAGAAAGGAGGGGAATTTTGTTAAAATTATACTGAATTACTTAAGTTAAACTTACTACCATAACTTAGTACAAATGTTGGGGCTCTACCACTTGGAGCCATGCTGGCTGAATGGTTAGACTGCTTGCCTCCCACCAGTGTGACACGAGCTCAATCCTAGACCGGTTCACCCCGGATTTTTGCAGTGGGAATTGTGCCGGACAATGCCACTGGTTGGCAGGTTTTCTCTGGGATCACTAGTTTCCCCCGCCTCTTCAATCCAGCGCTGCTCTATACTCACCTCGCTTCACCCTCATCGCCTCTCAAAACCTCGATGTTAGGAGCCACCCAAATCTCATCACTCACTCACTCACTCTACCACTTGTCATGTAGGGTGGCAATAAACAATATTTAAATTGTATAAATGAAGCCACAGTCACTTGCACTCGCTTTAATAGAGTGCCTTAGAGAACTTTTGTGGGACTCTAGGGAAGAAAATTTCAGATCCTAATTGTTATAAAATCAACATAGGAAATCTAATAGCCTCCAATCTAAACTTTGTAAAATCCAAAAATAAATATTGATACTTTGTATTTTCAATAACTATCCACTAGAAGATAGGCCATATCTTTAAGTTCTTGTAAACAAAAATTAAAGACTTCATATTGTATTCTAGGCATTTACTGTTTCATTAATAATAATGATCAAAGGAAGTTACAACATTTTCCTTTCATCTTACTTATTTTGAGTAGCAACACACTATAATACAATGGGCTTCAATTAGAACCAGCAAATATAAAAAAAAAATTCAAATACACTATTTATCAGGAACAGGAACATGCATCTGCTGTTATTTATCTTTCCAATAATTAAAACCCTAATTTTCATTATTCTCTCTCATCAAAGGTACTAATTATTGTGTTATTCAAAACTTGTTCAAAAGAAACTCTGCTATTTAAACTTGTAGAACATTGAAGAAACTATACAGAAATACCAAGATATTTCTCTCTCATGACTTAAATTTTATACTTCATATTTGTTAAGTTGTGCCCCTTAACCTATTAAAAATTTTATAATTTAACGGAAAAAAAAAAAGTAATTTAGCACGTAAACTTCTCACATTGTAAACAGCAGGGGCTCTTCCTGCCCTTCACCTCATCAAAACATACACTTTCAAAACTAAAAATTATGTAGGCGTGCTCTTGATGATCTTAAAAGCCCAAACATTACTACCGCAAACACTTTTTTATATGTTCTAATACACACTTTAGCATTATCAAGTCTCACAAGTTATACCACTTCTTCACCCCTCTCTGCATGCTCACGCTATTGTGCTGTTACCGAACAGTCAGCACATCCTTTGTGCTCTCTTTCACACACACACACACACACACCCCTGTAATAGCATGATAGCCCTGCCTACTGCTGTCACAGCCTTCTGGTTGCCCATAAGCCAATGTGAAACAGCATACACTTCTGTAGTAAACTGGCACGCAGCAGGAACACATACAGCCACACTGCCATCAACCCGGTCAGCTGAGAGACATGTGGATTAATAAGTAAACAAAGTTCTTTCTGCATTGTTGTGACAGACTAAAACTTCATTGTAATAATGAATTCATGCATAGGCCGGTGCTCCATGACAAACAAAATTCCTGTGTGGCAATTATATAGAACTGAATGCTGCATTGTTGCATCCTTCTTGACCTCACTGTTAACATTCTGAAAACTGGCATATGTTTGTGCACATCCCGGTATATTAAGGTATTCTTACAATTGGTTACGATTTAACAGTTGACAATTAACCACATTTTATTTTTCTACATGTCAAGCTTGTAGCAAACTTAATTAGTAACATTTGCTTCAAGTATAATTTAAGCCATCTGCAGACTTGCCATTAGCAAGTAGGTGCCACTCATGAGAAAATTGGCTTGCATCAAGCTTGAATCACACATGATATTACAAGCTTGCCCAGCAGGGAAAATTCAAGTCAAATGGCAACTTTACAGGCTATCTGGGTTACATATATGATATTTTGCAAATGGATATAGAATCTGTCAAAGGCAGAAAAGGTGGTAAGTTTTTCCATGAAAACTAAACATGATTGTCCACTTAGAGTTCCTTTGGAACTGAACACATCTAGCCTGTACTCAAGTTCTTGCCAGACACATTGCATCATATTATGATCAATTGTGGCAATGGATTATGTGATGCATGTTCTCATATCAGGCATAGTCTTTGGTAATAGTGGCCCATAAACTGTGGCTTTAACAAACTCTCATAGGAAGATAAGCCGTGATGATGTAGTGGTTATACTACTCACCACCTAACAAGGCGAACCAGGTTTGATTCCTGGCGAAGTCGCTCCCTGGATTTTCGCATATGGGAATTGTGCTGAACAATGCTGCTGGTAGGTGGGTTTTCTGGGGAATCTCATGTTTCCCCCACCTCTAAATTCCAGCATTGCATTATACTCACCTTGCTTCACCCTCATCAGTTCTCAAGATCTCAATGTGAAAGAGCTACCTAAATCTCTCCACTCCAGTCCCCTTAGGAAGAAATCATTAGTTCCAGGAATGTAGAAACCAATGAATAAATGTCCTATCATTACCACCAGAGCAGCTTGAGTTCACTTCGTACTTAATTGTGAAAATGTTGGGATGTGATATCCAGTTGTAATATTTAACATTCAATTTCCTGTTCTAGCTGTGGCAGGAGCCATGGCTGTAGCATGTCCAGGTATGAAATTCCGGTTCATTTTCATTGTAAGATACTATTTTATTGTCACCTGTTACAAACTATCGCATTAATCTGTCAAACTTCTTAATATGATCACCAGTAATTAGACAGAACAATTTAATCTCATATTTTAAAATGAGATATCAGTCACCACATCAGCATTTTTGAGTTAAATGCATTTTCGGTATCATTGAGAATAATTTAATGTCTGAGTAATAAAAGGGACCTCCATCTGCATTTACATTGCAGTGAAACATAGGTTGTGCGTATCAGGCAGTGTGTATGAAGGGACTATAGTCAGTGAGGTAGGTACTTTTATACATTTCATGTTGCCTATTCTGTAAATTTCATGTTGGCATCACTGGAGTTCATTGACTGCTCTAGAACTCATATGTTTCATTCTTTGTTTATTTGCTAACTGTGAACATACGTAGTGGAAATTGTAGTGGTTTCAGAAAAATAATGAGCGATAATGAGTATTCTGATGTACTTCACTCTCGTGAAAGGATGAAAAGATAAAGACATGATGACTCCTACAAGAGAAATGTAATTAATAAGAAAAATTACGTGGTGAAGAATATGTTGGACATGGAGGACAAATTCGTTATGCTCACAAGTTATGTTCTCCATGCAGGTAAGTGTGTTCTTATTGTTATGTTTTTGTTGACTGTCATGAGATATGCATTAGTAAATAATTTCCATATTTTCCCAAAAGGAAGACAGGTTTTTTGACAGAAAAGGAATAGAAAAAATAAGGTATTGTCTACAACTCGGGGTCGTCTTCAGTTCAAAACCTAGGCACAAATACTATAAATGTGCAACACTGCTAGTTCAGTATTTAAGTTTGTGTTACATACACAACATTACTATGGGCTTCTATCCATAATTTTTACTCAGGTAGCAGTTAATCCTCCAAAATTGGCAAGCCACGAGACAGAGGACTTGGACAAAGGCTTTTCATGCTTAAATATAGTATGTTCTATGGTTGTACATATTTTTGTAGTGCTGAGCCTGTACCTGTCAACTGTGATGAGGATTCCCTTATCTGATGTTGCCCAGCCATAAAGAGGAAGCGCTTTGCTGGGAAGCAAAATGTCTCAAGTAACGAATATATAACGCCCACAAAAGTTTTACAGTGTAAGAAAGATGCTGCTACCATACAGCCAGGTTACACACACCTATATCATTGTGATTAACTTTTCTTTAAAAGTAAATAAAATATATCATATTATTCATATAATAGTATTTTTTCTTGAAGGGTTTGTCATAAATTCATGCAAAAATTCTTTCAACCTAAATAATTTTTTCAGCACTTCACAGGGGTAGTCTTGAATTCAGGTTTGAATATTTTTTCCTCAAAAATATTTTTTTAGGAAGGGGTCGTCTTAGATTTAGATTCAAGGTGTCTTCCTTTTGGGTAAATATTGTAAAATATTTCTATTGCTTCCAATCAAACAACAATAATATTCCAATGCCAACAACTTCAACATGGCATGCCACAGTAATTTTAAAACATAACTCTAATGAAATATCACTTATTTCTTTTATTGTACAATAATCAAACAGTACTGATTGTTTTTCTTTAATAAACAGACAACAAATACGTTATATCTCAAATAGTTTAGCCAAGTTTGTCCTCTGTTTCAGATGTAAATGAAAATGTTGCTCTAAATTTGATGGTGTGGATAATTTCCTCATTCTAGATTCTCTGTACAAACATGTGGATTCAAAGGATGAACAAGACCACCACCTTCAGCGGATGATTGAGGTTGTTGACGTGAAGAAACATAGGAGTAGGAAGGGTGGTGATTCAATTTTGAGGTGCAAGTCAGTCAAATATCATGTGTTTTTGGATAAGAAAATTTAAGTATGTAGAGATACTTTTCTATGTTTATATGATGTCAGTGATAAATTAATTGCAAGAATCTGCAAACTTCATGTTGAAGGAAAATCTCTTCGAGATGAGAGCAAAGCGATCTTGTGCGTTTAAAGTCTCCTGTGACGATTTTGTGAAAATCCATTATATAGCATCTTTTCCAGTAAAGATTACTCTATTTGCAACAAGAGAAGTCACATACTTACCAGCTGATCTTTCTGTAAATAAGATGGATAATATGTTTGTCAGTAAGCACCGTGAAACAAAAGTGAAATATGAGTTCTATAAGAAGTATCTTAATGAGAATTTCTGCCTAAGATTTTAAAGGCCTCTCATTGACACCTGCTACTACTGTGAAAAAAGAACAACAATAATGCACAGTCGTGATCTGAGTGATTCATCAAAGAGAGTTGTTGTTGCAGAATTGTGTCTCTACCTAAGATGTATTGAAATATTCTATTCTTCATTACAAAATTCCACTAAGCAATCCAAAGAACAATAGAATGTCCTGGCACTCGTGTTTTATTTTATGTAAAACATTGAGCTTCCAGACACAACTGTTCAAGATATTTTATATTATAGGCAACTCATGATTAATGTATTTTATGTTTTTTACTTGAAAACTAGGTGTGATCATTACTACATCTATCATTAGGGTCAGGCCCACAAAGGTGCAAACGAGGCGGCATTTTTTCTAATAGATTAAATTACAAATTATGTACCATCTTGTATATAGGAACTAGATCTGTATGCTGCCAACTGCCCTGACCAAAACAAGAACCCTACATTTTCAAGTATTTCCCTCACACTTACTGACACAGGACACCATAATGTGGTCAAGGAGTTCTTCTTGATAAAGGGGCACTCGTATAACCAATGTGATGGGAATATTGTCATAATCAAATGTCCTATTAGGAGATGTGATAGAATTTATACAGTAAAACAAGTATGTGCTGTTATTGTGAATTCTTAAAAAAAATTACCCTGCACCTTGACCATAGTGGATAGAGATGATATTCTTAATTGTTCAAGCTGTAGTGGAGTAGAATGTACAAAAGATCAACTGTCTCACGTGAAATGCAAAGCAGACCATGGACAGAGAGAACACCTTTCAATATTTTAACTTTTCACTACTTTGAGTACAGATCAGGAATGAAAGGAGTGATCAAAGCATGTGATAGGATCAATACTTCAAGCAATATACATTCATTTTGCCTTAACAAGCCTGGAATTAAGTTACTATCTTGAATAGCATATCCTGCAGGCAAAGTACCATTAAGGGAAACCCAAATAAACAATTTAGATAAGTTTTATGTGTAAATAGGCTCATTAATTTAAACAATTCTATGATGAGAATCTATTGTGGCCAATATCTTAATATACAACAGACTGAGATGACTGAAACGGTTGAGATGTAAGATTATACTAATCTTGTTTACTGTGTATGCCCACATAGTGATATTTCTATTTATATTTTTGGTTTACAACATGTACATGTAAAATGGTTTTGTTCATGCCTAACACAGTAAATCATGTTCTGAGCTAAATAATGTATTTCATCTATAATTTCCCTATGTAATTCAGGAGATTGTAATCATTCTGCATGACAGATTATAAAAAGGTACCTAAGTTCAATCATTTTAAAAATTAATTTCTCCATTAAAACAGAGTCCAAACTACACAATATGTCCATAAAATAAATTGTTTTTACATTTGTGTGTACCACAAAAATTGGTGTCATCTTAAATCAAAATACAATGAGACTAAACAGTTTATTTAAATTAACTTGAAACAAGACGAAAGTGACTCAGGTCCTTTTTTTGCAATGTCCTATTCAATTGTTTTTGGTACGTATGCAAATGTACTTTAAAGCAGTTAGGAGTGTACTATTTTAATTAGGTTTTTTTTTTGTTTTGATGTTGCCCACTATTGAGGAAACTTTTTCTGTATGCGAATTATCATGATGTAGAATTAACAAAATTTTGGTCAATTTTACAATGTTTCAAAAATGTACTTTTCATTAACAAATTAGATTTCTCTGGGTTGTCCTTGTGATTCCAATACCTTAAAGGAAATAATATCTCTATTAGTAGGTAACTAGCGAAACAATGCAGCATTCTAAGATGGTGTGATTAGTAAATATAAAAGCTTGGTGGTTAGCTTTTAAAGCCTCATTGGATAAGAGTAGGGCATTAAAAAATGTCATGACATTATATGTGTTTTCAACTTTTCACTGCTTTGTCTCCTAAAGTTTTATATTTGGCTAACATAGGGACTTACGTTATGACTGTTAACACGATTATTGAGGTCAGGGTAGGCCTGCTAGTCAACAATGTAAACTTGGGCATGTTTCATTTCTGCCTACTGGCATTCAGAAGCATTCAGAATGTCTTGACATTTCTCTGTAAGATTAAGTTTGTGCATGCCCATCACTTTGTTTACTTCAGTACTTTCTATATATACATAGAGAAGTGTTATTTGCATTGTTTCTAAGTATTTATTTTTTGGTGTGTTACATTTGTGAGTAAACATGACTGACTGTGATAGTGACACTAGCAGTAAATATGAATACGGCAGCAGAAAAGGAGCAGCTCTGTTGTTCATTGACAAAATATTTTAAATCTTATTAGTTAGTTTAAGGAAAGGAAGTGGTGTGTGTGTTCACATTAAATCAAGTTCAACATCAGCTGGAGTTCCAGGACTCAGCGGAATTCAAAGTAGTACTAACAGCAGAGGTGCTGAGGTATTGATCCAGAGTTCAGTTGCTGTCGCCACGAACACCATCCTCACCAGAATATGAGGAAATACAAAATGTAAGGCTCCAGTACCTAACGTGAGTGTTCTGTATATATATGGCCTTAACTATTACGTAACTTGGGATTGACTAGGATAGTTTGAAATTACCCAATTTGAGTGAAAAATTGAAGTTTCTCCAAAAATCAAAGAGGGCACTGTTTTAGTGTGCTACATTACACCAGAATTTTATTAAATGGTGAACAGCAAGACATACAATTGTTGATTTATTCTGAATCAAAATATGCTGTACAGTATATGGTTTTCTGTGTCATTTGTTTGTGTTTACGTCAGGCAGTGCATTGAGTAACTGGAAGACTCAAGTGATGCCCAGATCTCATGAAGCTAGAAACTCCCACAAATACTATGTTGAAATGGTAATATTTAGAAAAAGTTGATTAAGTTGTGGGAAAAGTTTCAACTCGCTGTGTGAGAGTAAAATTCAAGCTGAACAGCACCACTGGAAAGACATATTCGAAAGGTTACTGGCAACTGTGAAATTTTTTTGGCTTCTCATAGTTAGGCTTTTTGAGGGTACAATAAAATTTTGGCCACAAATGCCAGTGGCAGTTTTTAGGATTTGGTTGAACGGATTGCTAGAATTTATCCAACTATGCAAGAGCATCTGTTCCAAGTGATGAATAAAACTTGTCTGAAATCACTTCCTTAGAAAAATATCCAAAATTGTTTGATACAGCTCACAGTAAGCCACATTAAATATGAACTATTTGGAAAAGTGTTGAACCAGCTCTAGCCAATAATACTGGACTAAACTCTTAATAATGTGATTGACCAATACGCTGTAATACTGTGAACCATAAACAAAGACATTAATACTTTTTTGGGGTTTTTAGCAATAGAGAAACAAATTGATGAAGTGTTGACTGATTGCATCATTGATGAACTGCATTACCTAGGCTTGTCACTGTAAAACTGTAGAGGGCAAAAGTACAATAATGGTGTCAAAATATTCAAGATATAACAAGAAGTTACCAATATAACTAATGAGCCTACTTCCCTCTACATGGATGAAAATCATCTTGATGAAGTTCTTAAAAGGTTAAATGGTAGGTGGGTGGACATCTCGCTGACAGTGATATAATTGAAGATGAAACCAGAAACAAATGCAATACTATATATAAAATTACAAATACACATGAATTTTACCCGTGACTCGACCCCAGAACATCTCGTACTCTAAACTGGCATACAACCAACTGCATTACGGAGGTAGAATTCAGAGAATCAACTTTGGTTGTAATCAGTCTAATGTTTTGGTAGACTGGGTTCACCAACCTCAATTATTTACAGAAACATAATTTTGAAAACAAGTGCATGAGTCACTTAAATCATGTAGCCTACGCTTACATGGTCCACCATAGCACTAACTATGTGCAGGAATTGTGGGAAATAGGTTGACTGTTTCCTGAGGTATAGTATAAAAGCTTTTATTTTCTCATTTGGTGCACTTGTACAAAAAGTCTAAAACCAGGCTCTGTATTTGCACTGGTGCGTGTAATATAAACACCTCACAAAAAGTGTGGAATATACATACAGAATGCAAAAATGAATTGAGTATACGTAAAAGAAAGCCCAGCGATTAGAAGTTACCAATGGTGCCGATACAAAATGTGAAATTCAAAGTGTTTCAAACAAAAAAAAAAACATTTAACCAATTTTGTGTACATTCTGTGAGTATTTTGTGTGAGTGTATGTGAGAGACCTTTTTTGTTATTCTTATTGTGCGGGGACATGCTTATGATATACAATCTGATACAGAGTGCAAAAAGAAACATCTACCACCAGGCAGCACTCTCGTCAGTATCCGACAAGGTGGTGGCATGGTAAGTCGGTTCATTGCTCGTGTCAGCTTGTGTCTTGGGATAAAACCCTGGTCCTCCGATTAAGTAACTCTTTTCTTGTCTCTATAAAACAACCAATATCACAAAAAAAAAAAAAACAAAGTCAACATAATGGTGTCTCTGACTAGTGAGAGTTTCTTTCTCCCTGCTGCAACGTATTACCGTGTATGGCCTCCACGTGCATTATACAGGTCACTAACATGCTGCGGCATGCTTGTAATCAGTGTGCTGATGTCATTTTCCGGATGAGGGTCCCATTACATCTGGAGAGCTCTTATGACATCTGAAAGTGTTTCTGGAATTTTCTGTTTTCAGCTTGTCCCAATTTCATAACTTTTACCACTCAAACTGCCATATCTCACAATATTCTGAACTTTTGTGAGGTGTATATAATATTAGCATACAAAGTTTGATTCAATTTTTGCCAAATTTTTAATAGATACAATAAAATTTTAGATATAAAATGTATACTGCTGCCATTTTGAAAAACATATCTGACCTATTTAAATCATGTAAGTTTACATGGTCTACTGTAGTACTACTTATGTAAAAAATTTGGTGCTAATTAGTTGGTTGGTTCCCGAGATATGACATAAATGTAAAATTTTATCTCCAGGTATTATTTTATAAAAGGGCTGCCAAAAGAGGATCTCTATATGAATGCTTGACGCTTCTAATGGATGTGCTTAGCATTCAAAGATTAATTACAATTTGTTAAATTGATCAATAGATATGACTAACTTATCTAAATTATTTAATTTATATCACAGTCGTATTGTAAATAATATCAGACATAGGCCTACTTAAAACATCTAAATTTACGTTGCCTACCATATCACTATGGACTATTTACTGTAAAGTGAACACTTGAGCACTTTTTGAAGCCCTCTCATTTGTAATAATAGTCAATAAATATATTGTATTGTAGCCACATTAACTTTTGAGTCTGGAGAATGAAACGTATACACTGGTTTTATTATTTAAATGGCAATATCTATTTTAAAAAGTATTGGAAGGATAAGAAATGGCTGATTGGAAAAAATTAAGCAGGGCCTCAAAAGTGCTTACTTTGCAGTGAACAGCCTATACTTGTGTGCAAAATTCGGCATGAATTGATTGATTGGTCCCCAACATGGCATAAAAGCTCAATTTTCTCATGTGGTGCTATCTTCATTAATATAGAACAAAATTGTTACGTATTGGCACATTCTATATACTAAATTATAATATTTATGTAGCCACAATTTTTAAAATAATTGCCAGTTCCACATAAAACATGGCTATTTATGTGGTTTACCATAGTAAAACTTGTTTGTCAAATTAGGTAGGATTCTGTTTCATTGTTTCCCAAGATATGACAAAACTTTGTTTATTCATGTAAAATTATGGCCAGAAGAGACCTTGTGTAGGCACAATAGATTGTTTTAAAAGATACTGCCAGCATATAAGGTTAAATTGGAATTTTAAAAATTAGTGTCCAGCCCACTTAAAAAAAGTCAGTATACCTAGCATACTTTAATACTACTTGTTTACCAAATTTGACAGCTATCGGTAGATTGTTTTTGTGAGATACCTATAACAAAAGATGATTTATTCATGTACTACTATCTGTAAAAATGTCAGTATACCTAGCATACTATAGTACTACTTGTTTACCAAATTTGACAGCTATCGGTAGATTGTTTTTGTGAGATACCTATAACAAAAGATGATTTATTCATGTACTACTATCTGTAAAAATGTCAGTATACCTAGCATACTTTAGTACTACTTGTTTACCAAATTTGACAGCTATCGGTAGATTGTTTTTGTGAGATACCTATAACAAAAGATGATTTATTCATGTACTACTATCTGTAAAAATGTCAGTATACCTAGCATACTTTAGTACTACTTGTTTACCAAATTTGACAGCTATCGGTAGATTGTTTTTGTGAGATACCTATAACAAAAGATGATTTATTCATGTACTACTATCTGTAAAAATGTCAGTATACCTAGCATACTATAGTACTACTTGTTTACCAAATTTGACAGCTATCGGTAGATTGTTTTTGTGAGATACCTATAACAAAAGATGATTTATTCATGTACTACTATCTGTAAAAATGTCAGTATACCTAGCATACTTTAGTACTACTTGTTTACCAAATTTGACAGCTATCGGTAGATTGTTTTTGTGAGATACCTATAACAAAAGATGATTTATTCATGTACTACTATCTGTAAAAATGATGGACAAAAGAGGCTCTGGGTAGATACATTTCATGGTTGTAATGATCCATGCTAGCATACAAAGTTATGTTTAGATTTGTTACATGATATTGCAGATATAGCGCAGTAATCGAAAATGTTTATATGGCTGCCATTTTAAAAATAAATATCTGACCCACTAAAAAATGTCAGTTTACATGACCTACTATAGTACTAATTGATTGTCAAATTTGGTAGCCATCTGTTGATTTTTTTCCCGAGATATGGCATAAAAACTTTATTATTTTTGTGGTGCTGTCTTATAAAATGGCTGACAAAAGAGACTGTTGATTGACCCATTTGATACTCATAATATATATTTTCAGCATACTAGATTTAACCAAAATTGTCCAAATTGTATCGTAGATATAGGACATAAACCCTAAAATTATTATATGGCCATCATTTTTAAAATAAGAGCTTATGTTTATTTAAATGGCAAGTATTAATATGGTCTAAAATAGTATTACTCATATGTCAAATTTGGCACGAATTAGGTGAATAGTTCCCGAGATACAATGTAAAATTTTAATTTTTCCATGTTGCACAGTCTTACAAAATGGTGAACCAATAACATTTTCGTTTTCTAAATACAATGTTTACATCATGCACTATGAACATGCCATATTTGATTTAAATTTGTTAAAATGGTTCTTGAGATGTAATACTATAAAGATTAAAATTGTCACCATAAAAAGAAAATTTCCGGCATAATTGAAAAATATAAAAGTCGGATGTACTTGCTGAATACTATATATATGATGTGAGTTAGGTGAAATTTGGTTAACTGGTTTAAAAGTTATTAAGGGGGAAGGGGGGACATACATTACAGACATTTAGGTGATTGCATAAGCCTATCTTTCCTTCAGAAAGTAGGCTAAAAATGGTGTTCAAAGAAGACCTCAACATGAACCCCCTAGCTTGTACATTGTGGAAGTTACAACTGGAACCTAGTTTTGGGTAATGCTACTTCATCTTATGTTCTGGATGGCATTTTTCAGGCTCTTGCATAGACCACACAATTTTATCATGCTCCACAGCAAGAGGTGGGCCATTTTGCTGTAAATTCTCTTCAAATGGGATGGCAGAGTTGAATCTATGAAAGCAGTACTCAACCAAACAGTGTTTACGATACATTGTTGCATTTGTATGAACAAATCACAGACTGTGGACAGATTGGCAAATGCCCATCATTGGAAAAATAAATAAAACCCTTTTAATTTGTGATCTCGTTAGTGATTTGGTGTGATATTCTTGTCAAGTTACATTGTATCAGCAAAATATGGCAAGTCAAAATACGCACTAGATAAGGTATTTAATATTTAAGCACCCAGAACTTTTTTCATCAAGTTGTTCGAGGACTATATAGATGAAAGTGATTTTTCATCAGCACTGGCAACAGCAAGGGAAGTTGTGGAATCCGTACTCATAGGAATTGAAATGATGTTCAAGGCCATTAGAAAAATATGGAAATGAAAATGTCTCCTACGAATCAGAGGTTGCGGCTCCCGAGATATCACCACAAGATCACTTCAGAATTAACTTCTTTATTTGTCACCACAGGCACCATATGAATTAGCTGTCAGCCGAGAATCAACATGCTGGAATTCCCAAAAAGCACATATGATTTTATGTACCTAATTAAGAACATACTGATAATGAGTGACAAAAGTCCTCATTGCGAACAGTAAATAAATTTTACCTTTAAGCATTGAAGACAAACAAATATAGATGCACTATAACTATATGAAGAGCACAAATTGTTTGTGTTGGTCTTGAAAGGAGCCGGTGACATAGTTTCAGGTCTTGAGTGTGTAGTTAAAAACAGCCTGTGTGGAATGTACCCGAATGTTTGTATTGCGCTTATAATAATAGCCACCTTTCCTATTAATATTGCTTTTGCAGAGAGGAATTTTTCAGAGCTGAAGCTCATCAAGAAAAATTAAAGAAAACTTGTACTGCTGTTAAAATTATGTTATGAGGTATCCAAACTTTTCAACAAATTGTAAATATTTATAATCTATGTCAGTAATTGATTTACTATTTACAATATGTGTGTACATGTGTATATATGTATGTGTAATAAATATGATACTTGCATCTGGCAGTTTCTTTATTACATAAACTACCATAGCATATGTACTTGTACAAAAAAATTGATGCCTGCTACTTAACCTGTCCTGTAAAATCTACATTCTAGGATTAGTATATTTAAAACTAAATTAAGTTAAATTTGAAATTCTAAGTATAAGTTAAGAAGATACACAAATTGTGTATTTACATAAATTATAGTCTTGTATGTGCCAAGAAAAACATTTTCTTTTCAAAAGCTTAATCAGTAAAGACAAACACAACTAAAGCGTGAATTTTTAATACTCCTCTCCAGAAGCAATAACTGCTATTTTTAATGGATTATTTCTGCCCTCCTAAGCCAGAATGTCACATCTGAAGAATTCAGTGTATTGTTATTTAGCTTGATATTATAAAAATTTTGAGTCATAATCCATTAGCATTTTTCATAAGTTTCTAAATTATCATAAGTTCTAGATGTTAATAAGATGGGGAAAAAAAGTATAACAATAAAATGCAATTTTTTTTGGCCTAGACAGGCACAGTATATGATTAAAATAACCTTAGTTTCAAACTACGAATGTGTAACTGTCATCATCTCCAAAAAATAAACTTAAAAAAAAATATTTAGCCACATATTAATGTATTTGTTGACTAGGGGATATGGATTAACTGGAGTAGTATTGTGTATTTAAGGTCACAATCCTTCATTTCTGCAGCTTTTGCGAGAATTAATTTTTTGTACCCAAACAGGAGCTGATATTGTAAAATCCTCTTACGATTTTGTTAGAAATTGTTTTTATTATGTAGTCTTAATTTTTCCAACACAAAAAAGCGTATACTTTTAGCCAATTAATTAATTAACGAAAATACTGTTTAATTAATAATAGTTAAAATTATACAGCTTTTTGTATTGAAAAAATTAGACTACATAATAAAAACAATTTTTAACAAAATTGCTAGAGGATTTTACAGTATCGGCTCCCGTTTAGGTACAAAAAATTAATTCTTGCAAAAGCTGTAGAAATTAAGGATCGTGGCCTTAAATTAATAACAGTCACAAATTATACTAAATTCAGAAATTTTTTTCCCACATTGTGATGTCCCACATTGTTAAGTGTCTGGACAGTACTATTATGGATTCATTTCTCATCTTGCAAGAATTTTGCACAGTTTTGTAAAGACTGGTTATGTTAATAATAGTTTGTAAGAAGGATATGTTATTGTGCATGCAAAATTCTTCAGTACTTTAAGTGGAGAGTAAGTAGAAAGTTGTTTCTGTTTTTTATAGTTTTGTTCCTCTTTATAGTTTTCTTGGTGCTAATGACTTTAGAATACTATGAACTGTATAGTTAAGATTATCGTGCAGTTGTTAAATAGTAACCATTTACATTAATCAGGATGGAGAAGATTAAGACATGCTCCTACAGTGAAATATGGCAGCGTACCCATTCTGAGAGGTGATATGGGTCCAGTGGTTGATACAGAAGATACAGCTGACTTATTTATTGATGAACATGATATTCATCCATTGAATCAAGCAGCATATTGGTTCACACATCGAAGTGGTCTAGGTATTTGTGTAGCAATTCAGAATACAAATTAACCCTTTGTAACTTGCTGGCTACAATAACACAATGATTACATCATTACCATATTTAACACAGCTTACGGGAGTGGTGTAACCTCGATGATTCACCATGAGTCGCTACTACAATTGCAAATGCGTAGTGAAAGTACACAAGTTTTGTTTGCATAGCTTTTTGATTGAACTGGTGTGGTCTGATGTAACATATAATAATAATAATAATTAATTATGTTGGGAAAATGTAATGGTGATAGTTATTAATAATTTGTTACTGTTGCAGTAGTAGTATTGTTAGTTTTGTTAACATTGTAATGTGTTCTATTCAGAAAGCAAACAAACCATTGTAGTCACCAAAAAATCTTAAGTTCTGCAATATGTATTAGGTTTTCATATGAAGTACAAATTTTTAGTAAGTGCCAGTTATTCCATTAAAATTTTCTTAATCAAATTATTGGCATTGTTTGTATGTTTTCTGAAAAAATGTATCTGACTTCTTGCATGATGTGTGAAAAATTTTAACTTTATTCATATATCCTGTCACACATATGAAGTATTCCAACTTGATTCTAACTTGTTTATACATGTTTCAGTCATATAGTTTTTAGCTTATTCATGTTGCTTTGTAAACCTATAATGGTGGAAAATGGAAAATGAACACCCGGACGTAATGGTCCCACATGAATTGAGTTTTTATTGAATAATTATACAGGTTGTACACTGTATATGATAATGATCACAGGGTTGTACACCTATGAACAGAGGCTACAGAATGTATTGAACAACAATGTCATTATCTTGTCTAGCCACCTATAGCGATGATGCAGTCCTGCAGCATTGCGTAGAGACAATCATAAAGGTGTCAGATGTCATCTTGGGGAATAGAGTTCTACGCTAATGCCACCTGTTGTTGCAATTGGTAGAGGTTGGTTGCCTTATTGCAGACCACACCAAACGCCGCCCTATTATGTCCCACACGTGTTCAATGAAGGACAGGTCGGGTGATCATGCTGGCAAGGTTAATTGATGATCACCTTTGAGAACGTGTTGGGTAACACGAGACATGTGTACACAGGCATTGTCCCGTTCGAAGAGGACATCTCTTCCTGGCACTATAGGGACGGCAACAACATGGGCTGGATGATGTTCTGGATGCTGTGTTCACTGTTCAGTATTCCTTCAGCAAACACCAGAGGCGTACAGTCATTGTAGGCTATTGTCCCCCTGATGATGCTAAGAGCTAGTCCTGTATGTTGCTGCTGTATACAGTCTGGTTGTTGCAGCTCTCCTGGTTGACGCCGCACTTGCAAACGACATTTACTGGCACCAAGGCAGTGTCTGCTCTCATCACTAAACACAGCTCTGTGCAATTAATCCCTCCAGTAGTGTCGTTCATGACACCATCCGAGGCAGGCTGCACGGTGATGAGGTGTAAGAGGAAGCCGGACGAATGGCACCCTTGATCGTAGCCCAGAATCCAGCAAACGGTTGGTAATGGTCCTAGCTGACATCCTGGGTGCAACAGTGACCCTAGTCTGTGTGGTGGTCACAGTGCGATCAGCATTGGTTGCTCATCTGATGCTGCGGTCTAGCCGGGAATTTGTATGCCGCCACTGTCTGGAACCAGGTTGAAGAGCATATGAACCATTGTTGGACCACAGACACCACCAATGATGCACAACAGACACTTCAATTCCTATGCGTTGGGCAATTCTTGGGAAGGACAATCCAGCCCCCCTCAGGCCAACAATATGATCTCATTCAAAGTCGTTAATTACACAAAGTGTGCTCGTCAATGCCATTGTGGCATGTCCACAATGCTTACTACACATAGAACGATGCTTGAAACAACAGACAACTCTTTCACAGAGTCAACTATAGTTGTATTGGGTTCAGCGGTGTTATGCCTAGTTCGCGGTTCCTACTGTGTTGACAGTACAGTACTGTGTATGTATTGCCCTCTATCAGTGCCCCATGGATGTATGATGTTTCTGCATCACTGCTTTAGTGGTGTTAATTTTTCATTTTCCGCCAGTGTATTAAACAATAAATATTTCTAAAAAAGATAATTTAAGCAATTAGGACATGTTGTGAAAGGATGGATAGTAAATATTAGGACTGATGTTATTTGTCTATGTACTATTTCCTAGCTACTGATCTGATTGACAGAAAAGGAGTCAAAGCATACAGCGCACAATTGTACAAATTTACATTATAAGAAAGTTTTTTTCTAAGGCAACTTTAGAAGTGGCACCAAAGTGGCCTTTATTGAAAGGATCTGCAGACCCAAATGAGAACATTACCAGTAGATAGGGCTATTTACCATGGGAAAAAAACTAAAACTATGTTTGCATGACCAAAGGCAACCAGCTATTTGCAGTAAAAATTTATGGATCCTTGTTTTCCAATATAAATTTATTTACTATTGTTCAACCTGACCCCCAATAGCCTAGTTAACTCATCAAACTGGAAATAATCATAGTTTTAGTTAATGGGTAGTCATGGGCTCAGGAAGGGGGAAAGGTTGTTGAGATTTACAGTTCCAGATTTAACGAGCAATTGGTTTATTTGGAATTTGGATTTTAAGGGCGCCAGCTTTGTTGAGCAGTGAAATTCTTCTTGAGGGGTGGGCTGTTCACCTGAGTGGCTGCTCCTGGACTCACTCTGCACCAATGATATCATATTGTTGAAATAAAGGTCCTATATACCTGTCTAATGAGGATGTAGGCCCCTCATTCCCTGCTTATTTCCGAGTGAGATTTGTTATGGCCATCTCACATGTCGAAATAACGTACATTCGCAACTATCACGTCACTTATGGGGTACAGTAGTAGAGTGGGTAGAGGACCCAAAATGTTAAGTGGTCGTGAAGCAGCAGGCAGTGAAATAAAACCATAGTTTTGATGAGTAGAATTTTACTTACTGCAAAGCTTCCTCCAAAGGGGTACTTACATTTGTCCAATGACTAGAGCATGTTGGAAGCCAGTATGGAACAAAAATGATACACAGCTGATGAAATAAATTACATATTCAAAACAGTCCTAGTGCTTTTGAGCTGGCAGGACCTGGGGGTGGTGCTGCCTCTGGGTGATGTAAGTTACATTTAATTAACCATGGCAAAATTAATTACTTTTGGATCTATGTGGTGATTAGAACAAACGGTGAAGGCCCTGAAGCATGCAACACATGAGTACACCCCAGCAAGTGTTAAAGGCCAACTAAAGAAAATGGCAGAGACCTGCCGAGAGCTCAGCTCAAAAGTGCGTATTGTACAAAAGCTCCAAGAATTTCTCTCCCAGTCCATTGCCTCATTCATTGAATTCAAAACATAATTAACACTAAAATAAAAATATATCAAAATATTTACTTTATGCCATTCCCACAATGCACGCACATGCACACATGGGGACATAGCACATGCAAAGAGGTGCATGAGGAGGGTTGTTTGAACTCTGGAGTCATTGTGGCTTCTTTGCTGCAATCATTTTGCGGGTGGCAACTTAAATGGGAGAGTGGTTTGGTGGTAATTGTCAGCCCGAATTATTATGCGCTCAAAAGTTGCTTCTTGAGGGCATGACTGTGGGAAGCTCACCTGACTCCAGCAGTACCTTGGACATTGTGCAGATAGGGTGCACTCGTAGTACACCGTGCCAAGGCAGGAGTCGAGGAGGTGTAATCGCCACGTTTGGGCCAATTCCCCTATTAATGGGCACGTCATAGCTGCTCAGGTGTAGTGGGATGAACGCGCTAAAGAAGAGGGACGCGATCACAACATATTCCCCCCTTCTGGAGGTTGTTTGTCCGCTGCAGCTCATTGACTCCGCTTTGCAGCTAGTCGCAGCTGGTCAGTGGATGTGGCCCTCGCCGAGGCTGCAGGTGGTATGGGCCTTGGGTGCAGAGTGGAGTTGGAGAGGTGGGCCAGCGGCCCCGCTGACAAGGCCGCTGAGGAGGGCGAGTAGCCCCTGCATTCCATGCAATACGCATGCGTTGGATGGCGAAGATGCTTGAAGAACCGGAGTTGTCTGTCTTTTCCTCATGGGGCTCCGGCTTCCCCTGAATACATTCCAAGAATGAATTTAATTTTATGGTACCCTGGTCTTCAAATATCAGCTCCAGTTATCTTATAATCCATTCCTTCATATCCTCCAGGTAGCTGCAGATTTCCATGGCCTAGCGGTGACAAGGGTTTTCATTACGCCTCTGAAGGCTGTCACTGCCTCCAAAAACCCAAACTCATTGGGTTCAGTGGTGCCGATGACTACTCCATGGTGGTGGTGGGAACTGCCCTCTGCGGAACTCGGATGAGCTGAGACAGATGCATTAACACATCATTGCTGTGCAGGAGGTGGGGATGGCCATTGCATTTTACTACATGAACTCTTAAGAGTGCCCGCACTCGTAAAATCCCTACCACAATCCTTTCATGTATATCACCGTTTATCTAGATTTAACTGACAGCTTGCCTTTTGCCTTTGGGCTGTACCTAACTGAGTAAATGTTTTTGTTACAGAATTTACATTGTGTTGATGTTGAAAGTTTATCCCTGCTGATCATTACCCTTGCACGATCTAAGATGTTTCTCATAATTATCTTTGCGACTTATAGTAGTGCCTCATCGGTCACATACCTGTTTATCTCCTTCAGGTGATTTTGTGGGCACTGGCATTTGTGGCACAGCACATTCTGGTGGAGACTGAGAGCCTGCAGAATCCGTACTCTAAAAGTGTAGGTGACGTAGTTCTTATCATAGAAGACGAAAAAACAGCGGAAGGAAGAGACAGAACCCTGCTGTCCATTGTGGTACTGGGAGTCACCAACCTAAAATAAACATGCGCAATAAGCATTAATTTTTTGTCGGTACAGAACAAATTCATAGATATATACAGTTTTGTTTGAAGAGGCATACGAAATATTGGCTTGGAAAAAATTCTTAGGCCTATGAATAACCTATTTTGGATTTTTCTTTAACGAGAAATTTATTTTTGCTCGATAACACAGTAGAAAATATTTGGCGATATATATACACACACAGAGAGTTAATTACCTCTGCCTGCAAGTACAAGAAACTTTGGTTATTTTATTGTTTCTGTAGATTCATAATAATTTGTACTTTGCTAGTATGATAAATTTAGAAACAAGTCCGTTATGGTGGAGACAGTTTATAAAATAATATATATACAATGTAGCATATAGTAAAATTATGGAGAGCATTGGTCAGTGTCATGACGTGGTTTATAACAGGAGAATTATTGTATGAGATACAGTGTTTTCTCAATATTTTAATAAGAAAGGTGAACTATTTTTTCTTATCAAGATTTACCAAGACAGTAAACAATAAAATTGTTTACAAGCAATATGTTTTCTATGAGTAATGCAGAATAAAAAATGTTCATAAGTAATATTCAAAGTTTTGCATCAAAAAAATATAGCTTTGCCCCGGGCCTCCGAACTCCTCTGCGTGGCCTTGGTCGTAGCGATGTATGAACTGAATTTCACGAATATTATTTAATTGCATAAAATAGCATTGATTAATTTTTTCCTACATAATTACCAGTAACAACATATAGTAAGACCTCTGGGTCATTGTACTTTTATATTTTATGGCACCGCTCTTAGCCATTAGGCCTTACCACATTTTGGGTTCCCAATAGGTGGGAAAGAGGAATCACGTCCTCTCATTGCAAAGAGACAACATAATGATGCAACCGTTGGCCAGATCCAAAGCCTAAACCTGGCACATCCGCACATCCGAGCTTCTTCTACCAAAGAGTTCCTGAAACCCGTGCACTCAGAAACCAAGCGTGTGGTCTGGCATGGGTTCTATTCATATTCCTAGTGCCTCTCCAGGGCACAACCAGAGCGGGTTGCCACTCACCGCCGGGTCTTTCAACGAGTGTGGAAATATCTCCATACCTTCTCCAGCGTATGGAGTGAACCACTGCCAGCACGAGTTCAACCATTATTATCAGTCACCAGAGAGAACCTCCAGTGGGGCCAACTGATCGTCCTGGGCTACCACTTATTTTCCGTGGCACTAGTAGGTTATCAATGACCGATCGCCCCACAGGTAGCAAGTCTGGCGAGCAGAGACACACCCTTCCACTGAAGTGGTTGAGAATGTCTTACCGGGCAAAAGTTTTACACCCAATGAAGAGCTGATTGCTCGCCTTTCCCACCGTGGGACCACCTCGTGGACAGAAGGCGAATATGATAAATCCAGAGTGGTACACTTCATCTGCGCCCAACTCCACCGGGAAGCAGTTAAGTGTTGTCCTCCGGTGTTGTGGTTCATCAGGGAAAGCAGCCTTTGCTCTGAAATGAAGATTATCTTCATCACTTGGGGCTGAAAGACAGACAAGCTTGGAGAGCTCCTTCCCATTCTTCCGGTTGAAGACAAATCCTATTGGGCATGTGCCTTACACCCCAGTTAGAGGTCGGTTGCCCATTTGCCCCCCAACCATGGAGCTCCATTAATTATCCTGTTTTCATCACAGCCTCCGGGTGGTCGCCACCTTATCCATCCACTTGGAAAGACCCAGTCCGAGGGGACCACATCGGCCATAGTCCATTCCATGTCTTTGAACTTCTACACTCATTGAAGTCCAGGCTTTCGGCCCCAACGGCCTGAATGCCAAGTGGTTATATCGGCCCAACCATCATTGCAGATACCCCTAGCCAGTCGTGAGGAAACTAGCAACCTATAGGGAATGGACAACATATCCCAATTTGCAGAATCAGGGGTGGCACGATAAGCCTTGGGTCGCCTTGAGTGGAGAGAGGCTATAAGAGACGCATCATCCACCCTGATCGGGTTGTGTGCGGTGCAACTTGGCTCTGCTACTATAGCATGGTACTGCCACACCACCTCTCATGCCAAGGACCTTCCTCACTAGGCTACTACACCCCAGGCATAAATTCTGAAGGGTGCCTTGTCTGGAATCACACAACCCTACCCCCACCAGTAACAACAGGACTAAGCTGTTATGCGCTGATAAAAGCAGTCAAGGTATGTTAACAGAATGTGTGATCGCTGCTCGACACTGGATAACCTGCAAAACCACATAAACATTTTTATTCAATAAATAAACATATTTTGCATGATGAAAAAAAGTTGTGGGTGAAGCATTGCAGTGAAAAAAGTTACATACTTAACAAAATGTGAACATGGAATTAGTTAATGAAATTATATGTAAGAGACCCGAGAAAACCCACCAACAATTACCCAAAAAAATCCAGGACAGACCACTGCCAGAAATCACACCCACTATGCAGTATAATACCTGTCCTCTGACTGCTCTATTTTTTAACATTAATTTAGTTGTGTAAACTTTATACTTGGGAAAGTTAACAAAATAATTCAACTGATTAAAGTTAAAGTAATAAAAAGTTAACTGATTAAAGTTAGAAGTTTAAATCTGTGCAAATTAACTTATTAAAGTTAAAGTTAAAACAAAATCAACTGATTAAAGTAAAAAGTTAAAGAACGACAAAAATATTACAGTTAAAGTAAAGCCTGAAAAAAATTTTTTGTGGCTGTTTATTCAAAATATAAAAAAATTACCACTGTTGGGTTGCTGAATGCCAAGTCAGGTAAGCCTACTTACCAAAATGAAAAATTAACAATTTTCTACAAAACCAGTTTTAATGAAACATAAAATAAACTCTTATAGCAAAACGTACTTCTACCTTTTCTGAGGGCCTGCTATTGGTCTTCTTTCATGCAAACAAAATTTGTTAAAGGGACAATGCACACTCAATTTAATAATATTCTGCACATACATTATAAAATACTTGAAATGTTATTATAAATTATTTATATTTTTACTAACCTACTAATTTATGTGGGACTCGTGTTACAGGATAGGCCTATGGAAATAAAATAAGTATAGTTTTTATTTTTAAACACAATTGAATACGTAATTTGGAAAAGGACATATGTCCAAAAATGTAAATTTTACAGGAGAGACAAAATACTGTATAACTATAGAACAAATGTTTCTTCGGAAATGAAAAAAATTTCCGAAGTTGTGTTATACATATAGTTAAAAAATGACTAATTTCTGCTAATTTTATATCCATAAGTTAGCTGAAAAAAAAAAAAAACAAGTTCAACATTGGAGATGTGCCCTTTTCCAAATGAACAGTGAAAATTGTGCATAAGGTATGCAAATATTAACATTCTTCATCATTATTTTTATGTAAGAGACATGAAACTTGAGACATCTGTTGTACTGCATCAATACTTTGTACTCACTGTTCTTCTCAAGTTAAAGACTGTAAATAAAGGTTTCACAGACAATGTACACACTTTTCAAAAATCTTCTCCTGGGATTTCATTCCTTTCGGTGGTTGGCCAGTTATAAACTAGTTCAGTGTAGAAAGGCATGTGTTCTTCGGGAATGCACTGAAGTAATTTTTTGATGTCTCCTATGGTAGGCTGCACGTTGTGACAATGGAAAGTCGTCTGACACTAGTCCATCAATCCACTGAGAAACTTGCAACACTCCAGGCTTTTCACAATCCTATCGAAATTCACAATACTTAGAAATTTGGAAAGTAACTTTATCCATCCGAGCAATATGTTTACCAAGAGGTGAAACTGACAGCACAGACCACTTTTTAAAATCAGTAATATCAAAAGTTTTTTTTATTTTTTCACAGAAAATTTGTTAGTAGTCGATGATTCTTCAATCAATCTGATATACTGATCTTCTGTATAAATTCTGTCCTCCTTGCTTATTTTATGTTTCACCACAAAGAATATCATAATCATTGAATGAATGACCCTTATTGGAAAATAACGATAAATGTTTTTTAAAGCGCCCACTGGATGCTAGAGCTAAAAGAAACTGTACTACTGTATGGTTTCTGATCTGTCCCAGGCAGCCATCTGAGAAAATGTACAGTTCAGTCACAGATTCTCTGATACATTCATCAATGTAATCACTTATGTACAGACTTTGTTTTTGCCCTATGTAAGCTTCCCTTTCATGATATGAATAAAACCTAGCTTTGTTAGATGTCATGTTGTGCACACAAAACTCATAAACCCACAACTGGCGATAATAGAATACCTCCTGTACGGGAATGTTTGGTAAGGGGAGATTTTGCATGTAATCTATCACTATTCCAGCAGCGTTATCATTCTTCAAACATTAAGCTTCTATTGCCTTCACTTTCTTGTAGTATTTGCTTGCTCGTTGTTTGTGGACGATCAATTGTGCTGTGGCAACACGTTTAGCTGTCTCATTTAAATGAGGGCTGCATATTTTTTGTTTGCATCCGTTGCAGAATGAGAAGACATCAAAATGAGGCCTTCCAAACGATAAGTTGAAGTTCTCTTGAAAGTACTTCAGGAAAAACTTATACTTAACATTGTCTTCCATAGCTTGGTACTTATCGACAAACATACCATACATTATTTTGACATTCAAATTTGCAGGTAGGTACTTCTTGGTAATGTCATTTGAATAATGTATCTCCTTTGCATCAAATGAATCTATAAAGTCATGAATATTTTTACATGTTTCATCTGGAACAATATTATGATGAGAGCCAACAGATGTCCCTCGTCTGTCTTGTGGAGACTTTCCAGAAACAAGTAATAAGCACAAACGTCACACCATTTTTTGGGGTAACACCGTGCACACTAATAAAAGCACATTTGCTTACTGGTATTCGGATACCATTAACGCACACGTGATATGTAAAGTGGTTATCTTTTGGCTTTGACATTGAAGCATCTTGATGGTTCCTTTTCCTTGTGGGAGTAGCTTCAATGAGGCTCTGAAGATAAGTGTCCTGAGCATCTTTAGTGTCAAAAGTATTGATATGGCTCAAGATAGTCATGTGGTCCTCATCTTTAAATGAACCGAAGGAGTCTCTGGTACATCTAAAATTAATTGACAAAATTTTAGTTTCATAACATTAAAGTATATTTTTGAATACAGAATAATGCCGGCTAACAGCCAGCGGTGCTGGAGCCCATGATGGCGCTCACCATGCATGTGTCACGTGTACCTGCACATGCACAAAGAGGCCAATATTTTTTAACTTTCACATAAATATTATTTTGCAGTGTAAAATGTGCCTTGTATTTTTATTTTTCAGGGTTTGAAATGTCTTAAAATGTTTTAAGGTGTTGGTTGCTATTTTGAAAATGTTTGGTTATGAAATTCAAAGTGCCTGCGGCACTGAGATTAAGAACACTAATATTCCAGTGTGAACGCTGTCATAAAGAGACACTGAATTAATATGAAAAATTCACGGGAATATTATAAAAATGTAAAACAATATTAAATTTAATTTGTGCCACTTTTATTTCAATAATAAAATATTTTGCTTTGCGTGTATAGCATTTCCGCTTATGTGAACCTCGTAGGTGGCCATGGTAGTATGCACTACAACCTTATGTTCACTGATGTTGATTTCAATAGCATTTTTAGTAAACCGGTTAACCTTTGCTTGCGTACATTTTGCCAGACGTTTCCCCAGCATTATGCTTCTGCTTAGCTAATTTATTTCGCCTTTGTGGCATTTTCAACTTAATCGAGGAGAAGGGAGAAATATGTCGGAGAGGTCGAGCGACCTGCGAAACTTGAATCAGGCGCTATCCGCTTCTGCTAAAGGTGTTTGATCGTAATTTCTGTATTATTACTGTGTGCAATTCGAAGGACTTTATTTTCATATATGTATTTGTTTGAGGGTAATTTTCATGTTTGAATATTTTACGGCAACATCACGTACAACCACGTGGCTAATCGACACCAAGTCTATGTCTACGCCATCATTGCAGTTTGAGAGCTTATTTATGTAATATTGTGTGTGCAATATTTTTATTCAGGGTCTATGATATATTTTGTCTGGGTTCCGTGTAATTTTCACATACGGATGCTTTTGTGTTTGACTATGTGGTCACTAATGTTTGATTTTGCAAGCCTGTAATCACTTCAATCGCAAAGAGAACAATTTTCTCTATCAGAATAATATTTTGTTGGAATTTAATTTACTGTTTTCACAAAGAAATATTGCAAATTCCACCTGCACCATGTGGTCCGTTGCGAACTTCATCCAGCGGCATCCACATCATATAAACTTGTTTTCACACATGTATGTGTTAATTGTGACTACTCATCTCATGCCCCATCATCTTTAAAGGTATTTATGTAATTTTGTAATTTGTGTATGGTGATAATACTTCCGTCCTAGCCGGTTTTGTGTACAGGCTACCCACACTTTCCACGTGCTGGCGGGCGAGCCTAGACGAGTTTGTGTTAGTGATGCCAAGTAATCACATGTGTTAATGTTTTCATCAAGGGTTTAAATTGTAATTCACTGTGTCCTATCTTCAGGTGGGTGTGTGCATGTGTGTGTGTGTCTATACATATATATATAATGTGTGTTCTTGATTTCGTATCCATTGCAATGTTTATATTCTTTTTAATATAAATTCACACTGAGCACCTTTAGTAACCAGTGTAATCACCAACTTTTCGGTGCTCTGTTAAAAAAAAAGAGCCATGAAATTACCTACTTACTTGTGGTTAAAATTGATATGCTTAGACTTAAATTGAACAAAATACATCTGAAAAGATGGGAATATCTGCATTGGATTGTGAAGATTTTTCTATGAGTTTTAATTATTACTATGAGTCTATTAAAAGTTTTCTGGGTATATTAATTGAGCAAGCTAAACACATGTTTAAGTAGAGCATTATTGAATATTGAAATTAAAAATTTGCCCATAAAGGAGATTCAGTTTTTAAATTGCCCTTCTCTCCTGCCTTCTTATAAAAAGTTGTTATTATGGCACTGAATGTATTAGAGCCACACCTGGTTTCGACACTCAGTTTCGAAATTACAGTAATGTCAAAATAGTAAAACACATCTACAGGCTATTCACAGTAAAGTGATCACTTTTGAAAGCCATCTCATTTGGAATAATATAAAAAAAAATTAATTTAGCCTTAGATGTTAATTTCTGAGTGCGGGGGAATATACACATTGTGTTTATTACTTACAAGGCAATATTTATTTAAAAAGGTGATTAAAGCATTAAAAAATGACTGAAAGGATAAAAAAACTAGGGCCTCAAAAGTGCTCACTTTACCATGAACTTCCTGTACTGAAGAAGTCATAAACATGAACTGCAGACCCAATAAAAGGATCTTTAGTATTGTCCCCCAACACACTCTGCTACAGCACAACTCATTACAATAAATGCTGTGAATTCTGAACAAAGCACCGAGAACTTCCATTTCCTATGAGTCACACATAGGTGTCTCAAGCACACAAGCCGAGAAGGCAAGCAAGGCACCATACCATCGGTCTCTCCTCTATCCCCTGTCAAAAACATCATGTTGCTCAGAGGGAAAAAGAGCTTCTCCCCACCACCATTCAAATGGCTTTAAAATCTTGGCAAAAGACCTTACTGTTCATTTTTTCCTCCTCTGCATCTTTATTGTTTCATTCTTACCCAAGGGGTCTCATATTATGAGGGCCTCGGTAGGATTTCAAACCTTCCAACCCTAACCAGTCCACCCTTGGGCAGACAAAAATATTAGAATAAAATTAACCATACCCTATAATGATCAAAGCTGCAAAGCCATATGTTCCAAATGAACTTGACTTTATATTTAGCAAGGGTTATTTTCACTGGGTAATCACTAGTCCTGTCTCTCGCATCCAAGTTGGTTACTTCCTAATGTATTGCAAATTAGAGTAAAGGGTCTTTGTAATACACATTTATTATATTGACATATATTAAACCTGAACCTAGATTTTAATTCAGGTATTATAATGTATAATTCTCATTAAGTGTTAATGCTTATAATATTCTTGCATATAGAGATGTGAGACTATGGTACAACCAGTTTTAAAGTGGAATTTTAGCCCATGTGTAGCTTTCATAACCTTACCGTTGGCCAATCATAAACACATTTTCAAACTCCCTGGTGAGGCATGAATGAGAAATTACTCTGTCGTCAAGCAACAAAGTCTTCAAAAAGTGCAAACTGAGAACATTATATGTGGCCCCTGTATCATCCAAAGCTGGAAACAATTTAGCCCCGCAGGTTATCTGCACGACACAGTTCCATCCGCGCTGCAGATTTTTGACAACTTGACCTGAAATACAGCATGTATTCCCAGTCCTCATTCATTTCCCGAATGCATACAGGAATTACTTAAATGTCCCAAGCGATCACAACAAAAACACCTGTATTGAGCTAGAGGAACACAGCCAGGAGGACAGTTTGGACTGGCATGCTCACATTGCACACAGTTTGCACAATGATGGAGGCCCCTTTGATCCACCACAGATGACAGAATAATATTTAAGGTAGTACTTATAGCACTCACCTCATTATCGAAAGGGCAAGGAGATAGAGGAAAAATCATGCGGTACTCAACCGATAACTCATGCAGTTCCAGAAAAAACTGAGGGACCAGTAACAAAGTAGACAAAGAGCCATATTTTTAAGCACAATAGTGACAAGCTCCACATCACACAAGTTCAAACATAGAGTGCAATGGTGAGTGATAATAGACTCAACAAATTCAGTAAGTGACTCGTCAGGGCGCTGAAAGTGTTGCATAAAATCGCGAAGACAAGTACGCTGAATGCAAGCAGGAAACATATGCCAGAACTGTATATTAAAAGGCAAGGAAGGGACAAGGTGAACTATGTATTTCCTTAGTTAAAAGTTGCAAAATGTAACCTTCATATTTGACCGACAAAACTCATAGTAACTAACACCTGGTCATCGAAAATACAGAAATCAGTCATCCTTGCCACCGCAGTAAACAACGTCAAAATGTGATGTGGTTGAAGAGAGGTAGGAGAAGGTTTAAGGGTGACAATTAATAATTTAGCGGAAAATGAATCAGTGATACTCACCACAGGTGCCAATTCTGCCACATGGCCCAACGAACCATCATGCTAACACCAAAAATAAAGTGCTTTCTTGCGTAGGTCAGCTACAGTGGCATCTTCGGAAAAGGTAATGTTATAGTCCTTAAGAAAGCACACCAACTCCTCTTTCCTCAATGTGTAGAAGAAGCCAACCTCGGCAGCCATGATGATGACAAACAGAAAAGCATACAACATAGTCACAAGAATGAGACAAGTGTAAAGAGTTGCACAGTTATTTGTGACGTATTTGTCACCTAAATCACAAAAAAAATACAAGTTATCGGGAGATTTATTACCTGATCACATAAAACTCTTTAAAATACCACAACCTTTTTTGAATATGTATAACATTTCAAACACCATCAAGACACAAATTCCATAAACATGATGCTAACTTCAATTAAAAGAACACATTAAAATATAGCAGTGAACAAACACAGTGAACAGCCTACCAAATCCATGACTGCATAAATAAAATACATTAAATGCATTAAAAAGTTATTAAAAATACAATTGATACATGGTCGCCGTATGGGACTTTTCAGAGCTGTGTACAAATTAAAAACCTGAGCAAAATACAGTATAAATGTTATAATGGAATTATCAAAACGAGGAATATCATTGCATGACCTGGTGCATACAACCTTCAAAACCATGCGTGCAAAGTGCGTATGGAACAGAGCCCATTTACTTTACTGATACTTTTCAACGAGGCCAGCATGACTAATAACAAAGGTGCGTAACGAGCTCATACTACAATTGAAAACTTGCAAAAATATTGACCTTTTCATTAAAATTTATAGTTGTGTGACAGCATCCAAGTTACTCCAAACATAAATTTAAAATGGGCTGCTGAAAATGAATTTTGAATGAATAGCTATCACACTAACTCTACAACGCCTACTATGTCCTATGGCACACAAGTGCACTATCTATGTAACATTATAAGAGTTTCACACTATGGTCAACCCTTGTAGTGTAGTGATGGAGTCCAGACAACAGAGAGAGAGAGAGAGAGAGAGAGAGAGAGAGAGAGAGAGAGAGAGAGAGAGAGAGAGAGAGAGAGAGAGAGAGAGAGAGAGAGAGAGAGAGAGAGAGAGAGAACAGTCAAAATGAACTGGGGAAGCCCTATGTACACTCATAACCAAGCAGATGTCAATATTAAATGCACAGATGCAAGGAGGAGAGATAATTCAAAGCGCTTAAGGTCAAGGAGTATAAGCAAGGAAACCAAGTCTCTTGCCATGAACAATCAATCTGTATGTGGATCCAAGGTGATCGTGAACCACACAGTCATTAGACCTCACAGGTGATATTTGTGTAATTTCCTTAGGAAAATAATAAATTCATCAAATCCATCAGGAGGCACAATAGTGGGCATGTTTTTCTCTGGTTTGTGAAGAGTTTAAAAAGCTCTTAAATATCTCTCATATATTTCTGGGCAAAATTTATTTTATAAAATCCCCAATAATTTGCATTATACAAAAATAGGAAATCTTTTAATACTTTATTTTGAGGCCACTATGATCACTTAAAATGTTAACTTTTACAACATACATCTTTTTACCCAAACCCCCATAAAATATAAAAATCCAAACAAAATATTTAACTAAAATGTTAAAAAAAATAGTGTACCTATATCCCCTGTAGTACAACGTTCTGCTGTAAGTCTTTTTCAGAAAAACAGTAAGGGCTGTATAAGAAATAAAACATGTGTAGCTCAATTTTACTGTTTTACTTTTTACAGCAGTGGCGTAGTGGCCACCACCTGAGCGATCTGGGTTCAATTCTCAGTGTTATCATTTCCATATCTTCATATGTGGGAATCATGCTCAACGTTGCTGCTGGTCAGCGGGTTTCCTTGGGGAGATCCACTTTACCTTACTCTTACATTCCGGCATTGTTCCACTCATCTCTGGCAGGCTGGGAGTGACAGGCATATCTTTTAGATAGGGCAGGCAGCTTTGCTTAGCACCAGCCTCCTTCATCACATCCATAGGCAGTGGGTTTTTATTTTCACTTATTTATTAAACTCAATTTTTTCATTTCTCAGATGATTTCTGATTATGGATAGTACTGAATAGTCTCATTTGATACATAAGTCCTTCAGTTCACTGTTGATTGAGGATATCTCCTTAATGTATGAGAAATCTCTATCTTGTTGCAAAATGATAAGTAGTTTGAGTCAATAATCAAGTTCATTGTGACCTTTAGGAAATATGTAGTTTGTGTTCTTATCATATTTTGCTTTCTTTTTACCACTTGTCACAGCAAACCTTGTGGGGAGATGTGTGACACCATCGAAATAACTCACTATCATCTTCACCGCTAACACTATCTTCACTATCGTCTTCATCCCCCTTATAATTTTCAGCACAGGCATCAACAAGTATCCCTTTCTTTGTAGGAGGAGGCTTGTTGGCAACAGTAGTCCACAGTTACGGGTGCTACATTATTCTTCTGAAGTTTATCCAGTTCACGTGCAAATTTAACAAGTGTATATTTCACACACGAACCGACTTTATTGCACACCGTTTGTCATGTGTTTAGTACCTGTAGTCCCCCATCTCTTCTGTGACATAGTGTGCAGTACATTAGCAGGAGGTAGCGATGTAAACCCATGCTGTTTCTTGGTATGAGAAGCAAATACTTGCAGACCTTGATGTGTCTCTTTACATTATCACCTCAACCGAATTGCCGAAGATAGTTAGTTGCAGGGGTGTGGTGGCTGAGCGGTTAGCCTACTCATGGCCCACCAAGGCAAACCAGGTTCAATGCCCGACTGGGGTCACTCCCGGATTATCGCATGTGAGAATTGTGCAGATGATGCCGCTAGTTGGTGGGTTTTCTCTGGGATTTCCCCGCTCTTTCATTCCGGCACTTCTCTTTTCTCATCTCTGTTACCCTCATCGGCTTTCAAGACCTTGCTGTTAAGAGCCACCCACATCTCTTCACTCACTCATTCAACAGTTATTACAACAAAAAATTACACAAAATGGATTCTTCAAACATTCATTATTATCATGTTGCAGTGCATTGATCTGTTTATGAAGGGACTGGTTGTGATTTCATTTACATCACAGTCAGTCTTAAGCCTTCATTAGCAATACAAGGAGAGTAAGCATTTCCAAATCAATGTTTATATCTAAACTCCTAAAAGAGAAATATGCTACAGAAGCCTCTATTAACTATATATATATATATATGGTGATGTTGTTTCTGTTTGTTGCTCGAGGTACTTAATAGCCTTTTCTATAGCTTTGAAACTTTCACCATGACTAATTTTAACTGGCACCACATCACTGTGTTCATGATCACTGTCTTCATTGCCTTCAACCTTTTCGTTCACTGACTCTACAATCATGTCATTAGTCACTTCCATTTAATTGTCTGCGTTAATTCACTCGACTACATTGTCTTTGTTGATCTGTTCAGCTGCAGGAATTATTTGGACTAACTGTACAAAGTCGTCTGCATTTTCATTCTCCAAAGGCACAATTTCCTGAGTCTTTGAGACTTTCAACAACTTCCTCCTCAACTTTTCAAGAGTAGAGGTTTTCACCTCATCCCATGATTCTGCTGCCATGTAAACAACATCTTTAATTATGATTTCTTTCAGTGTCTGTATCACGTCTTTTCCTTCATCAATTTCAGGAATGAGAGGTTTCAAAAGCTTACGTTTCTAGTTCCTCTTGAGGCTTTCCAACACACCCTGATCTATTGGCTGGAGAAGGGGGGTGATGTTTGGGGGTAAAAACATTGTCTTTATTTCACCAGAAACCATTTCTTCAGTATCAGGATGAGAAGGGCAGGTGTACATAACTAAAAGCGCATTTCAAGGCAGTTTTTTTTTATTTTAAAAACTTTCCACTTGTGGCACAAAGCTTTTAAACACCAGTCTTTAAAAGTTAAGTCGCCATCCAAGCACTTTTCTGATTTCGGTATAACATGGGCAGGCTAGGAATAGAAACGTGTTTGAATGCTCTGGGCTTGGCAGATTTTTCTGTCAGCAATAACATTAACTTACAACTCCCGTCAGCATTTGAGATAGCCATGAATGTTACTCTATATTTTGATTTCTTGAAACTGGGAGCAGACATCTTCAGTTTAGAAGCGAGAGTTTTATTAGGACTCATGCGGTCTCGTCACAGTTGAAGATCTGTTGTAATGAAACATTTTCATGTTGAATCACAGCTTGCACTGACAAGTCAGTGCGTGTACATACAAATAACAACAAACTTTCCTAAAAATGGCAATTTTATTGCTTGAGCAATCTTAAAAAATACACACATAGCTTTTATTTCCCTTTAACAACATAGCCCATATTAAAAAGTGAGTATTATAGTTTCAATCAAATAACACTGGTATAAAAAATATAACACAAGCTTATATAATAATAATAATAATAATAATAATGAAAGGTAATACTTTGATTCGTGAAACTACTCTTAACAGTGTACTATATTCACTATAAGAAAAAATACAAAAGCCCAACAAAATGTCTCATTTACAGAACGGAACACAATGCCCATAAAATCTCAATGGCAGGCAAAGTACAATATTTTAATATCATCAACTCTGGAATTACTGAATTTAATTGTGACAAAGAAACTGTAATTACCAGCGTGTTTGCATTAGCTGACTCTAAAAATGTTGCTAGTCTTCTCTCTTGGTTGCCTTTATCATTAAAATATACCTCGGTCAACTTCGTCAACAGTCGTAGACGAATGTTAATGAAATTCACAATCTGGGAAATCACAATTTCTGTAAAGTGCCAATACTCTCTACTATTAAAAAATTCTTTAAAAATTGCTACTCACTTTTATGCAAACCATTAACACATAAGTGAAATACTTGAATGGAGCATACACATAATTGCAAAATACTAACTTGCTCTAAATATAATATTATTTTAAAACCCTGACAAACACCGCAGCCCACATGCCCGTCTAAGGGCATTCACCATAAAATGCTACACGTTAAAATGAATTTCATTAAAAATCTGGCAAGCATGACTTACACGATGGCACCCAACTGAGTTATGGGCCTCCAAAGCATCGTGAGCCTGAACATAAAAAAAAAAAGCATTTAAAAAGTTTCTGCTTCAAGGTAAAGTGTGAACAGTTTGTTAACACAAGCAACATTGAACTGGGCGAAACAAATAGAGCAGTGGCTGGCAAACTAGACTACACATCTGCAATACAAAATACTGAGATGCAAAATTATTCATACCCGTGATTACCATATAAATTCAGAATGTGCAAGCCAAATATACAAAAACTCTATTATACCCATTAAGGCCGCTTACCACCAAAAATTAATAACTCTCGACAGCTACTGGAAAAAATTACAAAACTAGGCCCATTATCTTTCATTAAACTGTCCAGCACTCACTACTCACATTTGTTCCCATTGAGGCAGATTAGCTAACACTAAATAAATTAAAAACCTTTACAAATGAATGCTCTTAAGCTGAAATAGACATTACAATTCAAATTACATCGTGTCCATTATGATTATATACGATGCCCTCCAAGTAATACACAGGTCCTCTCGACATGGTGATTGGGAGCAGAATAAAATAGAGGGAGGTCAGCGCTCCTACCCTCCAGCAGTCACTTGATCCTCTCCAATAATATTTAGTTACGTGCCGGGAGGGAAAAAGGGGAGTGGGGATAGAGGAAGGAGAAGGGAGGGTGAACCAGCTGGCCATGGAGATCGTCCTCGCGCGCTGGCATCGGTGGCGATAGCACGAACTAATCAAGAGAGCGGAGCACCGCTGCAAGCTTTAAATTTGTTTTTAAAGGTTACTACAATCTCATGATTAGATGATATTTTTTCACCAGAAATGTTAAGCTCCCTTATACCACACCTTGCTTTCCATCAATGAAGCCTCCTCTGCTCACTGTAAATTCTTCATATCTATCTTTAAATTTAGTGTGGAATTCAGTAGCCTTTTTGTGCAACATGGCCCACTCATTGGACGTCCTTTGTTCCGTAGTTATATAAAACACATAAATAAGGCACTCAATGTTTTTTTTCAAACTCTCTGGTCTTTATAGTTTTTCCTTATGTCATCATTTGCAATATCCTTTTGCGAGCACCATGTTTCGATTTCGGCCCACTTTTTTCTTCAGTCTCTAACAGTTACTGCTCCCACACCCAAATCTGCAGCAACTTTTTTAAATTTTATTTTTTATCCAGTCTTTTAATGTCATTTAATTTAGTCTCCAATGTCACAACAGTTCTCTTCTGCTTGGCACTCATTAGGTAAGAAATTCACAAACACAACACAACACACTTTGGTAGGCCTACAGTAATGCTTATCATTGACAGCAGTAGTACACAAAACACTACGATGATCGAACTGAGAGGTCAGCGAACAGTAACTGTTCAGTAAACAAGCAGAACTGGGGCTAAAAGAATGATTCGGTGGGGGCGAACCTGTGGTGAGTGGGTGACTCATCCCTTAACCAGACGGCAGACAATGCCAAAGAACTTGGGAAATGTCACGTATGCTACTACTACTTGTTACGCTCCATCTTCCCGTATCGCCTCACCTAAGCTTGTGCTTATACAATATATGCTACGCCCGCAATATAAAACCAATGGCCTTAATATGCTTTAATTATGTACATACAGGTTGGTTTTCCCCCCCTCGGTTAACTCGGAATTCGGTTAGTTGGGGGCTCAGATAATCACGACTCTATTGTGTGTATATATAAATGTGTGTGTGTGTGTGTGTGTGTGTGTGTGTGTGTATATATATATATATATATATATATATATATATATATATATATATATATATATATATATATATATATATTATATATATATATATATATATATATATATATATATATATATATATATATATATATATATATATAGACACACACACACACCCAATCTGAATTTTCATATTTACATCATTTAAAAATCCTACTCTCCGAACCCATACAGCAAAGTAGTTTTAATGCCTGTGCATTTGATTTGTTCAGCATGAGCAGCATAGAGCTAATATATAGATATTCTCTGTATAGAGTACATATGTACTCAGAGAAAATTTCCACATCCCAGACACCCTCGTTTCACAGTATGCACATACATTCTTGACACATAGTTTGGTGACCTTACTGTGATAATTGTAGTGTCTGGCGGTAAACGTAAAATTGTGTAAACAATTAAACGAAGCAAACATGAAGTTACCAAGATGGCATCCGAGTGGCTGGTAGGCCTTCCCGTCACAAAGAAATAATACATGTTACTCCAATATTTTTTTTGTTTTAGTTAAATAAATATATATATATATATATATGTTCTGGTTGAAGACAAAGACCATAATATCAAACGTCAATGCCCATGAGAGAATCGAACAAACATCAATGGCTGGTGAGAGAATCAAATTTGGAATCATGCATGTCTAGTTTGATCACATGCTCTCAAACCAGAGCACAGGGGATTTAAAAAGCCATCAATTTTTATGTAGATGATAGTAAGTACAATTGATGTACGTGAAAAAGAAATTTGACCTAAGTAATTAGTTATAACAGAAGTATAGTCATGTACGTCAGTCACCTGGATGAGAATCTAATGCGTAATAATAATGCTAATCGAGTCTATGTACAGCACTCACAAAACTAACCATGGAGATTGAAAAAGCCATGAATGCTGACATAGGTATTAGTAAGAACAATTTGTTTACTTCAAAAGGAAATATTACCTATGAAATTAGGTACAGTCACATTAAATGTTATACTTATGGTCACACAGCACATGTGAAGGATGGCGATGCTGGGCTTAAAATAAAATGAGGCACAGTTTATTCTATAAGCATGGTATAGTATGTACTATCTATTTGTAAAGTTTCACTATTAAATTACAGTAATGATAATTTACAAAATTGAAAACCTTGACAAACTTTCATTTTCCTGTTTCGAATGCAACTATGATGTACCATGGCCTGTCACTTGTAAAACTTGTTTTTACATTTAAATTTACACTAATAGCATTTGGCACACATAAACATGTTCCCAAACTCTATGTATGGAATGCAATATTTACATTTCTTCCTTTCTCGATATATTAAAAAAATTTCACAAGCGTTGATATTTTTATGTGGGCGTGTGGAAGCAACCATTTGGTGGTCTTTATTGATAGCATCATGGCTTCTGGTCCAGAAGCATTGTCCTGGATTATGGTTGTTTGCGTATTGGCTAATATTGTTTGAAACGAATAAATACATGTTTGTAATCCTAGACGAAGCCTAACAGCATGGCTAATGGGTTGCATACTTAGAATTTTCCACCATCATAAACTGGTACTTTATAGTCCGTTTCGATACTTGATCATTGTGGGTAGTTGGTTGTCTGTAAGAGACAAGTAGTTCTGTGTGGTAGCTCTAATGCTGACATCTCATGTTGCATCTACCTCACACCCATTCAGCTCGTATGCGATTCTATTTATCATGCACAGTATACCATTTCTGATTATTCGGGTTGTTATCAGCACTATGCCCTCTTCCTGGGTAAGTTCCACGGAACCTCGGATGAGAACACATACAGGCCCAGCAGAAACTGCATGTACTAGTGGACTTTGACCTTGGTAATCCCATCTTCAAATCTCACTAGTTCTTCTATGTTTAATATTTCCATATCCATTTTGATCAACCTTAAATCCTAAATTATAAACAAACATTTTCAGGTGTTAACACGCTGGGTGCTTGTGTCGTACTGACTTTCGGTTTGTCACCATATGTTTTTATTACTTATGTTTGTCTCTTAAAATTCAGGTGTATCCTTCCAAAAATAAACACAACGTAATTTCTTACCCATGACTGGTGCATAACTGAGCATTTTCGGCACCTCAACTAGTTTAAATCCAGGCTGAACAACGGCTGTAATCTCATAGAGTATTTGACTTGGCTTACCGTTGAGGTATGATCCGGTGACTAAATCATAGTTTATTCTTATAACATTAATAGGGGAAATGTTTACAAAGAGTGTGAATTTCTGTGTTTTATTTGTTTTGTAAATTGTATTTGTAAATCCGAGCATGGCGGCAAGGGTGTCACTTTTTGTGAAATTTATTTTTGCATTGGAGTAGATCTCACTTTGCACAGGATTAGTATTGCCATGCAGCACAACTATAACTTCAAGCTGTAGTACACATTTCAGGTATTTGACATTATCTCCAATTTCATACTATCCCATTGGTACAAACACATTGCCAGTTATGCAGTCATCTTTAATGTATCAGAACATACAATCGTACTCATTGATGCTCAGTACAGAAATATTTGTTTGAAAATCTATGACTGCCACGGACCAGCCGGGGGAAATGCACACAACATAGTTCTGAGCTGTTGCACATCAAGATCAGAGTTACAGACATGATTGATGCTTAAAGGTGGTGTAGCCTACATTAAATACAATTGGTTTTAACTACTTTGAAATAAATTGTAGGTACAGGTGGCTACAGTTTTTCACTCATTTGTATAGCTCCTCTGTTACATACTTATAACTTAATTTCTCACCTCTCAAATACCTTCTCAGTTCTGGAGGTGCATGTGTGTTGCTGTAGCTGTCAAAGTATTGTGATGTGTTTATACTCTTTTGTAAGCAGTCCAATGGCTTCTCACCTTGACTAGTACCCAAATTTATGACGTCACACACTTAATGTCTTGGGCTACGATGCAAACTTTTGTACATGAACACTCCAAGGAAATTTGGTATTTTTAAATTTGTGTGTGAACTATTTCTGTGTTTGTGAGAGGGTGTGTAGATAATTAATTTAATATTGTCTCTTTCACCTGCTCTTCTATCTTCCCCCCTCCTCCCCTTACACGGTACAATTTTAGGTTAAGTCCACCACCATTTATTTTCCCACTGGTATGCACCTCCATTTCCTATTGTGTCAGATAGCTGTGTTTCTTGAGTTTTGGTAGTGTTGTCCATCTTTATGATGCTGGCGATGCCACTGATAAGTCCCCCTAGAGGGCCTAATGCCAGTAGCACTAATGGCAGAGAGCCTCATCGCTTTCCTCCTTTATGTGTTTTCCTCCAGATCATCTAATTTATTTTCTTCCATTGTACCCCATCCCTTCCAAGCAAGGGATGGGGTATCCCTTGCTTGATTTTAGTTTTCATGATCTTGGAAACACCCTAGGCAGCTAGTCATTTACAGAACTTGGACTTTGGTGATTTGGCTATTTTCTTTGCTTTGTCCTTGAGTATGACATCTGCAGCATGGCGATTGTGCAGCCTACTGCTTAAAGCGTATGCAATGTCGTATTTTTTGCGTGCCTCATCCAAAGAATTGACAGGGTCGTATCTTTGGGCCAATCTCCAAGCTAGTCTTGTGCTAGGTCTGGCGAACCTATATCCAGGAAAGGAAGTTTATTTATAAGCTTATTCACCAGGCTGCATCCATTCTTGATCTTCCTTTCCTGGCACATTGCAGCACACTTATGAAACTTGTATAATATTGCTACTTTATACATGTAATTTTGTGATGTGGCCATCTACTTCACCTAACCTCACCCATGACCACCTATTGCACTGGACTTTGTCGGAATGCATAAGTACTACTACTTCGTCTGTTATCAGTCAAATGGAGATTGTTAAGCCAAGCATTGCCCTCCCTGTCTGCATTAGCACAGAAGACAATACAGTTTCACGTGAATTGTGATATAGAGAGCTGCTACAGATGACAGTGCGATGCATCGAGGGCCATTCCATCTATATATAAAAACATGAATGCTTCTCAATCTTCTGGAAGAACCTAACAGCCTTTGGCTTGAGAACATTTACCCGAGGAGCAGTTGACTATCAGCAATGTTTTACCATGGGATGGCATGTTTCGACGGATTGTTTTTTACCTGTGTCAAAATTATTTGTGCATACCTGAATGGCTCTTGCATAACAATGCTCCTTGTTGGATGACTTTAAACTACATCATGTATACTCTTATCACGTAGCAGAAAGGCTTTTGAGAAGTTTAAATATAGGTGTTCATGTTGGAAAGAGCCGCATGGATTTTTCATAATAGCTAAAGATTTCCTGCTACTTGGTGGCAATATCGCCACTGCTTCAATCAGTTCATAATGTACATCAGCAAATTATGAGCTATGCCATTTCAAATTTTGTGAATAGTAGCTTGAAATGTACATCGCATAGCGGCCTTACATTTACCGGTGATGGTATCTGTAGTGCTAATGATAAGCCAGTTAAGAATGGTGGGGAGCTAAAACATGGAGTTGATGCTGTTAATATGTCATATGTCCTGTCCGTCAATTCTGCTGAAACAGGCGCACACATTTTACTTATATGCAAAAATTTATACTTTAGGAGACGGAATTGCCAGCAAGATTATTATTCCTTTTTCCTTCGTAACTTATGATGAAAACATATGAAAACATTGTAATCATATTCAAGATGAAATCATACAATGTATAATTAAATCCAAAAAGAAAATATCAAGAATATCATCAAGCAGGCTCCCATATGACCTGCTACTCCTGCCTCCAATATACCTTAGCCTACTGCTACATTGAAATCAGAATCAAAGGCATTGCCTAGATAGTAAAATTATATATAAACTGTATCCATTACTGCTTTGTATTTAGTATGATGGCAGATCCTGCAAAGAAATTACAAGTGATAGCTAGTATCTATACTAAATATTTAATGGCTAACCGTGCACGAGTGGAACATCACTAGTAAAATTATATATAAACTGTATCCATTAATGCTTTCAATTTAATACAATGGCAGATGCTGTGAAGCAATTACGTGTGATCTTTTGTGCATGATAAACATTCAGTTGCAAAATATACGCAAATGGAATGCGATGTGAGTTTGGAAGACATTTTAAAACCAATTACCCAACTACTTGATAATTTATGGCAGTCCATTTACCCTGTTGAACTCAAGGAAAAACCAGACAGCAAATCCAGGACTTTGAGAAAACATAAGCTGCTGCCGGAGTAACAACAGGATGACGACAATTGGCCATTATTTGTTTGTAAACATAAAACAGAGAGAACAAATCCACTATGTGTGTCCATTCATAATTATTTGACATTGTACATGACACAGTTTGACAGAACTGATGGTGTGTATTGATGAAATAAAAAATGGTACTTGTGAAACAAAGAAATTATTTTTCTGTGTAATGATTTTATACAAATTGGTGAAGAAACTTTGTGTGCATATCCAGGCCTTACGATGTTTATTCCCAAACCTAGTATAGATTCTTGTGAAGGATTTTGGCAGTACAAACAGCTACTCTTACTTATGAGTGTTAATTTAGCATACAATGACCCTGCCAACAATGAATATAAAGCTGAAGCTCATCTGAATTTTAGCATTATTTCTGAGATGTTTCCATATGTAGTAATAATTACTGGTTCTGGTCTACAGTTGAAAAAACAAGGCGACAACAGTCCATCAGAATATACTGGAATTATGTTAATGAACTCATGTCACATTTACGTCTACTAATTGCTTCTCAAAGAACAGGTATTACTACCCACACAAACAAAATTGTTAATATTTTGAGAGAATTGTGGTAGGATCAATATATTGAATAATGAGTAGAGCGGACATTGCTCATGAACTTCATAGGCCTGCCTGACGACCTTATCCAAAGCAAAAAGTAATGGTGTTTGCCATAGGCGACCTAATGCAGGCTGATTTAGTCAGAATTAATACATGCTGAATGCTGTTGGATGTTACAGCATGTTTGTGTGTGCCCTACCTGTTGAAAAAACATCAGGAAGGAGAAAATGCTTCAATGGCTACTGTTTTACAAGATGGGGGGCTGCTGAAACTTACAAACCAACTTACCCAAGAATTCTACAATCATAAATTTTGAAACTTTGTGATGAAACACAAGATCATCCACTACTCTATGCATAGTATAATGAAAGCTATTATCGTGATATGTTTTAATTGTACTCTTAAATAAAAAATGTGGGAACTGTTTTTATCGCAAGGCAACTACAAATGGCTAGGAATACTGCCCAGCTTGGTATCTGCATAAAACCACACTATGCATCACAAAATAGGTATGAAGCCTATGGTAATCAAGAACTGGACCTAACAAAGCTGAAGGCTCACATCAGATACTACATCAGAACACACAAAATAAAAGGAACATTTAGTAAGGGCTTTGTTCCCAACTGGATTAATGAATTATTTCGGTTCTTTCACATACGCTGTTATGCATCAAGAACCTACTATCTCAAAGATCTCTGTGGGGAGAGTATACGATGATATGTCTATTCTCAAGAAATACAAGTCAATAATGTCCTGACATGTCTCATTGAAAAAGAAATAAGATGCAAGGATAAGGGACCTGAGGTGGCTTGTCTTCAACAAATCTTATGACATGTGGATACAAAAACTACCAATACTAATAAATAATATTTACCAGCAACCTGAGGGTGGTGTGACTTCAGTGCTTATATAGTTACTTCAATGACTGTGAGTATGTCTGGGTATTACACTCTTGAGACATTCCAAAAATGTTCATGTAGCTGTATATTGCCCACTGCATGAGGTTTTTTGAGTAAATCATTTGTACATTACTACCATTAACTGCAATTTTTTGTTTCCTCTCTCCCTTCCTTTTTTGGTTTAGGATAGAGAGGGGGGGATGTATACCATGGTGTTATGTTGTGGTTGCATGTGTTGGTTGTACCCCTTACCACCAAGCCAACAGGATATGTCTGACTAATAACCTGGTACAAATAGTCTCATCTCCTGGGATATACCGCTGCCACTCTACCAGAAGAGCTCTATTATGACAGTTTTGAGATGGGAGACACAGATTGGAAGACAGGGATGGGATAGTGTTATACTCTGGGCCTCAACCTCCCAATGATCACACTTAGTTTCAAGGATGGAGGATGATGAGTAAGTCATGTGCAACGTTCTCGACTGTGCCGTGACTCGGCTGTCATATCAGCTGACAGCTGACGAGGCATAGACCATTGAAGCAGGCTTGTTTGTGCTTCCATTGCCTTCTGTGTACAGCTGATTGTGGTTTCCACTAATTGGTGCCCACATGTCTACCCTGCCACCCCTGTGCCAATATTTACGGTCACCATTTGTCTACACTCACGTGGCACCCAAGCCGTTTGACTGCGAGCATCCTCTGCATTCATAACCGCATTCGAGGTGGCAGTCCAATGTTGTGCCACCACCATGGTACCATCTGCGGATGCCATGGTATCATCCACAGATACTATCAGTCTTGCTACTGCCTCGGTATCATCCACACGGATGCCCTCTTTCTTGCCACCGCTCCCTGCATAACCATCTTCAATCTTCTCCATGGCCTCCACCCTCATGGATGCCAACGACTACAAGGAGGATTTCGACAGCGGCCTGGCGCAGCTAGAGGTGTCGGCCTTTTAGATGCTAGAGGTGGATAAAGAGGAGGAATGTGGCATGGTGGCCGTGGTACCTCATAACGACCTTGTGGTGTAGGTTTTTCTTGCAATTGCACATGCACATGTAGGTACTCTTAACATCATAGTCTGGTGAATGTTCATGCAGTTTATTTATTTATAGAAGTGTGTATGTGGTTGTATATGGGAAATTCCCGACTTCTTGGCCTCACAGAGTGTAACATTTTTTTTCTGTTGTATATTGGACGTTCAGTGATATTTTTATTGACTGTTTGTTTCTATATATGCATGTCCTTTCCTCGTTCGAATGTGTGCAATTTCCATGCCTTCTCGGCCTTGTGGTGACAGGTTCAAAATCATGTACATTGTCGTACTTATGATATTAAACAGGGCTGTAGTTCAATTCAAAGTATTATATCTTTTTCTTTGGCGAATTAATGAACTGAGGAATGTTTTGAACAATACATGTTTTGAGAAATGTTTGACATGTGATTGGTTTTGCTGGTTAAATGTGTTCAGTTCTTGTGTCTTCTCAACCTTGTGGAGAAAAGTCCACAAACAAATGGATAACTGATGTATGTACAGTTGAATAACATTATTCCAAGATTTATACATTGCACCTTTTTGTAGTTGGCTGTGTTATGTGTCTCTCATAAAGATGAATACAGGGTCGTGTTGCCTGGAATATATATATATTACTTTAAGAGAACATGCGTTGTGCATATTTTCCTTTAAAAAAAAAAAACCAACATGGTGATAAATGTATGCTTATATTCACTGTATATTATTATGTATTCTGATTCACACTTAAAGTATGATTCTGGTGACATGTTGAAAGGCATTCTTATGAGTTTGTTTGAGTTTTTATGCAAACTAAGACTGGTGGAACTTATAAACAACTGTCGTTCGTATGATGGAGGGTGTGTGTGTTCTGATGTGTACTACATATCGACCCCTACTTCCCTACATGCTTTGGTAGCCTAGTAGTCAAGATGATTGGCTGATGATTCAAGGATGACCAGATTCAAATTTAAAACTGCATGCTTCCAGCACTTTTTGAGCTGCTTGTGCTGAAGAATGGCAGTAAGGGCGAGATTCCGTCCTACAGTTTGACATGCGTCGACCTTAAGCGCTGTCACCAGCAACACCAGCACCCCTAGCAACCAAAATCAGAATCGAAATTGGTGGACACTGGTGGCACAATCTAGCGGACAACATTGGAAATGCATATGGGTGATGCCGGTGGTACACTCCAACTAACAAGGAACAAAATGAATTCCAGACAATAGGATGGCAGACATCTGTGTTGTCACTTTGGCGGATTACGAAAGAAACTAGGATGGGGGCACACTGGTGGCACTCTCTTTAAATGAGGAAATAATATGGCTGCCTTCAGCAAACCAAGTGAAGACTGTGTTGGGTACTTTATGTGCGTGATTAACATGTGCATAATTAGCAAGTGCATGTATTAAGTAATATGCAGCCAAAAGTCAAGTTCAAGGGCCTTCAAGATGTTGGTGGTGATGTCATCCAAGATGGTGGCAACGGATCGAGATCTGCAGCAGCAAGCCACGTCTTCTTGGACTTTAAAAATCTAACTACTATCGGTATATATTTGTAGTGCTTCATCATTGCCAATGAAGATGGTGAAATAAATGTTGTAGTTTTAAAATGTGTATATGTTCTGCATAGATGACAGTGACATTTTATATATTTACACAGTGCAGTCTGTTTAGTTCTTTTTCTGGTCATTTTTTTTTAAGGGAATGTACATTAGTATAAACTTACTTAATTTGTTAAAATTGTAAGCATCCTTGGTGGAATTTGTATTCCAAATTACTGTTATATACTGGATTTACTACAATTTCTTAATAATTTCAAATAGTTTGTTTCTGGCTTTATGATGAAACATTCTCCAGTTAATTATGTATTATATATTTTCAGAGGCTTGTTCAGTTTCTTGTAACTTTGTGTGAGTCCTTTGATTCACAGTTAAAAAGTATAATTTATAAATACTAAGTGGGTAAATGTTTTTGCAAATACAGTAATTACTTATTTATAATGTTTTTAAATTGACAATGTAATTATTAGCTATTTAAAATTGTTAATAAAATATTCAATTTCTAAAAAATTTTCTCAGTACCCAAGAATTATTGATAAATATCTTCACTTTCCTAGCTCAGAGTATAAGTCCTAATTTAATGTGATGTATGGGCAAACATTCACATGTTAGGTAACCAGTAGTCTTCAGTGTTTCATCAACATGACATACGTATATTAGTATTAAGTATGCTTACAGCTCTTGACTGTCAGGTCTGTAGCACATTCAAAATAACTATTAATCATATAAATTTAGTAAGTTATCATACAGAGAAATCTTTAATACTATACCATTACGACAATTTTTATTTGATTGTTTATTTTTAATCGAACTATATTTATATTAATAACCTAACTTTTATAATGGTGTTCATTTTTATACTTTGCAGTTTTATTGATGTCACTTGCTTGATCTGAGTCATTTATTTATGAAGTTTAGAACTAGTCATGGCAACTAGTTGGATATTTAATTTACTTCATTACAAGTTTTAAGTGCTAAGTGGATTAACTTCATATATACTGGCTGCATTTGATATCATCTATTCTAACCTGCTCGCAGTCAAGTGGAGGACGGATGACACTTAGAGTACCTTACCTTTCAACTGATCTGCCACTGCAATTCTAACACCAGTTATTGTGTTAATAAATTATATATTTTGTAGTTGAGCATTTGTAGTCGCTAACATTTTATATAATATTTTAATTGCTCAGGTAAGAGATTATATTTAAAATTGTGACTGTTTTATATATTGTCACCTCCTGGAAATGTAGTTCTTTCAATTGTGTGTGTCTGCTCATTTTGTCATTGAGTTTCAAAATGTTTCAGGTTATTCAACACAGAGACCTCATCCCTGTGAGCAAAGTTCATGCTATCCTGCTACAGGCAATCTCCTGGTAGGAAGAGAAAAGCAACTGTTAGCATCATCTTCATGTGGCCTAAATGGACAGGTGATGTATATTTTTTGTCAGGAGGAATAATTTTATCTTATATTCACTTTCTCTGTTAAGAAATGTTATATCATCATTTGAAGGTAGTGCAATATACTTGGTGCAAATATGCTAAGCACCTTAGGCATACTACTTGTAAATTACTCTCCTCCCCAGGTCCTTACTTATAAAATCTTTTATTGTACTGTCTTCTGAAGCTGCTGTGTAGTCGCCCATATGTCCATCTCAAAATATTTTATTATTTGACGAAGTCATTGACACCAGTCGACCAGAGATGCGAGTTCCAAGGGATGATGCAAGATTGCAGCACCCCCGCTACAAGGACACTGCAGTCTCCAGAGCCTTGTGCAGAGGTGATAAAAATGTCAACAGCCTCAAACAGGGGAGATAAAGAAAGGGCACTGCTGCCCCAAAGTTGGAAAAACCAACTCCTGCGAAGAGAGGCTAACATCCCCCGCACTCCTTCATCAGCCCCAAGCTGCAGATTTTGGTATATAAGGAAGTGCAAATTCCCAGCATGGGAGTGTTCGCTGGCCCTCCAGCCTGAATAAGGCAGCGGGCACCACCAGCCTGAGCAAGGCTAGGTAGGACACTCAAGCCAGAGCAAGACTAAGCAAATTGGCATAGTAAGCCTGAGTAAGGCTCAGTCTAGTCAGGGGTAAGTGGTTGAGATCGTGACTTCATTAGTCTGCACAAGACTCGAACTGGTATACTCCAGGATTCTGACCACTAGGCTAAGTGTGCCGGCGGTTCCGAGTTAAAGTCTCAGTGTGTAAGCTGCACTACTCAAACCCTCACAGTCCGCAAAGACTTGAGATAATCTGAGAGAGAAACACTGCTAAACTATTCACCGGAAGTACGGTCTCCAACGTCTCCGTGTGTGAACTATGTCGGCAACCTCAAGTAGAAGTCTCCAAGCAGTCATCCAGAGATATCACTATGTCCTTACCTGAATCCCTACCCCGAAAGCATTTCCTTTCTTATCCACAGTAGCATGTTTGACGACGTCCACTCTGGACTGATACAAATTCATTTTGCTTTTTTTATGCAGGTCGCCTTCGCCTGCCATATAATTAATATTATTAATAACTATTATATTGTACAGAGCTACGCATCCCATTACTTTCATAACTTATTAAATAAATATGTTAATTGTCAGTATTTGTGTGTACCTTCCCTTTACCTAGTCCAAGTAAATTATAAATTATTTAACTACTCATAACGGTTCTAGGTAATAATCGTCACACTCGCTGATTAGTGCAGGTGAAACCCAATAGCCCTTGATTTTCTCCAGCCTGAGCAAGACCAAGGGGTCCAAGGTTTATTGCTGACCACCTGACCTCCTAGTGAGTAGAAATTTATAACAGCCAGATCAATACATCGGCCACCATCTCAATCCCAGCCTGTACAAGGCTGGATCTATAAGTTAACAGCTGCTGCCTGGAGTTTTGGGATCATTATGTATTAAAGGACTACTACGTATTGCAATTCATTTTTTTTATATTCAAGCATCTCCTTTTATTTTAAGCTGAAATGGAAGTACAGAGCAAAGTTTTCTGGATAGTCCCAGCCTAAATAAGGCCGGACTATTCCAGGAACACCCCGAGATGCTGAGCCCTTTAGCGGGATGTAACCCTGGGACCACAGGCTTGTTTAATATCCTTATCTTTAATCCCAGTCTGAACACGGCTGGCCCAAGGAAGCAGCAGATACTACCCAGTGGGTCCGGAATATATCCTAGTGTAGACTATTATTGTTTTAGATGCCTTACAAGGACGTCAAAGTAATTTTTAAGGTTATCTCGATGAGCCTACAATGAGAGTTAGACGTTCTACTTGCTAGTATTCCGTCAAATTGTGAAATTGACCATTCTAATGCATGTGCAGTTATTGAATCAGAACCATTATTCAAACCAGGAACTAAATTAGATGATCCCACACCTTTGGAGGCAAGGAAATATTGCAGGGTGGAAACTCAGTACTAGGATTGGATTGACCCCACTAAACAGTTGACTATATTGACTATTTTACCCCAGACCCACAGAAAGTTGGACCTGTTGCTCCTACGTGCCAAGTGCACACAGCGGCTGGGAAGTTTATCACTGTCTGCGTTCCCCCTCAGATGACTCGTCATCATAACGCAGCGACCCCCCACAGCTGATTTCGTGCTGACACACACACCCACTAGACCGGCACCCTATAGAGGACGCCGAATGCCGGAATTCACGGATTCTAAATCATCTTGCTAGAATCGTTCCTATCCACATGGCAGCTGATGTCATATATATTTTCGACAACCTTTACTGTGAGCATAACCAAACTCCGAGGACGGGAAACATATTTGGTTAAACCTACTCTAGGGTTTTAATCCCCTCCTCCTGTCAAGGTAACCCACGCTAAAGGGCACAAATTCCAACCATCCAACGTGGGAATATCTACAACCCAGCCAGGCAAGCATATTCCACATACTATTAATTTCCAAGGGGAACCTTGAACCTTTATCTCAGGAGGGAATTCAGCCTCCCCACCTCTTGCAATTAATTTAATTAATTCCCAAGAGAGGGAGTTGTGTCAAAATGAAAGAGAGGTACTAAGAAATAGGCAAACTTAAATTTATATGACAGGCTGATTTTTCCAAATTCAAAGTGTACAGTCAACATTTTCCCGCTGAATTCTCGTATGATTTAACACTTTGTTATCTAAAAGTTTTTCTAATACTGGTAGATAAAAAAATGAATTAGAACTTGTGTACTACGATGAAGAGTACAGTAATCAAAGCCTTGAAGAAATGTTTAAAAATTTAAAGATCATACACTAAATGAGATATTTAAATAAGTTTTGTGTGTTTAAAAATTATTAAAATGTATCTTAGAAACAGCACGTTGCAACAAAAACTGTTATCGCTAGCAAATATCTCATTACATAAGGAGGTCTTGTACATGTTAATGGAAAAACTATCACTTTACATTATCAACAAATTTACTGCATTGAAGGGTAGATGCATCCCCCTGATATACAAGCATTAGATGAGTGTTAAATCTGATTTTATCATAGTAGGCCTAAAGGGATTTATTATTGTATAATATGAGTAGTAAGTAAACTCCCGATTAACCAAGTTAATCAGGGCCAGAGAAAACACGAATAAGCGAATTTGTAGTAAAAAACCGATAATCAAATTTACACAGTTTTACTATTAATTGAACAGTAATATTGGCTCCAAAAATCATGATAAAACATAATACCTTTAATAAATTTCAAAGCAAACAGAAATCATGCACTGTATGTGCAGGGTTTAAAGTACAGGATAATTTAACTGATATATTTTGTACCGAGTATAGTGTGATTCACTTCACGGCACATTGAGTATATACAGCCTGTGCTGTGCTAGTAACATGGACTGATAAACTGTGTGTTGTTGTGTGTGTGTCACTTCCTTATTGTGCGTCACTCAGACCCATCCTTCAGATGGCAGAGTTAGTTTAAAGTTTAGAATGCAATGCAATAAAGACTATAATGGGACTTTAAATGAGGAACCTGGCATTTAAACAATACAGTATAATTCCTATTAAAAAGTAACCTTTACAATACAAATGCAGTATCTAACGTTAATTTTTGCTAATGCAAGGAAAATACATTTTTAAAAATTCTAAATTTATTCATTTCAAAGTTTACACCTCTATCAATAAGTGTAGGCTGCTTGCTAATTCAGCCTCAATAGGCTGGGCTGAAACGTCTCAGATTTATATACATCATCTTTAATTACTAGGAGCTTATTAAAATTTTACTGATTTACACAAAAGTTTAAAAATTCTGAAATGTTTAGTTTTTTTGTAAACATTTAAAATTTTGATTGATTTGAAAAAATTTAAGAAAAGTTAAACAGTGCTATTTGTTGAAAAAGTCTTCAATTTTCTTTTGTTTGGCACCGGAATTGGTATTTTTGTTTATATCACACCATGCTCAATTTTTTTTATTATTTCTAACATTTCCACAATAATTTAAACTGTCCTTTTAAGCTTTATTGAAGTTGGGAAAACAACACACAACAAAGTGAACAATGACCCAGACCTGCGATCGATAAACTGGCAAGACGAGGTATTTGTGGGTGGGGGGTTACTGATGCCGTGTCCAAAACCGAAATGGCAAATTCTTTATTTTGTGATTTGTCATTTCCTAAGTTTCATTTCGGAAGTTGTCGGCAGTCACTTGTTTAGCACTCGCTGCAACACAATTTTACATTAACAGTGAAAAATATTTTTATGTAAATTTAATTAGCTTAAAACAGACGTAATACAATCATCACTGGAATTCTGCAGATACATTAATAAATAAGAAAATACAGTAGAGCACCCCTCAACCAGAATTGTCGGGGAAGGGCTATTCTGGTTGTGGGAAAATTCCGGTTATGGGAAATCAGGGTGGGATGGTGTAAAAAAAAAAAAAAACATTTTTTAGTCTGAACTCGTTATATGTGGCACATCATTTTAACTTAAGAAATCAATGGGTGTAAAGTATTAGTTTTATTCTTAATGTTACAAAACCATTAAAAAAACACCACTATGTACTTGTTATGAAAGTGTGACAGTTATAAAACTCCCGGTGCTGCGTGAATGACCTTCATTCACAACCTGCTAGTGGGCGTTCTTATCACTTTGTGCACATGGCTGCGTGACTAAGCGAGGATAGGAGATAGTCTAGGGCTGCAGCAGTGATGTTATGTTAAGTATGTTTTAACTTAGTTTCTAATGAAGTCAAAAAATTAATAAATGAATAGCTCATCACTCTTGTGTTAAACACGTATGGGTCCCATCGTACTTCTCTCGACAGTTCTGCTTTGTATCACTTCCAGCCACCGCCCAGGTATCTCGCTTCCTTTCTCTTTTTTTTCTCCCTCTCGCTTGGTGCTCTCTTCTTTCCTCCTCCGCCCTCTTCACCATATCGCAACCACAGCTGGTCAGCACTATGCAAACTTGTTTGCTGTCTTTCTTTTCTTTCTCGCTCAGAGTCTCTCCTTCCCCATCTCACATCACACTCTGCACGCACACATTCACTATACCATTGCCTGCCTGACAGCCGATCGGGTTACGCACGGCGCAAGTGCTCTGCAATAAACACGCCGTGCTGTGACATGTAATTTGCATATTTCATCTTTTTTGCTTTTTGATGTCATACACTATGGACACTCCTACACTATAAAATTTACACATAGACTCACAGAACTTCTCATCTCCATTTTCTTTAACATGTCCACTTCATTTCGAACATGGCCTAAGATGAGTCAGAGTCAGACAGGCTATAGTGGGCAGAAATGGATGACTCACATAGGTCTTTGTGATAGGCTGACAGTTTAAAGAGATAAACATCAGCTCACCTAGCACAGTGATAACGTACAGTACCACTGCTTGTTAAACGACACGCTTTACAGCATCACCTTACCTCCGCATGGATAAGCCGAAAACCGGTTAAGGGAAGCACGAATAAGCGGGAGTGTACTATATGTCAATAATAAAGAATATTTTCTTTGGCATGTGCTGTGTTAATTTAACAGCCTTAACCGAGTAAGTTCTTGATTAAGAGACATTGTTACTATTAATTATCTCCTTTAATTTGTACAATGGGTGTGAAACTAATGATTTTATTAAATGTATCCGGACTGTTAACCTTTAGAAGGTGGAGAATTGCATTCCTGGGCAGCATGTAGAAGCATTAGGTTTTTTTGAACAAAGACCATATTTTCTGTAAACATGCATGGCTCCGGCATTCTTCTGTACATCTACAAACATTTGCCTCTGCTCTCCCCATCCTCCCAGCTCTCTCTTCCCAGTCTTGTGACCTACTTTTCTCTGCAGACACAAGTGTTGCAGCTGATAACCTATGTCTTAGTGCAGGCACACTAGAAACTTGGACCAGTTATATTTATTTTATGTCCTCAATTAAGGAAACCAAATTCAAAGCAGTTTTATAATCACTCATTGTCATTTTGTTGTAGGGAATGCTGGAATTTATCATGAATTATGTGCAAGTGACATTTTCTGCATGTAATTTGTACATTAAGAGTGAATAGAATATGGCAGTTTTGGAGTCCAGAATTAGGAGATATTTTATACCCACAATGATCTATACCAACATGTTATTCTGATTGACCAGTTGTTTTTAGTTCATAGTATTAACAGTGTGAGGTTAGCTAAATTAGGTAGACTAGTAACCTATTGTGTTTTGTGTGTTTGTGTATGTATATGTAAGTTCAATATATAACATATTTTTTTAAAGATAACTTTTAGTTTTATTATTATAATTTCTAGATATTTCTAGTGATTGACCTAGCTGCAACAGCTTTTTAACCCAGTGATCTCTAAATTTTATTCCCACCCTTTAGAGGCTGTTTACGATAAAGTGAGCACTTTTGAAATCAACCTTAGGTAAAAATCACTGCCCCTGCCTGCATATATTTCAACGGGCACATTGAGCGACATGCGCCTTGTAAAGTTGGCAATGATAGATGGGAAATAGTTCTATATCTTAACGTCAAATATGTAGTGTTAGGTAACCATTTGTGTAAACTGAAATTATTTATTTTCCTCTCTGTTTTTGTAGTGCGTCTAAAGTATAAGAATGAGCAGATTTGTAACATATTTACTTTTCTAATCCTTGTACAGTTTCACTTGACTGACGCATGAATAAAGTGATGAGGCCCATGCCAGAGTTATTTTTACATAAGACAAAAAAATACACAACTTGTGTACAAGTAGATCTTAAGCAGGATTTTCAAAAGTGCTCATTTTACTATGAACAGCCTATACTTATGGTGCTTCACCTACTTTCAGACTCATGAGCCACCATTGTAACTCTTACAATAATATGTTTTATGTAATGAGTATGTAATGTATTTTCATTCTCACATCTTACACCATTCATATGATCTACATGGGTTTCCATTTCCATTGATAGCTTTAAAAATCCCCACATGCTATGTGTATATTCAGGTACTTGGTGAGATGTGTTTGCCTATGTTTATTGACTACCAGGGTTTTCTTGAAGGCTTAACAGTGTCCCTTTCTTTTAGACTTCAACAACTGACAATCTTTTTGCCACATGGCTTTCATGATAATATCTATAAACAAATCAAGTTCAAAGACCAGCAGGTAGGTTTCTGCTTCTTTTATGAAGGAAAATGAAACTGCTAATAACCTCAAGATTGACATTGCCAGAGTAATTCCACATCCATATTCCAGACATGTGTACGCAATTAGTTCTTCAAGTATCCTTTGATATTCAACAAAATGGACTGAACATTTGAAGTAGTGGAAGAATCTTCTCAACACAGTTCTTTCATAGCCAGGAACAGTGGTTTTAAAAGGACAATGAAGCCTTCAGTTAGATGCCATTCTTGTGTTGCTATGCTATCATTCCCACTGTTTGCTAAATCTACAGATACTAATTCTTTCTGCTCTTCAACCTGCTTGAACATGATATTGATGCTGTCCCAGCATGTCTCCATCATTTGGCAGAGGGAATGTTCATGTAAGCCCAACTTCAACTGCAATGCGTGAAGCCTTTTATGTACCCTTAAACTATGCCTATAATAACCTGCAATGGAGCACATTTATTCAAGAGTCGACACATGCCAACTTCTCCTCCTACAGTATCATCAATAGCAAGTTGCAGGGTACAAGTAATTCAGTACAAAAGTTTAACTGATTAATTGGTAATAATTGTTTACTGACAACATATATAGGCACAAATGACACAGTGGCACTGATACCCAAGTCATTAGGTGATAGATATTCTCATAAGTGTAGCACCAGTATGCTATCATGAAAGTGTGTCAGATTTTGGAAAGACACTTCAGCGATGAGCTGTTAATGAAATGAATTGCACCTGTGCCTGTGAAAGAGATTGTACAGTATGCAGATCACATTGCAAGGATTTTGCTACTTTATGCCTGGCACCATGGCAGAATTTGGGCATCACTATATATGGGAAAGTTTTAGTCTTTTAATATTGTACCTAAGTTCTAGGAATTGAATCAGCTCCTTAAACATATGGTTCTTCACTATGTAAAATGGCTGATAGTTCAATCTAAGTGTAAGTAATATTTTGTCAGTTACTGCTTAAAACTGTGAACTGTCCTGGGAAAAAAATTGTGTTTGCTTCAAAACTTTCTTTTATGGATGGCTGTCCCGTGCATTTTATCTTTTGGTTAGTTTCATTTTTATTTTTTACTTCATCGTATTGTCACTTCAGATAGGGATGCACATCCAAATGACAAATCAGTCTTGAAAGTTGATGGTTTAGGCATATTGTAAATTTTTCTGCATCACTTACATATAGATTCCTTATCAAACTAAGTATCAACTCTTTGAAAAAAGTCCCAAATCAAGAATGATTTTCGTTCTTCGCTCTTTAAAATTGCTGGTTGCACAAATGTATTCATTTGTCGAACTGAAATGCCAAATGATAATTAGATCGATAGGTTTTACAATGTTAACTTTCTATAAACCAGTAGTGAACAACAGCAGCAGCCTTGGTATGATATAATCGAACCACACAAATACCAGTTAAAATTCCATTACTGTCGCTATCTACTATCAGCAATTAATATGTCATTACTAATTGCAAGGCATGAGCCAAAGTGGAAGTATTCCCTAGCCACTTCATAACTACAAGGCCATGTTTCTGGAAGCCAAGTGGCAGTAAAGAATAAATTGTAAACATAATTGGTTGGCATGGTTACTGTGATTACTCTAAGAGAACATCACCCCTTTTCCTTTAAAACATACAGCAAGCATCAGTGTTATTGTTTACTTTGGAACTTGAACAGTAGGTGAACAACTGTTCTTTATTCTTTGCCCTTTGTGTTATATAGAACAGGAAAAAATATCTTTTATAACTGTTTGAAGATGATCCCTTGCCAATTATTGCCAAGTTGCACCATACATTCCTCAACACAACATTGGGTACTTTCCATTACCTGTTATATACTGTTGCCAAGGATGCTGTTGACAGCTGCTGTTATGTGGTCATTCAGGTCCCTGTAGTCCTGGCAGGATATGTTGATAATACTTCTTTTTTAAGATACACCCATAAAAGAAGACCAGCACACATTAGATCTGGAGACCGGAATGGCCAACGAATGTGAACAAATTTTGAAATACCTTTCTTTGGAAAGGTTTGTCACAACAGCTCTGTACAAATTCTAGCAGTGTGCACCATTGTGCCATCCTGTTGAAACTACACATTTGCCAAATCCACGTTGTTCATTTGTAATTGAGGCAGAATGTAGTTTTGCAGCATTGTGAGAAAATGCTTTTGTCAGTTACAGCCTGGCATTCATTGTCCTCAAAAAATAAGGCCAAATGATTCCAAATGCAGCAATTCCACAACATACTGTGACATGGGAGCTATGTAAGGGATTCATGTGCCGTTGATGCAAGTTCACATCACTTCAGTAATGCATGTTCTCTGTGTTCAGAGATCTACATAACTCATAATATGCTTTATCAGACATAGTCAGAGTCTGTAATATGTGGGTAGAGGAGATCAACAGATGTTCGTGCAAAACTGACTAGCATATCTGGGGGGCGTAATTTCTATAGGTTGGAGCATATTTAGTGAGGGTCATGGTGCAAGATATGTGTGAATGATCAATTATGAAATGCACAAAGTCATATGTCACAGAGGAAAATTGCATTGGGCTCCGTATTTCTACAATATGAACATGGTGAGTTATTGCCCATGTCTGCACTGTATTTTCACTTCATTCTGGTTTACAATAAATTATAGGCACTTGCAATTGTAAAGATATGGACCCACCTTATAACGAGGCGAACATCCGACATGCCCATGATGACCCATGTTGAAGTGTTGCTGGAAGAAGAGGTGTGCAGCACAAAGGAAATTGTTGGTATTGAAATAAGTATCTACTGTGTAAGCCAATTGCTCTGCAGTCCACACATTCACATAAAACAAAATGGCGATTCACTGTTGAACGAATACTACAGTCTTCTGATGCCGTCATGCTACACAGTGTAATACAAGAGTCAAACTGAGCAATTAATGTCGCCGCACCCGATATATTTGATTTTGTGTTGAATCATATTGTGTACCATAACACTAATAGTTTGAAATAAAAATTTTTATTTTTAAATGTTTGTAGCAGGCAGGTGAGTGTATCAATTGAAATTTGTATGAGCAGTCAAGGTGAAAATTATATTTGGATAAACTTGAGAATACGATATTCGTCAACTCTGTTTTGGAGTAGAGTCTATTTTAATCAACTCAGCTTGGTTTTTTGAGCTTCACTCTTTTGCTAATCATTATTTATTTTTAAACTTATGTGTATCTATGATACACATATTTTGTCATTTAAAGTTATTAATATTTTACTATGCATACAACCTCTTATCATCTTGAACATTAACATTTACAATTTTTTGTATGGCAATATGTATGAAAATTTAATTTTTTTTTCAGGTTCGATACTGCATTGTTTCACACTTGGAGGACCGAAAAAAGTGTTTCTGGTGTGACTCACGACCACAAAATGTTAACAATCCCGTGTTAAGTCATCGCATTGAAAATATAGTGTACAAGTACTTTCCTGGGTGAGTACTGTGAAGTATTTATAAAATAGAGATAGTTTATGATTTGTTAAACTGTACAAGGAGTGTGTCCTTGGTGAGCATGTTCAACAAAGCCTCTCAGTCATATGGCGAGGAGGTTGAAATAATTATGGCATAAGTTTAAATCCTAGCATAATTTATAAATTTTAAGTTAGCTTGGTTTGCATGATTAAGGCATTGTAATCTCATAGGAATACATTTGTGCTGTGCTGTACCATGTATGTTGTGATAACTGCTGACTTCCTTGTATGTTACACATTTAAATGCAATTATTATCATGATATTTATATGCACAAATCTTACAATTCAGTGTAAATAAGTAAACATCAAATTTTTTTTTATATTTTTTTTTTCAAATTTTTTACAGCTATTTCCTTTATGGGTTTCATGTTATGTGGTTTACTAGGGTATTAATTTGTGTGTACATGTGACCCTGGTAAACTGTGTAACATGATACCCATAAAGGAAATATTGTTGAAAAAAAAAAACAAACTGAAAAATTGTTGTTGATGTTTATTTAATCATTTACACTGAATTGTAAGATTTGTGCATGTAAATCTCTTGATAATAATTGCATTAAAATGTGTAATGTACAAGGACATCAGCAGTTATCACAATATACATGGTACAGCATAACAAAATTATTCCTATGAAATTACAAAAGAATGTAATAGAGTATGTGCATGTGTTATATATATAGACACACACACAATATGTTTAGGAAACATGTGTACAAACTCGGGCATGTGATTCATGACCGGAAAAGAGGAAGAATAATATGGGACACCCATGGTCCATCTCAAATGATAAGGGCTGTAGAAACCCTTAAAGGTGGAGGGTGACAAGCATATTACATGGGATGTTATGCAAAGCACTTGCATCAGAGGAACATAATTTAGTATACAGATTAATTAAACCAAGAGCTTGGATAAAAGGAAGGTATTGTATGTCGTACACACCCATATCACCTAAATAATAGGTGTTGGCACCCTTTAATTACATGCAACATTTACACAGTGAGATTAAATTGATTGTGGATGCCATTGGATGAAGCAGGACATCGTAATGAACAAATAAGGCCCCCTAATAGCAACTCTGTAGGACCTACTGTTTCCGTAAATGAAGGGTACAATTGTAGCAATGCCATAGCCTAGTGGGTAGGCACCCAAAGGAATACAGCGGGGATTCCCTACCGAATGGGTATGGCCAGGAACCAACAAGCCGCAAACAGATTAGCATTAGGAAATGTGCTACACCAAAGTGTAGCTGTGTAGGTGGCAAATTGTGTGGTACAGGGGAGAAACAAAGAAAACAGTATGTTAGTTGCTCTGGCTAACGATGACCGTATCTGTTATAAACACAACGTTTGGTGCATCCAGTGATGATGTGTGTTGTACAGTGCAGTTGGTGTTGCAATACACTGAAAGTAGTGATAATTTAATGGGGTCAGTAGTGTGACTCCGTAATAATGTATGTAAACACGTGTAAATTCCATGACAGCAATGCATGATATGTACTGAAGGCACTACCTGACAGCACAATAGAACCAACACTGCAATCATTTGATATTATGTATGTGGTGTATCACAACCAATTTCACAACAAATGTTCAAAATGTGCCCCTCCAATGTCAATGCAGTAGTTCATACGATATATTAGAGACTGGCGGATGCATTGAAAAATTCTTGGTGTGTTGTGCACTTGATCGCAGGTAGCCATGACCGTTGCTAACAGCTCCTATTCAATTGCCACAGATGTCTCGTACTCACACACCTTAAGAAAAGCCACAGCCATAAGTCTAATGGCGTAATCTCCATTGGGCATGGTGGCCAAGCACAAGGCCCACTCCATCCTATCCAGCAGGCAGGATACACTGTGTTGAGGTGGCAACGCACAATCCTGGTGAAATTGCACGTTACACCATCGTGTTGCAGCCACATCCGTTCTCTGATGGCAAGCGGAACATCCTCCAGTAACTGTGGCAATCAGAACTGCAGGAAATCATAATATTGAAATCCTGACACATGGTTTGACAGCAAGAATGGGCCAATAATATTGTCCCCCACTATGCCGACCCAAATGTTGAAGGCAAAGCAGTGCTGGTAGCCTCTTGTTTCAGTTGCATGTAAGTTGGAGTCATCCCAGATGTAGACATTTCTACGGTTGCAAACACCTTCCTGTGTGAACGTGGCTTCGACGCAAACATTACCGTCGCCGGGAAATCAAGATCAATTCCACACTGCTGCATTAACCATTGGCAAAATTCTAGCCAAGGGGCATAACCTGCTGGTCCCATTGCTTGTACCATATGAGCATGGTATGATCGCAGCAGCTGTTCATGGAGGACATGCCATATTGTGCCATTCAATGCATCCATTCTCTGCGCAGTCATGCGGTGCTCATTGAAGTACTGTCCACTACATTCTCTTAGACCGTCTCTTTAAACTGTGGAGTGCGGACAGTTCTCAGTTGACCAGGTCCACATTGACGCTGAAATGTGTCTGTTTCCCGTAGTCACTATGTATGGTGTGTGAACGTCTGATGGTAGTCATTTCAGTATTTTTGTACTCATCTATGTTCACATCCGCAGTACTTAGTGAATCAAAACAGTGACAGGCTGTGAATACCAGGCCACTTGGGCAGACAGGGCGGGAAACTACACTACTCAGGATGGGAGAAAGGGCAACTAGCTGTGACGTGTAACATTGTGCATCATATCACCAATTTGTGTTTACTACCAGGTGCAGGACATATTGCATACCCACTAGGCCATGGCCTTTCTACCACTGTACCATTTGTTTGTTTTTTACATGAAAATGGTGGATCCTAGAGAGTAGCATCTGGGGGTCTTATTTGCTCATTACGACGTCCTGCTTTATCCAGTGGTATCCACAATCAATTTAACCTCAGTATGTAAATGTTGCATGTGATCAAAGTGTGCCAATCCCTATTGTTTACATGTTGGGGGTGTGTGCGATGTACCATACCTTCCTTTTATCCAAGATCTTGGTTTAATTAATCTGTAGTCCAATTTGTGTTCCTCTAATGCAAGTACTTTGCATACTATCCCACGTAATATGCTTGTTGCCATCTACCTTTAAGGGCTTCTACAGCCCTTATTGTTTGAGATGAGCCATGGGTCCTATATCAATCTTCTTCTTTTTCCGGACATGAATCATGTGCCAGAGTTTGTACTTGTTTCCTAAACATGTTGTATATCCCCCATCCCTTTTCAAAAGAAAAATGTAGAGCTCCTGCAAGCCTACCGGCCGAAACAATCATTAATTTTACTATCTTTATTTTTTATGGCTCAGTACTATAACTGCTGCAGATTTGGATGTTGATGGAAGTGATTGATTTGACATTTTATGCCATATGCTATGAATTTTATTAATATATATTTCTTAGAATGATAACCATATAAGAGACCATTTTCTTATGTACATGCATGTGTGTGCATTTGGTCATGCCTTTTTGTGTTTTTGAAATAAGTTTGTGTAAAATAATTTCATATTTGTGCGCTATTGTGTGTGTGTTTGCATATGTGTTCAGTAGTTTATACTTTCAAGGAATATAATAATTTAGACCAGGCCTGTCAGTAATATAAGATTCAAAATTCTGCTGCTAGCATTAAACGAATGCTGTAAAATCCTGTTACATAAAAAAATTTTGATTGTCAATCAGACACATTTGCATGTTAATTTTAATTGCAAAATATGGGTTGAACGGAAACTAGCATGAGGCAATATAAGACAATGCTTGTATTACAAAGGAAAAAGGCATGACAGATGATAAAAATTGTTACAAAAATAACACTTTGACTGACTTGTTGCGACTGAAACGCAAAATTTTGACTGAATTCTAGGTTAAGAATGGAAAAATAACTGACTGACCTATAATGCATCATCAGCTCATAGTAACAGTTCACCAACATAAAAACACAAATGGCACCATTTTCATGTGCTTTAAGTTGCCTCGATTTTAAACAACTTGCGATATCTCGTTTACAAGCGTAAACTGGAAAGCACCCTATTGTATATGCTGCAGTAGGTAATACAGAGATTGATGACTCTGCAACTTTGGTTTACATTTTTTATTTATGTTTACGCACGTAAAGCACTTTTATAACTGATGTAAAGTGTGTCTAAGTGATGAGAAAATATAGCTTATTATTTATCGGCCTTAATGTGAATTTATTTTAACACCAGTACATGTAAAGCTTCAGGTGACGTAATATTTAAAAGTTATGTACTTTGCTTTTTGCAAGTGTGTGATTCTACATTGACTTAACCTTTTCTCATGCGCTATTCGGGTATATTCGCAACTTATACTGAAATGTTTCTTTTTCGTTTATGTTTACTGCTTCAAAGTTTGTGTCAAATTTAGGTTGAACTGTAAAACATCCAACCCTAGATTCTCGGGAAAAAATTTTTCCCCCCCGAAGGGAAAATGGAAAAATTTTCTCCGGAATTTTCTTGACCATCAGGATCCAGACACCTCTAAATGTTATCAAATTACATGCAGGTGTTATTAACTCCAATTGTATAGAAGTGTTAATTAATGTACACAAATGCTCCTGTCCAAGCCCTCTATTGTTAAACATAATAAACATGTTGTAATAAACATTATTGCAAACTGGCACATAAGGGTGTTTAAGTGTGGAAAATTCATAACTTTGTTATTTGTATGAAATAATGTTAGTTTTGTAGACTTTGATGCGTTGTTATGGGAAAACTATTAGCGCTAAACAATTTTCGTAAAAGGAAAATGTAGTCACAAGTAACGTCTACAAAACTAACACTATTTCGTACAAATATAAAATTATGAACTTTCCACACTTGAACACCCTTGACGCAAACTGGGATATATTAAACCTAAGAAAATAAATACAGTCGCTTACCATTTAGCTATTAAAAATATTGAAGAATGCAGAAAACAGAACAGCCATTAAATATAAGAACAGGAGATGCACAAGACGACTATGCTGTAACCTCACTAAACTACCACTGAGCTGACTGCTAAGTGCTGACTAGTTGCTAGGGTGGCACGGGTGAATTGAGGATGAGTTATAATGCTTTGTCTACTATGTGTAGGAGTCTGCAGTCCGTGGTGTTCAGCGCCTGCCTGTCAGATTTGTGTAGGAACTTATTAGCGACATTTTAATTATGTTCATTGTTTTCTCCAGGTTCAGAAAAACAAAAAAGGGCAGAGTTCTTTGCTATCTTACGTTTGCCAAGGTCCGCGGCCAAGCAAAAAGCGACAGAGTTTGGAAGATGAACCACCAGAAGGAAGCGCATTAGGCCTATCACCCACTCAGTCATCGACATCTTCCAATGACAATTTGTCTAAAGAAAGGTGTAGGTCTATTTCCAGCTGTTCCCCTCAAAGGAGTTTGTTAACAGTCAGTGATACCCTTGTGAGTACAGTGGGTGTCTGCAGTTCATCTGGCCCATCATCAAGCAAAGTGATTAATAAACGTGATCCTGGTCATGGTCGAGCTCTAGCTATAGCGCATGTTAAAGAAGGCTCGTTTGAACCAGTTGATTTGAAATTCCCTGTGAAGAATGGAAGTAAATTTAGGCCAGAATGGTACAAAACATTCCCTTTGTTAGAATACAGTCCACTTAACAATAGAGCATATTGTTTTGTCTGCAGTGCGTTTTACCAGCCAGAAATAAAAGTGAAAGCAAATGATGCTTTCACACTCAGTGGGTTTTCCAAGTGGAAGAAAGCTGTAAGTGTGTTTGAAAAACATCAGAAGGGTAGCTCACATATGAGTAATAACGTTAAGCTTGCTTCTCTAAAAGAATCAAACAAAAGTGGCACTGTTCTTGAAAAAAGTAAGTGTTCAGTATTCTGAAGACGTACGGCAAAATATATTGTATCTGTAGGCTTTGTGCGAATCATTGGTATTTTGTAGCAGACAATCTAGTGCACTAAGAGACCATGATAAATCTACAGATTCAAAGAACAAAGGGAACTTTTTGGTGCTGATGGAGCTTCGCTCCAAGGATAGTAATTTAATAAAGCAGTTCTATGTCAAGCATCAGAAGAATTTCCAATACACATCAGTGACTTTCCAGGATGAGCTATTATCCATTATTGGGGAACATATCAAGCAGCACATTGGCAACAGAGTTAGAGAGGCAAACATTTTTGCCATTATTGCTGATGAGACTCAAGACATAGCAAAGCATAAAGAAGTAGTTGTTGTCTTGAGGCATGTCAATGAGAATTTAGAAGTTCATGAATGATTTTTAAGGTTTTATCGTGCTGAAAAAACAGACAGTGAAACGTTGGCAAACCTACTTAAGAACGTTTTGGTTTCATTAGAGTTGGACATTAAAAATTTGCATGATCAGTGCTATGACGGGGCTTCAAACGTGAGAGGCCCGCATAAAGAAGTTGCAGTTAGGATTCTGGAAAAAAACCCTACTGTAATGTGCATTCACTGCAATGCACATGTATTGAACTTGTGCATTGTTACCTGTTGCACAGATGTGACTTCAATAAGAAACACATTCTTTTTACTTCAAAGTCCTTACGATTTCATTGGAAAGTCAACTGAATGACATGCTGTTTTTGAAAAAATTCAACGAAGTACAAAAAATGTTTGTGGTGGAACGGTAAAACTGAAGTCCTTGAGTGATACCAGATGGGCTTGCCGTGTAGAAGCTGTGCATTCTTTGTTAGATAACTTTGAAGCCACTCTGTCGGCGCTGCAAGAAATTTCACAGACCGACCCGGACAGTGGTGGACAAGCAATTGTTCTATTAAAAAGCATGGAGGATTTCAACTTTGTATTTGATTTACTTTTACTCCAAAGAGTTCTAACACCATGTAACTTGTTATCAAAGACTCTACAGTCCAGCAGTGTGACCCACGAAGTTGTGAAATCTTTAACGAACAGCACACTTGAAGTTTTACGATCTTTTATAACTGAAGAATATTTTACTCAATTGTTCAATCATTGCATGGAGGTAGCTGACAAATGTGGATTTAGAGCAGCAGAGTTTCCAAGAAAAGGCAAAATTCCAGCAAAAATTCGTGGTGGGAGCAAAGCTCCATTTGAGACAGTGCAACAGTTCTACAAAGTGACAATACTGAATCCTGTGATTGACATACTTGAGCAAGAGATAGAAGCTAGGCATCAAGAAAATAGCTTGGATGTTCTCAACCATTGAAGTCAAATTCCAAGTGGAAGCGAAGAAGATGTGGCCAGTGTAGAATATGTTTGTAAATTTTTCATTTTGGCTTCTACTGTCTTCAGTGTTATTACAAAATGGAAGAATCAAAAAACAAAATATCCAAGAAAGAGCTGCAGTTTTTATAGAAAAGTCTTTGAAAATTGTGTGCCCTCTAATTTTTGAACTTTTCGGTTTGTTTTTTACAGTTCCAATGAATTCAGCAGCCTGTGAGAGGTCTTTTTCATGCTTGCAACATTAAAATTAAAAACATACTGCAGAAATACAATCGGCCAGGAAATGTTATTCTCTTTGGATCTTTTGACTATCGAAAGGAGTATCGATGTTGACATTTCAAAAGTAATTAATGACTTTAATTCAAATAGGAAAAGAAGAATTCATTTTCTGTAAAAATATTATGTGATCAGATTATGTAAAATAGTCTAAAAAGTTTTGTTTTTGGTCCATGTTGTCTGCTTGATTTTTACTGTTAACGATAAAACTAGGCTAAGTAACAAATAAATTTGAATTAGGCATACTCTTTAATTCTGTGAATTTTTTTTTTACTTAAAAGAGGTTTTGTTATTAAATTGAAGTGATTAACAGAGAACGTTAAAAGGAAAATAGGGAATATTAGCAATAATTTTGTGGTAGCAAATTGCTCTCAAAGAGCTTTAAAATCTACCATTTTAATAATAATTTTTAAAGATTTTCAGGGAGGACCCCCCTTTCCCCCGAGTCATAGACCTTCTGGTAATCCTTGCCACTCCAATCAAAATCCCCAAATTACACCCATGTCAAGTAGTAGTGCTCTATACACACTGCTTGGGATGCTGTTGTACCTAAAACAGGTGTTAAATTAAACAAAAACAAAATAACAACATAAGCTACTTTATAATGAATTGATGTATCCTGTCTTTTGTACTGCTGTCACTGTTAAGCAAGGAAATATCTTAAGTTTCCAATCGTTGATATTACTTCCGTGGTTGTTACGACTTTTTTCTCTTATTTTGTATAGTTGACGTGCCAGCCAGTGTTTAGTAATGAAGAAAAACATTATTTTGATTAACCATAAATTTCACAAATGCAAAAAGAGCAGTGACATAATTTGCTAAATGCTATTCTGATTAACATTGTGCTTCATCTCATATTGATGATATTATCGGCACACGTCTCATAGAATAAATAAACTGTAACCCAAAAAAAAAGTATAAAAATTCAAAGACAACAACTTATAATGGAAGTGATGTTGCTGCTCTGGCTGCGATAGCGTACAGTTCACAACTACAGATTTCCTGTGGTTCTGGAGTAATCTCCACTAACATTTTGTAGCGGTTACGCCTTTTGGCCTAACCTTAACTGTTCATGGGTGGCAAGCCAGATGGTTGGTAATGAGCTATCAATTGGAAGGTGTAACTTTTATTTAAAAGCAATGTTGTGTCTAATATCTTTATATAAAACACAATCACATTTCGCTTTACACAACTCGTACTATCTTTACTTTACATAATTCAGTAGAGTTGATTGATATAACTAACTCAATGATTATCTGCCACAAAATAATTATTTAATAAGTCTCTGCAGTAACTCACTGGAACAATATCACCTTGTAAATTATGCCAAAAGCTGCTTGCAGACGTCTTGGAATCGGCGGCCCTGGAACACCCTAGCGCCCGTCTTCGGGTGGCAGTTGTTTGGCGGTAGGTCAGCAACTTGCCCTGCTTCAGTCCTCTGCGTATGCTAAATACGCAGCGCCAGATTTTTACGAATGCCTTGTTTTAATAACATCTCGCTGCTCGTGGTCTCGTCCCGAATACTGTCGTGGTTGGGGTGGTTTCCAGCCAAGCGCAGGGAACAGCTTGGTAGATCACTACAATTTGGAGAATTTTGTACCAGTATGCTTTTCATTCATATTACATGTGACTGTAACAAGAGATGTAGGAACATGTGTCACTCTACGGACATAACTAAATCTTACATTGAATTCTGTCACTTTGCATTTTGGTGGTTTCAAGATGATAATACATTTCTTAAGAATATTTTCTTTACAGATGAAGCTTTGTTTATAAATTATGGTAATGTGAATTTGAAGACTATGCAATACTGGTCCATGGTATATTCCTGTTGGCTTTGTACAATATACATTGTTTCTTCCCACTGTTCCATCCCATCTCCTAGAAGACATGATATTGGAAACGTTTCTTCGAGTGTAGTTCCAGCATGTACACTTTACATACGTGAACAGAGAGGTAGTTAATAAAATTTTCCGAATTTTCATGTAGGACAGGGTGGTTCTGTGAGTTGTTCAGCTCAGTTCTCTTATATGACACCAATAGATGCAGGAAATCCCAACAACAAAAGAGAATACATGGCAACTTATTATGTAGGCTCTTAGCACAGTGTCTGGGCAAACCCTGCAATCTTTGCAAAACTCTCTTGTTTGTTAATACATATTGTGGTCACGTTGAACATCTGCTTAAGTGACAAACCTTCATAATGAGATGTTTTGTTATTATTATATTTCAGAGCATTTTCTGTGCTGGATGTAATTTGCTCAAACAAAACTTTTAAAAGCTTAAAGAAGTCACTAGTATTTTGTTTGGGGAAGTGAAACAAATTCTGCTATTAATTATTTTACTTATTCTTTTGATTTGAAAGAAACAATATGCATAAATATATAAACACTACATAAATATATTAAGGTGGCTGCCGAGGTAGGCTGCCAAACAGTGTGCAGATCTACAGCAAAATACGTTTTATTAAAAATGTCCAATATGTCAGTCTACAAATAGCCTTTAATAAACATTACGTGTCTGTATATGTTTTTCAATTCCTCTATTACTCTCTAAAGCAGGGTTTTGTGATAGTGAAAATGGCTTGACGCTGTCGGATGAGACACGAGACGACCAATGACACAAATTACTTACTGATGATGGGCACCAGCGGTGCATCCCAATCACCACACTGTTGACACTCAGGGTTCTTAGGGATGCTGTGGGTTCTGTATGTCCGTCTCATCCAAACGTACTTACGATACGCTTTGCAATACTAAACATTTACTAAACATTTTATCACTGAAAATGGTGTGGCGAGGATACTATCACTGCAAAAGAAATGATTGAAACACTATGAGACTTTGCTTTTATTTTACAGCTCATACAAATAACATGCCTGGAAATTTAATGATGATAAACTTGGATGTGTCTAGCTAACTCCGTTTGGATGCTCCCCCAGCCCGCAATTACTCTAGCGCACCCCTATGTGGATGACTTCATCGTGGTGTTTGAAACACAATCTTCACAAGGAAAGGGGATTGACAGCCGCTAGAGTGGACTGACAATTTTCCCTGAAGATAAGACACTGAGAATTACAAGATGAATCAATACACGAACACATGTCGTTATTTGGCATCACTAGCTTGGACTCATCCGAGCTTGCCCTCCAGATCGTGGTTAGCGTGGTGACAGCCTATACACATAGCCGGCTAGGACAGAAATAATATCACCGTACAAAATTACAAAGTTACACAAATATCAATGAAACAAGATAGGGCATAATATGAGTAGTCACAATAAACATGCACATGCGTGAAAGCAAGCTTAGATGGCGTGGATGTTGCTGGATAAAGTTCATAGCGGACCACATGGTGCAGGTGAAATTGCAATATTACTCCATAACAATTGAAATTCTGTTCATACAAATTAGTATTTTTTTTGGAAATAATATTCCCCTGACGATTAAGACATTTACAGGCTTGTAGCATGCCTGATGGCGGAAAAAGCAAACATGAAAATGACAGCGTGGTCATACATAAAAAGCATCAATTTACTTGAAAATTATATTGAACCCTGAATAAAAATATATACAACCCTGAAATGAATTATGGCACAAATGATACTACACAAATAAGACCTGAAAAAGCATTGATTGCGCAGATACGTACTTTGCGATATTTGACCATGTGGTCATACGTGATGTGGCTGTAAAATGGTTAAACAAAAAAATACCCTCAAGTACATACATAGAATTAAAGCCCTTAACATTGCACGTAGCCATTATACAGAAATTACAATGAAACACCTTTAGCATAGGCTGATGGCACCTAATTGAAGTAGCGCGGGCCGTGCTGTCTCTCCGACATCTTTCTCCCTTTCTCCTCGTTTAAGTTTAAAAAACCCGCAAGGGCACAAATTATTTAGTTAAGCAGAAGAATAATGCTGGGGAAATGTCTGGCTAATGTACACAAAGCAGAGGTTGACTGGTATACTAAAATGAAACAGTGGTAATCTACATCAGTGCTCAAAAGTTGTAGTGCGTATGTGACAGCGTCTTACCTCACCAGTTCTCCTGGATGGACTACCCAGAGGCAAGCTTCGCGTGGGCCTACAGGGTTCACATGAGCGGAATTGCTATGCACGCAGAGTAAAATATTTTATATTGAAAAGTAAAAGGCACTTTAGAAATTAAAATATGAATTGACATTGTACATTTTAATTTGTAATTTCTTGTCTTCTTTTACTGTCTTTTGTTACGGCATTCTAGCTAGGTATAACTTTTCTTTATCTTGGCACAGCGTGCAGTTAGAATTTGATAACCAAGTATGGTGTAACACTTTCTGAAAATACAAATATTATACATAAAAACACTATGAACCTGGAATAAAAGAAAACATACTTAACACTTGAAAAACACAATATTCCCACTATGGGAAAGTCCAGTTTAAGGCCTCTTTGCACATTTGCTTCTCACGTGTCACATGGTGGTGAGCATCATTATGGTTTTAACACTCGCTGGCTGTTAGTCTGCGTCAAACGACGCTTCCCTTGAACGCCGAGATGGTGTGAGCAACTCAACATTACTCTGGCGGGGTCTGCCTGGCTGTGAACCGGAACCACCAATTGAGGTCAATGAAAACATTGCCTCGGAGGTCTTCTGATTCTGCGGCGTTTGCAGGAGGGGGTGGGGTTGTAGGCTGGAACAATGTTCTGGGGACATGGTGGAATCTCGCATCGCCTCTTGTGAGTGCTGTGTTGAGGCTTGTTGACATCTGACGTCACACTCACTGCCCTACTAACCTCCCCAAACCCTTTGAAACTCTCCTGCCCTACTAGGCTCTCCTCTGCTGGAGCTGAAAATCCTCGGAAAGGCATCCCACCTTCACTTGTGATGTCAAAACTTACATTTTCACTGGTGTTACAACCATATTCAGCTGTGCCTTGGGGAAACCCCTTAAAACTTAGTTCACTGGCCTGGTTGTGTTTGAATTTACATGTGCAATTTTGTTACCACTTTCTTCGTGTACACACGGGAATCCCTTGAAGCTGCTTTGCTCTTCGGGGCTAACATTACCTTTAACATCAAAGCCCCGAAATGGTGTGTCACTACTACTCACTTTCCCTACTCGTGTGTGAGTGATCTCGTCACCTACTTCCTCACTGTTCGGCATGGAATATTCTAACTGTACAAAACCCCTAAATGACATTTTGTTTTCCTGGTCGGTTGTTCCTGTGTTAATGTTGTTTACATTGGTGCACATGTTGACATTTCCCTGTGTACTCCCTGGTATACTGCGCCGTGCTCGCCGAGGTACTGGGCATAACGGCCCCTCCTTGCCTTTCTTCCCTGCAGGTGGCCGGGCTATACGTAGGTTGTCATGGTGCCGTTTCGTGACACGTCTTGGTTCCAACTTCACTAAAAACGTGGAATTACTCAGTTTTTCTATCACTCTTACTGGCCCTGACCATCTAGGTGCCAGCCCAGCACAGTACTTCTTCATCCCGGCCGATAACGGGTTTTCCGTCAAATACATGTACATCCCTGGCTTTAATTCCGGTGGTGTTTTCCTACTTTCCGGTACCCACGTGGTACAGTACCTTTCCTTATTTTCCCTTGCCTGGGCATGAATTTGTTGTTGGTGTAATACCACTTCCTTGGTTGGTATTGGGGCGTTTTATCGTGGTTCTCCTGGTGCATGCAACTAGCAGCCCTGGACCATCTCTGCCGGGGTTTTCCCTGTTGCTGCATTTACCCGGTTTCTGATGCAAAACATTACTTCCGGAATTAGCTCTGCCCACTTGGTGTGGTCTCTGCCTGGCCTAGTTCTCAACTGAACCTTTATGTCTTAGTAAGTACACTCGGGTGAGATGGACACACAGAACCCACAGTATCCCCGAGAACCCTGATTCTCAACAGTGCAGAGATTGGGAAGCACCGCTGGCGCCCATCATCAGTTAGTAATTTGTGTCACTGTTCATCTCGTGTCTCACCTGAAGGCGTCAATTGGCATTCCCAAGTGGGACCAGTGTGTTCATCTGCGTCACGTCATAGGCGTCAACCACGAGAAAATAGCGGACACCATGCTATATCATCCGCGACAAGGCCTCACGACCTCCGTGTTAGCAACCACGACACCCATGATTGCGAGTGTGCATGACATGTACATGCCAGCCAAACGTTGTGTACATTGTGGCAGGGTAAATGGAATCAATTTGTTTGCAGGAAATTCATAGGACCAACCATTATGCCAGTGTACGTCCAATAGCGCATCTACACCATCAGAGCAACACCTGTGATGTGATGGAGCGGGAGTAAAGTGGGCAGGGTGCTAACAGTGTGAAAAGGACTCGTATTTACAATGAATCGTGCCTGTAGAATTTAGCAACTTCCGTGATGATGTAATAAACTGTGACGAGTGCCGTAAGATTAACTGTGCTGAGATCGCGCCACCACAAACACCAGAGGTAAAACCCACACAGCCACCAGTAGTTGTTACTTACATGCCACAGGGCTTAACCAGGCTGGACCAAAATGTACTGTTGCCAACTTTTGCGGGCCATGACTCCGAGGACCCTAGTATGTGTTTAGCCATGTGTGAGGAAAAGTCGAACAGACAGAATAGGGAAGATTGGATTGAAGTCATCTCCAACCGAATAAGGTGAACTGCAGCCACATGGTGGAATTTAGTCAGAGACTATCGTGTGACATGGGAGGAGTTTTGTGATCTGCTATTGGGCAGGTTTGACACAGATGGAGATACCATCCAAGCCCAATAATGGTTGTACCATGAACAGCAACAGCAACGCGAAGGGGTAGAAGAGTTCATACAGCGTAAGTTAGGCTTGTTCAAACGTCTTAACCCAGGGCAGCTGACACGCAGAGTACGAGAGATAATTGAATCTCTGTCAACACTGGACATTAGGGCGTATCTGCATCAAGCAAAAACAGCAAGTGTAGAGCAGTTTACGCGGAAGGCATGCTTGTATGAACAGGATGTGTGAGCGGGGCAGGCATACCAATCCCTGAGGCTGAACTTCCACACGTCAACACCCACCGCAATGCCAGATGTTGTGTGACCACCGCCGATGTTTACACCCATGAAACACAGCCGTGGCCAAAGGAACTTTCACCAAAACAAACACGAAAATAATTAACAAGGCAACAATTCGGGAAACAAAGTCGGGAGGTTGGCGAAACAGCACATGCACGCGAAATAGCACATGCACCAATCTCACCGCCAGGTCGTAACTATCCGCCTAATAAAATTGCCAAAGTGTTCCAGGTTAGTGACAGTACTGTACGTGCATTAAGGGTCAGTGTTGATCTCGAGGGTAAAAATGTGATTGCCATCATTGACACTCCTGCAAGTCATAATTTTGTGCGTGAACGCCTAATCCAGGCAATAATAACTAGAGTACCACCGCAACGTCTGCAATTTGCTACCATACATCAACAAGGCGAGGTGAGAAGTGTCATGCATGTAATGGTAGGGATCCGAGAGCTACGTACCAAGTGTGATGTTTACGTTGTCGGACCTATGCGAGGAGATCATTCTGGGAGTGTCATGCATAATGACTACCAATCCGTGATAGAACCACATCTGGATCGCCTGCACGTGGGGACACGGGGCCGGTGGACCTTATACGCCATGGGAGCAACGCCGCCGACAACAACAACTGCTGTGCCTCTTGCCGAATTTGAACATGAAGTGCCTGCCACACATCAACAATGTCTACATCTGCTGTACCAGTATGCCGGTGTGTTCCACAGAGGGGAAGCTGCAACGCACTGACTTCACAGAACATGTGATCACAATGCACAAGGACCCAATGTACTCCAAGCCACGAGAGCCAGGTATTTTCCTTCGCCGTGTCATCAATCAGCAGGTATGTGAAATGCTTAATGACAATTGAACCTACGCAGAGTCTCTACAACTCAGGCATTATACTTGCACCTAAAAAGGATGGTGAATGGAGGTTTTGCATTGATTTTCGTCCATTTAATAAGATTACTGTAAACATGCCACCTCCCGTAATCAATATGAAGGACGCTTTGTCAACACTAGGGCCAGCTACTGTTTTCACCTCATTGGATTAAAAATCTGGATATTGGCAAGTGCGTATCTGCCCCCACTACAGAAAAAAAACAGCTTTAACCACACCAGTTTGTTGCCATGCCATTTGGCATGGCAACAAACTGGTTGCCATGCCATTTGGCTTAAAGTGTTCCCCTGCAACATTTCAGAATTTAATGGTTAATGTACTAGACAGATACATAGGAGAATTTGCGATGGCATATTTAGATGATGTACTTGTTTGGTCAAACAGTTGGGAAGAGCATCTACACCATCAGAGCCTTGTGTTTGAACAATTCGAACGCAACAAGCTTACATGCAAAGTTAACAAAAGCAAGTTGGGTACGAGTAAGATGGAGTTTTTGGGACACTATGTAACAGGGGACGAACCAGAACCAGAACAACATGTACAAGAGATTCAAAACAAACCCACACCCAGGTCATGTAAACAAGCCAGACAATTTTTTTTTTTTTAATAAATTGTTTAAGGGAGTTCAGCCCAAATTTTTCAGTGATAACCGCACCATTGACCTCATTGCTATGCGAAAAGCGTAAATTTGTATGGATGCCTCAAGCCGACCAAGCATTTAAAGCAATCAAACTTGCTTTCCAAAATTGTAATCTGCTAGCCAAGTTCGACCCAGAGTTACCCATTGTAGTGTAGAAAGATGCTAGTCAGGAAGGCATCGGGGCCGTGTTATAGCAAGAAGGAACACACAAAGAAAAGCACATAATAAACTACCACAGCACGAAGTTTGGTGAGACAGAACGCAAGTACCATGTAAATGAACAGGAGTGTTTGGCGATTTTACATGCACTAAGAAAGTACCGGCCATAAATGTTAGAGAGACAGTTTACCTTGAAAACTGACAACCACTGTCCAGTTTGGTTGGAAGAGATGCACAATGGGAAAAGTAAACTTTCCCGCTGGGCTTTATTGCTCCAGGAGTTTGACTTCAAGGTTGAACACATGGCGGGGAAAACCAATGAACTCGCGGACGCATTGTCCAGGAATCCCTGTCCAAACCTAATGGTAACGGACGATGCAGAATAGGCACTACCACCTTGCCGTGCTACACAAACAGCAGACACACAAGCTCTAGGTTTGCAAAACATCGTTGCCACACCACCCCATGAACTTGTGTCATTGAATGTCCATGACGTAGTCAGAGAAGTTCACACTGTGCAGGAAAATTTCCTGGATGCTGCACAACGTCGGCAACACTGTGCGACACGGTATTCTGAGCATTGGAGAGTGATAGGTAGAGAGATTCAGGTGAAACCCCCCGGAAACTGTGCAAGATGGCGAACCTATGTACAGAAATAAAAGCGGGATCTTGTACTTATGTACACACATGACAGTCTAGAATATGGGCACCAAGGTAAGAACAAACACGCAGAAACATGAAAAAATTCTTTCATTGGCTGAGAATTCAAGGGGATGTACGTAAATATGTACAAATTTGTATCACATACAACACCAGGAAGCCGCAGAGAACAGACAGCGATGCTCCACAGCAACTGAGGCTGCCAACGGAGCTGTTTAAAACCGTAGTGCTAGATATCATGGGCCCGTATTCCCGTTCCACCAGTGGAAAGAAATTTTTCATTGTTATCATGGACCTGTTTACCAGATGGACCAAAGCGTTTCCCGTACGCAATGTATGCACACACACAGTCGCTTAGATCATGCAAACTGAATTTTTCCCGAGATGGAGTTATCCGGAATTTTTGTTAACTTATAATGGGACCCAGTTTATAGGAAGAAAGTGGAGATAGTACTGCACGAGGTGGGGAGCAGAACACCGTGTCACCTCTGCTTACCACACCCACGGGAAAATTATTCCCCTGACGATTGAAACGTTTACAGGCTTGTTGGATGCCTGATGATGGAAAAAGCAAACATGAAAATGGCAGCGTGGTCATACATAAAAAGCATCAATTTACTTGAAAATTATATTGAACCCTGAACAAAAATACATAGAACTCTGAAATAAATAATAGCACACATGATACTACACAAATAAGCCCCGAAACTGCATTGATGGCGCAGATATGTGCTTGGCTATATCTGACCGCGTGGTCATATATAATGTGGCCGTAAAATTGTTAAATATAAAAAATACCCTCAAATACATACATAGAATTAAAGCCCTTAACATTCACACGCAGCGATAATACAGAAATTACAATGAAACACTTTTAGCATAGGCTGATGGCACCTAATTGAAGTTGCACGGGCCACGCTGTCTCTCCGACATATTTCTCCCTTTCTCCTCGTTTAAGTCTTAAAAGCCCGCAAGGGCACAAATTATTTAGTTAAGCAGAAGAATAATGCTGGGGAAATGTCTGGCTAATGTATGCAAAGCAGAGGTTGACTGGTATACTAAAATGAAACAATGGTAATCTACATCAGTGCTCAAAAGTTGTAGTGCGTCTTACCTCGCCAGTTCTCCTCGACGGACTACCCAGAGGCAAGCGTCGCGTGGACCTACCATGGCCGCCTACGGGGTTCACATGAGCGGAATTGCTATGCACGCAGCGTAAAATATTTTATATTGAAAAGGAAAAGGCACTTTAGAAATTAAAATATGAATTGACATTGTACATTTTAATTTGTAATTTCTTGTTTTCTATTACTGTCTTTTGTTGCAGCATTCTAGATGGAGTAGAACTGTTCTTAATCCCCGTGCAGCTTGCTGTTAGAATTTTATAACAAAGTATGGTGCAACACTTTCTGAAGATATAAATGTTAAACATAAAAACACTATGAACCTGGAATAAAAGAAAACATACTTAACACTTGAAAAATACAATATATTCCAGTTATGGGAAAGTCCAGTTTAAGGCCTGTTTGCGCATGTGCTTCCCATGTGTCACGTGGTGGTGAGCGCTGTCATGGTCTTAACATTCGCTGGCTGTTAGCCAGTGTCAGGTTTCAAATAGGTTTTTTCACAGTAATTTGTAGGTAGGAACATTTTGGTACAAAATGTTAAAAAAGGAATTGGGATATGCATCAAACTTTTATTTTATTATTATAACATAAAATGAAAATCTCATAGAGGTGCGTTATCGACGGCAAGACTGCATGCCAGTTCAGTGCTTTGCACATAGAGGTGAGGAGAGAGTTGATGCACATGTCTCAGTTGCCCCTAGCACTCCCACACTATGTACATGTACACATACACTATGTACTATGTACACCTTGTACCAGATGGCCACCTTAATATAACACTATTGAAAGTGATTTTTACTGGATTTGCTGGGATCATTTTGTGAGACAGGAAAAAGGGTGCATTCTTGTGCAGCTAGTTTTTCTAAATTTTATTTCGTTTTGAACATATTTAGGGCCTCTGTGTTAGGTGAATCTTCCTGTTTACTGCGTTTCTCTTGTGTATGAAACATATTTATATTTAGCCTTTCTTGTGTTGTTTTTTTGGTATTGTTTGCTTATCTGTTTACTACCTGCAAATTATTTTAGTTAATCCATGATCATAGAATTCTTTCTTAACATTAAAAAAAAAAATGTAATAAGTAAGAGAAAAATAGTTGGCTCTGTCATTGGTCACTATCTTGTATTTTGGAATTGGCTTATTGAATAAATCTTTGCAAGGTGGGATTTCTTAATGCTCTTATATTGCTTTATAAGTCTCTACTCTGCCACTGCTGAACCCACATCATCTCGCCTCATTCGTCTTAGTGTGAACCATGGGTAGGGCAGCTGGCTCCACTTAATGCCATCTTCTTACTATGACATCCGTGTTTAGCATGCTATTAGTGCAAAAAGGACAGATATTTACTGAAGATCTTCCAATTATAATAGGATAGTATACCTTTTAGTGGGTATTGTACTAAATTATATGTAGTACAAATATTTTCTCGTATGTAATTTATTTGAATGTTTTCAGAACTGATAAACGTTCCTGGTGGCAGTCGGAAAATGGAGTAGAAAATGTGACCATACAGTTGGATTTGGAAGCAGAATTTCATTTTACCCATCTAATAATTACTTTTAAAACATTTCGTCCTGCGGCTATGTTGATAGAGAGATCATATGACTTTGGACAAACATGGCAGGTGCGTATATAGTTATCGTTATATGATTAGTGTTGAAATGCATCTTGAAATATATGTAATAACTTGGGGAACATGTTATTTGAGTTCAAACAATGAAACGATTCATATAGTTCTTAAATGTTCTTGTAGTATAGTTTGTGTATAAAAAAATAGGTTTCCTGGAACATAAAAGAAAATACCATCAAGTAATGCTGGTAAATTTTGGTGCATCATGTCATAATTAGTACTGAAATGGATTCAGTGATCAACATTTATAATTTTACTTATTGGACTCCAGAAGAGTGAGATCATTCTTACTAAGTATTTGTTGAGATGTTTGGATTGTGGGTATTTCAAAACATGTCAAATGTCAACTGGTTAGTCTTGGAAGTAAAATAAGAATAAGTGACCATCTTATAAGGGTTAATCCATCTCAAGAGGTCCAACTTTTATTTTACTGTTTGCATCTCCATTTGAAAAATAAATAAATAAATCTCTGTGTGACCTCTCTCTTGTATTCATAGTTCAAAAGCAGTAATCGTTTATTTTTATCATGTGGGATGTACCAATGGTTGCTATTTTTATACAGTGACATACAGCCATTTTGGTGCTTACAAACATTTGCAGAAACTTTTACATATTTTTATAGCTTAGGCCAAGTGTTCTGAATTAAAATGCATTAACTCAGCATGTTCTGGAGTAGATACAGTCATTTCTATTATAACGTATGTTTTGATTTTTTTCTAAAGGCTGAAAATTGAGCATAAACATTGTCTAAATTTATGTCAAAGAATTTGAAATTCAGAGGTGTGCAGTATTGAAATTTGTTTGTGAAATTTATTTCTACTTGTAGTTTTTGTAAACCAAGAATGAAACCTGAAAAATGTTTCCTTCAGCTCTTAGGAGCTCATAAATTTAGCACTTTTTGCAGTGTTTGCAAAGTTTAAACTTAAATAAATCTAATGGACAAATTGCTAAAAATCTGAGATAATACCAAAATGAACCCCTGTATGATTGTAAACTCAATTAAAAATTTGAACTTTTGAGTTTTAATTATGGGTGCATAAACAGTGAGTTCAAAATGTGGGAAAATTAACCCTTCAAGTCTTTGTTTTGTATAGATCACACATCTATTTTTAAATGTTGTACGTTTATTTTGTCAGCCCCTAAAATTGATGCCATTATTAAGCTTATGCCTGATTTTTTTCACAGTATGTTCACATTTTTCTGTACTGTATATATCATGTATGGTCAGTGTGACACATAAGTAAGTCATTGTCTACTAAAGAATTTTTTTAGTGGTTTAATTTTTTATTTAGAGTGGAGAATTACTTTATTTCTTAAAGGCCTTTGCTAATTTTTTTTATCTTGTGCACAGTTCTTCAAGATACCAGTAGCACTTTTTGTACAACAGTGTTATCTCTTCAATGATTTTAAAATCATTGTGTATACTTGATTTGGAATGACTCTGCAGCATGCATCCTTTCAATTTTAATAACATCAGTGACAATCTGCTGTTTACATTAGTGTGTTATCCATTACACTAGTAATAGCACTATAAATATCCATGTTACCAGTAGCGAGAACCATCAGGCTTTCTACAGAAATCTGTCTCCTTACTGCCTTTACCAGAAAAGATGTTAGCATGCAGTAGTAAATAATTTTTATTTCCTTCTGTGTTAGTATGCTACAATGCTTTGTTGTTATGTTGCATTGTTTTTGCTTCTTTTGATGCTTTTACACATTTAGGTTTGCTGTTTTTATACTCACATATGAATGTCATATTAAAAATGTAATGATGTTAAATTGTTTTCTTATGCCAGTAACATAGAATTAAATTTAAATTACAGGTTTATCGCTATTTTGCATACAACTGTGATGAGTCATTTCCAGGAGTTCCCAAAATCATTCCTCGCTCGCTTACAGATGTTGTCTGTGAATCACGCTATTCAAATGTTGCACCATCTACTGATGGCGAGGTAAGTGTAAACAGTTTTTTGCGGTTTATTGTTTGTTTTTTCATGTTTGGTGTGTAAGAATATAGTTTATTCTTGATATGTGTTTTGTTTGTGTTTCTCATAAATATGTTACTAGCTACCATTTTCAGTATGTGTCCCAAATTTTAATAAAAATTATAATTAATAATACATGGGTTTTCATAAAAAATAAACATTTAACCAACTTCTGTCAAGTTGGTTTAGTCTAGCATACTTTGTACATGTGCTGTTCAAGACTAAGTGTAAGGAACTTAACCATGTTTTCTTGTGCTTGTGCTGAAGTATACTGAATGGCTACAGTCAAATGCACATATTTGCTGAAGTAAGTGTCGTGTATTCAGGTTTTTCACTATTTAGCCTGAAATTGTATTTAGCGATAATCATAGGTAGTATTATTGTGGCAATCTGGGGCCACAAGTTGCAGGCTGAGAAGCCAAGGAGCCATCAGCGGTCTTGGGTGGTGTCATGCACTGTCACGCGAGTCGCCCTCAACAGACTTGGGTATCCTGTCATGACCACCAGGCTGCCATGTTTTATGTGGATGACATTGACCTCAGTGACCCGGACCTCAATGTCACTGAACTCGAAAAATCAAGAAAAAGTAGCAAATATCAAATAAGATTCTAAAAACTGTTTTGGTGGGGAGGATTACATTACTGACTCAAAATGCCATGTTTTATATGGGCGAGCTCATCATTCATACTGATCGTAGCATATGGTTGCAGAAGCCATAGGATCAAATTTATGTTACTGTATTCCGTCACACTGCCGATGGAGGTTGCAGGAACTATATCTAGCAGAACTGGAATCAAAGCGTCAATGATGCCTGCAGTTTAACTTGGCAAAACCTTTCAGGTTTTTTGGGGCAGCGGTGGCTGAGTGATTAGCACGCTCGCCTCCCACCAAGGTGAACTGGCTTCAATCCCCGGCTGGGTCACCGGATTTTCACAAATGGGAATTGTGCCAGATGATGCCATTCGTCGGCGGGTTTTCTCGGGGATCTCCCTTTTCCCCTGCCCTTTCATTCCAACACTGCTCCATATTCACTTCAATCACCCTCATCGGCTCTTAAGACCTCGCTGTTAAGAGCCGCCAAAATATCTTCACTCCTTCACTTTACAGGTTTGCAGAAAGTATCATTGTGATAGAACAGTAACCTACACCGTGAGCACAGATTTTAATGTGATTGGAATTCTTCATATAGCTATGAACTTCATGCTGTTGTGCAATGTGTTGGTACAAAAATACTTTGTCACAATAGTTACAGCGATATGTTTTCCCTGGTTGAGTTGATACAGTGAACGACCCAAGCTCTAGGGAGATGGCACAGCCAAACAACTGGCTCTGTCAGTTCATCCAAAGGTGTGGTCTACTCTGCAGAAAATGGTGAAAGACATCACAACCGACGAAGTCAATTTCACCACACCAACTTTGGTCAATGGTGCTACTAATTCTGCTGTACCCATGACCGGTGTCCCCACGATATTTATGCTAGTTGCTGTCAGTGCTGAGACAATCTACCTTTTTACCTCGACCACTATCAAATTAGGCATTTTAAAATGAACCCAGTCACCTCTATACCCACATGAAAATATCAAAATGTCCATAAAACTCATCATCATAAACACGACCCTGCTAAAATCATTAACCTTCTTATTTCCCATCCTGAACAAGACATCGTCAGTTGTCATTCACGTAGCGATATATTGGGGTCATCAGGAATGCATGAGCCCTAACAAGAATTAATAATTTATTTGAGGCCATATCATAAACCTTTCCAAAATCACCATTATTTTTAAAATTTTAAAGTTTTAAATTTTAAAAATTTAAAAATTTAAATTATTTACTAAAGTGATAGAAATAAAAATGAATTTCTCTACCAACTGTTAAATTTGAAATCACCATGGATGAAAAATAATATTAACAATTTATTACTTGTGATTGCCAGATTAGCTGCCAAATATTTAGCTACCTATAACAGAAAAATTAAATAGACATAATTTTACTTACCATCAACAGTAAAATCCGTAGCCATCACTGGCTAAAAAAAATAATTAAAAATAACAAAGCTGAGAATATTTAAAATAGAGAGTATAAAGAAATACGCCTACCAACACTCTGAGAGTTCAACTTCAGTCACAGCCGTACTCTTAGATATGTGAAGTGAGCATCACACACAGAAGCATAATCCATTTGCCTTCTGCAAAAAAAACACATCACACACACACACACACACACACACACACACACACACACACACACACACACACACACACACACACACACACACACACACACATATATATATATATATATATATATATATATATATATATATATATATATATATATAAAAAATTGAAGATGACAAAATTGTCAATCAATTTCTCTGATCTCTGGTCCATATATACTCTTTCCAGCTCCGTGGCATCTGTGGTATGTGGTATGTGTAAGCTGATCATTCACACTCTCACACGGGAGGGCAGAGATCAAGTCAAGTTCGCTCCTCATGACCAACATAAAGAAATAGACAATAGTTTTTCTCCTTAATTTCTAGTTTGCATAGTTACTTATAGAAATATTCCACGCTATTAATTCCATTACAGAAAGCTCTCTGACACACAGTAATAATAATTTTAGAACAAATCCTAATCAACAAATATATATTATTATAAATGTGCCAAAATCATAAATTTACACATACTCACATGCACATGCCCCTACCCCTGCTCAATGCATGCACACACACACACACACACACCACACACACACACACACACACACAAAATTGAATTTTTATGCCATGTAGGCCCATTTGCTAAATTTCTCAGTTGAGTACACTGAACGAAGGTATCCATAGTGATAATTTTTTTCCCTGACCATAAAAATTATTATTCCTACCCAGTAAACTGCCTATAAACTTTATTTAAAAAATAAGACCATCCGAATATGTATTAAATACAGTATAGCTTCAATATAACAAACCTTAGGGGACCAGAATCAGTGCTTGTTTATATTGTTTATAATAGTAAAGATCGTTATAGCAAAGCACACACAAACATTTATATATATATATATATATATATATATATATATATATATATATATATATATATATATATATATATATATATATATAATATATATATATATATATATATATATATATATATATATATATATAATATCTTGATGACATATTTGCTACTTTAGGTACTGGTCAACACAACATACTTTAAATTTACTTTACGTACTGTATTTAATTTAAATTAATCCATGGGAAAGAAGTTCTGCTTCACAGCTTTCTTTTTTCTGTTAAGACATAATTTTCGATTTTTTGATAATATTATGTTATGTGATGAGCCAGTCCTTCAAAAGTGAGAAAATACCCTCAAGAACATTCAGTGCATTGGTAACTTCTTCACATCTTGGTTGCTATATTTCTGGTTCTCCTTCCACTTCATTTTAATGGTCCTCTACTTCAGGAGCATCATTACTTTCAACTTGAGGTTGTTTTCTGATGGAGGGAAAATGGTGAGGTTGTTATTAGCTTCAACAAAATCTTTAAATAATGCTTCACCCAAAGTCATGTTCTTGGCAATCTATCCCCGTTAAGTCACTTGTTATTCCTAGAGATGTCGAGCATCAGTAGCCTCAGCTATGTCCACAGGGAATCCTGTTTTCATGAAACAGTTTGCGATTGGGTTGGAGGGAACAGAGTTCTATGAATAGCACAGCCTGTGCATTGCTTGTAGCAGATTCCTTTTTCAGTGCTGCAGTGGCTTTTGTGGATTCCATTTGTCGATCAGATATTGTACCAGCTGTTTCGTGTAGTGTCATTTAACTTGAACAATGACACCCTTGTCCAGTGGCTGCATTTTGCTTGTGCAGTTTGGAGGGAAAAACACTACCTTGACATTCTTCAACTTCTTAGTTTGCACATTATGTGCAGGACAATGGTCAAGAAACAGCAGATTATTTCGGTTTTTGACTCCCATGCGAGAGTCCAATCCATTTAACCATTCTTGAAAAATGGATGCAGTCATCAATGAGTTAGTGTTGTTTTTATGTACGCCAGACCAGTGTTTCAAATTCTTGAAACATCTTGGCTTGGCATACTTTCCAATGAATGATGAGTGGCTCCAACTTCTCAGAACCATCACTGTTACAATGAAACAGCACAGTGAATCTCTCTTTGCTCTTTTCCCCCCTTGACACAATTCACCCTTGTCACTCAGTGTTTTGTCAGGAAGCAGGTTATAAAAAAATTCCTGTTTTATCCGCATTGATATTTTTTTTTTTGTAGTTCAAAATGATAGTGGGAAGCTGGGTTTGCCAGTCTTCTTGAACATGTGAGTCTACTGCTGCTTCCTCGCCACACATTTTAAGGATTCTGAGATTGTACCTTGCTTTAAAAAAATCTGTGTAGCCATCCACCAGAGGCTAGAAAATTCTCTATTCCCTTGAGTTCATCTTCTCTTGCCTTTTCCTGGCGTATTGGCCTTGAGACAGGAATATTAGATGTCCTAGAATGCATTAGCCGGTCAAAGAGTGTTTTCTCTAGTGTATCATGTGGAGCGTGGTAAACCATATTTTCTGTCCTAGGGTAGAAAATAACTTTTATCTAAGTTGTGTCGCTGTGACAGTATTGTTGACAAAGTTGATTTTGCTATACCAAATTTATTTGCAATATTAGATTTTTTGGCATTCATCCACAGCCCTCAGAAAGTCTATTGATTCCATTTTTTGAAGACATTTTAAGAAAGCAACTAGTATAGGCCTACACTGAATATCCTAAAAAAAAAAAACAAATTAAAAAAAAAAATTGTGGAGGGGAGGGGGGGGGGGGGGTGAAGGACACACAAAAACTGTACAGTTACACTCACTGACTTATTCAGGGGGAAAAATAAAATTTTCTGGCCACCAATTGATTGAGTCTTGCTTTTGCAAATGTCCAGCTAAAATCTCTGTTAATTTAATTTTATCTGTTTTTTTATCCATGCACAGTAGTTGTGTTAATCTCTTTCCTACACGAAACTTCACTTGGTTCACTGTTACAGTAACAAGTGTCAAACTTGTTAAGGGAGGCAAAACTAAATTCCTTCCCACTTAAATCCCAAATGGTAAATTACAAATAAGCGTCAAAACGTAAACAATCAGGCACCAAAGTTGCTTATACACAGCGCAGACTACAAACTGTGATCTAAGAGACAAAGATACTCTATGCATAGTTTGCACATCCGTCACACCATAAGTGCTCAAACAGATGTTATTTTGTAGTTCATTACTGCCATGGTTGGACTATATTTAGTAATGTGCATATCTAAGATGCAAGGATTCATCAACATGTTTGTAAACAAATACGTTAACAGAAATTTGTGTCCAGAAAAATGCATTTCAGTGCTTACATTTTGCCAGAATTTTTTCATTAACATGAATATTTATGCAAACGTACAAAAATTCTTAATGGAAAAATTTGTTTAAATTAAATAAAAACCTTTTATTTATAATATGTGATCTTTGGGACTAAAATATTTGTTCATTGGGATGAAATGTTTGTTAATCTGGAGTTTGTTGCAGTGGTGCTTTACTGTATACATGTGTCTTGAGTCCCGTATAAGAGAATGGGGGACAACCAAAAGACATTGTATTCGTCATGTTTTATCACACCATGTTGAAGCAAGGGCTTCACTTTGTGTAATTGATTATAAACTTGGTCCATCATCTACTCTCTGGAAGAAATTTAAAAATCTCAATGTGTAAAAATACATTTTTACTGGAAATTTATTGGAAAAAATTCTCCACTGGTCAATACAGAGAAAAATTATTATGTCTATTGCAATTCACATCACGAGATCAATAAATTTTTCTTGGCATACCAAGCAATGCTTTTGTTTTTGACTCATCTACAGACCAGCTTGATAACTTGAGAAACATATATTGAATGGCTCCATTACTCTGTATTCATAGCTTTTCATGCACCAACAATTTTATATTCCAATGCCATTATTATTTTACTATTTCACACTTACAAGTCACATATTACCCTAATATATGTGATGAACAAACAATTATATTTGTAAGTTACCTAACCAGATTTGTCTTGCATATTTTGTTTCTGAATACCAGTGACATTTTGAGGCAAATAAAGCTGCTTTACAATGTAAGTGTCTTGCTCAAAATGTAATGTGTTAATTTATTTTACATTCCTACCAATTTATCTTAAATGTATCGGAAACATTTTTTCCCCCAGCCATACATTTTACCAAGGAATATATTTCTACCAGAAAAAAAATCACTGATGCAGGTATTCAAAATGAGCTTGCATATTCTTTCCGTAATATTACTTGCAGGAGTGAAAGAATAATTGTGAGTGCTACACAATTATGTTCGGTTCCTCCCCCCCCCCCCCCCCCCCACCCCAATATTGAAATGATGTGTGTAGTAAACTGGTAGGAGTATGGAGGTCAAATACATGAATCTCTAGTGCTTCATGTGTATGCATGAAAAAGTCACATACAAAATGGGTTGCAAAACACATTTTGATAGCTATGAGATACCAGCCTACCAAAATGTGTAGGGCGTATTACAAAAAAATTAAAGCACCCAAAACTGTGAGTGAATATAAATTTTCTGTTCACCACAAATAGAAAAACAACTCACCGAGATCTGGTACATGCATGAACTGTGGAAGAATTATGCAAGCCCTCTAAAATTTTGAAAATACCTAGTATGATGTATATATGGTGGCATGAGAACATTATGATATTCTGAATGCCTCGTATAAAATACCTCGTATAAAATAATTAAATTTTATCATGGGGCCCCAATTCTTCAAAGATTATGTGATGCTTCAGACCAGAAAATATGCATTTCCATAGCCATATACATGGTAAATTTATTGAATGGTTAGAAAAGAGAGAGCAGCACCATATCACCAAACCCCTCCCCTCACACCATCAGCACTGGTAAATCAAGATTTCAGCATCTACCACCAGAGTGTACCAATGTCACCCACTTCTGAGCCCCCTCTGCTGCATCTTCCCCTTCCTCTTCTGTTACAGATGTATACCAGCAATATAAAAGACCTCAGGATCCAGTCTCCTGCGTACTGCTGCCATAATTGTTTTCTACACAAGTTACTTGTCTTAACGTGTAGTTTATTTTTGTCTGGAATTTTCTCTTTACCAAACAGCAGATGTTTGCGTGCTGTCCCAGTGGACAAAAAATTATTTCAGTGATCATCACATACAGGTGGCTACGCTTGCTCATGGCCCTAGATACGTAAAACAAACTCACATTTCTTCCAAAAGAGTTCCTGCTAACATACACTTATGACGTACAGTACATGTACAAAAGAATACCGGAATAATTGCAGCAGGACGAATATATTTGTAACTTCCTGCCATGCAGAGCATGCTTCGAAGGCTGTGCTACCTCAGTTCTGGACGCTCCACATTCCCATAGTTAAGACTCGGCATTCCGCAGCAGCATCTAGCCTCATCACCTCCTCCACCTAAGTTGCAAATTCATTGCCCACCACCATCACCAACTCCTCCACCTTCCACAACACCACATCGACCACTGCAGAGCCAGACTTAGAGATCCTCAGCCTGGAGTAAGAAACCACAGCACAATGAGAAAACAAAACATCAAAGGCTCCACAGACCAGGCAACTGCCAACCTCATGCAGCTCAACACATCTCGTTTGCTACTCAACACCAGTACTACCTGGCACCCGCTCACCTTGGCGACATGTGACGATTGGCTTCCAGTATCTGAGGGCACCACGCATACCACCATCACCAGCATCAGCATCACAAATTCTGAAAACAAGTCTAAAGTTTAATTTATTGACAGAATCTGGTATGATGGTAACACCTGTGCTGTTTACAACATAGACATAGCTTACCATATAGCATTGATAGACAGATGGAGCTGAACAAGAGCAAAACCATCATTAAAAGTGTCCACATGAGGACTACGAAATATGATGAGGGGGCCAGGAAACTGTGCTTCACTTCAGCAAAAATGTGATGGCAAAACAGACAGAATCCTACCAGATGAAGGAGCAGACGGGGTTCTGTACGTAGAGCAGACAACATGCCGCAACCTGCCCTGTGAGGTGAAGACCAGCTTGCCAGACAAAGATGGGAAAGGGTAGTGGTTATGAAAATAAACTACTAACAGGGCAGCTCATGCTAGTGATGAGGTTGAAAAATTATTTTGGTTTGTGCAAAAGCAAGCTTGTAGTCAACACAAAGTATCCAAAAACACATTCATACTTGTGTATTTGAGCAAAAGAAAATATGTAGTCTTGAGAAAAATATTAAACCAACAAAACCATAATGTGATCAGAAATTATATTTATGATCAGTTACCTTTAGGTGTGTATGGAAAAAAAATATATACAGCCATATATTGTGTTGTAAAAGAATATAGGTGGGGAAGACATACAGTCATGTTTAAAGTATTGATTGTGAACAAAAAAAGAAGTAATAATTTAGAGATACATATGTATGTATAAATGTTGCTATAAATAAGCAGTGAAAAAAATTTATGATCGTGTAAAATAATGTGTATAATCCAGTGTCACTAAAATTGTCAAAGTGCTAACTTAGAGGTCTGCACCTGTGAAGTATTAGATAGCCAGACTTTGCACAAATGCATGTGTATATGCTTCAACACCATTTTCATAGGTGTGCACCTGCACTGTGTCAGGTAATCAGATTCTGCACATGTCCATGTAAGAGAAGTACAGCATTTGCATCGATAGTCATACTTCTCATGCACATTGTCACAAAAAACAAAAGTTTCATATGAAGCTGATTGTAACCATAGGATTTTTACTCTTTGCACAGGCCCACCAAGAGGTTTCTCGGGGCCTGGGCCAAACAACAGTGTTTATGCTCCCACCCCTGCTTTTCTCCTTCCGCCTAAGTAAGTAAGGAAATTGTCAAAATACAAGAGCGCTTTTGTTAAATATATGGACAACTAAGTATTGTAGTTTATATTACAACACAGCACACTCCTGGCCCCATGGCCGGTGTTGACTCTTTTTATATGTAGTATGCATCTACTTGCAGTTAACCTAAAATTCATAGTGTGGACATTGTACAGAATACAGAGTATCTTTAGATGAGGTAGAGAAAACTTTTGCTCCAACTTACGACACAATGATGATGTAAGGTGCTTGCATGGGTGGGGTGCAGTGTATTGACCCTAAGTAGTATGTGATGAATTTAGAATACCTATCACTAAAACTCAGCAGAGTTAATTCTTAAATGCAATAGTCATAGCTGTTTCCAACACTGCAAATTTATGGTTTACATAGAGTCTACACAGTGCTTTAACAATACTCTGATACGTAATTTACAACTGCTCTTTAATTCAACATAACACAATTAATTGTGTGCATTAGGAGAGGCACCCACTCATGTTACAAAGTTTCTAACACAGTGTTTTTAACAAATGCTGGTTTATTTCAACCGGTTTTTCCACAACACATATCTATGTGTAATTTATGTTAAAACTTATAAGAATTAATCAATGCTGAGTTATATTATCTCTATGATATCTGTCTCTTTCACCTTAAATGCAATGCCATTTTTGTAAACACTTAATACCGTATTAATATTTAAAACTATTTGTCAAGTACTTGCTGATTTGAAATGCCATCAGGATCAAAGCAGCTCTAAAGATATAGCCTGTAAAATATTTTGATTGAAAACGAGATAGTTTTGTGAATAATTTCATGTCAAATGTTCCATTTAGAGCTGCTGCATGCGAACAGAGAAATATTATAGAAATTGTTAATTTTCACCCAAGGATTAATTATAAATATTTGAAGTTTCTCAGTGCAATAAGTTTTGTCACTAGGGAAAAGTTATTTTCAGTTAACATTAAGTTTTAAATCTTGCCTTAACAGGCATCTTTTCTTTTGGTAAGGAAGGTAGTGCATATAGGATTGTGATACAAAACCATGTACAACACTATTTCGGTAAGGGTGGGTTCACAATAGAAAAAAAATTTCTTTAAATTTGGAATTACGACTTGTGAAGCTAAGCCAAAACTTTGTTGTTCAATGTGCTAGTACACTATAGACCTTATTATGTTGTGTGCCTTTAGAAGGTAACTAAATGGAGGCTGGACAGGTAAATGTCCAGGGGCTCATAACATCTACCAGGTTCCAGTATATTTTGGTTTTTTTTTAAATTCAAGAAAACAACTTTAACATTAGAGAGATTAAATACAAGAGTAATAGTGTCTACAAAGACATTGCAAAATTTTTACCATAACATTTTTGACTTATGTAAGGTATATTAAGATAATAGGTCTACAATGATTATGTAAGCAGTGCATCATGATAACTGGAGACAGTATGTTAAAGTTTTGTAACCCTGTGGCGGGATGGAATATCTCTGCTTATGGAGCCTGATGTGATTGTGGTCAGGACCAGCGAGCAGCAAAATAAAGAATGCAAATTTTTGTAAACATATTCACTTGACGTTTGTAATTATTGACTCCCCATGCCCACGTGCATAATTTATTCTAACACCTTGCAAACATAATATAAAATAGCTAGTCCATTCAGCTTTAATTTCTTCCTACTCGACATAGGAAAGTAATGTTTACCAGAAACATCTGTGTCTAGTGATAGGTAGCTATTATTCTTCGGGTTACCCACCTGAATTAGTTACAAAATAATAAATTGGCCAGAATTAGTGCAAATTGATTATATCTATGTGAAACAAGCTGTATATTTAGTTGAAAATACATTATTTATGAATATTTATGTTGTAACTATTTAAGAAGATGTAATTAATTATTGCAAGATAATTAGACAAAAATACGTAATACGAAAATAAAAGCAAAAAATGTATACCTCATTTAGGTTTTCACTGATAATGTTTTCCTATGCTTTATGAATAAATACGACATGTGATTGGAGCACATGATGCCCACTACGACGCCTTGTTGTTCTGATCTCAAGTTATGTTACACTGACTACTCTGCGCTAGTGCCCCCCTGTTCCACTGTACTACTTCCCTCTGAGGGTTGGTGTATAGTTTTATGACAACTCTCTTAAGGGACTGCACACAGCATAACAAAGACCATCTCCAAGCGCTTGCCTGCCTTTGGGATTTACCAAGATGGTTTGTCATGGTGAAGTTAGTCAGTGATCATTGATCAATGTAATGTTTGATCATAAATGTAGACAAATATAGATATGTAATTTTTTTAATTTCCATTTCGTGGAGCTCCTTATGAAATGGGGCCCAGGGCAGAGTGCACCTGCCTCTTTGGGCAGGCCTGCTCTCACACATTACAAAGGGTCATCCCCAAATAGGTCATTACAAAACACCAAAGTGAGTTAAGCCAGTTCCTCTATATTAAATTATAATACCATTTGTGCTTGCTGAAAAGAAAATAGAACAAATATCTTTTCTGGCTAGAATAATTATTGTCTGGCTCATGTGAGACATCACAATTTTCAGGTTTTCTATAGATCATGTGCAGCTGCCTCGGTTCATATATGACGTGGGGAGAAGTGGGTGATTGCAAAAATCTCCTGTGCTGCATGAAGGTACCATCGTCAACTTTACTTGTGTGTGCGCGTGTGCATGTGTGTTTGTAAGAAGCCAATGTTCCTGTAGCATAATTCAATGATAGAGTGACAGTGTAATATTTATACTCCTTTTTCAAAGTCATTATTTTCGTACCGTGTTTCTATTTTATATTTTGTATTTTTTGGGGCAGATGAAGTAACCAAAAAAAAAACAAATGAGAGGTACCTGGAAATTGAAATTTAAAATAAAAACTTTTTTTTTTTTTTCACTTTCTGCAGTCACGCTTTTAAACCAATTCAGTATTGATATTTCCTTTGATTTTCCATCTTTCTTATTCACCTCCAATTTATTGTGCATCATGAATGACATGGTTGTGGAGTTGGGGGCAAGTTTTGTTCATGCGATAGAGTGCTCTGGTGATCACTAAGGACACTCTGTTACAAGGTGTCATGTCCAGTCACTCCATCATAGAATTCTACTACAGGAACATTGGCTACCTACACACTCACATGTAAAGTGACAATGGTACCTTAATGCAGCACTGGAGATTTTCACAGCTAACCACTCCCCCCTCCCTGTGGGATTTATAAACTGAGTCAGCTGCTCATGGTCTGTTGCGAGCCTGGAATTTTGCTGTCTCACATGATCCAGAAACAATGATGTAATATATATTTTTTCAGCAAGTAAATGCTCTCGTAATGGACTGTAAGGGAACTGTCTTCCCTCTCTTTGCTGCTTTGTTATGACCTGGTCGCTTCATATAAAACTTTTATATTTATGTTGACAATGTGCATGGAGAGAGTGGCTGTCAAATGCAAATGCTGTACTTCAAGTGCCTGCAAATGTGCAGACTCAGGTTACCTGACACCATGCAGGTTCAGACTTGTGAAAATGGCATGGAAGCACCTACATGTATGTGTGCAATGCCTGGATATCTTATACCCCACAAGTTCAGACCTGTAAATTAGCACTTTGACAAGAATGCTTTCAGACCTGAGCTTTTTTCGCCATTATTGTTCCTTTTATTCATGTTTAAGGCTATTAAAATAAATAGTTATAATTTTTAGTGACACTGGTTTACACAAATTATTTTATACAAAATTAAATGTTATTTTCATGGCTATTTTATACATACACATGTATCTCTAAATTATGAACCCTTTTTTTTACAGTCAGATACTTCAAACATGATCAGGTGTCTTCCCCGATATAGATTTTTAATAACACAGGATATGGCAGTATATTTTATCCATACATACATAGAAGTAACTGAAAATAAATATAATTTCTGACGACATTATGGTTTTTAGCCTACTTGAGATCACTTTTCTGTCTGCCTATGTGTGTGTGTTTCTCTGACCTTACCTTTGAATTTTTGAATGTGTCAGCGAAATTTCACCAAACTCGGCACACATACAGTACTTAGTAAAGATACCTGACATTTATAGTTTTCGGCCATGCTGGGCACTTTCTTTCAAAATGGTGGTCAGTTTAATATTCAAGGTTATATGTCATATCTTGGGAACCATTAAACAGATTTAAACCAAATTTTGTATGCTGGTAGAGTATCGTATAAACATTAAATTTCAAGATAGATATTGTGTTTGGTTGGCCATTTCGGAAGATAACGCCAAACAGCTAAATAAAGATTTTAAATTACATCTTGTAAACTATTAAACCAATTCTCACCCAATGTGGTGTGCAATGTAAACGTAACTGATTGAACGTGATTAGTTACTTATTTTCAAAATGGTGGTCATACAAATATTTTAGGTTTGTTTGGTGTAACTACCATTCTATTTAACGAATTTCGACCAAATTTTGTAAGTATTTATTATAATCATCATATAGCTATGCCACACATAGATACTTTTGTCATCCATTTTGTAAAATAGCACCAAACAAATGAAGTTTTTGTCATAGCTTGGTAAATTATAAACTGATATGAACCAAAATATACAAACAAGTAGTACTTCGGCTGATGTAAAATGGTATTTTTTAATAATACCAAGTCCTATTTTTAAAATGGCAACAATAGAGCCATATTAGTATAGAATGCTATATTGTCTAAACCATATAATGAATTCCATCTTAACTTTATATGCTGGCAGTAGATAGTACAACTACTGACTGTATCTACACCGATAATCTTTTGTCTGCCATTTTGAAGATAGCATCATATGAATAAATACATTTTTATGTCATATCTCGGGTAAACATTTGATAGATTCCTACCAAATTTGGCAGACATATAGTACTGTGACAGATGGTTTGAAATTGAAAATTTCAAAAAAGTCAAACACTTATTTTCCAAATGGCAGTTTTGTAGCTGTTTTTGTTAAGTATGCTTTATCGTCAAAACCATACAATCAATTCCAGCTTAATTTTCTATGCTGGCAATATATATTATAAATATCAAATGTGTCTACACAGAGCATTTTTTGTATGCTAGTTTGGAAGATATGCCACATTAAAAGTACAGTTTTAATGTAATATTTTGCTAAACAATTGACAGATTCCTACCAGATTTGACAAACAAATAATACTGCAGCAGGTGCTGTAAACTCTTATGTTTTAAGTACGTCAGAAACTTATTTTTTAAGTGTTGGCTAATATATTTTAGCTCAGTATATTTTATTAAAAAAACAAATTCCAAATTTACTTTGAATTCTGGCAGTATCTAGTACAACCATCAAATTTGTCTATACGGAGACTCATTTATCTGCCATTTGGTAAGATAGCTCACAGTAAAAAATAAAGTTTCAATCTTATAGCTTCGGAAACAATCAACCTATTCTTATACAACTTGACAAATAGGTTGCACTAAGTTAAGCCATAGAAAAAATATGTATTTTTAAGTGTTTCGGACACTTATATTCAGAATGGCAGCTATAAAATATTGTTAGCTTAGTGAGCTATATCTACAAAACTACATAATCAATTTTAACTCAACTTTGTATACTGACTGTATGCAATCATCGAATTAGCTAATACATATTTTTTTCCCTCAATTTACGAAGATCATCACATGAAAAATATAGATTATTTTATGCCATATCTCGAGGACCAATCAACCGATTCCCACAGAATATTACACGTAATTAGTGCTACATTATGAAATGTAAAGTGACATGTTTCAGGTTTGGCAGTCATTTTTTAATGTAAATATAAATAACTTAGTTTAGTAGGTATGTTATAGCTATGAAATAATTCAGAAAAATTCAACGAAATATTGTACACTAACAGTATTCATTAGAAGCATCAATTATATACACAAATATCCAATTTTCCAGTATATTTGCAAAATAGTGCCTGTTAAAAAATTAACATTTTGCCATATTTCTGGAGCAGCTCAACTAATTTTCACCAAATTGTGCACACCTTAAATGCTACAGAATGGCATGTAAATTTACTTTTTTTAAATTGTGTCAGATAATGATGTACAAATGCAGCTTCATAAATAATTTAGATAAGTTTGCCACATATATGAAACAATTTAAACAAAATCAACCAAACTATGTTTGTTGCCAGTATCTATAAGAAGCATCATATACAAAGTCTCTTTTGGCAATTTTGTATGATAGCCCCAATAAGAAATAGTCTTTTGTACCATATCACAAGGACCAATCAACTGATTTCCACCAAATTCTTCACACAAATAGCACCATGGTAGGCCATGTTAACGTATGTGTTTTAAGTGGCTTAGTCACTTGTTTTCAAAATGAGAGCCCTGCAAATATTTCAGGTTAATAAACCTTATTATTTGAAACATTAGACATATTAAATCAGAAATTGATGCTCTGAATCTGACCTCCGTAATACATTTCATTGCATGTTACCTTACGGTACAAGGTTTTCTGGGTTTGAGACCTAGGTAAAGCACATGTGTATTTGTAATTGTCTCACTACTATTGCATATGTTTCTGGTTTCCTCTCGTATGATATTGCATTCAACGAGATGTATCCTACCTACCAATTCAGCTTTTAAGAACTTATTTAAAATTAATTGTACCAATGTTGAGGGAAGTAGTCTCATTAGTTAGCAACTTTTTGTTTTAGTAAATTATTTCAGGTCTCCCTATTATTATTATTAGCTCAAACATGCACATACAAATGTGTTCCTGGACACTTTGTGTTGCCTTCATGCTTGCCTTTGCACAAATCAAATAATTTTTCAACCTCATCACTAGCATGTGCTGCACTGGCAGTAGTTTTTTTTAGTAACCACTATCCTTCATGTCCTCGTGTGGTGAGCTGGTCTTCACTTCCCAGGGCAAGCTGCAGCATGTTGTCCGCTGTACGAACAGAACCACGTCTGCTTCTTCATCTTGTAGGATTCTGTGTATTTCGCAATCACATTCTTTGCTGAAGTGAAGCACATTTTCCAGTCCCAATCATAATATTTTGTAGTCCTTACGTGGACACCTTCTTTAACGTCGATGGTTTTGCCCTTGTTCAGCTCAATCAGTCCATCATAGTAAGGCTACATCCGGCCTCATGTTGTACACTGCACAGGTTTTGCCTTAACACCGGATTATATCCGTAAAATAAACATTTGACTTGCCTTCATCAGACAGGGTGCTCAGGATATACGCTAGTACCAGGCCATAGTACAGACGAGCATCACTTACACGATTGCAGGCTTCTATTTTTTCCCACGGCATCCTCGTACTGTGGGTCACCCAACCAATATTTCTTTCTCCTGAACCCTAGGATGGCATCGAGATAACACAACTGTACCTGGCTCATAGGAGCTAATGTATATCACCCCGTGCTTCCTAGGTCGTGGTAGTGGTGCAGTGGGAGTACCTGTGGCAGGCATCGACCAGCTGCTGCTGTTGCCAATGGTGATACGCATGGTGTACTCCGGTGCTGGAAGCCAATCATCGCATGTCACAGAGGTGAGTGGGTGCCAGGTAGTTCTGGTGCTGGGTCGCAGACATGATGTGATAAGCTATGTGAGGTCAGTAGTTGCCTAGTCTGCGAAGCCGTGCATGTTTTTTCATTGTGTGGTGCCTTCATCTTCAAGGTTGAGGACCTTAAAGTCTGTCTTTCTAGTGCTCAATGTATTGCTGGTGGTTGAGGTGTTGATGGTGGTGGAAGTGGGTGATTGTGGTGGGCGACAAATTTGTGATAAAGGTAGAGGTGTTGACAAGCGCAGCTGCTGCTTCATTTCACCAACCATGGGATTGTGGATCATCCAGAACTGAGGTGGTGCGTCCTTCAAAGCACTCCCTGCATGGCAGACAGTCACAAATGTGATTGTTCTGCTGCAGGTATGCCTGTAGTCTTTTGTACAGGTACCATACTTCATGGTGCACATATGTCAGCAAGAACTCTCTTGGGAGAAAAATAATTTCATACTTGCCAACCCTCCAGCTTTAAGCGGAAGCCTCCCGCTTTTATACCTGTTCTCCCGCCCTCCCACATTGGCATTTGATCCTTCCACTTTTTGTCCCGTCTGGTTTGTGGTTATAGAAATCAGCTGTATTTGTGTCAGATACTAATGACCTGTATTTGTGTCAAGGTCAGAGTTTAACACGCATTTGCTGCTTGTGGCTTGCCATTAGTGTGCATGCACCATTTCACCTGCTAACCATCATTATTAGGTGGACGGTAGACAGATGCGAATCATGAAGTAGAATTAAAATGGCGGAAAGCAAAGTAACAAAGTACTTAACTGTTTGTAAAAAGGCGTACAGCAATGAATTTCTAAGTATCATAGCATCCAGGAAAGGAGAATATTTTCCGTTTGGCTTGCTTTGTCGTAATTTTTCCGTATAATACGGAGGAAAGAGTGTTGTGTAGTTCAACATATACAGACAAAAATATCAAAGACAAAAAGCATTGTGTTGATACAAACAAAAATTTGAATTTTTTAAAATGTTTTGAGTAGGAAAGAAGGAAGTGTAATTTTATGCCCTTTATTGTAGAACATAATCTTCCTGTTAGTTGTTCGGTATTCAGATCATGCTGGGTTGTTATTCCAGAAAATGTTTTTGGCCAGTGCAATCACTCAAAGATATGGTTGTTGCATGTATGAAAACTTCAGCAATTGTTTCTGAGATGGCAAAATCCAAAGAAAAAAAATTGTGCAAGTGTTGAAAGGTGGCGCATTTTCCATGGCTACTACTGGTAGCAATGACAGTGATGGAAAACTGTATGTTCCTGTGCTGCTCTGAGACTCTACCGGGTTGCAGATAATACCCCTGTAATTATAGGTATCAAAAACAGTGTGGCAGCACATTTTAAAAATGAGATTCTCATTTTAATTGTGGTGGGATGTGTTTGCCATCTGGTCATAATCATTTTGACTGTAGAAATAGCAGCTGCAACCATTCCCTGTAAAATTGATGAAATATTAGTGGATGTATTTTATTACCATGAAAATGGGCAAAGTGGGGAGGATAGGTTGCAAGATTTTCAAGTACTGCGTGATACACACAAAAAAAAAAAGTTAAACTTGTTTGCACTCATTGGCTCTCTCTAGGAAAATGCCTGTCAAGAATGCTGGTACAGTGGGATCCCCTGACTAGTTACTTTAATTTTGAGGTTTATTAAGTCTTCACATGAGAAGAAAACATACTCCTTAGACTCATACAAAACACCAAAACTGTCTAAATCTGTGTGTTCCAATAATTGTAGGCCTAGTAGTTCAACAAAAATTTCTAGTGTGAAACAAAGTTATGAATCACCATTTCCTCAATTTAAAATACCAAAAACAATTACAGAACCAAGAGGTGTGACTAGTTCATGTAGTCTTTTGAGAGCGAGGAGGATTGTCATTATTGAAAGAGCCAAATTTTTTTTTTGCAGTCGCAGATACCACAGATTCACCACAGACTCTCTGTTGTAATGGAAATGTTCAAAGATAATAGATCACTCCATGATTCTATGCTTTGTCAATGCCGTCCATCTGTTTCTTACTTAACATGCTCGTCTGTCTTACGAGTGGAGTGCGAAGAGAGGGTGACAATGGGTGAGTGGGAAGGGTTTCAGGGTTATGGGTGATGGAATGAGAGAAGGGCAGTTTCACAGGCCATGGGTGGATGCGACTTTGACAAGGGAGGGGTATAATATATTGGTCTGTGAATCCCTTCAGTACATTTTCTATCCATGTGACCTTACGTGACATTGTAAATCATTTCTTAGACACTTCTATCACAGTAAAAACAAAAAAGTGGACTGGATAGTGGGTTGGGAAAGGGCATGATAGTAAGTAGGGGTAACAAGACTAGGTGGCTGTCCTTTGATAGGATTACAAGGTCACCAGGGTCAAGGTCATCTATATCCAACATGGTAGTCAGCATCAGTAGTGTGATCTGTTCCGATATTTGTATAAAAGTTTTCTTTATTTTTCCTTATTTGTTTGTAAAGGTTGGTTGTAAAGGTCACTGGTTGCAGCATATCCAACATGGTGGTTGATTCAGTAATGTAATTTCTTCCTATAGTTTTAAGAGTTTTATACTTTTACTCTGTTACAATTTTTCTATTTCAAGGTCACTGTGATTAAGGTCAAGGTAACTCACATACAACATGGCAGCCATAGTCAGTAATGCAATTTTTTCTTTTATTTTTACATTTTTTTACTTTTGTGACTCTTTCTTGATATTTCAATTTCTAAGTGACTGAGGTTACGGTTGAAGTGTTTCCTGGATGCAACTCTTGTTGTTCGCAGAAAACACTAGGTCGGACTAGCTCAGTTAAAGTTTGAGACTCATAGAAATAAATAAATCACCACTGAAATTTGTTGTCAGGAGTGCCAACAGAAAGTAAATGAAAGAAAGTTTTATATTTTAACTGAAGTTTATTGCTGTCTTTTCATTTTCACAAACAATCGACACTCATAATAAATTAATGAAAACGAAGCAAGAGACAGAATGGCAGCGTGGTCACTCGCTGCCCTGCATGAACACTACATCTCTGAATTCAATAACTGACAAACTGAGACAGACTTGAAACTGATACTTGTGTGAACTTTAAAACTGTGACAATGATAAAGCTGCGCTAACCCTATTTGTGCTGCCTGAAATGTTGCATCAAGTAAATGTGGTCAATCGTGGCTTCGCAAAGTGCACCAATGTCTAAAAATAGCCTGTGAACTCTGACTTGACTCTCTAAATCAAACTATTACAATGCACGCTGTCTCGGGTCATGTCGGCAAACTGTGACATCAGTACCCTTTTGTGAAATGGTGCAACATGCGACTACGTGTCTTGCTTACTAAACCCCTGAAAAAATTGCACTGTCGTCCTATGATGATTATACTACTGATGCAATGACTTGAATGAAATAATAAATTTGGAAAAATTAACATGTACAAAATACAAACAAATTAAAATGGCCACAATCTCCTAAATATTAAATGAACTACTATCCTTAACAGAAAAACACAGGACATTTAAATAATACCCAAATATAAAATTATAATATACCTATTGCAATTCTACATTACCCCCTCAATTTGGGGAAGATTTAGAAGATACCTGTCCCAAATTGAAACCTACATGAATGTCACTGATCTAATGGCTGGACTGCAATTCCATCTCATGCAAAAAAAAATTATTTCATTACACGGTTATTCATTTCATATACAAAGTTAAAGTTACAGTTACAAAGTTAAAAGTTACACTAACATACATCTTTACACAGTTATTTCTACATATATACAGTTCGCATTACTGTGAAATACATTCCAATTAATGAAAATTTTGCATCACTTACATTCTTTATCACACAAAGTAAATTAATCAGAATTAGTCATAAAAAGATAATTCACATCACATGTTACATTTAAAGTCATTACAATGTTACATTCACTTTTTTTGTTTACATGGCTCATTAGTGGAAAGTGACAATGAAATACAATATTAAATTCCCTTTCAGTTTTTGTTTACATGAGTCATTAGTGACAAAATTACTTTATTTAATGTGCAATGTAAAAGAGGATACAAGATCTGGTTAGATTACAAGAGAGCTACTGTCCTTCAGTTTAGATCAGTGGCAAACTTAACTCGAGGGACCACAAGAGAGCTACTACCTGTCCTATGCTATTTAACTCAACGCAAGAAAGCCTCTGCCCCTCATATTAGGTTAGTGCTACATTTAACTCTAGGGGCCTCAGACCTGTTCCAGCACATTAATAAATATTATTGTTATTGAAGAATGGGCATCATAAAGGGAGCTAAATCAATCTTACACATATTACACAAGTTCACACTTCATCATAATCATCATATACAAATTCAAAATATGTTTTGATGGGTTTCCAGCATTAATCTGCAATATACATTAACACTTTTCAAAATCAAACTGCAATCTACGTCCACACACAAGCAACGTTTTCTGAGAATGACTACATAATTCCCCTTAAAAAATTATGCTTTTGCATAATGTAACCTCATTAATATGAAACATTTATTGTGCTCCTAATTTAAGCACAAAAACAAATTAAAATACAAAAGCATCTTCAATTATTATCAACATTATAAAAAAACACAATGGCATTCACAAAATTCGTCCCATGCGGGATGCACACATACAGCCAATTTAAATATTTATATCCCACAAAACATGATTCAGAAACAATTTCATAAACAAATACACATAGCTTATGCAGTTTCTTACTGCATCATTAAATATCACTTAATATATATCGACCCTTAGTAAAATTTTATCTCAATCTCTCTCAAAGTAGAAAACATCATAATTATAACAATTTCTTTAGATAACAAGTTAATTTGCTCCGCTTTTTAATGCTCCATATACAATTTTATTTTCAATTAATGTCTTGATAGTAAATAGTAATTACAAAATAACATTAATTTATGAAAATATCTTTATTAATTAAATTCTTCACATTTATCAGTATAGTGTTACTTTCAATTAAATGTCAAGATGGCAAATAGTTATTATAAAACTAATTCAAATTGATGGAAATGCTTTTAGAAAATAAATTATTCAAAGTTATCATACTAGCCCCAACAAATTTAATTTCAACAGAATATTAGAGTGTATTACTTTGTGTTTCTCAAATCACATTAACTTCAATCAATATAACCTTTCGAGCCCTCCAGGGATAGAAGCCCGCTGTGACATAACAGCATTGTCATCCAAACCAGACCTCGAGTGAAGGATAGGTGTACCCAGATGTTTGATGTGGCAAAACAGAGTAAAGTGTCAGTGTGTGTACCACAACTGTAGCTACCTTTACTGCAACTGTCAGTACACAATGTAGCTGTAATGCTCCCAGATCTAGTACAATTTTAGCCATTTTGAATTGTCAACAGTCCTGTTGCGAAACCAAAACCATCACCAACTCTCTGCTGCAGAGGTGACTACTGGCACCCATGTAAACGTTCATTGGTTGCCACCTCTTTAGTTTATCTCTCCAGTTTAGATGACAGAAGTGGGAATTCTGATAGATGGTGAGGACTCTGACAGTTCCATTGACCATTCTGGACCATTCAGACCAGTCCTTAGCAGGCACAGATAGATGGAAGATAAATAAATAGTAACCATGCACTTCCCTTACCCACTTAATGTCGCTACTACAGTGGAACTGCTGAGGCTTCTTTACTAATATAGAGGAACTAAAACAGCTTTTTTATCTCCCTCACTCCTACAGTCACATGGCTTCAGGAAACCCACTTCTATCGTACTAATTTCACCTTGCTCTGAGGCTACTTTATTTATCGCACATATAATAAGCACTGATTAATTTTTGTGCTTGGAGCCAGGCTGCTACATCAAAATTGTGGTAGTTATGGGTCCTTGAAAATCATAATTACAAATGAAATTTTTCTACACATATCAGAAATAGTTTTAAGACTACGCAACAAAAATTTGAATAGTGCTAAAGAAAAGAGAGGCCTTGACTTTTGGTAATGAAGTGCCTTTTCAGTACCTAAATGCTGGTGGGCATCTTCTTTTGGCCTCTAATTTGAAAATACTGTGCTGTAGTTCATGTTTTGTAATGACAATCAGTATATGAAAACCAACAAAAAAAAGTTTTTATGACCCAACTCGCTTAGGTTAACAGTTTTTGAAATATCAGTATGTGTTTGTGGGAAGTTGTCTATACTAATGTCTGAACTAATGTGTGATATACTGTCAGTTTTAAGTTTTACTTATTATTTTAACCATGATACCATATGGGACAATGACATAAGCAGATTATTGAGTACAATATGTTTATTGTTTGTTTATTATATATTGTTACAACATATTGATGTTAATATGTGTTAGCTTATCAAGTGTAGCATAAATGATACAGTTTTTTTTATCAGAGTTACAGATTTATTTAACAATGTCATAGTTACAGATAATGCACAAGGTCCCCCCCCCCTACCTCATTTGCACATATACACGAAGGTGACACTGAAGGGACTGGTGAACATGCTCCAGCATACCAGAATTTGTTTGTACTGCCTGGCATACATTTTGAACACATAGCCACAGTCCTATATCATTTTCCACATCATCAGCATATACCTGCCTTTAAACGACCCCATTGGTAATTATCTGAAGGGTTTAGGTCCTGACCCATGTCGTCGTACCTCTAGGCCTTCTCTTATAATCTAACACTGTGGCTATATTGTCTTCTAGTCCTCCCTGACAGACTGAAGTGCGCTGGTGCTCTGTCATGCATGTACCACATTTCACAACATAGATGCACTGATACATTTTCTAATAACTCCAGTAGTCCATTCTCCAAGAAGGCTGAATAAGTAGTAGGCACCATTGAGATGCCCACATAAATGTTCAGGAAGAACTGATGTTGGAACTGTGGTTCACGAATGACATTGTGGTTGTTGTGTGCCCACACTCCAACCTGAAAACAGGGTGTTATTTTCATCATAAAACCACAAGTCCATAATATGGCCATTGGTATCTAAATACAATTGCTGCCATTATATTACTAACTATGATGTTATACAAATCTTAGGATACTGTTGAAGAAAGATCTCAAAAGACATAAATATATAAGAACATTAGTGTTAAATCTTTGCAACTGTTGTATGTTTGGTTTGTAGTACAACAGTACATTTATATTTAAAAGGTGTAGTGTAATTACCTAGCAGGTAATCAGTCACATATATGCTGAGAGAACTTTATGTTGCATGTGAACATCTTACTAATAATACTAACTTCATAATGTGAACTTTCTGGTGAACAGTCAGTTATGATGAGCAATGCGAGAGCACCCTATTAAACGTGCTGGTTTATTGCAAAGCCTAGCAGATGGTAAGCCATCTAGAGTTATTGTGACATGTATACATTGTGGTGCACATTACTCATGCGGTAGTGGAGTAATGCGGCACTTTACGACACTGTTTTGACATATTGTTTAATGTTGTGTAGTGCAGTGGCTGCATGTCGGAAATATGAAGAAAAATTTCCAGTGTGATGGGTACCAAATGCACAAACATTCAATGCAACAAATCATCGCTTGCACAGAACTGGAACTGTGTGTCTAACAAGACATGCCACTGGCGGATATTAGTGTGATATTGAGGACACTGTTTTCAACTTTGTAGTTAACAACCCACCAATAGTATGCAACGTATTGCTGCTGGACTGAACACATCACAATCTACCATGAGTCATGTAGGCTACTACATCAGGAGAGACTACATGCACTTCACTTCCAGACAGTACAGTCACTTCATTTGCCAAATTGCCCAGCTCATCTACAGTACTGTGTGTGGTTGCTAAATAAGAAAGTAGGAATTTATAGTTCCTCTAAAATTGTACGTTTCACTGACTAAGCATCATTAATAAGAGGTGGCATATTTAACTATCACATTAAAGATGTTTGGGCATGCATCAGTTCTCATATCCCTCGTGATTCACTGTTCCAATAGAAGTTCTCAACTAACATTTGTGCGGGCATTGTAAGCAACATGTTAATTGGCCTCTACATCCTTCCTGGGCATCTCCGTGGAGCCTCTTATAAAGACTTATTTGGGAATGGACTACCAGGGTTGTTAGAAGATGTACCGCTGCACCTATATCATGAAATGTGATATTTGTATGACAAAGCACAAGCACTTTTCAGTCTTACTGTCAGGGAGTACAGCAAACTCCGAATTATTCAGTTGCAGATTATTTGATTTTCGGTTTACTTGTGCATTACTTACAAGTCAAAATAAAAACTGAAGTACTCATGATTTCACATTAAAAAAATTTTGCTGTTTTATCGTTTGATATTCTTCACTTTTATGTACAGCATTCTGTGTTTGTTTAAACCAACAGCCTAAAGATAACATTAAAAACAACTTATTATAACTAATTTACGATAAATTATTCACTTCAAATTAAAACTTAAGTTCTTGAAACTGAGTAAAATTTAATTTATATTTATTTTAAGGTTTTTTGTCCATTTTTCCTTTGTCGACCAAACCATGCCCAATCCCTCAGTTAAAATTGCTAGAAATTATTTGTCTGCGACAATTTTTGCCAACCATTACTTGCTGAGTCATTTTCAATCACCTGCTAACCAAACCCAAAACCAATAGTTTCCGATAATAATCATGCCTGTCAAAATGCAGCCACAGCTATAACCCCATACCATATTCTGTTTATAATAACAAGTTTGTAGATTGTTTGATACCATGTGAGAGATTGTACAATTCTTTCTCATTGTCACCAACCTATGCGTGCAGTAAACACATAAGAATAAAAAGAATAAAAGTATTAAATGTAATACCAAAAACTTCTGCGGTATGTTAACAATACTATCAATAGTATCAGTTGTTGATTATTCACATTGTTTTGCATTTACATAATGTTCAAAAACAACTTATGCATGCAATCTTTGGTGAATGCACTGTGAATGGACATTAAAAAAAAACAATCTGCGATTGTTGTATGTGTTCATTGGTTTATATGGGAATTTTTAATGGGACCTAAATAAATTAATGGGAAATACGGTAAAATGTATATAATGGGAACGAATAATCGAAAATCCACTGTACCTAAACCTAAAATGTGCTTTCTTATTTTCTTTTAGCCTGCTATAGTGCATTTGTTCCTCACTTAAAATATATTTTTCCAGCTGGTACAATGTCATTTTGATCATTTATCTGTCAGGTTTGTGTTGTGAATTAGTTTTTTACGTTAAGAAAAAACTAAAAATGATTATTTGGATTATTCAAGTTTTGGGCCATGATTTAATTATTCAGCATTTCAGCAATTCTAATTAACACAAATAATCTGGACATTACTGTAATTAGACACAACGTACCCACAGTGCTGGATTAGAAGAGAAGGCCCAGCAGCATGGACACCTAAGTCATCGGACCTAAACCCCCTATATTATAACTTGTGGGGACATTTAAAGGCACAGGTGTATGCTAATGATGCAGAAAATGTCAGAGCAGAGAGCTGTGGCTACATGTTAAAAATGCATGCCAGGCAGTACAAGTAAATTCTCCAGATTTAAATTGCCTCTGTAGTTGTGTCATGAAATGCTTTTTGTGCTATTTAGTTTTGAATATTAATATTTTTATTCGACAAGCATAGCACTTCCATTTGTGTGAACCCCGTAGGCAGTCATAGTAGGTCTGTATGACCCCGTCCTCTGGCCAGTCATTCTAGGAGAGCTGGCGAGGTAAGATGCTGTCACGTATGCACTTTATACTTTTGCACTTATGTAGGTTCCCATAATTCATTTTAGTATACTGGTTAACATTTGCTTCCCATACGCTTTACCAGACATCCCCAGTGTAATGCTATCTGATTAACTTAAATTACTTTGCAGCCATTGTGGCTTTTTGAACTTAAATGAGTTAAGAGGAGAGGATGATGGAGAGGCCACACGGCCAGCGCAACTAGTGTATCAGGCACCATCCACCCATGTTTAGGGCTTTTCATTGTAATTTCTGCATAATTGTGACAATCAATATTAAGGGTAACATTTGTGTGTAATTATTTTTAGGGTTTTGTCATGTTTAATTGTTTTACTGCCACATTGCCCACAGCCACATGGTTAGCTACCACCAAATCCGTCCCTGCTCAATCACCACGTTTAGAGGGCCTATTCTTGTTCTAACTGGTGTGTCTTAATTGATCTCAGTGTAATATGTATTATTTTAATTCAGGGTTTGTGTATTTTTGATATTTGATGCTCTTATGTATAACTATGCGGTCAATTCACATGTTTGTATTTTCCCACCATCCAGTGCACTATTATCTTTTGTATACTTGTTTATTGAAAGAAACATTTTTCTGGATATACTTACCATTTTGGCCGACAATTCATAGCCAAATTTAACGTAGTATAATGTGTTTTACATCCGCACACGTGGTTAGCTAAGAACTTCATCCATTGGCATCCGCGTTGTCTAAGACTACTTTCACACATCTGTGTGTTTATTCTGCTTGTTAATATCGTGCCCCATGTTTATCAAGTGTTATTTATGTAATTTTCTACGGTGCTACTATTTTCTATCCTAACCTGCTATGTGTATTGACCATCGCCACACAACACGTGGTATGGGGACGAGTCCCAACGAGAAGGCATTAGCTGCAAAGATAAGCACATGTGGTAGTGTTCATGTTTATACTCCGTGTCCTTTCGCTAGGCAAAACCTATAGTCCATGAAAGAGGCTGTAGGCCACTTGCCTTGTAGAGGCTGTTATCAGACATCGCAGAGGATCACCTATCTAAGAGTGCGCAAGTTAAGTAACGTGCTGGGGGAATCACCCAATGGAGCTCGCTAGTCACGTCTGAGTAGTTAACCATTAAATCCATTTTAGCACTGTGTAACTTGCACTAATAAAACCAATCTTACCAGTGTAAAATACTAAGTGTATCTTTGTAGCGTCAGAACCCAGCTTTCTCCAAGTGTTTTGAAGTGCAATGTTTAGTATAGCAAAGTGTTTTGTAAGTGTGCATGGGTGAGACGAACGCACAGAACCCACAACATCACTGGGATCCCTGAGTCTCAGTGTGCGGTGTATAGGAAACATAGCTGTTGCCCATCTACCAAGGAAAAGTGTATCGTAGTCGTCTCGTGTCTCACCCGATGGCATCAGTATATAGTATAATTTTAATCACATAAAATGAAAGAATATGTTTTTTAAATGAAAAATAAAATGTATGTATACTATGAGCAAAAAACAGCATTTGAGTATACACAGTACTTAAATATAAATTACCAAATAGAAAATTCCTCATTTGTTCCCTGTTTACCAAATCTTGAGCTCTAGTAGTACTGTTTTGTTTATATGAGTTGTTTAAAAACATGTAATATGTAATAAGTGAATAAAAAACACTAATAAACATAATGGTTAGTTCATCTTCCCTTCTGAGTTATTGCTTTCCAAATGTAGGTTGTTTTCCTATGCAGACAAATTATACATGCCTTGGTATACTGTTCAGTGTGTTGTACTACAGGAAGTGTTCAAAATGTACACCATTGGCCTCTTGCAGGCATCGTTCAATGGATTATCACACCCATACAAATATGTTCAGGTTGGCTCAAACATGTATAAATAAATTCACAATTTGCTGTCAAAGGATATCAGCATTGGCAAAAAGAGTGCCACAAACATTTTTACACAATCCGGTTAGTAGAAAACAATAGTTCAAATTATCAGGTGGGCTATGCAATTGGTTCCTCACAACAGATCCATAGTTGATGATACATAGCATCCAGATATGTGCATGCTGTATGGCTAAAATTAGACAGTGCATCAACTTGTATGACTATGCAAAATCGTCTGTGATATAATAGAATGTTGCTGTTACAAAAAAAAAAAGGCAGAATGCCATTTGTTGTGGATAGTCAGCTGTGGCTAACATCTGAACTCACTGAACATGGTAGAGACAGCATGTTCTCCTTGAGTATCCTCCATACACTGGTATGGTGTATATATAACCTGTGCTTTTGCTTCCATCAGTGTGGCTTGTGATGTAATTTAGTGTATGTTCCTTCACATCGGCAGTTCTGACACTTCGAGATCTTCTTCTGTTTCCAGTGCACCAATGAAAACACCTAGTTTCCTTTAGACACTTATAAATACAGGGTATCCGGGCTAAAAGTATCCAAAAGTTATGGCTTACATTGAGAGAACCACTCGCAATAATATATAATATTGTTCCTATGTGTATTAAAAAAAGCAACAGAAAAAATTTTGATTGCAGGCTTGTAAATTTCAATGTGGACACCATTTGTATCATGACAGATGTCAAAATGGTAATGGCCACGTGTTTTGAATCATCTGAGGCATTATTTGACCAACTGCTTTAGTGATACACTGTTTAAAATCATCCAATATCAAACATTTTGCTGATACACAGTGGTTTTTAATAAATCTCCAAGCAAAAAAGTTCAACTGAGTTAAATCTAGAGATCTTGGGGGGCAGGCAATTTGGCCTCCTCTCCCGAGCCAACGTCCAGGAAACATCTCAGTAAAAACACAATAATATCTTAACAAAAGTGTAATGGATCACAATCTTGCTGAAACCTGAAACTTGGAGAAATCTGTGGAACAGCAAAGTTCTCCAGCATTTTGAAGTAATTGTGCCCTATTACTGTCGGTTCAACAAAAAATGGACAGATGATGCCATTGTCGTGCTTTCGTAACCATACATTGACCATTGATGTGTCCCTTTCAAGTTCAGCCACGTCGTGGGAATTCTCATTACCCGAAAAATGGCAATTATGTTTATTAACTTTACCACAAACATGATAGGACGATTTATCAATAAACAACAGCTGCTTAAGATGATTAGGATTGTCTTCATAACATTTTATCATCTCAGTAGCAAATACAGCTCTCGTATGTGATAAAATGATACGTTCCCACGCAGGATGAGCAAGTCATTTGGCATAAAGTTTTGTAGTTGTTGAAGAAGTTTGTATGCATGCAAATGGAGCAGTTTATGAACAATATTGTGAACTGTGGGATAAGGAATCCACAGTTTGTTACTAATCTGTGTATTGACTCCTGATGAATGACTCGTGCACACACGATTGGTAGTCACATCGGTCACATAAAGTTTAGAATGTTTGCCTGTTTGTGAAACCACACTTCCCATCTCCTTTAAAGTCTTATCCCACTGCAGGATGGACATTCCATTCAGTTCATACAAACCACCTAACATGTGTCACTGATTTCAATTCAGCTAACCAAAACACACACTGCACCTTATGCTGTGGCATCCACATCTCGGCTGTTTGGAATGTGAACAGCTAACTACAATATGCATGTGCGCCCTTGGGCATGACCTCGGGAGACTGCAACATTAAATCTTGAAGACATTTCCTATTGACTGCACAGCACACAAATATATTATCATGAGTTGTTTTCTTAGTGTAAGCCATTACTCTTAGTTACCTTTAGCCTGGATAATACTGTACATATCTTTTCATTCCAGTGTTGTCACTTCGGAAATGTTTATACCTACATGTATCTTGCTGCCACACAATTACAGTTAGCATGCTCATAAATTAGGATCATTTCCATTTATACTGTATATTTGTGTTCCATTTTACTGCATACTGTCTTCAACTGAGAGACACAACATCTACAACTATTATGGTTGGTACAAACACAATTAGACTGGCCAGCCCACTTGTGGGATATATTTCATCATTGCTATATCCATCATATATATTCTGTCTGCAGTAGGAAGGTCCCCTAGCAATGGTAGGAAATTACTCAGATAGGAAGCTGAATCAACCATATGTATGTTAGTGTTTTTTATTTTTATTCATATATTACATACAACACAACCACTACACAGCCCCTTATGTTGTTTCAAACAAGTGTATAGAGACAACAGAGAATGTATTTACAATTCCTTAAACATGGTATGACCGGGAAACAGACTGCAGTTCCTATTGGAACTTCTGGTTTTCTTTCAGTATGGGAAAGGAAGGTGGCATGTATAATGATAGAATTGTGTTTTGAGTTTCATACAGTGACTGGGCATAGATTCAGAGGGGGCATATAGAAAAAAAAAATTAGAATGTTTATTATACAAGTAATATGAGAGAGTAAGATAATTTATCCTAGAAACTTGCTGCAAAACTATGCATGTTAAATTGTGTTAGAAGTGCATAACGCCATAGCAAACTGTGTCAATGTATGACATCACCTTTTGGTGCTGTGGGATGTAAAACAATGTTCAGTGTATTTATGTATTGCTGAAGTAGTGTAATCTCTGGTAATGGAGTGAGCTTATTTTATTTATGACTGCAATCACAGTAATTCCCTATAGATTCTGTCAGACATTGCAAGAGTGAGCATGTTTATAGTCACATTTGACTCTTAACTTGTAAGAGTGAGCACATCACAGACAATGGAATGGCTGACATGCATTTAACATTGGGACTCCCCATGGAAACTACTGCTGTTACAGTACAACAGATTATGTGCCAAGCCATCTGATGTCAGCACATTCCAACCAACAACTGCCAGAAACTAGAACTTTGCATGGAAACATATGAGACTATCATGGAAGAACCATGCATACGCCTAATAATGTGAGAAGAGATCCTATAACAGACTGAGGGCAGGCAAGCCAGTCACAAGCATGCAGTTTGTTGTATGTACCCACAGTGTGGGCCATACTCTGATGTGGAGAGTGGTGCACAAGCAGCAGTTACTTCCTTCTCATCAGACGGTTCTGGAATTACAATCAGTGGCCGCTGTACTCCACAGATGAGGCCTATTTGACATGTGAAGAGCCATGTTTAATGGGCATTGTTAACATGTTTAGGTGAAATAAAATCAATGTGTCACAAAGCTGCATTAACACAAGTTTACTGTTTGTGTGGATATAAATTTTCCATGGTGTTTTTATTACATTCTACTTGCTACCTCTCAGATTCATAAGCAAAATTGATAATTTATGACTAAATGAAACATTATTAAACTGTTTTGATTGTGTTCCCTTACACAGTCATAGACTAATGTGGTGTCAATATTACACACTTTTTTGGAAAACCAATGAAAAGGTTTATGTAAATCCATCAGGTAGCTAGTGAGAGAGTCTCGTTTAAGTGTGCTGGATAGTGAAAAATGTATTATTTTATATTTATGCCTGGGACCATTTAGCATGTAGACATTACATGTGATGACATTTTCCTAAAAAAAATTGTACTATGGTATTTGTATAATCACATGAAAAAATTGTCAAATTTGCAATTTTCTGGAATATGTTTCACAAATTAAATATAAATATATTGATGCGTGCCACTTATACGAGTTATACTAAACACGAATACGACTCATCCTAATATGTTATATTCTACCAGGAACCACAACCATAGATGGCTACAGGATTGTTCCCGTGCAGGGACAGTTAGACATGCGGTATTTTCTGATGTTTCAAACCCATCTTCCTCTCACTACTCATGTTGTATCTATGTAACCCGAGGAATGGTTAAACCCAACACATTATTCATGAGTGTGCACAGGATTGCTCCAGCGTAGTGGGCACTCCTAGCATGTGAAATAAGCATTGTTTCCAAGCGTCCGCGGAACACTGCAGCCTCACCGAGGCACCTGCTAGACAGTGTGTCGCCAAGTTTTACAAAGATGGCTGAGCACTGCCGAGTGCCTGAGGCAAAATAGCCGAGCGCAAGGGTAGAGTCTCCCACCCCACGCACTCCAGACAGACGTCACAGAGCGACGTCATATCTACCACTCCAGTCCAGGCGTGGGTCGGCTAAGTGCACAATATATGGTAGTGTGCGGCCGAAGGCACTAGTTATATTCTCCAGTAGCTCACCTCAGCACTTCTGTGCTGGTGCTCTCTACTGAACCTTAGGCCCTCACAGTCCTCTCCAAGAACTCCAAGAGATCTTCAGCAGCCATAAGTGGCTGCCGCCACCAGTGGCTGCTGCCACCAACGACCAGAGGCGTCTACCACTTCATACCAGAAGCCAGAAGCTCCAGAGGCTTAAACCACCAATAGCTTCCAGAAGCTCTTCAACACCAGAAGCCTGCACGACTTCACTCCACACTTCTGCTGTTGATCCTCCTGGTTCAACAGACACCGCTACTTGTTGGTGAGTGACAATTACACTCACTGCCGTTAAAAATAGTAGCACTGTTTTTTTTCTTAAAGTCAAGTCAAGTCATCCCGAGTTAGAGTTAGACTGAGTTGTTTTTATAGCCATAGAAGTCATTTTATACCACATTATATTAGAAGCAGGTCTCCTCCACCTGTCTTACCATAGGTTACTTCCGACCACATTTGGCTTGGTAGTAGAGAGTACGCATCATCAAGTTTATTACTAAGTAATAAATATTTAATGTTCCTATCTGAGTGTTGTTTATTCAAGAGGTGTATTTCCTACTCGCACCACAGTCAACAAGCAGCCAGCCTGCCTAGCGCAGAACTCAGCATTCCAGCAGTCGACAGCAGCAGTAATACACCAGGGCTTGGGGCCAGCACCAGTGGTACCCAACCACCCCTGCAGTTGGAGGAACAGGTTATGAGTCAGGTGGAAAGGTAAGGAAGCCTGACCGAGTAAGTAAGGTGTGCTTGCAATACCAGACTTTGTGTCAAGCCAGAGACCAACTCGACCTACTTCACATAAACCAAGGTTCCAGTATTCTGACAGTAACCTGTAACCTTGATCCAGTGTGCCTGATTTAGTGCAACCATAACCACATGGCCCATGTCTCAGATCAGGCTTTAGAAAACGACTTGCAGCGAGTGATTTTCTGACGCCCAACGTGGGGTCAGTGTTAATTACTGTTGATCAGTAAAAACGGGACCAGGTCAGAATGTCACGAGAGTGTATAGACAGTAGCCGGCACCAATAAACCAGACTTCAGGGAGTCTTAAAACACCCTGTGGTGCCCAGTCCAGTAAAATGTTGGATGTCAACATTAGTCGGACCAAAATGTAGATGCCAACATGGGGGATGTAGCCTAGAGGCAGGGAAGCCCAAAGAGCCTCTGCCTGTGGCGATCAAAGACCAACTGCATCTCCCTAATTCAAGCGAAGTCCTACCAGGAAGCCCAAGGCAAGAGCACGATACACCGACAGGGCACTAAGCTATTTTCAACCCCCAAGAGTAGACATTCCGACACGTCCAGATTCAGTCTCCGTAAGATCCCTGCCCTCAACGTCAACGATCTACGCTCGCAAGGTCACAGCCCCTCGTGACGGGCATCCCCTGGATTAAGCAAAGTTTCAGGGTGTAGCCCCTTGGATTAACAGTCCAGCCAGAAACTTCGCCGCTCGAGTAGGATCTTGGAACAATCCGAAACATCACAGGCGAAGCAGGTGGAAGAACCACCTGCACTTTCCCCCAAGTCTTCCGCTACTCCGGAGCCAAGAGTCAACCTGAGTGGATGACGCCGACGCCAACCTTGGACCCATAGATAGCACTGCCAATGGTAAGTGAGCCGCTGAGTAACAGAGACACAGACGAGTCACTACCATCTTATGAACTAGAGGGCATGCCAAATGTCAATGAGGAAGGGCCTGCCTTGTTTCCCCCTCAGATATTCTTTGATGTGGTAGGTCAAGTTAGCAGCAGCGAAGTCAACGGCCACCACACACCTTCTTATGGTACAGAAGTAAAACCACGTAGTGTCCCTGAAGAAGAGGGGCTTGACAGTACCTCCACTCAGGAGATCACCAGTTTACTAGGGCCGGCTAGCGACAGTGATGCCGACGCCCTATCCCCGTTCTCCGGACGAGCAGAAGCACCACCTGGTATCATTGAGGACGAGGGGCCCATGAGCACCTTCACTCAGGAAATTACTGGAACGATAGGAATGGTAAGCACCAGCGATGCCGACATCCTACAACTGCCTTCTGAACGAGCTGAGGACACCATGAGAGAGTCGCCGAGTTTGAAGGCCCTCAGGCCACCGATCCAGACGAGACCTTCGATGTCCAGAAACTATCTACACTCTGAGTAGGAATCCGAGCAGTCAAGGTCGAATGCTCTACCTTGTCATTCCCTCACACTGCCTCATTGTCCGTAGTACATGATAAGTCCTCCCCAACAGTTGCTGCTGAAGACGATGCCCTAGCACCACATGATGAATCTAAGAGAGTGATGCCCCCTCGTGCGGCCAAAGCAGTTGCAGTACCAGGCCAGTACAAGGAGTCTCCGTGGAGGCCCACATCCCGTTTTGTGTGGCCATGTCCGGTCCACACAGAGCTGCGGCAGAGGAGAAAACCGGCGAAGAATAAGACAGCCAACAAGTGAGTATGTGCTCTGTAAATAGAGGCTTATGTAGATAGCTGTAACTAAGCTACATCCCCACAGTTACTTTAGGACTCATTATAGCCCTAAATAAGAAAGCCTTTACCTAGTGATAGCCACCAGTTACTAGACAGTGAGAGTAATGCCATACATTCCTGCTTCCATACGCTCACATTAGCGATATCAATTATTAGGTAATTATGTGTGTAAACAGTGAATATAGACTCGTAAGAGTAGCCGTAACAAAGCTCTCATCAAAATTAGCTAGTATCCCATGATATGTAGGAGCTTGTAGATTAACCCTAGGGATGAACAGACAATTAATAGGCAGCAGCCAATAACTTGCCAGGTAACCCAATGTGTGAGAAATACATGTAATATAGACAGACTTAATACTAGGAATTAGCAGTGATTTAGATATTCTCAGTATGCCCGTAACATGTATAAGTACACTCACATCATCACAACGAATATTAATTGGCAGACAGTCCACTTAGTTACGAACTGTAACACTGATAGACGTTCTCCACAGTGCCAGTGCTTACAGTATCACTGTTAGACAATCTCCACAGTGCCAGTGATACATGATCACCTAGATGCTCTTCACAGTGCCAGTGATACATGATCGCCTATAGACACTCTTCACTGTGCCAGTGATCATATGAAGAAAAAGTCACCCTTCCACAGATAGTAGTAACGTAGAAATGGACTCCCTCAAGGTGAGATAAGTTAGGTTAGATTTTTCTATTTCAGTTATTTGATGTGTAGGTACACAATTATATATAACTATACGTTTTTAAGTGTCTTACGTGAAGATATATGATCCTACTGGATTACAACCCAAGACTTGCTTTAAAGCACCTAAGAAGATTTTTTTAAATTTTCATTGCCTATATCTGTCACATAGTGTGTTTGTGTATTTGTTAATTCAATGTTTTGCATATATATTTTTATAATTGTACCTTTTTATATCACGTGAGTCTCGAACTCAGAACCAAGCACCAATACTTTTTACAACACTCGTCAAGCAACCCAAAGGTACAGCTGTTAAATTCCAGAGTGTTATGTGTTTAATTCATAAGTTAGAATGTACGGTAACCTCCGTACGCACATGTGTTTTTGAACTAGGTTGCTAGTCAACTCCAGGTGACAGAAGGCCTGGGTTTGGCAACCTTCTATTATATCACACGTAACTGTTGTACTATCGGTGAGACCCATAGGTGTGACGTATAGGTTGCCTAAAAAAGAATGTAGGGTTTCCCCCAAACTAAACACCAATGCAAGCAAGTGATAGTTCATTTCCTCCCTGCCTAACGTAAGTAAGGCATTGTTTATATATTTACACAGGTAGTGTTGCAAATAGTGCTTATATTGAGTAACCACAGCGTTTATGCTGAGATTGTAAATATTACATGTAATAACGGAGGTTGAGGGACACCCGATACACCATGTCAACCTTGACAGTAATTCCCAAACCACAAGGGGAAAAAAGGGGGGGGGCAAACACATTAACAGAGCTCCGACATCGGCCAGCCGGGTGAAAGGGGAAGAGAGAGAGACAGAACTAGTGCTGTTACCCCGCCTGGCACTTCGTTTCTCTGAGAGGCCCCAACACGCTGAAGGACCGCAAAAATAGATGCCAACCGACCCAGAGTTAAGGGGTCCGTCTATCAAACTTGAATTTTTTTTTAAGTTCCCACATGTTTAGAGCTTGCAGAGAGGGGGATTAGTTCTGCTGCCCCCTACTCCACCTTTACCGACGACGGATGAGTCTCCGTCGCACCGAGGGAAAAGGGGAAGGGGGAATTGAAGTGTGCCGCTTATATGAGTTAAACTAAACGTGACTACGACTCATCGTAATCTGTTATATTCTACCTGAAACCACAACCATAAATGGCTACAGGATTATTCCTGTGCAGGGACGGTAACAGACACGTGGTTTTTCGTGATGTTCCAGACCCACCTTCCTCTCACTACTCACGTAGTACCTATGTATCCCAAGGAAGGGTCAAACCTGACACATTATTCACGCGTGCGCATAGGATCGCCCCAGCCTAGCGGGCAATCCTAGCAAGTGAAATAAGCATTGTTTCCAAGCGGCCAGGAATACGTCAACCTCCCCGAGGCACCTGCTAGACGGAGTGTCGCCAAGCTTTCCAAAGATGGCTGAGCACCGCTGAGCGCCCGATGCCAAATAGCTTAGTGCAAGGGTAGATTCTCCTACCCGTGCACTCCAGGCAAACGTCACAGAGCAGCATCACACCTCCCACTCCAGCCCAGGCGTGGGCCGGCCGAGTGCACAATATATTGTAGTGCGTGGCCGAATACGTTAGTTATCTTCTCCAGTAGCTCACTTCAGCACTTATGTGCTGGTGCTCTCTACTGGATGTTAGGTCCTCACGGTCCTCTCCAAGAACTTAGAGATCTTCAGCTGCTGCCACCAACGACCAGAGGCTCCAGAGAATTCTATCACTTCCTACCAGAAGCTTCAGAGGCTTCAACCACCAACAGCTTCCAGAAGCTCTTTAACTCCAGAAGCCTGCATGACTTCACGCCACACTTCCGCTGTTGATCCTCTTGGTTCAACAGACATCACTACTTGTTGGTAAGTGGAAATTATACTCACTGCCATTAAAAGTAGTGGCTTTTTTTTTCTTAAAGTCTCTTCAAGACATCCCAAGTTCGAGTAGCTGTGACTGAGTTGTTTTCATAGTTATCAAAGTCCTTCTGTACCAAGTAAGATTAGGAGCAGGTCTCTTCCACTTGTTGTACCATAGGTCACTTCCGACCACATTTTGCTTGGTAGGAGATAGTACACATCACCTTGTTTATTAATACATAATAAATATATATTGTTCGTATCCGAGTGTTGTTTATTCAAGAGGTGTATTTCCTACTTGCACCATACATCAACAATCAGCCAGCGTGCCTAGTGCAGTACCCAGCATTTTAGCAGTCGATAACAGCAGTAAGACACCAGGTCTTGGGGCCAGCACTAGTGGTACCCAACCACCCCTGCAGTTGGAGAAACAGGTTATGAGTCAGGTGGGCAAAGTAAGGAAGCCTGACCGAGTAACTAAGGTGTGCTCGCAATCCCAAACTAACCAAAACCACATGGACCATGACTCAGATCAGGCTTTAGAAAGCAAAATGCATCAATGTGTACCATCCTAGGCGCACGAGGAACATTTAAATTTGAAGTGGCTGCTGGTGTGGCATGCAGTTATAAACCGGGTAGAGGAGTCTGCCGCTAATTCCGTAAACTTTAAAATTTAAGCTCCCTTTGCTGACTACATAAGGGAGTAACTGAGAGAAGTGTGAGAGTGATAACTTAAAATTAATTAATGGGCATATCACACCCCACTGGAAGGAAGTTTTATTATCCTGCTCTTCATTTGTTTGAAAATGGTAAATTTGTTTAGAGTAATGTGAGAGTAGAAATTTTTTGACTCAACTTTCTTGAAAGTGGCTATTATTTTTTGATAAAAATATTCTGATTATAATAAGGAAAATAATACTACTAGTTTTGAATGGAATGAACTGATTGTGCTTAAATGGTTTCAAATGTATAATTCTGTTATATAGTATTGTTTTCTATTGATTACAGGAATAACAGAAACTCATAGAGTGATTTAATTCATTATTTAGGAGGCTATGAAAAGATACCATATAAAATTCAAAAAATTATATTTTTTGAAAAGCTATTTCTAGTAAAAATTTTCATTCGAAATGAATTTAAGCCACGTTAGTTACCTGCTATACTGTTGTTTTGTAATAATGTTTATAGAGAAAATAAATTAAAATTGTTTGAAGTTATAAATCTATTTACTTACTTATCTGATTTTTTAAAAATCACCTTTAGTTACCTTAAGATAAAATAATCTCATGAAGATGTTTTTTATTTTTATTTTAAGTAAAATTGTTTTATAAAATTTCATTAGGGCATAATTGTAGCTGTACTAAGATATTCTAAAATGTTTATTGTTACTATAAAAAATAAATTAAAATAAATTAAAAAAATTTAGTTCTTACAAATTACTTATTTTTCTTAGTTTCCATAAACAATTACATTAATGATTTTGACATCTGGTTTCATGCAAAAATGGTAAAACTTTATTTATTACTGGAGATTAATGACATCACTTGTAATGTCAACAAGTTGAATGGTATTTGGCACAAATATGAAATAATCAGTTTGCTGCCTTCAACACCCTAACATGCACCTGATTAATTTTCTTGGGAATACAGGAACAACCTTGTAAAAAACTCCCAACAACTCAGATGAAGCATTCGGCACAGGAATCACTGTGGCTGCTGGAACATTTATGGTAATCAATGTTTTGAAGATAATTGCATATGTACTGCCCTTGGTGGTCACAACTTAGTGTGGATAAAATGCATAGTCATTTATTGTTCTTTGTACCAGCTCTGTCATATCACTTCAAATGTCTGCTGGTACTAACAGGTGACGTCACAGGACATACATATATTCATTGATGTAAAATGTTTTCCTTGGTTTCTTGTATCTCTCATAATAATTTGTACAGAGAGTTTTGCAACATCCTATTTTAGCAGTGTAAGAAATTTATGTATATTGTGTACAAATAAATTACTTGTAAATTTTTCAGATTATTTTTAGAGTTTTGCCACCAAATTTACCAATAAATGATCCATATTCTCAAGAAGTACAAAACTTGCTCAAAATGACTAATTTACGCATCAACTTTACCAAACTTCATACTTTGGGTGATGATCTCCTTGACTACACACAAGAAATCCAGGTGAGTACAGTTATAACTTTTTTACTTTTTTTCAATACACCTACATCAATTTGTGTAGAGCATTTTGCTGTACTACTGTACAGAATGTAATAAAATGGTGTTTTTATATTTGCAGGAAAAATATTATTATGCAATTAACCATATGATTGTTCGAGGTTCTTGCTCTTGTTATGGCCATGCATCACGATGCTTACCACTACCAAATGTTGAACCAAGGCCAGACATGGTCCACGGCAGATGTGAGTGCACTCACAACACAAAAGGCTTAAATTGTGAGATGTGTGAAGATTTTTACAGTGACTTACCATGGAAACCAGCAATAGGAAAACTAATAAATGCCTGCAAAAGTGAGTATTTGCTGATTATGTAACACGGCGTGGGAATTTGATACATGCTACAACTTACATTATCATAAAGAAATATTGGTTATTCTGTGTACTTGAATTAATAAAAAATGTATATTTTTAATATTTCTTTCAGAATGTAACTGCAACAATCATGCAACAAGTTGTCACTTTGATGATTCAGTATATGAAGCTACTGGTCGTTTAAGTGGGGGTGTTTGTGATGGCTGTTTGCATAATACAGTGGGCCACAATTGTGAACAGTGCAAACCATTTTATTACCAAGATCCAAATAAAGACATTAGTGACCCAGAGGTGTGCCAACGTAAGTCTTTGTTATTGTTAGTTTTATAATGTATGTTGATAATTCCTTCATTATTTATGCATTTTATATGCTCCGCTAAGGTTCTACTTTTCATGTTCATTGTGTATCTGTCAACCACATGTAAATATAAACATTATTATGTTTCTTCAATATGTCAAAATCAATGTTTACATCCCATTACTAGAAAAATTATTGTACCTTTCCTTAGTGGTGAGCAACAAACAATAATTATTTTGCCAGCAGTATTAATGCCCACAATTAGCTTTTACTACTATGTGAATATTATGCGATTAATATGTAAATTTTTCTTTAATATGCATGTAAAGACTAGTCAAACTGTGTATAGATATATACATGTATGTGTACATAGCCACATTAGTGATAGGCAGACTCCAGGTAAAAATGTTGTAATTTCCTTATGCAGAATGACATTGGCAACATAATATGATTTGATTAATTTTAAGTTATATTGTTTGTTGAAGGTATACATACCCACTATTTTAAATTATTTTATTTCAAAATATTATAATCTTCTTGAGCTGGATCATAAAACTGCATAATATTGTTCCATTTTGAGGCATTGATGTTTAATTAAAACTATTAAAAAAGACTAATTAACCAAAAGTTTTCCAGGTCACAATACAACTCCTTGCTATTCTGCCTATGGTCTTCTTCACTGGCCATATAATGACCTGCCAAATAATGTTTTTATTGCTGGTCAGTACCCGGCTGTTCTAAAATAGAATTGTTATGAGTCAAAACAGTAAGTTTGTAAAAATCATATTTGCAATAAAACTGTATAGTCCTGCACAATCGCATTTATGTAGCATCATGCCTAAATGTTGGTACTTTCAAATCCTTCTTATGTGCAAGAATTAATTTTATCACCTAGTGGTGATTTTAAGTATTCTTTTATCACCTGAGCTTGCATTGTGGTTTTATATTATCTTGCTTATTTATCTTTTAAATTTTGTGTGGCATTTTACCTACCTAGGCTGGGTTTCAGCCAGCTGACATTGTGGCTCCACCTCCCCATTCAGTAATTTTAATCTAGGTACCACCTTCCAGCCTGATGATATCAGGAGAGATGTGTCGGCTGTGGCACTGAGATAGGATAGCTTGCATGAATTACTTATTTCTTTGTAAGTTCTTTGTTTGGGTTTTAAGACTTAATATGGTGTTAATTATTATGAATTGCCAAGCCAGTCAAAGCCAATCAACTATTTTATGCATTTTACTTCAGAATAAGTGGAAATTTCTCATTTTAATTGGTCTTGAAGTTCACGCATATAGAAAGTAGGAAATAATAAGTTGATGTTTGTGGAGCTCCCTGCTGTGAAGAATGAGGATGGCAGGGGTTAGTTTATTGTTTCAGGGCAGGGGAAGATGGTGTAGGAATAACTGTATTCTTCGCACCACAGTCTGAACCTGATCACGTCTACTAGCCTAGGTATACTGCAGATGTTTTCGTAAAAAAAAAAAATATATTATTTGTGTGTGCACATCATCACAGTTCTATGAACAATATAATTCAGCTGCTTATGCAAGTTTGCTTTACATTCTTGGCAGATGACTGACATGCTGAGTTGAAGCAGAGGATTCTGTGTGTACAATGCAGTGAATTATACTAATTTGGTGTGATAAATAAGTATGTGCTTCAAATGTGATTTTAAATGTTTGCCCAACTTAATTTTATAAATATCTCATTCTCTACCTTTCACACCATAATCAGCTGCACATTTTCACTATAAATTTTATAGTTTGTAAAATGACAACTTGAACTACTATTTCACAGGGCTGTAGGACTCTAGACAAGATGTTAAATCATCCATGTTCCTTGTTGCGGAAGAAAGCCATAAAGTGGACTGGGGAACATTATCTATTAACAACATGCTTTGTCTCATTGAATGAGTCATTTAAGAATAGGATGTATCTTATCTAGGAACAAAACATATATCTTTGGACAATTTTTGGCATCTTGGGATTGCTATTTCTTCATGTAAATAAATGTCTGAACATATATCTCTTTCCTGTAAGTAGATTCCATTTTACATGGTTGTCATCCAATTTTGTTGTGGCATTTACTATCATATTTTAATTTAAAAATTCTAAGCCTTGAAGTTGCTGGTGGCTTTTTTTTCCATCCCCTTTTCTACCTTTCATTTCAGTACTCTCTCTTGGCAGCAGCATAGTAATTAGAAACCCATTGCATTAACCTTCAGGCAGACTAAGCCCAATCACTTGTTGCTCTACATAAGCTACAATATAAGTTCTCTGCATTTGTTGACATGGCTGTGTGATAATTAGTTCACACACTGCTCTTTGGAGTTTATTGATTTTGATTAGTAAGTTTCTTGAGCCTACCAAAGTGAAGCTCCAAAAACTTCCTACTTGACATGTGACTTTATGAACGTTGGAATGAGATACATTTAACTGTTGAGAAATATCATAATTACTCTCATAAACTCCGCACTTATTTGTTCAGATTTCTAGCAAAAAAAAATATATGGGCTATGAGTACCATCCAATGATGTCTAAAAAATAATACTGAAATGGTTTTGCAACTCCAGCTACATTGAAATACTACATCCCAAATGATGCAAAATGTATGAATACTTAAAAGTAGCAAAACTAATTTTAAAGAACAAAAAATTTTACTAAAATATAGCTCTTTCATGTCTCACAGTGACTGGCAGGGATATTTTGCATGTAAAGACTAGTCAAACTGTGTATAGATATATACATGTATGTGTACATAGCCACATTAGTGATAGGCAGACTCCAGGTAAAAATGTTGTAATTTCCTTATGCAGAATGACATTGGCAACATAATATGATTTGATTAATTTTAAGTTATATTGTTATATAACTTAAGTTTAAGTTATATAACATAACAACTATGTTATGTTATGTTCAGCAGCTTTGTTCCTTAGCTTAGAACTGTCCATTTTTTTTAATACTTGGTTTATTCGCAATAAAAGATCAAATCACCAGAAATCCTAATAAGAGTGATATTTTGCAGTGAAATATGATTTTACTAGCACTTCTTTCTGTCAACAAAATTACTATCTTATATTTCTTCAGTTTGTTTCATAACAAATTATATTGTATTTGAAGACAAGGGTAAGTTATATGCAGATAAAATGATCATTTTGAATTGTGACTTATCTTATTTCATCTGCAAAATGTAACCACGTGGAAAAGTTATAGATTTGCATGTAGCATGAAGTTGCAGCTCTAAAAAAATAGCAGTCATACTCTATCACGTCTATACAACAAAGCATCACCGGCTATTAAAATTGTGCTGGTATCATGGAGTTGCAGCGACAGATGCAAAACATACTGTAAGGTGCACCAGGAGTATTTAGTCAGGTGGAGGATGTCTTGATATTTGGCAACTCAGCAGAAGAACCAACATTAGAATCAAAGAGGTCCTGCACAGACTGCAAAAAGCAGGGGTAACTCTTAACAAAGAGTGGTGTGCATTTGGTGTTACTATTGTTAACATTCTGTGCTGTAAAATAAGTAAGGTAAAAGTTCAGCCAGATAGCAGGAACATTAGAGCAGTAAAGGAGATTCCTGAATCATCCAATCTTACAGAACTGTGTAGATTCTTGGATATGGTAAATTATGTCATAAAGTTCATCCTAAACTTGGCAGAAAAAACTCAATACTCAGATATTTTCTGCAAAAGAAGAAGGAATAGGTATGGAGTACTATGCAAAAAGAGGCTGTAAGTATTATAAAGGAAGAGAATTGCTGCAGACAAATCATTACATGGACTTGGGACTGTTGGAGCAGTGACAAGGAGGTGAGTGACAACCTGTGTTGTTTGTATCAAGGTCTCTTAATGAAGTTGAAAAGAGATATGCATAGATTGGGAAAGAAAACCAGTGCAATTACCTGAGTGTGTTAAAAATTCTGTGATTTCATTCTTGGCTTGAAAGTAACACCCCTTACAGATCACAAACCCTTAGTGCCATCGCTGCAAACCAAAGTGCTGGCTGACTTGACAGCAAGGTTGCAATGACTGAAAATGCTTCTGACGTGTCTCGAGTATGTAATAGTACATTCACTAGGAAAGTGATTTTACATCCCATGTACCTTATAGAAGTCCTCAGTGGACCCTTCCCAAAGTAACAGTAGTGAGGTAAAAAAATGAAGGATTGTTCATACAATCAGTCATAGCACATACCCCATTCTCAGACATGAAGCTAGACAAAAAATATAAAAGGTGCAAGAAAGTGATACAGAATGTTGCCTATTGAAAGAACAAATATTGAAACTCAATTCCACATTCTGTGCACATAGATGCGAGCTGTCGTGTTTTAATTTTTTGATAATGTATGTAAACAGAATATTTGTCCCTACAAAACTGTGATATGAGCTGCTGCAATGTATTCACATAAGACACATGAGGATCACCAAATGTCTTGGACAAGCAGCAGACTCGGTATGGTGATCTGGCATATTTAGCAAAATCAATTAAATTGTGGGAAAATGTTGTCAGTGTTTGGAGCAGATACATCAGATAGCAGAACCCATGAAAAATCAGCACTACCACATGGTCCATGGGTCACATTTTTAATGGATATTTTAAAACTTGGAAGGCAAAAAGTCATACAAGATTCAAGATTCTTTGAATTTATTCAACTGCCAAATATTAACATCAGTGGCCATCATCTCACAAATCAAAAACATCTTCACTTGGAATGGTATACCTGAGGTGGTGTGTACAGATGGTGGCCCACAATTTACATCTGCTAAATTCAAACAATTTGCTAAGGACTAAGAGTTCACTCTGTCTACACCCATCACAAAGTTTGCCCAATTAAATGGTCAGGCAGAGAATGTGGTAAAAATAGCTGAAAAAATCTTTTTCTATATCAGAAGAGCCAAACCTAGGCTTGCTCGCCTACAGACCAACTCCTCTAGAAAATGTGTTATCTCCATCAGAACTCATGTTTGGCAGAAAACTGAGAACCATCTTGCCAATAGTCTGTACCATTCAGCAGACATCAGGGCAACATCCTGACCTTGACAAATTTTGAGCCAAAGACCAGTGATTGAAAGAAGATAACAGAATTAATTCTGGTTGAAGACATGAATTGTTACAGTTGGAGGTTGTAGAAAGGGTGTGGATCTCATACCTGAAGCATTATGGACATCTGTATGCCAAGGTACCTTTTCCATGGTTGTTCATCACCTAAACAGCACAGTGCATGATGCAGATGGTAATAGTCAAGTTGATTCCAGTGCTTAACAACAAATCAGAAAGAAAAGTTAATGGAGAGACAAACAAGGCAGCTACATCCCTGATGTAGCACAGCCCCAGCACCAGCATTAACTGTAGCCCTTCTGTAGGCAAACCCTTCCCTCATTCTCCTTCCCAGAAACTTCCAAATTTCACCGTAAAATTTCAGCGCAAAATTCTACTTAACATTTCTCCAATCCATTTTCCCCCGACTACATCAGGATTGTGCCTTGCGAGCAACATGAACAATGTGGGACAACCATCTGATGTCAGCCAACGCCAGAACGACGCCCAGAGACTCCTTAGCACATGGGAGAAAAAGTGCACTAAAACCAGCTCCGCAACCACCATTGCATCAATAACACAGGGCACGTGCAGCAAGTCGGCCATACTGGGACAGCAAGGCGTCACTACCCCTCCCCCTCTAGCACTGTGAACTATGCAGCAAGAGCAGGTGGGTGCACCTGCATTCACTCCCTTCTCACTGCAACAGCTGGGAGTATCGATCAGCATAGCGAGATGTATGTGCTGTCGCGCACACCCCTACACCACCGGCTGGTAAACATTTCTACATTAGTGCAGGAAGGACAGCCGCTAGGGGTTGGCCATGGCCTTGACTCCCCCACTGCCAGGTTCGGCTGCTGTGCCGCGACCATCAACAAAGGCCTGCCTTACACTTGAAAGCATCCCGATGCCTCTGTTGACAGTGTTTCCGCCCCATCCCGCAGGACATAGTGGCTAAGTTTGAACTGGGCACACACTACTGCAAATGCTCTCGAAAAACCAGCCCAACAAGCAACCGAGTCACGAACCTCGAAACAAGGCGGCTTCGAGGTGTTACAAAACAAAGTCAAAACAAATTGTGAACTGGAACTTTTGGCCAACACAAAACAAAATTTCAATAACTACTATTTCGACCAGATAATGTGTCCAAGTTTAGTGTGTACAGGGCAAGGGTTCCTACCTCAACTTGCAGCTTGTGTACCCAAAAGTACCACACAGTGCGCCTATCCATGATCAAACTCGCTACCATCAGCATGACAGACTTTCAGTGCCGACAATGCTTTCACCCTGAATATCCCTTGAATACTTCCAAAGCATTCCAGGACTTGTTAACTGGTCTAGACTCTCATCCCACACACCGTCACCAACCAGTGTGCAAAGGGGGTGAAAACACAGACATAATAATGTGCAGAGTGTGTGCAGTGTATGTACATGGGCAGTGTTTGCAGTTGACAAGAGACTGAGAGTACAAGACTGAAAATCACGTGTCGGCAATGCACAACAGCGCCGGACACAAACCAGCAAATATCACACCTAACTGGCACACAAATGGCAGATGTAAACAAAACCATGCTGCTCGCTCATTCCACACTCCACCAGCCGGCCTTGACTTCTGCACCTTTCCCTCTCCTACCATTCACCCCTTACATACCACCACTCGCCACCTACCACCACTCGCCACCTACCACCACTCGCCACCTACCACCACTCGCCACCTACTTTCCCACACCTGCCTTCTCACAACAGCTGACTCCAGTGTTACCAACGCACACACCCCAATTTGCGCAATTAAACCCTGTGACACAATTTCCTCTCCACAACATTGTTCTGCCAGCTGTGAGCACGTGGCCACAAAGCAACGGAAGGCAACACCTAACCACTGCAGCCACCCTAACTCTTGCTGCGCCAAGACCAACCAATGCTACCATGCCCTCACAGTTCCAGTTACTACCCACCTTTGCAGACTCACCTACAGAGGACTCATCAGCGTTCCTTAGTGACTCCACTTCACTCCTGCAACACTATGGGGTGTGTGTAGAGGAGTGGTCTAGCTGTGTTGAAGTGCAACTCTCCAGAGAAACACGTTCCTGGTGGCAATCCATTAATCACTATGGCTTACAGTGGGAAGATTTTCTCCGTGCTATCCAGTGCCACTTTGGAAGAGCATTCATATTGTTACACACACAAAGCAAGCTAACATTGGAGGAGCAACAACACCTGGCAGAGAAATTCACCACATTCATCACCAGGAAAATACATCTTATCAAACATTTCCACTCACACCTTCCCGAGCGTGAATTGCTCGAAGTGGTGACAGAAAAAGTGCATCCAGAGTACAGTGCTGATTTGGTACCGCCTCAACAGCAGCCTAGATAAACTCATGCACACTGCGACAATCCTGGAGCGAAGTCCGTGCCAGCCGTACAACGTGACCAGAGTGTCATATGATAGAGCTACGAGCAACGTCAGGACAGTGTGAAGGGAAAGGACACAGTGCAAAACAATAATTTAACAGACTCTTTCGGTCAACAACGGGACAAAAATTCCAGTTGAGGGAATAATGCAACCAAAATTACCAGTGAAAGTGACAACAAAAGCAATAATTCAACAGACATTGCACAAGGTAAAAATGTGAATTGGGATTGAAACCAGCCACCACTAACTCCATACCAGTATATAGATAGTCAGGAGTACCATTGGCACAGTGCATACCCCAACAATCCCAATCTCAGCAAACAAACAAACAACCATGCAGGTAACAAATCGGGAAATGGGGAGCAGGAGTGAAGGGGCTGGACATTCCTAACACCACAGTCTCGAACAATGTTATCAACTTGATACCGCAACAAGCTCTAGTTAACCAGTTCAGTAGCAGTCATTCACATTTCATCCACATTTTAGTGTTCATTAACAGTCATCATTGCCACGCATTAATAGACACTGCCACATCATATAATTTTGAGCAACCTGGTTTTACGAACCCATAGACATTATTCCATCTGCTCATGTAATTCGTTGGCAACTAACCAACACACCAGCACCACACTAGGGCAAGCAACAGTGACAGTTCGGATTCACAACCTTGAGACAATTACAACTGCAATAGTCACACCGGGCATTAGGGAGGATGACATCCTTGGTGTACCACGGCTCATGGAGCAAAACACCATTGTGTTGCCCATGGCTTATCTTATCCATTTCGGCCTTAAGGAACGACGTACTGTGTACAACCTTGTCTGGTGATCAGCTGATACCGTCTATCTCATAGACAGATTTTCACAACAATGTTCTGCCCAAACATCAGGCAGTTTTTTAGCAACTCCTCAACGAACGTAGGGACACGTGACGTACTTCACCAAACTAGAGCCAGAGCAGCAGACAATCCAATCTCCCTAGTGCAAGAGCAGCTTATATATTCTCCACCACACAGTTATTTACTGCATCAAGCAAAGATCATAAAACAGCAAATTCACAAAATGTTTTGAGTGACTGTGTTATTGAGCCAACAGTGACATAAACTGTGCCATAACACTGGCACCCAAAAAGGACGGCACGTGGAGGTTTTGTGTAGACTTTTGACCAGTAAACTAAGTGACATGTAGTGTATTACCGCCGTACATGTGTCTTAAGATGCCCACAGTTCCCTAGGGCAAGCCAAGTTCATGTCATCCCTTGACCTAAAGAGTGGCTATTGGCAAGTGCTCATCAAACTTGAAGATGGGGGCAAGACAGCTTTCACGGCTCTCTGCGGCAGGCAGTTTCAGTTTAGCACCATGCTGTTCAGCATGAAGTGTGCACCGGCTACTTTCCATGGTACAAATGCAGCATAGTCTCATCAGTAAGTTCACACTCGCCTACCTGGACGATGTGGTGATATGGTCTGCAAGTTGGGAGGAGCACCTACATCACCTGTCACTTGTGCTTGAGAGGTTGGCCATCAACAGCCTCACATGCTGCATAACTACAAAATGCCACGTTGGAAAGACCAGCATCAACTTCCTGGGCATGTCAACGAGGAAGGCAACAAACCCAACCCCGAACAACTGCTGTTGATTAACAAATACCCACCACCACATATGCCTAAGCAACTCTGGAAGTCCTTTGGGCTAATAAACTGGCTCTGGGAGCACATCCAAGACTTTTCCGTCATCACCGCATCACTCACCTACGTGCTGTCAACCCAGTGGTGGTTCCAGTGGGACAGCACTGGCGACGACAAGTTTCAGAAAATCAAGTCACGCTTCCAAGTTTAACCATCCTTGGCGAGGTACAATGCCACAAAACACCTTTACCTGTAGGTAGACGCCAGCCAGAAAGGACTCACTCTACCAGTGCGGCAACAATGATGAATGTCACATCATCAACGTTGCTAGTGCCAAGTTCGGACTGAATGAGCAGAGGTACGACATCAATGAACATGAATGCTTAGCCGTGGTATGGTCCATTAAGAAGTACTGAGCATATTTGGAGTACCAGCACTTTATGTTTCACACATACAACTGCTGCTTAGTCTGGCTCCACACCATGCACAAGGCACACAGCAAGCTGACCTGGTGGGCATTGCTTCTCCAAGCATATGACTTTGTCATGGAGCATGTTCCGGCCAGCGATAACCAGCTAGCAGACACACTGTCCAGGTCACCATGTGCCAACGTTGTGGTGCAGGACGATGCATAGTAGGAGGAGACTTTACATCAACAATGCGGGAACCACTGAGTGAGGTAAGTCTTCACTAGATAAACGCCACCAACAATGACCTCACTGTGCATGACCTTTTTCAAGACATTGTGCAAGTGCAGTTAGAGTGTGTGCACTCACCCGCAAGCATGAAGGCCCAGCAAGCCGTTAAGTGTTGGTGTGTAATAGATGGCCATTTAGAAACGTGTTCACCTAGTTACCATAATGTGTGGAGACTATTTATTTCCTCCAGTGCCATAGTGTAGGTACTGAGACAAGTGCGACAACAGTGTGGCAGGACACCCGGGGATGAAACAGGCAGTTTGCAACGTGTGTGATCATTTCTTATGGCCCGAACTTACCAGACATGCGGGTGGGTATGTGCAAAAGTGTACCAAGTGTAATCAGTTCAAAACACGACTGACTGATGGAGTAAAACAACAGCAGGCGTGCAAACCCACTAATCCCTTTGAATCAGTGTCTCTTGACCTCATGGGCTCATACCCCAGAACAACAGGAGACAAGCATGTCATAGTCGAGGTGACTGACAACTTTTCGCACTGGGTTGAGCCTTATCCTGTTAGCAGCGCATGGGCAACTAGTGTGGCAAAAGTTCTACAGATGGACTTCTTCCCCAGGTGGGGATACTAGCAGAACCTGTTGATGGATAACAGCACTCAGTTTACCGGCAGGAAATGGCGTGAACTGTGCATGCGTTGGGAGGTGGGGCACATCAAGACAGTGATGTACCACTCACGCACGAATCTCACAGAATGCTGTAACCATGATATCGAAACCCAGCTACATCTGCGTGTGGTGGAGCAACATACCACCTGGGCCGAACATCTGCCTGTTTCCCTCTTCACCCTTTCTCAAAGAGTCAACACCACCACCGGCAAGTAACCTGCTGAAGTCTTTCTGGGCCACAACCTCACCCTGCTTGGTGATTTTGATTGCATGCGGTTGGTAGACAGTGGGGACCCAGTTAACAGCGACGTCCAGCATGAACAGCATGAGAGGGAACACCAAGAAGTGTGAACTCACGAGCAGCACTACATCGTGTGTACCCACAATCCACAGTCCACAAGGAATTCTGCGTGGGTATTGTGACCAAGGGGAGCAAGCTGCACGAGATCCTGCAGACCCTACGATCAACCTCTACTTGGTCTGCCTTAGCAGAAGACGGAGAGTCAAGATCCATAGGGATGACCTCCGCCTTGCTTTAGCCGACATTGACGACGACGTCAGGCACGGCGCCAATGTGCCTCATGATGGCGAGCTCTTCAACGGTGTCAGCAGCACCAGCACTGCAGCAGAATCTGTGGTGGGACCTGCCCCGAGGGGTTGCCACACACATCCTCCGGACACCTCGCAGGGAGCGTTGGAACGGGGAAACAATCAGTGAAGGCAAGGTGCTACCAGGTGTCGCCGTTCGCACACTGGTATGACCTCCATAAATACAGCAGCACTAGCCAGAGAAAGAATCTATGGCCTACCCGTGTCGTAATGCCTGGCGTCGTGGCGCCCACCTGGTCGGGGGACCAGTCCTCTCACCTCATCAGCTCCTGGTGACACTCCGAGACCTCCTGATGCACTGTCAATGGTGCTAGGGTGGTTTTCAGCTGTGTGAACCGCAGGCAAAGGTGACGCACTGGAGCAGCGCCACAGCAGTAATGTCATCGCCAGCCGAGGAGTCACCCCTAGGTGGTCAACCCCTCTCGGTCACTGCCAGCCTGGGTCGCTACCAGCAGCAGTTGAGGCAGTGAAGCATCAGCAGCAGGAGTGACGGTGAGAGCGAGGACATTGAAGACACAGCCAGCTTGTCCACTCCACCGTTCACAATGACCACGACTCAGAGTAGTGGAGGCATATCTAGACTGCAGTGACGTCATCTCATCAACCACTGCAGCTGACCATCCGTGCTCAGCCAGCAAGAAGGATTTGCACTGCACCCAGCAGAGCACCAAAGCACTGTACAACCTGCGGCCTTGGCACCGCCAGACTACGGCCTGTTCATGGTGTGCCTAGTGGAGCATGGCCCGCAGACGTTTTCCGCAGTGGGGGTATTTGACACAAGACGGCATCCTGCCCTCTAGACCATCTGCCATGCACCCCACATCATAGCATCAGCATGCATGGCGTGCATGAGTGTACGTCACCCTCATGCAAGTTCAGTGTAGTGCAATGCAAGTGCGGGCAAGGTAGTTTTTCAACTCCCCCCTCTCCGCACCTCTTCCAGAGATGGGATGGGTGGAATGGTTTCTACCATTAAATTAGCGGGGCAGAGTAAAATTCAAATTAGGCTTTTTCAAAGAGATGCAGGGATGCGTTTAAGACACGAGGGACACCCCACAGTGTTTTTACTTTTCATAATATTTATATGAGTTCCTTGTGTTCACCTCATGATGTCACCTTCATTTCATCCCATCATCCGATTGTTATTGCAAGTGTTTTGTGTGTCCATTGTATTGTTAATTTTTCTAAATATTTTGTTGCAAGGGTTAATTCATTTCATTCAGTTAATTTGATCAACATGTAGCACATGCAAGTAGTTTTGGTGTTCATCGTGACACCAAGCTGCGGCTGCACGTGCCTGTCATGGTTCAGTCTTCGTCCAACAGTCAAAGGGGTCGGCTTGCGTCACGTCGTGCTCCTGGTGCCTTCACTTTTCCGTGCCAATCACTTAGTTTGCAATAGTTTTATTTGTGTTTACCCAAACCTTTCTTTCTTTTTTGCAACTGGAGACGCCACCCCTTCTCTTCTGGGATTAATATTGCCCGGGGTAGTTTAGCGTCCAAGTTATTCTTTTACAACACACTTCCGTGTTTTTACAGTTTAGCCCATCTGGTGTGTACGTGGCCAGAGTCTGCTTTAGTTTCACCTTGTGGTGAGTTAATATAAGTTGTGTGAGGATAAATATACGCTAATTCACCACTTACGTGCGTTTCATTTAGAGTACCGTGTAGCGACCTGCCTACCTAACACTACGATTAATGGTAATACTCCAACTATTCAGTACTTTTCTCACCTCATCTCTCTTACTCTCCAGTTAGGCAGGTTCGTACGTGGGCGATAGTTAATGCTAATAGCTATTCAATGAAAGAGGGAATTCAACTACACACATTTATTACAATACTTTAATTATATATATGTATAAAACAGTTCTTTAAAACAATACTACAATACAGATCTCAATACAATTACTTTACTCTATGCAATCTGGGACTGACAAGTTAACTAAGAGAACAAAAAATGATTACAATTATACAAGATACGATTATACTGACATACGGGAATACTGACATGAACGTAAAGATAAGTTAATTATAAGAATACACGAATGTTGCTACATGATATACCCTAGCCGTGCCACGTGATACACTCGGGATCCCGACAATGATAATGCCACCCTACTGCCTAGCCGGATTTATGCTCGCCAATAAATATGAAGAGTATCTTTCAGATGGACCGGAGCTCCCCAGACCGTAGCGTTCTTCCATGTCTCTCCGACACTGACGTTGCTGCTGCTTGCCTGGGGGGAGGGGGTGTCTGGCTCTCACTTAAATAGACAGCTCTCAGTAGGTTGCTTAGGGTTGTTGATAAACAAGGGGTTCGCTTCAAGGATCTACAGTCTATAGTACCTTAACTTGTCGTGTTCAGGCCCCCTGGAGCCCGCTACACTACCCCCTCAGTCAAACAAGCAGACTGCCTCGGCTGCTTTAGGTTAGGTATTCAAGAAGATTCATTAATTGAGGTTATGTTACCGCTGTTGGGGTCCGGGAGCTCAACCAAGTCTTAATGGGATTCGTAGGGTGCCAAACGATCTTAAAGATGGGTGGTGGCATACATGCGTTATACTTTATGGCAGTATCGAGGGTGAAGTAACCAGTTCGAGATCCCGTGGCACTTAAATTTGAACAGGAGTTAAACTTAGAACTTTGAAATTATTTTTGGCAAGGAAGGTAACTAGAAAATTAAATCTACATTGTTTTACAGAGTTTGAACTATTGGCCAATACCTATGCACATGATGTAGTGAACCCACAGATTTGAGGATGTTACGTCCATCGCCACATTTATCGTTTAAAAAGCCCCCTGAAATACTAGGAGAACGGACATGGGTAAGTAGGAGTGGGGAAAATTGTCCTCTATAGGTGGGATGTTTCACTTATCACGTGCTAGGAAATTTACTGTTCTAAAGGACATGAGTACTGTAATTAATTTCATACATTTTGCCTGCTGACTGAAGTTATAAAATATTGAATTTTGATAAGTGAAAAATGTTAAATGCCAATTAAATTAGGTTTCTTATATGAAAGGAAATATCGGAGTCCACAGTTGGCTAACCTGCACCTTGATAGTGTGAATTGTTTATATGGAATGTAATACAGTGGCTGGTATTTAGTGTTTTTTTTATCTTATGAGAACTTATTATTACGTATTTGTACCTTGGAATACTTACGAGCTAGGCAGTTAAGTACTATATAATAGAACATTGACATTATTTACACGTGAGACACAATTGTGATGTTTTAGTCTGTGCGATATGGGACCGTTAACCTAGACAGTTTAGTAATGCTAGAATAATTTAACTTTTATAATTTTTTTTAAAATCAACTACACACATTTATCACAATACCTTATATATATATATATATATATATATATATATATATATAACAGTTCTTTAACACAATACTACAATATGGATCTCAATACAATTAGTTTACTCGATGCAATCTGGACTGACAAGTTAACTCTGTTACTACTGATGAAATGAGGAAAGAAAAATAACAAAATTGGAAACACAAAAATATATGAAATACAAATAAGTTGTCATTACCACAACCTTTCATATATTACATGAATTACTATCCTTGACTAAAATATAGACAATTGAAATACTTCCCGAATATACAAATTATATATATCTATCTGCAATGCTACATTACCCCCCTCAGTTTGGGGAAGATTTCGAAGAAACCTGCCCCAAATCGAAACCTACATGGATGTCGTGTATCAAGGCCGGACTGCAATTCCATCTCAAAAATTTGACCGTTTTCATGGTTATACATCTATACACAATAAAGTCACAATATAATACATCTCATTACATTATCACATAAAGTAAGGTAATCATAACATGATACAAAATATTAGTCTACATTTCATGTCTTTTGAATTAAATACAATAGTACATTCACTTTCAATTTTTGTTTACATGATCATACACTTCACATACAAAGTTTCCATCAAATTAATAAGAATTAGTTACACACATTTAGTGCACATCACATATATTACTTTCAAAGTCATTACAATGTTACATTCTCTTTCAGTTTTGGTTTAGGTACATGATTCATTAGTTGCTGAATGGTTCAATACTCAATACATAGTTTACACAAAATTTCCAAAAATTATGATCATCATATTTCAAAATATTGTTCGCAGTATTCAATTATACATTTATTTGAAAATAATTTATCTAATTTTATTATTTTTAGTTTAAAACAACACAGATTTAATTATTTTAAAGTTTCTATTTTCCATCTAAAGTTAAGGTTGTACCACCCACTACACATGCCATGTTGCTTCTAGGTTTGCTCAGTGTTACTTTAATTCCTTGTTTGGTTCAGCACAAAAAAAATATAAGGCGATCCAGACCTGTCCCAAAAACTATAAAAACCACTACCACTTTTACTTTAAACATCTTAATATCTAGGTCAGTGTTTACTTAATGGGACTCAGACCTGTCACACTCAAAAACTTACTCTTATTGCTGAGATCCAAGTACATTATACACACTGGATCAACCTTTATTCGTTGTCAAAAAAGAAAAGCTTTTCATGTTAATTATAACCTTTGATTTAACATACACTGATAAATTTAAATAATTTTCATTTACTTCAAAGCTATCCTATTGCAAAATTTACATTTTGGACATCATAATGGGAGCAATATCAATAATACCACATAAGTTCACACTCAATCATTGTACTAAAGTACAAATTCAAACTATGGTTTCTCGGTTTTTAAAATTAATCTCCAATATACCTCAACATTTTTCAAAATCAACATGTAATACACAACATACGAGCAGCCTTTCTTGAGAATGATCTAAATACACTTACAAAATTAATACAAAAATTAATTCATAATGTTTTTCCATTATGACACAAAACATACTGTGCATTGATGTAATTAAAATACACCCTTACTTTCAATTACAATAATATAATAAAGCACAGCATTATACACTTAATTTAAGCTTGTCATCCTCCAAATTAAATCTTTATGTTTGATGTATAGGTACAGTCAGTTATGAAACTTTTTATCACTCACAACATGATTTGTTAACAAAGTTATAAACAACTATACATACATTATACAGTTTCTTATTGCATTTTAAATTATCACTTTTAATAATCATTTAACTTTCCAATCCCTTTTATATTAGAAATTCCCATAATTGTACATTTATATTGTCTTACTCTTCTTCACAAAATCCATTTCTTCACTCAACTTTATGATGTTCTATGAACAGAGTTACCCTCAGTCAAAATGTCATGATGGCAAGTAGTTATTACAACATAAATTTAATTTATGAAAGTAAAAAAAAAATCTGCATATTAATCATAATAGGCCTAACTAGCCTTAACACATTTAATTGCAACAAAATAATTACGTTACTTTCTGTTAACAATACAACTCTCAAGTTCAACTACAAAAGTTAATACATTATAAGCTAACATTAAATGAATAAACATTAATAGAATCAAAACAAATTACCTCAAATTTGGTATTGCCCTAAACTCATCAAGGTTTGTTAACCTACATAGTTTATCTAGTGTGATCTTACATGAAAATTTCAATTACAAGTAGGCCTATGTAGTTTATACCTTGATATGTTTACCATTATTAGATAATTACGACAATTTTGTCTCGTTTACACACCATAAGCCAAACATTAGGTTAGATTGGCACATTATCTTAAAATTTCATGTTACTCTTAAACCCCAGGGCCTCAATGAGACACGACAGTTAGCATTTGTGTATTTACATACATTGTAACCTACTATTGATTCAAGTTTAATTTATATAAAAAAATACATTATACATAATAATGACATATGAATTGTCACTACTTAATCATATTAGGCTAGCCTACATGAAATCACAGATTATACTGTGAATCTTCTTTCTCTTCAGCACTCTCACTTTACACAATTTTCTCTTCCTTCCTAACACATTTCCTCACAACTTATTTCACAATTTCTTTACACGTAGCCCTCAAGAAACTACATTTCTTTTTTCTCTTGTAAATCTTCTTTACCCCCATAATCATGTCATTATTTCTCTTTTCATAACTTACAGTTACTTTTCTGAATAACTCATGAATCCTAAACAAGTTCGGCACTTTAACACATTTTGGACTTGGTTCAAAATTGTCACTATTACATTTACCTAATAACAACCATATTTTTTCCTATTGAACCCCGCTCTTTCAAAATTATACTTTTCTACTATGGTTGTGGTATCAGCAGTGGCACAAAAAATGCAAATATTTGAAATTACCCTCGGTTGGAGAAAAAGTTACAGCTGAACCTAACCTAAAATTCAATTCACTGAAGGTTTTTCGGGGATTAACCCCCCAAATTTTCTGTTGAGCTCGTGAGGTTGCTGATTGGACCCTGGAGGACTGGATACATGTGGCCTGGTCCGATGAGTCACGATACGGGTTGTTTCAAGCTGATGGCAGGGTTCAGATATGGAGATATGGCGAAAACCCAATGAGACAATGGATTCCAAGTTGTCAACAAGCCACCATGCAGGCTGGTGGTGGTTCCATAATGGTGTGGGGTGTACTCACATGTCATGGGTTGGGTCCACTTGTCCATGTACCCACAAAACTCAATTGTAAGAGCTACAAAAAATTTTCCTTGGTGACCATTTGCAGCTGTTCATGGACTTCAGTTTTTCTGACAATAATGAGATGTTCTAACAGTATAATGTGCAGTCTCATCGGGCAGCAGATGTCCAGGACTGGTTCGAAGAACATTCTGGAGAGTTCCATCTAATGGAGTTGCGTTCCCCGACATGAACCCAATCATGCATTTATAAGACATGGTGGAGAGAGCCATTCACACCCAAGATCCTACACCTAGAAATACCAAGGAATTTTGGGCAGCTATTCAGACAGCATGGCTTATAATATCTTCAGAGGTCTTTCGTCCACTTGTGGAGTACATGCCATGTCAAGTTACTCCACTTCTTTGTGCTAGAGGGGATCCTACACGTTATTAGATGGGTATCCCATGACTTTTGACATGTCTGTGTAATTACCATTAAATATTATACATAAACATATTTTATGATACTAAAATATATACTGACACAGGGAATTTCTGGTCAAGTTGTGAATTCAGCTCTTACCATCTTTTGACTGTCGGTCTCAGTTCCTCTGAGTGGTTTGGATGCAAAGAAACACATGACACTGTTAAAATACATGTTAATCACACACTACTAATTGAAAAGAAATTTAGCCCCTGTCATGGGACTATTTTGGGGATTGATCGTCAGGTTGGTATGGTTGAGACCCGTGGCTAACTTTTAAGTAATTGCACTCACTGGTTTTTGTAATATTACATTACATATTTTTTCACTTTTGATGTGATACAATCACTGTGGAAACATGGTAATTAATTAGTACTCCGATTTTGTGGGCCACACTTGTCACTATCCACCTGGGCCTCATAATGGTGATGGTATCCCTATCAGGGATACAGGACTGCCCAATAATCCTTCCAATTTTGCTATGTCCTAATGACATAATGTTGCGGGTGTGCACACATGTACCGGTCTCGCGGGTTCTGAACAATGGGGCTGTTGTGGTGTCGCATACATGGTTAGATAAAATTGGGATCATCAGCTGACTCACAGGGTGCTGGTTATTGTGTGATGTCTGTATGGTGCTCTACTGGGGCTGCTACTGTTTGATGGTGCAAAGAATGGTTGTGGTGTCGCATACATGGTTAGATAAAATTGGGATCATCAGCTGACTCACAGGGTGCTGGTTATTGTGTCAGGGTGCTGGTTATTGTGTGACGTCTGTATGGTGCTCTACTGGGGCTGCTGCTGTTTGATGGTGCAAAGAATGGTTGTGAGGGTACATGAGGTTTGAGTCGTGTCATATTTAATTTTTATTTGGAAGTTTGCCAACCAATTCAATATTCTAATAAAGCATTAATATGGAAATAATTTATTTTTGTTATAGTTATTTTGTTTGTTATTTTTGTTTCATTAGTACTAAACGTTGAAGTATAATTTATAATATTATCAGGTTATGCTAAGGTGTTTTGAAAATAAATGATTACAAATATAATTATGCATATCACAATGTGCAGTTATTGACTGATTTGCTTAAATGGAATCTTTTTCACAGCACATTATGTTAGCTCATAGGGTTGTTCGAATATGACTTAAAATTTTACAAAATGAAAATGAAAAATAATTTTCATGATAGCTCAGCCTTTACAAACATTTAAATAAATGTTAACATTTTGTCAAGCTTTTCATTATATACTGTCAAACTATACTGGCACAGTCAGTTAAATTCATTTTAAAATTTAAAGCTCAATTAGTGTAGTAGCATCAGTGTCCTTACAGTATAACAATAATTATAAAATATTTCCTTTAGGTACATAAATGCTGTCATTAAATTTTTGAACTTAGCAGATAGATTCTGTCACATTTCAAGTTTAGTGTTATATAAGTATTTTAGTAATATTATAATGGATATAAACAATTGGCTACACAGACAAAAGCAACTAAAATATTTGTTAGGTATTAAATACTCATTCAGTGTTAAAGACGTTCAGCATGTTTTCTTGCAATATTGAAATATGAAAGCTCTTAACTTTTATCATCTTAGTGTAGAAAATAGTCAGACAGTGCTGTAAGAATAATATATTAGCAATTCTGTGTTAATGTTATTTGCAGTCTAATGTGTTAACTGTTTCAGCTTGTGAATGTGATGCACGTGGCTCTCTTGATGATGGAACGTGTGACTCTCGTACAGATTTGTCAAATGGGTTAGAAGCAGGACATTGTCACTGTAAGGAAAATGTAGATGGAAGACGTTGTGATAGATGTAAAAATGGATTTTGGAATTTTGATGAAAACAATCCATACGGTTGTGAATGTAAGTATAGTTTAAGTGCAGATCACATTTTCAAAATAGTATGTTGAATTTCTTTGTAATATTATCCATTAATTTTATTTTTTATAGCATGCACATGCAACACCCTTGGAACTGTTGATAACCAGGGCTGTAATACTTACACTGGTGAATGTACTTGCAAACGTTTTGTCACTGGAAGAAGCTGTAATCAATGTCAGCAAGAATACTGGGGACTTTCTAATGATCATGAAGGTTGCAAGCCATGTGACTGTGATCCTGGAGGTGCCATTGATAACAACTGTGATGTCATCACTGGACAGTGCAGGTGATGTGAATTATGACATTTACGTATAAGTTTTGAGTACTGAATTGTAATACCAACATTAGTTATGTCTCAACCAATTTTGTGTTTAGATCAGCCTTCTCATTCCCTCCCTTTTTCCATTCCCTCATCACTTTCATAGCTTTGCTTTTACACAGTAGAATCACGTTATTATGACCACCTGCTAGTATCCAGAGTATCCGCCCTTTGCAGCACGGACAGCAGCTAGATGAGCTGGCATTGAATCATTCAGGCACTGATAGGTATCCACGGGTACCTGGAGCCATGCTATTTGCAGTGCATTTCACAGCTGTTGAAGGGTGCGTGGTGGAGAAGACAGACAGCGAAAGCAGACAATCTAGGTGGTCCCATAGATATTCAATTGGATTTAGATAGGAGCTGTTCAGGGGCCAAAGAAGAACTGTGAAGGCTTTATCGTTCTCTTCCAGCCACGTACGGACATTCTAGCTATATGGCAAGGCACATTATCATGCTGGAAGATCCCATCCTTCCGAAGAAAGACAATCATCATGTACAAGTGGATGTGATCATCGAGGATGGATTCATAACCACATTGATCAAGAGTGCCTTCCACATGGATGGTGGGACCTAAAGAATACCATGACAACATTTCCCAGACCATAACACTGTCTCCACCGCCTTGTGTTCATCCAGTAATGGATGTAAGGTGTCGGTTCTCTGACACTTCTTGCCGGACACGCTGGCGTCCATCCATTCTATGCAACTGAAAATATGACTAGTCGGAGAAGGCTACCATTCGCCAATCTGCAGCGGTCCAGCCCCCATACTGTCGAGTAAATTCCAGTGGTTTTTGCGATGCACCTGTGTTAGCATGGGTGCAGTCACCCTCTATCTACTCCAGAGCCTCATTTGCAGAAGAGTTCACTGAACTATTATGGTAGACACATTTTTGGATGGCCCCTGGTTCATTTGGATGGTGAGCTGTTCTGCTGTAGTTTGTTGGTTGGCCTTCACGCACTGTTGTAGTCAACGTTCATCTTGGGCATCAATGGCGCATGGAGCTCCGCAGTTTCCACAATGGTTATTCTCAATGGTGCCATTCTTCCACTCATGATACACCTGTACCACATCGACATGTGAACAGTTCGCAAACATCACTGTTTCCAAAATGCTTCCTTCCTTGGCCTGAAAACCGGTGATCATCCCTTTTGGGAACACTGTTAAATTGCGTCCTTTACCAATGACAGTAGGAAGCGCAATGTGTACAGCCAGCCTGTCAGTCACATCATATACCCACTTCACCAGCTCACATCGCAGGCCATAAATAATGGGCTACGCACTGCAGATGGCACTTTCAGCAGGTGGTCATAATAATGTGATTAACGGTGTATGTTATGTAGACCAAGAAGTAAGGCTAATAAAATTGTACAGCAATTGAAAAAATATCAAAGAAAGCTGGAACAACTTTTGTTGTATATTAATACGTGCTTTCTAAAACATTGAATTTGCATTTCTCTACCACACCTAATAAACAATATGATACCCATAATTTAATTTTTCATATTTTCTTACAAAGAAAGGTTACTTACACTTTTTTTCAAGGAATTACCATGCCTTCTATGAGTTATGGGCGTTAGTAATTTCACAGTTTTGTTTCGCATCTCTTCATAATGTGGGGGCCACAATGCTGTAGTAGTTAGACTACTCGTCTCCCACCCATGCAAACCAGGTTCGATTCCTGGTATGTTCACTCCCGGATTTCCCCTGTGGGCATTGTGCCGAAGGCCACCTCTGGTTGGTGGATTTTCTCGGGGATCTCCCATTTCCCCCATCCTTGCATTCTGGTGTTACTCCATACTCAACTCGCTTCACACTCATTGGCTCTCAAGGCCTCAATGTCAAGAGCCACCAAGTCTCTTCTCTCACTCACTTTTCATAACATCAAATGTCAAGGAAAATCTCAAAGTTGCAGATGATGTGTGTATATTTTATTTTAAAGCACCTATTGTGATATATTGTGCACATAGCATAAAAATTAAACAGTTTGCAAGGGTATGACAAATGGCTTATGAATTATCAGAAATTGTGTAACAATTCAGAGTACTAATTGGAAATATCCTTTTTTAATACTCGTAATTTTTTAGGAGGGGAAAGGGGTTGTTTGTCACGTAAGTACAGACTGCCATCTGTAGTGGAAGGCTGTAGCATGCAAGAATAGGCAACACCATGTGGAGGGTCAGTGCCAGGCTTTTACAACATATATACACTGATATATATATAAAGTGAGTAGTGGCATGTGAAGTGTTGTGAAAATGCCAAATACTTGGGTAGTGCCCAGCTGCAAATGTAGCAAAAAAACAAGTATAACATTAGAAGGTTATTTGCAGTGCTTCAAAATACCCAGCAATTAAGATCAGCATACAGGATGGATTTATGTGCCATCTAATGACAATACTGGACACCTGACAGATTAAATGGCAACTTCGGCCAGCTGCAATGATGGCGGAGGGTCTTTTGTCACCTGGGGAAAGGGTCTTTCTCAAGAGAACATCTGACTTCTCTATGCCTCCATGCCTGACTGTATCACTGCCTGTGTCTGTGCTACAGGTTGTCCAACACCATACTAAAGGCACCCTTCAAGTGTTGGTCCCTTGTAGTACATGCTTGGTGTGGTAACTTTTTGTATACATACTACCGTGTCCTGTGCCTGTACCTGTACCCTCTTACGTGGCCCTGCAATGGCACTTTTAAGGTAATCAACATTTGTTTCCAAATTAGTGTATAGAATTTAATAAATGATCAGATACAAGCATACCACAACCAGGAAAATATCAAGTGAAAACTGGTTAATTATAGCGGAGAACAAAGAGAGTCAACTTATGATTGTGACAGAATTATCGCAACAGGAAAAGGTTATGTGCATCACACCATGATGAAGGTTAAAGAAGAATGAGGAAGTGAGTGCATTCTGAAATGGGTTGTAGGAACGCTCACTCTAAGTATGGCAAGTTGATAATATCAGTATATCAACCAGTATTCACTATATGCATATTTACACAAACTCATAAACAAATTAATGATTGTAATGACATTAAACATTCATAACACAAATTGATGAATTAACCACAATGTTCTCTTATCCAAAATCATTATGTGAATTAAACGTCAGTTTAATAGAGTTTATATAACGAGTGCCACTGACACTGTTGAAGAAGGTAAATATGTATTAGGTTGACAAAAATATGTTATTTTATATACAGTATTCAAACAAACCAATGAATCAAGGAGTTGGGGGAAAAGTAAGCTTTGCCTCAAAAATGTCCTAAAGGTCATAAAAGGAGAAATGAGAAAAGATGCTATAGAAAATGGCACAATCCTAAGAATTAGGTGTCTGTAAAAACTGTAGCAAAAACAATAGCCAGTTTGTTCGTAACATTTATTCACATCATGTTTTAGCAAGAACTAGGGGCCCGGAAAACTGTAGCAAGAACTACAGCCAAGTAGGTCTTTGTAACATTTATTCTCCTATTTTTAACCTTATTCACATCATGTTTTAAGCAAAAACCAAGGGTTCAGAAAACTCTATCACAGAGTTGGGCCAGTTAGTTCATACTAACTTTTACTAACCTCAAAACAAGGATGGCTTTAAAAGCAAGTTCAAAAATGCATATGCTACTTTTTATTCACTTGACTCATTAGAACATAAAAGAAAAACTTAGTTTATATGGTTTGTGATTTGAAATTGTGAATTGTGAGTTTGTGATCTCGATACTCATGTAAAATGGTATTCCAAGACCACTGTGATGTAATAGTTATCATTAGAATTTAATAATAGTGAAAAATATTACAGTTATCGCGTACTTAAAAAAAAAGTCTGAAGGTGGTTTTACAATTTTATACTTTATTTAATACTAGGTGTTACCTGCGGATTCACCTGTGTGCAGAAATCAAACCTTAATTATAATGACCAAGTGCTCTATCTTGATGGCTGGTGGCATATTTATATATTCCCTAAGAAACTGTATGTTTTTTTTTGGGATTAAAAGTATCCTATGTGCTAATCCATATTATAAACTACCTGTGTACCGAATTTCATCCAATTTCATCGAACCATTATGACTTTACTGACTAACAAACATACAAACTTTTGCGTTTATAATATTATTAGGATTGTATGTCTCCAGATTACTTGGTTTTGTTAAGTGTAGTATGTTGTTAGCTGCCTGCCCATCAGTCTTTCGACACAAATGTAGAGGTGTTAAAATGAAGTCCAGTAAAACAAAATCATATTATCCATTTTAAAATCTTGGCAACAGATTTTATTCATATATATTTTAATGTATTTTCTCAAGTTATTAAGATAATCAAAAAAACATATTTGTGGGATAATTTAGGTGGAATCATGTTGCCAAGTGCTGGAATCCAAGTTAAGTATGATTAGTAAAAAATTTGGCTGGATATGCAGAAAGATACATAAGTATACATGCACATACATACATTTCTACATTTTTAATAATTAACATTGCCAGTCTTAATAATTCTTCTCACAATATATTTTTTTTGGGAGGGATGGTGGTGCATCAATTTATTTTAAAACACATTTTAATATAAATGCACTACTTGTGTTCCGTGATGGTCGTTAAAATAAGCCCAAATGTTAGTCACTTACTTGCCCATTTGTTCTTAATGTTGAAAGTTGGTCTACTTGTATAAAAAAAAATTTGTTGTATTTATGATTTTAATTTTTCATTAGATGTCGAGCACATGTAACCGGACGAACTTGCAGTCAGCCTGATCAAAGTTATTTCTCGGGTGCCCTGGATTTTCTAGTGTACGAAGCTGAATTGGCTCGAAGCCCTGAGGTAAATATATTAATTTATGTTATAAGTTTGTTGCATATCATACATCTATATTTACCTCTAAGTATCTGCACATAATACTGTAGTGTATATAATTAATTATATGTAGCAGTTAATATACTTGCTAGATGATCCATATAAATACTTAATGTTTTCTTTTCTGTACATTGTATATATTTCCTGTTACTTCAGACAGTGTGATATGGCTATATATTTGGCTTTAACTGTAGAGCATACCACTGTTCTCTGTTTCATGATCTGCCATATAATGGGACCACCAGCTAGCAATATAACAAACCCGCTCATTGACTTGCGATCCTCTCTAACTGTAATTTTACCAATCAGCATCTGCATACAATGTCACTCTATCCCCTTTTTTCTTGTGCACCAATTTTATATTTAGGGTTCCCTTCATGTAGCGGAGTATGTGCTTCAAATTTTCCCAATCCACTCTCGTTTGTTCACTGCACACTTCACTTTGCTGAAAACGACAAGTCCAGATGTATTCCATTGGCAATGTAAGATAGTCTCCTGATTGCTTTTCTGTGCATGGTTTCACAAAATGGCACTTTCTCATCCTGTGTCTGGCTTTTTGTCTCCAAGGGCACCGAGCTTCCCTTGGTACCTTCCATCCAGAAATCTGTGATAACATTTTTAGATTAATTCTTCTGGTTAATTATTATCTTGTCTAAGTTTGGCCTATCAGTGCCTAAGAACAGTAGGTTAGAAACTTAACCTGATCCCTAATGTCTAATGACATCATCAGTTTTCCTTTAATCTGTTTCAGCTTTGTTTCTGTCCCCATTGCTATTATGTCATCCACATTAATACTTATTGTCAGGTCGTCATTAAAGTAGGCACATGGATTATTAATATATAGTGTGAGTCCAAATCCTTTCATTGGTACATATTCCAGTCCCATTCCGCTTGTTGCAAGCTGTACATGCTTTTTATTAGTACACATACAAATTCTGAAGCATTCTTCCCTTCTTCAGTATATAGTTCTAATTGTTCCATATACTCTTCATCGTGCTAGGGGCTGTTGAGATATGCTGCTGTCACATCATAATGTTCGGCTTCCCAGTTGTTTTCCACTGGCAACGCCAACAAGACCCTAATAGTTTTCTTTATAATCACTGGGCTTATAATCACTGGGCTGTATGTCTCACAGTAGTCTATCCCTGGGACTTGGCTATAGCCCTGAGTGACCAGTCATGCCTTGTAACGTTCTACTTCGCCCAAGTGATCACACTTAATCCAGAAGACCCACTTTGACCCAATCACATTCCTATATCTGGGCCTTTTCACAATCTGCTAAGATTTGTTCTCTCTGATGGTCTTTATTTATTCTTTCATTGCGAGTTATCATCTGCCAGCCTCATTACATGGCAATGCTTCCCATGCTGTTATATGCTCAAACCTATCCAATGTAGCACACACTTCACAAGGTCACCACAACCACAGGGTTTTGCTGGCACTTGCTTTCTTGTTGATCTCCTTATTCCTTATGCATGATCTTCATCTCCTAGTTTTGCCATTTCTGGTTTGGGATTAACCAGGTCTTCTTCATTTTAAACTATATTAGAGATGCTTCCCTGATCAATAGCTTCATCTGTACCTTCATGCATTGGGACATTGTTGTGGATTCTCCTTAGAATGTTCATCTCTGATTTCAGTTTTTCCACACCTCCATTGTCAGACACCCGCTCCTTGAAGGAAAATGCATCCTCACAAAACATAACACATAACATATCTGCTGACAGATACCCTTTCTTTGCTAATTTTTCATAAACAATATCCCGTCACATTTTCTGTGTATCCCAGGAGGACAGTTTCTTTTAGCTCTGATATCTAACTTCAGGGCTTGTAAGAAGTCACTTTCTTAACTTTTTTTTAAAACTTTTTTTTATTTTTAATTTGGTCACTTTTTGTCACTTTTCTTAACATTCGTCACCTTTTGCCACTATTTTTCAAATTCTTTGTTTGTTAATCACTTTTGGTTTGTGTTGTTACAAAGTATTTCACCAGGTATAAATTGTTGATACTTATTCTCAAATACTTTCAGTAGAGTATTAATTGTGCCCCAATGAGCATACTGTGAGGGACATATTTCATTCAGTAGAGTATTAATTGTGCCCCAATGAGCATACTGTGAGGGACATATTTCATTCTCCAGGCTGTTATAACCCGTCTGGTTGTAGCATTTTATTGCAGGAGAATTTCAGTTGATCTTTTTTGGAAAATTTCTGCACCTGTTACAATTTAACTTTCAAATTATGGGAGCAAAAAATTAGTGTTTATATAGTAAACTTATTTTGTATATAATAATATGCATACTAAGGGTCATTTTGAGTTTAAAAGTTATTCATCTGATTGTCAGATTCTATATTATGATTATATACTTGTAAGAACTGAGGTATGTGACTGTTGTTGAGACATACAAGCATAATACTTTGACTCCTTGTAATTTGTTATGAATAATGATTTTGTATAGTTCCAATAATGTAAATTTATATAGGGTTTTGACAAGTACATATGAATTCCAAAAAAGACTCTCTTTAAAGTAGTAAACTTATTGGATTTCTCTCTTGACTGAAGCATGTTTTCTGTAATCTCTTGGAGTTTATTTGTTTTCAATAGTTTTTGTTTTGTTTTCAACTTTTTATTTAGTTGTTACAGTAAAGATAATTTTAGGTTTTTGGGAGGGTTGCCATTTATGATAATTATCATTTGCATTTTTTACTTTTTAAAGTTTGGAATGAAACATGGGGAAGTGTAAATTTTATGAAGAGTGTTTAGATAGAGATGATTCCCAGGGTCACAAAGTGAGGCTATGGGGAAAAAGAAAAAATGAGAATGATGATTTTTTCTGTATGGTTTGCCAAAAGACTTTTAATATTAACAAAGGATTTCAAGCAGTTACCCAGCATGCAGATATTGCAAAACACAAGCAGGAGATTGAAACAAAATTGGCATCAAATAAACTCCATATTTTGCCCCAGTAGCCCAGTCCCGGTAGTGTTTCTGGTGAACAGTTCTCACTGCCAACAGTGTCGCCTCCTGTATCATCTCCATCCTGTTCATCAGTTCTGTTGTACAATGCTCGAGACAAAACTATAGCTGCAGATCTTATATGGTGTATGAAATGTGTTGCAAGTGATTATTCATTTTCATCATGTACAGGTTTGCATGACACATTTCAAGTAATGTTTGGGGACTCTGTGCCACAATTTTTTTTCTCTTGGCAGCAACAAATCTCACTACCTCATAACCAATGCATTGGCACCGTATTTTAAGAAGCTCCGGGTACAAGAAATGGAAGGATCTCTCTTTACGTTATTTTATGATGAAACCACAAACACTGCTGGTGGGAAGGAGTTGCAGAGTGGCATTAGATATTGGTCAAATAAACAGAAAATAATTGTTTGCCAGCACTTGGAAATGTTTTACATTACTACAGCAACTGCTAGAGTTTTGGTAGACAAGATAAATTATGCTATGGCCAATGCAAGTCTTCCATCAACCAACCTTCTTATGCTTGGTGCTGATGGACCTACTATCAACAAAGCAGTAGATCATCTCATAAATAATCATCTTTTAGTATGTAGAAGGAAACATATGATAGATATTGGAACATGTAATATACAGTTTGTTCATAATGCATTTTTAAAAAGACTTGAACAACTTGGCAATTATGTTTCTGATCTGGTTTTTGCAATTTACCATTTTTTTATGGCTGGCCAGCTTACTGAGGTAATTACTGCAATGTTCAATCCAATTTGAACATTCCACCATATCAATTCATTTAACATCTCCCCAGCAGTTGGCTCACTTTACAGGTAGCAGCGGAGAGATTACTTGAACAGTGGGATGCGGTGATGTATTTTCTTGAGTTTATCGCAAAAATGAAGTCTGATTTGACTACAAAACCAAGCTACACAAAAATTGTGAGACTTCTGAAGAAACCTGAATTAAAGGCTGAAGTCATGTTTGTTATCTCCAGTGCTGCTGTTTTTAGCTAAGTGACAGAATTTTTCCAGAAGGAAGATCCCCTAATGCACATGTTGAGTCACAGTCTAAATTCACTAGTGAGAACTGTATTTGGTAGAATATGCAAACAAGATTTCCTCAGAACACAAAAACCTGAAAACTTTGGAAGTTTTTTCAGCTTAGAACATTTACTTCCTGTTTGAAATTGGATTTAATGATGGGAAAAGACAAATAGTTTTTTTTTTTTGTTTCCAAGCTCAGAAGCATTATTCTGAAGGTGTCAAGCACATAATGAAAAAGTCTTCTCAGTCCTCTCCATTGCTCAACAGTTTTTCGTGCTTCCATCTGAATGAGAGGCTTTCTGCAAAAAGCTGCCACAACATTATTGAAATTGCTTGATCAATGCCATGGGAGGCACCTAATGACATTTTGTTAGATGAGTGAAAATTGTTGCAACTTGAGCGTGATGAAGAGGGATCGCAAAATAAGTGTGTTGATTTGTACTGGCTCCAGTTTATGGAAATGCAAGATTTCAAAGCAGCCCTAAATATCCAACAGTGACAAAAATTGTAAACGCTGCCCTTTCACTGTCACATGAAAATGCAGATGCTGAAAGGAGTTTCTCTTCTTCATGTAGGGTGCTAACACCTGCCAGGTCTACAATGTCAGAAAGGACACTGAATTCTGTGATGACTGTTAAAAGCACTGTGTTAACATATGACAACATAAGGAACTTCTTGACATGGGGCGTGTAACATATGAGCTACAATGCTTACTTAGAAGAAAGATGAAGACAAGAAGAAGAAAAAGGAAAGAAAAAATGAAGAAGAGAGAAGGGTAGCTGAAGAAGAAAATAGTACGAAGTTATATTTTAAAGAGAAAATCTGTCGCGAAAGATGAAGAAACACTCACAAAAATGTGAAAAGAACAATATGACACACTTGACAATGCTTCAAAACTGCTGACGGAAGCTAACGAAAGATTGAAGAAGGCGTTGAGGAACAAGAATCTTAAGGAAGCTGCGTTAGCACAAGCTGTGATAGAAGGAATTACCAAAGTACAAGATGAAGCTGAGCAGCAAAGACATACTGTGAAAGTATAGAAAATTCTGTAGATAGAAAGAAATCAAAGTTGATATCTGATGTTTTGTAAAACATTAGCTGTGACAATTATTGGACAATTTCAACTGACTTTTTTAGAGTACTAAATTTTTAAAATTTTTATAGTTAAATGTTTTCTTTTTTATTGATTTAGTTTTGTAAGCATTAGAACTGTTTGTATTTAATAATTATAAACATTATATTGAATAATTTGTAGTAAACTATAATAAGATACATTTGATAATAGAAAGAAAAAAGATGGGGATGGCTGGGGTGGGTCTTTTCTCTTTCAATTTACTTTATGTCATTCTTATATTTTTGGAATTAATTCCATTGTAAAAAACTGTGAAGCAGCTTAAGTCACTAAAGTCACTTTTTTTGTATCAAAAAGTCACTTTTTCCACTTTTTTAAAGCCTTTAACTTGTTACAAGCCCTGTAACTTTCTTTTCATTCTGGTTACTGCCCAAACCGGACAGCCAAACACCTTCACTCTGCTGAACCATAATTCCAGCGGAATTTTGTTCTGAATCGCCTAAGATTGCCAGTGATTTCAAAGGACACAAGCTGTTGATAACACTTCTGACCAAAATGGGTGCTGTAGACCTAATTCCATCAACATACACAGAACAATGTCCATTAAAGTTAAATTCAATCTTTCTGCCTTTCCATTCTATTGTTGAATGTATGGCGATGTTTTACTATGCTTTATGTTACACTTTTCGACATGTTTCTTAAATACTGTATTCGTATACTTGCCACAATTGTCCGTCTGTATCATCTGGATTCTTACCTCATGAAACAGTTCCACTTTGGCTGGATATTTCAAGAATTCCTCAAACACATCACTTTTCTATTTTATTATTGCTACCATTGCATGATTAGAGTAATCTTCAAAAATGTTATGTAACACTGTGCTTCTCCTAATGATGTGTGTTGAGTTCAAGTGGTCCACCAACATCCGAGCTAATTAACTCTAAGGGTTTCATGTTTCTACAGTTTGTCTTCACTGGAAACTTTTTACATTTTGTCTTCCCCTGGATACACACTTCGCAAACCTTGGAATCTCCGCTTGAGTTCTTAACCCCTATGACTGAGATCTTCGAGATGGAATTTTTGTGACAATAAGCCAATCTTCTATGCCATATGGTGACATCTGCCCTGGAAGCTTTCCCATTCCCTTCAATTGCATCCTTATCCTTGGAACAAGCAGTTCTTGCAGCATTCAACGTTCTCGCATGGTGAAGAGTTCCATCTTTAATAGCCTTGAATATGGTTTCGCCCTCTTGCCTGTCAGTTATTTTAGCACAACCATTCTTGAAACAAATAGATTTCCCTAATCCCTTAATGCAGCTAACTGATATTAGGTTGTCCGATAGGTTAGGTACGTAAAGCACAGTACATAACCTATACTCCAGCCGCCACATTCTTCGGACTTTTGTAATAACACTGTATCTCGTCCTCTGATTTACAAGGGTTCACCATCTGGCAATACCCACTACACCTGTCTCTTCAGTGTTATTTTCAATGAGTTCTGGGTGGAGTGTCAAGTGATGAGATGCTCCAGAGTCCAGTAACCATTCACTGCTTTTCAAGGATCGTTGCTTGACACACAACAACCTGTACTCTATCACTGATGCTCCTAACCTGTTTATCTCTCTTGCCTCTTCTTCATCTACTCTCTCCTCTTTCCTTATATTCATCCCTGTGCTGCGCACAGTTCTTCACAAAATATGCAGTTGCTTGCCCCAAGCATAACAGATCCAAATCCTTTGTGTTCTTGGCTGATTATTTTTTGTATTGTGGTTTGTTTCCTTATAGTAGTTAAGGCCACAGACATTTCCTCCATCTCAGCATCATGATTCATCCTTTTCTCTTCAATTAATAGTATTGCTTTTACAAACTTTGTACTCTAGATTTTTCATCTCTTTCTAAACTCCTTACAAAGGCCTCATACTTATCCATAGGTAACCCAGTCAAGAAGATGAGTGGTAATACTTGTTCTGTGAACACACTTCCGGACTTACAAACCTTATGGTTCAGATCGTGGATTTTCAACATGTATTCCTGAATACTCTGATGCATGCCAACATGCTGCATAGCGTAGATAAGCGCTCTACGGGAGACTTTGCCTCATCTACGAGTGACCTGAACTCGGGGACAAGTTATTAACAGTGGCAAATGTAATTTCACATATTGAGCACAGAGACTCCACGCGCTAGACAGCCTCATATGTAAAAGTAATTGACGCTTTTAATTAAGAAATCTACAGCCCACCCGAAACCCTGCATGCAAGCGCCACCCCCATAAATAAATTAAATATTTTTGATTATCCACTACCTAGCCGCGGAAGAAGTTCCAGCATACCCAAAAGATGGCAGCACCCCCTGACCTTGTGACATCACATCCCGCCAGCCTCAGAAAGAGGTGTTTTAATTTGTCATCACCTCCAAGCGGGGAGATAAGAAATGAGCGGTGCTCCCACAACCCCTGATAACCTAACCTCATGTTGGAAGGCTATGCTACCCCCCACACCCTGAAGGAGTGCTGTTGAAGAGATTTTTTTTTATATAAGGCAGTTCAGAACCACTCTCCAGCAGAGATGCTGGGCTCGCCAGCCAAGTAGGTTTGCGATCTCTCCCTGATCTGAAGAAGACTCTCTCCTCTTCTCAGCCTGCAACACGGCTCAGCACCTGGAAGAGCCTGCAAGATGATTTCACTCTACCTTCGCAAACTGTGAAGGCTGCACCACCCCGCAGCTTGCGCAAGGCTCGTCCACCACTGCACCCGCTGATCATGAGGGCAGCAACCACTCCAGAGGTATTCCTACTCCTGCGCCCGGCACCTCTTTACCCCAGTCAACTTCTGTGACTCCGCGGTAGCAGGTCATCACATCTTAGTTTACGTCCTGGATAAACTCTCGTAAATCAGGTTATGGTGTCAATTGCGTACTTTACCATATATTTTACCATAGATTATTTTCTGCATATTTTTTTATTAACTAATTTTTCCAGGCTCACCTTTGCCTGTTTGAGTACATTAAATATTTTACATTCGTTAGCTAGTTAGTTGTTTTCTGTAATGAATTAGCCGGGGCTTTCCAATTTCATTTATTCCGTAATAAACTTACGTTAACTTAAATTTTGTCTGTTTGCCGTTATTTTTAGATTAGTCCCTGTTTCATTGTTAGTTTTTCAGTTTGTCATTACAGCTTGTTTCAAATTCAGAAATTAAATCCAACTATAGAACAGCAGTGCGGTGAAACGAACTCTACAGTAGACGTGAGCTTGCAGATAGCATTAGTCTGCAGAAGGCATGCCAAAGCTCCTGGATTTCCGGTGTTCCTGCGTCTTCCTCTAGTGATGTCCCAATACCGGACTGCGCGTCTGCACATCAGGGTCTTGGGTGTGCCTGCATAAGCCATGTCCCCAGGACTGCACGTTGGCAGAAAGGTCACGAGACTAGACAGATGTATACTAAAAAGGGTGGCTTACAGTGCCATAAAAGACATAGAGAATGTCGTGCTTTAGAAAGAGAGCTCCAAGCACAAACCACTATTGAAATAACAAGTAAGGTAGAACCTCGGACACTGGAATCCGAGAGCTTACCCTTGGATTACTCAGCTATTCTACCTCCTACCCAAGCGTCGCCATACAATCACTTATTAGGCGTTTGCTGGTCACTAAGTGAGTCGGAACCATCCCGTTCACATCAGCCAGAGGCACCCCCGCAGGTAGTAAGTATAACTGCTCCCCAGGTAGCCCCTGATAAGGACCTAGCAAACACCTGTCTAATAAAGTTGGCATAGGGAAAACTTCTCCGGGTTCTACTCCCATCAAAGGCAGTCCCCAAACCACGTGCAGCATCACCCCAAACAAATTACATTCCTGCGCGTCAACCCACTCGGCCCATTGGGGTAGCCCTGATTTCCCCAGCCAGGCCATCCACCTCCACCCCCATGATCACTTAAACTGCATCGCCATCTCATACACCCAGTGACAACTGGCGTCCTGATTATTGGCAACTGTAGTAGTGAGGAATATAGAACTCCCTGGGCGGGGAACTATCTTATTCCACCTCACTCTGGGGTTTGACTACCCTCGTTTCAGACGGTACCCTTCCATAAAGCAGCCACCCACGGAACCCAAAACCACCACAATCCATCGGGCCAATAACATTAGTCAATCCCGTCATGGTAAGCTTACCTAAGATCTCAAGAGGGCATTCAGTGTCATAACCACTTACCCATCAAGGTAGGGTAGGCGTCAACTCATATTAGCGGTTTCGTTGACATTCATCAACTCTCTTACAAACATTATTGGATGTAAAAGACCATACCGTAAGTGGATTTCTTTGATCACCAGCCATGCTTCCTTTGCTCTTGTGCACTCACCTATATCATCGAGAAAGTTATCAAACACAATCAGTAGTATGAAGAATAATGCATTTACATTAGCATCATTCTGTTTTGCCATCAATACTTCTTCTTCACCATAGCCAGGACTCAATTGCTTCCCAACAACATTTTTGTTGTAATGCTGCTCTTGCCCTAACATACCAAGCAAAATAATTATTGCAGTTTAGTTTAGGTATTCTAAACTCGTCATTAATGCTGGAAGCCATTTCTGAGTGTACTTGTTTCTCCGCAACACCTATCACTTCCGTGCTGTAAATTCACGCTACAATTATGACTCATTCCCATTAACATCCTTGGTCCATAACCTGTTGAAACACATTTCCAGAGTGTGGCAATTATGGGATTTAGTTGATGCGGGAAATTTACACGTCAAATACTTCACTTACATCATATATTAACTTAGTACTACATATCTACTCTCTACATAAGATGCATAAAAAATACACAAAAAGACTCATTTAAACTAGCCCAACATGGCACCCAGCTATTACCCAAGATACATACTCAACACAAAACATTACCTTACTTATACTCTTGTAATGTGCAACATAAAAACATTGGCCCAACAGCTTGATGGAGTGTTTATTTCTTCGAGTGAAAAATTACTCACGATTTTCAAGTAAAGTTCCTACATTTGCTTTTATGTGCCTAGTTAAGTAACAAAATTGTGAAAAATTTTTGTTCTGACTACAGGTATAAAAATATTGCAATGTGTATTTTTTGGCTGGATGGATAACGTGATGTTCTAATGAAATTGTAGTTGTTCTGTTTGCCTTATGTTGGTAAAGTACGTATTTGAAGGTGAGTATTGGATGTACAAATTTTGTGTTTTTAGCTGTGAATGATAACTATGATTATTGTAATTATTTGAATTCCATGTCTGCTTATATATCACAACTTTGAATCTTTCCTCTAGGTTTTTAATCATAATTATGTAACGTGTTTGGATATTTCTATGAACTGAATATTTGCCAAAGACCAATAAATGGTTCAAATGTTAAAGCCTAGTTACAACATTCGACGGCCACCTGTTCTAGACCTTCGGGGATAGAACAGCAGAGCCCAAACCACTAGTAACTCATCCAACCAGGCAGAGTTCTATCCCTACAGGAGCACCTAGGTGCTGGCGGTGGTATTTGCTCGAGGGTTACGGCCTGGCCTTGGTTGCATCCTACACCCAGTAGTGGCAGGAAGGCAGCCAATATGGCACAATGCTTCTGGTTTGCCCACCGGTGGAGGGGGACCTTCTGGAGCACCGAACTCTTGACGGCAGCCGCTGCTGGCAGAACACTAAAATAGGGATTTGTCTCACGTCCATAGTGCACAGCATCTATGGTTCAGTGGTGTTATAACCTCTATGCCTTTTAGAGAAAGGTACGACTCGAGGAGAGAGGAGCAAAGGACAGTCTATATCGCCGCCAAGCGGCAGTATGTATTAGCCCCTCCTACTTTCGGTAGGCAAGCGGAACGGGATAGAGCAACCTTAACCAGATTATTAGAGAGGCCTACCTCTCCTGTATATACATACATTTACTTTCCGCCGCATGGACGCCTTCTCCGAGAGTACTATCCCATTGTACGTGGACTGATATATGGGATAGAGGTGAGACACTGGGTTTCCAACCCCAGGTTTTGGAGTCCGGAAGCAGCCGCCTGGAACCTATGATACTGTGTTGGCCAGAATGGTAGCATCATCCTACAGCCCATGGTCTGGGGTGCTATTCTCAGATGGCTAGTCTTGCCTTGGTGTGACTTACGGCTCCCGACTACCCGCCGTCCATTGAAATTGGCATTCTCAGACTGCCAGAAACATGGGTAAACGTGAACACATCTTCTGCCTGCTTGTCGTAGCCTTCCAGGGCTGCCGAGCTGCGCTAGGCAGGATGCCTAGTGGTGAATGCTGGGACAAAACACTCACACACGGATTCGTTCACGCCATATTGTTGTGGGCCTGATTATCACCTATATTTATTTATTTATTGTTGATAAGAAAGACGGTTTTGGGTGTAACTGTGGTACTAATTAACCCAAAAACAAAAAACAAGAGCATAATATTTAAATCTTCATATTTTCTTTTATAATTATAACACAAATATTTTCCTCGCGTACTTAAAGTTGTCTTTTGTAGAGCAGACAGTAAGGTAACGGCCCCAAATCAAGTCAGAAAGGGTGTGTGAGTTCAAACACTGCTACCTGCAAATTTCTTTTTACTTTTTTTGCATTTCGGTAAATTGCATAATATAAATAGTAAACTATCGTAAATATGTTTATTTCACGTAATCATTTGGCTACATTCAATAAAAACAATAGTTAATTAGCCACTGTAGTCGGCCATCACTTTTTCAATCCGTGAAATTGTATCGTGACACTAATTCAATAAGTGAAATTATTTCACTAAAACAGTTGTATGTTACGTAGTTTTAAAATGTTAGGTTGTTATGTTTTATACTAATTTCACAGTGTGAGATGTGTATGAGTTAGCCACTGCTTTGGATACTGAAGCAAACGTGAGTATGTGGTTCATGTTCTTGCCGCTCGATCACTCTGCCAGCGCCTAACTTCTGACGCTGTCTCACATATTTTTTTGAAGTTGTATTTATTGCTTTATTATGGCCATGCAAGTAAATTGAAACATTTTCAGTTACTTTCACATACACTTATTTTTATTTTGTACCTAAATACATTTTACAGAACCTGTAATATTTTCATAAATGGACATATGCGCCTTTAGGTTCACTCGGGTGACAGCCATCTTGTCTGTCGCAGCTCTGTTGGTATAGCAGACACGTTCTCTGAAGTCATGTACCCCAAAATTGCTTTCTGATTGGACAGCCAACATAGCCTACCGTCTGGGGTGCCTAGAAATTTATGATATTCAGGCGTGATCGACGAACACCCGCCTCTGGCTTTTCATTTGTATCCGAGAATACGACGGGCAGGCTCACAGGCGGCAGCATGGCATACTACTGCAGCTTACCGCCTACTCAGGCATGCATCTGAGAATAGCACCCCTGCATCCTGCACACCTTCAGTTCCTGCCAGCAGATACCAGCAGCACCATCTTCGGCTGAAGAAAACATAAGTAAGCCAGGTATCCCTGACACCTCCCGCCAGTCGATTACTTCCGTAATCAAACCCACTATGGGAAACACCCTAAATAAAGCAGTCACTCGGAAACCAATCACCAGACCGACTGTAGAGAATTTTGTGCCTAGCCGCCAACCAATGTGCCCCGTCAGGGTAACTGACATTAAGTGAAAGCTGAACCAGTAAACCTATAATGCTGTATGTTTGGTCTAACACAATTCAAAGCCACGACGACTGTGCCAAATACCTCTTAACCTGGCACGCATCATAGTGATATAAGAATTTAATTTTTCGAGAGCCAGTGTGTGACAATATTTCATAAATGAAATTAACATCATCATATACACAAAATCCTGTATCAACTGATGCGTGAACAATTTAAAAAGAATTTCAATTTGCTATTTTGACAGCGTACATTTGCAGAACAGACATCAGAGAAATATGTGGGCAGGAAGGAGATGGTAAACAAAATGTTAGTGTATTTTATTTTATTTTGTTACAAAACAGCTTTTATTTGTGTAATAAATTAAATTTTGTTCTAGAATAATGTGTAGGTATTTAAACTAAATAGAACTTAAACCGTATGCAATAGTTTATTTCAGATTGTCTCTTCTTCATAAGCTGTAGCTAGTGTTTGCTAACGTCGCCACGTGTATTCTTCATATTAATTGAAGAGCCCACACATCTATTGCAGAGTATTTTTCAAATATTTCTGCATTAATTTGATGCAATATATTTCAAACCCGAGTTGTTTTGAGCCTGCATGAGGTGAAAAATTTACTTTTAAAATAACGTGATACAAATACTCCTGCGACACAGCAACAAAATAGGCAACTGTACTGCCATCTGTTGGTCAGTGTACATGGCTTGCTTCAGAAGCCATACCCCCATGAAATTACTCATTTTGATGTGTAAAATACAAATATACGAACAAATTCCCAGAGTTTCATAATTTACATGCTCGCTATAAATATTTTAACATAACATATTTCCGTGTAAAGTGATTTTGCTTCCTAGTAATTTGGATTCGACCTGCAAACATCAAACCTTTCTGATGCTGGCTCATCATTTTGTTTTTTGTGTCCCCAAACCCCTCCCACATCAATAACAAAACAAAAATAAAATAATTGTTATTTATTTAAACCCTGCATTGTTTTGCGATGGAATAATTTTTGCGACAAACAATATTTATGTTAATGTGATATTTTGTCATCCAGTCACACCCGGTACTACGGTTAATATTTATAAATTGCATAATTGTGTGTACAAAGTACTGTAAACTACAAGAGCTCACATTTTTTACAAGCAGATGCCACTTTTAATTGTGAAATACTTTATTATTATGAATGAAAATGTACTGTCTGACAATTCCCCCACATTCCTAATACTTCCAAGTTTCATGTTCACTGTTAAAATTATGTCTAAATATAGTACCCAAACACTTTTATTAAAAAAAAAAATATATATATTTCCATGTCACTTTACTGCTCAGCTGCCTGGAAATGAACAGCATGTACATGGGTTATTAATAGCGGTGCGTGCATGACTGTCAGCAGCTGTTCAGTATTTGACTTTGAACTGGTGGCTCCATGGTGAAAATGTGTCATCAATGCAGGAGTCATACACCTTCGAGTGTCTAAACCACTGCACTTATGCAACTTCTGCAACTACTGTACTTCTGAACCTGCATATCAACAACTTCTGCACCCGATACACAACAGGAAACCTCGTAGGCTGCATCTCCTTGGTGTAAAAACCCTCTGACAGTTTCACAATTTAGATGCTACAAGTAATAGTAGGTGGCTACGAATGTTAAATGGAGACCACCATGCACAATTCTGCTAACCAGTTCTAACAATAGGCCTTGAAGAAAATTCAGTGCTCTTTGTAGATGCACACCAAGCCAATGACCTTGTCTTTTCGGCTTGTGATAGCCCCTTCTCTATTGTTTGGAGTACTTGGTTTGAAGCAGAGTGTCATCCTCAACATTTTTGGTTTCATGTGAGTGGTACAGTTAATAGCAGAATTATATTCACAATTAATTTTGGCAATATGTATAGCAAATTGTAACTCTTATTTGCAGCTGTGAAATGTCTCCATAGTTTGGCTTTCAGGATTCTGTGAAAACACTCGTTCATGCTAGCCGGAGCTCTGAGTACACACTAAATAATTATGCAGGGTGACTTTGAGCAGTGGGGACAAACAGCAGGAGATGATCCCTGAGAGGATAAGCAACACAAATAATTTTAATGGACATAGGTCAGGAAATGCATGGTTTCCTCACTAGAGGGCAGTACTGTTCCCCATGAAGGCAGTGTGCTTATGATTTTGTAACATGAGGTATCCGCTTCACTGATGTTGCTGGCTCACACTGGAAGGGATGTGTGTCGTGTATTGCATCACTGTGAGACGATGGCCTGGTATTCTAATCTGGAATAGGCCAACATAATCTTTATATACAGACAGGCAAATGGCAATGGACAGGCGGTAACATGGCTGTACCAGGAAACGTATTCCCACAGACAGCAACCTCACCATAAATTGTCTGAAACAGTGTTTCACCTTTTGTGTAAAACAGGCTCATTTACGGGAATGGGTAACAATGTAGGACATGCGCACCAGGTATGTACACCGTCCTTAGAGGAACATGTGATCAACACTGTGGAAGATGACCCCTGGTATCAGCACCAGCCAGGTGACCCACCAGCATGGAATAAGCCAGATGACTGTGTGGAACATCCTCCATGAGAACTGCTACTACACGTATCACTTGCAATGTGTGCAGGGCTTATTACAGATGGACTTTCCTCTTTGGGAATGGTTTTGTTGCTGGTTTGTTGCACAGGCCACCACAATGCTGGGATTACTGTCATCCATCCTATTCACAGATGAGGCGACCTTTATGAGGGATGGTATCGTCAACCTCCACAACACCCATCTGTGAGCTACGCAGAATCCCCTTTGTATGGTGGCAGTAAATCATCAGCACCGGTTCAGCCTCATTGTGTGGTCTGGGATTATTGGTAACTGCCTCGTGAAACCAGTCATCCTTCCACAACACCTCAGAGGCCAAGCACATCTGCAATTCCTGTGGGTGACTCTGCGTCCCCTGCTGGAAGAGGGCCTTTGGTGGTATAGAAGGTTTTGTGGCTGCTACATGATTGTACTCCAGTCCACTTCTGCATTACTGTGCAGAGGCATCTTAACATCTTTCCTGGTCGATGGAATGGCAAACATTCATAAAAACTACTAGTTATCATGATCAGGAATGGCCCAGCTCTAATACCTACGGAATAAAATTTTAAATGAACATCTTCAAATTGATAGGAATAAAAAGTATAGCAAATAACTAAAGTTGTGCTGATTCACAAAATTGTGCTGACGTGCTGAATCACCGACATGCCGATTCTGTAATGCCGATTCACAGATGAGTTGCCAAAGAATGAAAAGGCTTTTGCTTTAAGTTGAATTTAGATTACTATAATACTTGAAACAATGGTATTGGTGAAGGGGAGCACAATTAAGTGCAGATTTTAACTTATTTAATTTTCTAGTGTCCGAAAAGTTACTAGATTTATACACCAAACCATGTAAGTTCAAGTGAAGACAAAAAAAAATATGTTGGTGGTCTATATTTATATAAATATTTCACTCTGAACTCGGAAAACAGTAAGCATACTTAAGGTTGTTTACAAGTTTTGTTGCTGTTCACAGTCAAGTAATAGGCTTGAAACAAAAATGGTGTATTTTTTAATATGAATTTGTTTTGTAATAAACAAGATTGATCTACTTGCAAAATATCTACTACAAATTAAAAAATCAAAATATAGGCTAACTGATTTAAACGTGGGTACTTTAATACACATTTGGGTTGATATAAAATATTTGTTAATGAACAGGACAATTCAAAATAAAAGCATGCCACAAAATAAATTTTTAACTAGAAAATGTTACATATGAAATTGTAAATATAATAGAACATTTTTTATAATGAATATGAAGGGAACACTTGCTATGTTTACTGTACTGGGGAAACTTCATGTGTACATGTCTTGAAATAATATACAAAACTGATATACCAAATTTACATATGCAGAGTACTTTATATAATAAATATTTAATAAAATATTTGTGGGAAAACAATTTATAAATGAAAAACATACTAAAATGTTTTTAATATAAACGTAAGTTAAAATGAAACACATTGTAACCTGTATGGCTAGTTTTACAAGGAACCAAAATAAAATATTGATCATGAATATTGACAAGCAATGTAAACAGAATTAATCATCATCCAGACTTCCAACATCTGGTTTTCAACATCCTGCTGTTTACAGGCTGTGATGTCAGGCATGGTCTGACATCTTATTCGTCTAACAAAAGAGACATACAGAGAGAGGGAGTAAGAGAAAGAGAAAGTAAGACACAAAGGAAAGGGTGCTGCTGTAAAAGCAGTCCCTCCCTCCTAACACCTTTTTTTCCCCCTATCTGACTGACCCTTGTCAATGTCAGGCTTGGAGATTATCTCTTTGGTGTGGAGCTTGGGATAAAAACTACAAACTTTGTTTGAAAATCAGTGCAAGTTGAGCATCTTTTCCACTGAGGCTTCCGTTACCAGCATGCTTCCTTACACTGGAAAACTTTCAGGGCTCAAAAAGGCCGGCACAGCTCTACAACCACTCTGCACAGGAATGTAAACTATTTGCAGTTTTCGCATAATCTATTCAAGTTCGAATGTGAATAATACTTAAATTACTATCAGCAACTATTCGAATTTGCAAATTAATGATGAGAATGTCGGGGATATTTAGACTTTGTTTTAGTTCTGGCAGGATGGCAAAGATAGGGATAGGTGAAGTGGAATGGGCGCCAGCTTCTCAATTGTGGCTTGGAGAAGTATGAGACTCATGTTTAACCAGACATGCTGCTAACGACACAATGTGTGGCATAATCCCCCATAGACTCCTTGTCTGTTGCAATAACTGTGGATAATGACCAGTACTGTAGCCTATTGTTGCAGGTGTATTAAGTTTCCTGACAACGGAATTATGATCACATATTGGAATTTTTAAGGGCCATTCCACACACCTGACACAGAAACAGCAGAGTTGAGTTGAGAGATTTGGGCGGCTCTTAACAATGAGGTCTTAGAGCCAATGAGGGTGAAATGAGGTGAGAATGGAGCAGCACTAGAATGAAAAAAGGGGGGGAGGGAGATCGCAGAGAAAACCTGCCGACCAGCACCATCATCTGGCATGATTCCTACTTGCAAGAATCCAGGCGTGAACCGGCCAGGGATTGAACCCGGATCACCTTGGCGGGAGACAAGCAGGCTAACTGCGTAGCCACCACAGCCCCAGGAAACGATAGAGAAGTGAATGCAGAAGTTAATTTTTGTGTTGGTTGAGGGACCCATCTCATTACAAGGTCAGGTGACCCGTTCACACAGTAACACACCGTGGAACTTTCTGTGGATTTGTTGATTGACATAATACAACTAAAATATCATGAAAGTTACGCGAATTCTGGGCTTGACCCCCCTGAGTTGGAAATGCAGACAGAAACCGAAGTGGGTACTACGAATTACATTGCAAATAAAATCCATTATAGCAGAGGGGGCAGAGGGAGGAAGGTACTGTCCAGGGAGAAAAGCAATTCACTTTAATGTTCCAGAACTAAATATAAATAACTATTACAGCTAATGTGAACAGTATGAGTTAAGATGAAGACCCTGGTTGCCGTAACTCTGTCCTAGCTTGCGCACCTCTATAGCCAACTAACTTTGGATGTCTATGCATCACCCAAGCCAGGATTGCGGAGCAGACCAAAACAATTGAAAATTTCACATCTAGATATTAAGCATTAATAAATATGACTGTTAAAATAAGAAATGTGAAATATTCTGGCATGGTACTTAGCTGAATACTGATTATCACATTAAAAGGACACATACAAAAATTATAATAAATTATACTAAAGTTTTTTATACAAATAAAAGCTACAAATTTTTGAAACCATACATTTTTTATTATTTCTCCAAGGCGGTCGAGAATGTTTGAGGCCTGGACCTGCAATGTTCTCTTTCAGTCTTTCAATTCAAATTTTATTTACACTGTGTACATGTAAAATTATAGTGTAAAATAGCCTTAAAATTAAAAACACAAATTTAAGAATGTTAATCAAATCACAAAAACAAATAATTAAAAAGTGTTGTTTGAAATTTCAACATGTATGTTATGTGATGCCTAAATGCAATGAATGTACTCTATTTACTGGAGGTGTATATACTTTGTAGTTTTTTACTTTAAGCTTGAAATTGAGTTTATAGAAAAATAAGTGTCCACTCAATTTTCACATAATTTATAGATTGAGAATAATGCTTGCAGTAACAACCATGTTGGATGCCTTCCAAAAGTGGTGTCCTGCTACTGCATTTTGTCTCATGTTTGTGTTGTCTTGAGCTGTTTGTTTGGGGTGCCTTGCACGAAGCAGCCAATGGGCTTGAGTCCCAAAGGTCGAGGGACCATGTATCACTGCTGCTGTTGACTGCTTTATTTCTGAAATACATACTTAGTTATGTTATGTTCTAAATATTCTCCAACTTTCCGTGACCATTATACTTTTTGTGACATTTGATGCATTTTGGCATTGTGTGATGATACAAGATACATTCTGCATATTTCTGCCAATATTTAGTGGTTTTTGTCTACTTACTGCATTCTGTTTACCATAGGGAATCCCTGTGCTTTATTTTCCATTTTGTAAATTGTTAGTGTTTCAACTAACTAAAAATTGCCCCTTGGTTTTAATCTTGTATGTACTGTCATGTGCATCAACCAAAAACTATTTTTGAAAATTTAACTGTATTATTATATTAAATTTATATTTGTTAAAGTTTTTTGTAGTAAGGATAGTAAAATTACATTGAAATCACAAATATTTGTTTAATTAAAAATTATTGTTGTTATAATGTAAATGTTTTACCTGTAATGCTACCAAAATTATTTAATAGTTGAAGTAATCTGCTCATTGTATTTTTTTTTTCCTTTTTTTGTTTTAATTAAAAATACGTATTCTTGCAACCATTAATTTTTTTCCCCTGTGATAAATTTTATGATGTGTATTTTTAGATTTTCCAAATTATTTCAGTATATATGATATTTTTAATTCAGAAAAAATAATTAAAATTATAACATTTGAGATGAGCATTAGATGGCTATGGGGATGGTGGAGGACTCATAAAATTTTGTTCCCACAGAATTATGAAAAACTGTTTAGGTAGTAATGGAAATTGCTTCTCAAAATGTTGTGGGGAAAATTATTTATAACTACTACAATAAAGAATTACAATTGTCACTTTGCCACTTTTTAGTGACTTTTATGGTAAAAATAAAGTTACTTTTATTGCTATTTCGGCATTAAAAACAGGGCCTGCAGAGTACAAACTGCAGAGGCATTTCATGGTAAAGGGAAATCACAAGTGGCTGTATCTAATGCCAAAATTTTTTCCTGAATATGATTCTACTGTTCACCTTACGTTGCGCATGAAGAGTGAAGATGTCTAAGATGATTCCCTACTTCGAACAGTGCACTCCGATTTGAAAAGGAGGCACCCTCACAAACATCAAGCCAAGGTCAGCTACGTGGTACTCTTCTTCAAACAGTGCAGAATTTTCCACAAAGCCTATCATCACAATTGGTTGGATTAATTGTACAAGGTTGTCCACCTACAACATTTGTATCCACTCATGTATTACATGGAGGTTCTACTTGGTGAACCTATCATTGGGGACTTTGATGTGGAAATGATCCAGCCTACAAAGTTTCCAGATGAATATTTGGTGGAGAAGGTGCTGAAGTGATGTAGTGGATATGCATATGTGCAGTGGCTTGCATACTCAAGATTGTGATAACTCCTTGATCAATGAGGGAGAATTTTTGAATAGAACTTTGTAATGTTTTTAATTAACACAATTTGTAATTTTCTTTTGTACATGTGTTTTTTTTTATTAAATATTTTGCATTACCTTTTCTTATTCTAATACATGCCTCTAGTTATACACTATGTTAATTTGCCTCTTTGGGGGTGCCAACCTGTTTGTTTCACTAAGAACACCAGACCTAAACGAACATGTTTGCCAGAACTCTACAAACTGGATTCTAGTTATTTCTCACATTAGGATTGAAACTACGTGTGTGGCTTAACAGATTCATTTTGGAAATACTTTCATAGGTACTTCAATTTTTTAATGCATATTTATTGTACACTTGGATTTAATAAATTACAGGACAACCAGATTCTTTGATCTGCAGTTATTAATAAATAATACATTTTTTCCAGTTTATATAATTATGAATAAGCATTTTCTTAAAATTGTTATTTTGAGTTTTGTTTCTAAGGTAAAATTTCTTCACCTTCTTCACCCAAATAAATTAAGGTTAGGAGCAAAAATTAATAAAAATAAAAAAAAAATTCAGGTTTTCCAGGCAAACCGGAATTAATAAGTATTAAATGTATAAATTTTATTCATACACATATGCGTTAGCTACCCGAGCTTAACAACATTGAATTATGACAAAATGGTGCACATGTAGTTAAAATGGTGGAATATAATTTTAATTTTAATGTAAAAGAAAATTTTGAAAGGGGAAGGAGGGAATTGCAGATGAAAATAAGATGTCTGCCAGTATTTCACTTGCAAAACAAATATTCTATCTTTAAAAACTGCATTTTATAAGCGCTATATGCCTGGAAGTTAGAGTACTAAGATACTGACGTAATGTTTTTCTAGATAACAGATTGCTCCAGGTTTTGGTCTCCTATGTCTTTTTCATTAGAGCCTCCAAACCTCCATCTTGTGAGATATACAAATATCATTGTCAGTTTGAATTTCACGTGAGACTACAGCATCACTATATGAATTTGCACTATAAGTGCATTTGTAGGCTTTTGAACTCAACTGCTGTTGGTGCATGATCTTTATCATATTTAAAATTATCATCACTAATATCAGTCTTTTTTCATGAAGCTTGTCTTTCTGAAGCATTTGGCCATAATATTTTTTTTCAGTTTCGCAGATGCAACTGATGTGCAGTACATCAATCAAAATCATTTTGTAACATGCTTCTTACTTTTATTGAATCATGAATTTATTTGGCACAGCTGCTTCATTATTGTTAGAATTCTATGTTTTGGAGTATTTAATTTGTGTTATTGTCATGAACTGAACAAGTATTGTTACTATATATATAAGAAGTAAAAGTTACAGAATTTTTACAGGACACACAGGAAATAAAAAGAATTAAATTTAATTGGAAATTGATCATGCTATGATATAATAATTTTTTGTGAAAAAATATGCAGAAATGTTAGTAGTCAATGTGGTTATTGTAATTATATTCATAAACACTGAATAATATACAACTTATGCCTGTATTATCTATAATATGGGCATATATTAAGTTTAAAACAGCCATTTTGTAATTCATGATGTTTAATATTGAAATTTGTTTTGTTTTAGAATAGTCATGTTGTAATTCGCGAGCCTTTCAGAGATAATACAGAAACGTCATGGACAGGAACTGGGTTTATGCAGATGTCTGAAAATTCTAATTTGGAATTTATCGTTGATAACATTCAAACAAGCATGGAGTATGACATCGTCATCAGATACGAGCCTCAGGTAAATAATGGATCCTTAATTAATTTGTGGTTTTTGTAATGTGACATCACTTTTGACAACTATGGTATTATAAACAAAAGTAGGGCAAAAGTCATGCTGCTGTGTGAAACTGTTTGTATGGACAACAGTATTATTTAAATGGTCTCATCCTGCATTATTTTTGTGTATTATGTATTTATTAAACTAATTGAAAATTAATGTAATATTCACGTATCAGTAAAATAACATAATTTTATTTTTCACTTAACATGATTATATTGGCATATATAATGTAAGAAGTGCAAGAAGCAAAGTATAACCTTCTAATTCTCCTTATGAAACACAAGTCTGATGTAATAGTGGTTAGTCCCAAAACTCTTCTATCCTATCACAGCAGGTTGCCATGTGATAATGTAGGCCATCAATGCAGCATGATACACTTTAGTTTGTAATTGCAAAGCCAGTTATTAAGTTAAAATGGGAAAACTCTTACCTTAAGTAGGTTAGACTCCAAAATAATTATGAAGGGATCAAATAACAAATGAAAACCCAAGCAGGTGTTTGGTTAGTAATGTATTACAGAACAGAAAATATGTTTTGATTGAAACCCAATTGCTGACCCAAATCAATTTGTATAAAAAAACTGTGTAACATATTAATAAACTCTCACATGCATGACTGAGGTTAGAGGCATCTTCAAGTATGAAAACAAAAGATACTGGAAATTTAGATGCCAAAAAAATGTCATCTTTGAGGTCCGACAGACAAGTCCTCTCATGATGCTCCCAAATCTCTGACTGTAGAACTGTGTGGGAAGTGAGCCATAATGTAAATATCACTTTGCACAAGTCTTTTTTAAAAACTTTTTTGCTGAACTGTGAGAATATTTTTTTATCACTGTATTGAAACATATTTTTCTTTGAAAATATTCATGCCATATTGCATTTATTGTATTTGATTTCTTGTACTGCCAGTTTTCGGACTGTTACAGTATATGCATGAAGCATATGTTTTTTTTGGCTGACTACATTCAAAAGTTTTAAAATAGTGTATTTTCAAGTAAACAAGGAGGATGGAAGGACATTTTATAGTATGCTAGGTATTTAACGAAGGTGCTTAACATTTTGATGACACCATGTGTTTAAAAAGTGTATACAAAATATGTAGTTTGCTTGATTTTTACAATATAAACATGGAACTGATGTGTTTCATTTAAACAAAATATATATTTTGTAACAAATGTGATTTCGGTAATAACAAAATTATCATGATGATTTAAAAACTAGAGAAAGTATTACTATACGCATTTGTAGAAGGTTTGTATATATTTGTCTAAGTAGTAAATTTATATACAGTTAATTAATCGTGTTAATTATTTGTAATTAAAAGTCTTTGCAAAATAATGACTAAATCATAACAAAATCATGGAAAATAATGTTTTATATTCCCAGGAAACATTTCTACATGAGAAAACAAACTATTGACAACAATAGCAGTCTCAACTTTGAAAGCTAAAAGTAATAATTGTCAGTTGCAAACACTCAGGATTGTATTAACCATCACCAGAGCCATTACACAAAATAGCAGTCTCAACTTTGAAAGCTAAAAGTAATAATTCTGAGTTGCAAACACTCAGGATTGTATTAACCATCACCAGAGCCATTACACAAAATAGTAGTGTCAACTTTGAAAGCTAAAAGTAATAATTCTGAGTTGCAAACACTCAGGATTGTATTAACCATCACCAGAGCCATTACACAAAATAGTAGTGTCAACTTTGAAAGCTAAAAGTAATAATTCTGAGTTGCAAACACTCAGGATTGTATTAACCATCACCAGAGCCATTACACAAAATAGCAATCTCAACTTTGAAAACTAAAAGTAATAATTCTGAGTTGCAAACACTCAGGATTGTATTAACCATCACCAGCGCCATTACACAAAATCTGGTTATGGTGTGCACACACATTTTTGAAGTGCATATATTTTCCAGCAGAGGCTGGTGTGAAAGTGTGCTCAAGCCTGTACGTTACCAAAAATATTATATCAGTTGCTTATTTTTTAATGCTCTCCTTATGTATCATTTTTCATCAATTGCATTTCTGAGGTTCACTCCCTAGATGATGCAGCACAGGTTATAGCTGTATGTGATGCTGTCCTATGAGAAAGTGAAGAACCACTTCTGCAGTCAGTGCCCAACAAAATTACACTACCATTGTTTTGAAACTGCATATAATTTGATGGTTCTGTCTGCTATCCATCTTTAAAATGTTAGTCTTTTTAACTGAGTCAGGTTATAACAAAGGGAGTAAGGCAACTGACTTTGATAACCCATTTGCATATCAGAAGAATAAATGGAATTTCTTGTATCTAAGTAAATTATTCAAAAGGTAATGAATGTTTTTGGAATTTGCAGATAAATTTTAATATAATCTCTGTTAAAAACATCATTGTTCTGACAAATAAAAGTGTGATATGTTTGCAGTTACCTGGTAGTTGGGAAGATGTTCAAGTAGTTGTGGAAAGACCGGGACCAGTGGACCAGGATGGACCATGTACTAACTCATTACCTCAAGATGATACCAAACATGTATCTCTTCCAGAAGGTAAATAACCAAGTAATTAAATCATAAATATTAAAATTTTTTGTCCAAAAATAAAATCCATAGAATTTTACAGAAATATTTTTGTCATTAACTGTAATATTATATGCATCACAGAGCTTAGGAGGGGGGAAATGTCAATGTTAATTCACATTATTTTAGTGTTAAATATTGTTATAAAATGCCAGAGGAGCATATCCGCGTTATGAGGGATGGAGGTCCCGAATAAAATTAGAAGATATAAATTAGTTTTTTAATGTATTCCTGCAGCTATTATTTACACAGGGTTGTCATGTTTAGGGAAAACCGGTAAGAGTCAAGGAATGCCGTACCATGGAAACGTCAGGGAAAAATCAGAGAAATTAAAATATTTACTAGAATTTTCGGATAACTCAGGCTAATGAAAATATTACCAAATTAAGTTTGCACACATTATTTGAGGTGGTTTCAACTAACTGTATTTCAAAAATATTTTTAGAACTACACTAAAAAATATGTTTGAATATTTCATATTTTTTTTATTACAGCATACCATTGCAGTGTTTTTTCTCTTTGTCATCAAAACAAAATTGTCCGTAGATATTACATGATGCTGTGGTGTGCAATGTAGTAGAGACTTATTGCATTTTAGACTAGACAATAGTATGAGCACTTGTGGTAAAGATTGGCGTAACACAATTGGCTGTGTTTGTATCTACTAACCAACAGGAGCTTGTCGCTACTGATATGGCTGTGACCGATGCAGTTTGGCAGTGTTTTTGTATTTGGTGTATTGTATCATTTATTTTCAAAGGGTTGAAATTTGAGCCACATAGATCAAAACATCATTCAGACATTATTTTTATTTCATATGTGTAAGTGTGAATATCAAACATTTCAAGAATGTTTTATTTGCTGCTTTTATGTGGTCATTTAGTTGGTTCCAACACATTAGATTTTTCTGTTGCAATCTATTTATGACTTAAGTTGGATAGAATGCATTATTTCGTTGCTCCATAACCAAACTTAATAGTTTTCTTTAATTGTATTCAATTGCTACTGTGTTAGTTTTGATAGCTAAATATTGTGTGTAAATTTAATATTTAGTACACAAATTGATAATACACCCCAGTTTTGTATTTAAAAAAATAAAAGTAATAAAAAAATTAATTACAATTTTCAGTTATAAAAAGCTTTCGCACAGGTTAATAACAATAAATTCTCTGCACATGTAAATTTGGTAGATTAGTTTTGTATATTATATTAAGACATGTGTAAATATTAAGTTTCTCCTGTATAGTTAACACAGAGTTTTGCCTTCAGATTCCTTATAAAAAGGTTATGTATTTACAAATTCATTTGTAAAATTTTCATGTTAAAAATTAATTCTGTGATGGGAGTTCATTTTGAATCTTCCTGTTCACAAACAAATATTTTATACAAACCCAAATTTGTAGCAAAGCACCCGAGCACAAGTCATCAGTTAGCCTACATTTTGTTTTTTGAAAGAACTAGGTTTTGAGGACAGATAATTTGCAAGTAACACTAATCTTGTTTATTGTAGAACCAAACATATATATATATATATAAACAATCCACCATTTTTGTTTCAAGCCTATCACTTGACTGTCAACAGCAACAAAATATGTAAACAACTTTATCCATGCTTCCTGTTTTCCGTGTTCACAATTAAGTATTTTTATTGTTGTAGACCAATGCATTTTTTTTTTACTTTTGAATTTACTTGAACTTGCATGGTTTGTTGCATTACTGTATATACTTTTTGAACACTGTAAACTGAAAAAAGTTAAAAGTTGCTTTTAACTGTGCTGCATTTCATCAATACCATGGTTTCAGTATGAGAATAAACTAAACGCTAGTTGCTAGGCAACCACTTCCCCTCTCACCAGGCGTGTAGGGGGAGGAAGCAAAGCCACACCTTGCATTGAGCGCTGAACTGGACAGACAGAAAATTGCAGGGCTTGTCACTCAATTCACTCTTGGTTATCAGACATTTTAGTAAACAAATGTTACAGTAATTTCCTTGAAGTCGTAAAGTAAAATAATTAAAAATGCAAAATCACAAAATGAGTGTGTACTGACTAAACTATCATTTTCCTCAATGTTTGATTACAACTTTCACTTTGAAAACGTGATTCTATAGAATCAAAGGAGATGGTAGTGGTTTATCATTTGTGAGTTACAGGCTGTCCACCGTTTGTTTCAAGTGTAATGTTGGTTAATATATATTTTCAGTGTGCGTCAACAACACTAATAAAATGAGCAATGTTCTCGGCCAAGTTGTTTTATGTTCCTGAGAATTTTAATTTGGAATCGAGAAAAGTATTGGTATCGAGTATCGTGGGAACGTTTTGGTATTGAAACTGGTATCGAGTTTCGAGAAAATGTGATATCGACCCACCCCTATTCTTATCCTTATTAATAAACAACTATTACTCATCAGTGCAACTATACCACTAGCAGCTGTCACCTACAAGATTGTTATATCTACTGGGCCGGGACAGGTGTGCCATTAATGGAAATTATTTTTGCCTGATGAGCCACCGGGACCATATAAGAAGTCCAGGACTGGCACAGCAGTGTGCCATGGGATGCTGCCATAAGTATGATGCCTATATCCCACATCTCTCCACTATGCCACTCGCACTGAGGATCTAGGCGCTGGGCTTGCACCTGCTAACCCCTCTCCAGATGCCCTATGCCAGTGAAGGAAGGCATAGAGGCATATAAGTTAGGTTGACACTTAAAGATACTTTCCGATCGTCATGAACACGAGACATCCCTATATAAGTGTACTTCCAATAGTAGTTGCCCGCACGAGCTCTGTATTCTAATCAGTTCCCTGCCACTGGCATACAAACCTAGAGCATTGAGCTGTAACACTATTGGGTGAGGGTCGCAACAGGGGTTAGGCCTTTAGTCCCCCTCTAGCACTATAAGTATTCTGGTGGAATACAACTTGAGGTGACTCTCTTGCCCCTGTTGGATGAGTTGCTAGTGATCACGGCTCTACCGTTCTATCCTCTGGAGTCTAGAACAGGTGGCCATCGAATAGTGTATGTGTCAGACATACAGATTCCTGAAGAGACTCTGCAGTCCTACTCTATGGTTTGTACTGGTATATCAATACCCGGTCTCGGTTGACAATGTACGGTTTATATTATTTCTAGTGGTCAAAGGGAAATACCTCTAGAATGGACATCCTCAGTGAATGGAACAATCTATATTCATTAGAGATTAAAAATACAGTGATGCATGCTACCTCCTAACCAAGCAGAGTTTGATATGCAAATAACCTACGGTAAACAGGTGTCGGCAACATGCTCCTAAACTAACCTAGATAGCTAGTGGTGTGGACTGCTATGAAAATAATTCTGGTCGCAGCTACTGTATCCAAGGGTCGTATAGAAGAGACTTTATAAAAAGGGGACCACTACTTTAAGAGCAGTGGGTGTAGTTGCCTCTACCAGCAAGTGGAGGGGGCTGCTGATCCAGGAGGAGCAGCAGCGAAATGTGTGATAAGTCTGCAGATGTTGAAGAAGAAGAGAATCTGGAAGATGATGGTGGTGGTTATCGACAATGGAGCTTCTGGTAGCTGTTGGTGGTTGCAGCAGAAGTGTCTGCTGATGACAGTGCAGCTTCTAGTAGAGGCTGCAGGATCCTCTGGTAACATCAATGGTAGCATCCTCTGGTGGCTGCCGAAAACTGTTGAACAGTAGAAGGCCCCAGCACATAAAGTGTTAGAGCAAGTTACTGGAGAAAGGAATAACTCTCGAGCCTGGGCATGTGCGGTCTTCAATATTCCGCTGGACATGTGCAACGCGGGCCATGGTGGGAGGTGTGATGTTGCCTCATGACGTCTCTCTTGCGCAAGGCCTGGGTGGGAGTAGCTACCCTCTGCCAGGTGCTCGGCATCGTGCATATTTGGGTGCGCTTGGTTTTTCCCTGAGGCAGGTGATGGCTTTTTGGCTCCCCTAGTGGGGGAGGGAGTGCTGCGTGTTTCTTGACTTACACAACTTTATTTTCTACATGTTTAGAATCGCCCTCCAGGATACTGGCGATCTAAGAACACTCGTGAAATCTGGTGCTGGTTTTGACCCTTCCTCTGGTTATGTAGAAATACGTGAGGTTGATGAGTCTTAGTCATTTAGTATTACTAACAAGAAAGCGGACTGAATCAAAATGTGTTGTATTCTTGCTGCCTAATGTACCACTACAGCTTCTGCTACTGCTGTTGTGAGTCGTAGGCTCTCAGGTGCCGCAGCTTTTCACAAGGCCAACATCCAGGCATTTTGGGTGTCTGGTGGTGAAGCTCTGAGGCACGTACCCTGGAAGAAATGTCTCTCACAGCCATCTGCATCTCCTTCAGTGTCTTCTTCATGCTCTGTTTGTCATTTTTGTTCATTGTTACTGCCCCTACTGGATGTCAGGGTGTGGACCCCTGTCTTTGCTGACTTCACCTGCTGTGCTCGGGCCAGGACATCCTGCATGGTGTGGGGTGCAGTCAGACGTACTGTTTGTTGTCATACCCCTTTGTTGGCGATTACATAGATGAAGTAGACTATTATGATGTTGTATACTCCTCATCGCACTCTTGCAGATATAAGTGGGACAGCTACATTATGTCTTGCCATAGATTGTGCAGTGGCTATTCTGTTGACTGGATGCGGCTTCGCATTTGGGCATGGTGGACGTGTCACAGGGATCATTTGCCAAAATGTAGCTCCAAGGCAGACACCAGTGTGGATTGCTCCAGTCGATGTCGCTTTGACAAAGATTGTTGTATGCTCTGTGTGGGGCCTCTCAGTACAGCGGTGAGGTAGTAATCCCGCTGTTCGACTGACAAGCCGTTCAGGGGGTGGTACTAATTCCGAGAGATCTGACCATCGTAAGGGGCAGGCTAACTCTAAATCCCTTTCCTACTCCTGGCTGCGTGACACCAGTGCCGCAGAGTTGGTGGCTATGCGCCAAGTTTGCTGCATTCTTTATAACTTACAGTGTTTCCCCATTTTTTCTTGACTTCTGCTGCTGTGGTGTTAGTGGAACTCCATTACTGAAAAAAATCCTAACATTCCTTCTACAATGCACTCATTGCCTGTTTTATTTCATCATTAACAGTGTCGATTCCTTTGCTTTCACTGTCCGCTTTGTCGTTTACTTTGTCAATTTTCCTATCTACTAAATTGCTTACATCAGTTATCTGGCTATTTACATTCTTGTTTACATTTTCTATGTCTCTACTCATTTCAGTATTTGCAATTTCCTTTACACTTTCTTTCACATAATTAATTTTTTCATCACGGCTATTAACACTTTCACATTAATCTTTTGGCTATCTAGCCCCTCAATTAATGCTTGCAGTGCTTTCAGTTCTGCAGACTTTTTTTAGTTAACATTCACTGTAATGGTTGTACAAAACAATGAGTTGTACCGAAAATGTATGTACTGATAAACCGTATCCACAGTTAATTTCCAGTGGTCCTAGCAAAATTTTATAAAAATAATGATAAAGCTACCCATTCAAATCGTTTATCGGATGTTGTGTCGCTTAAAATAACTTTCAGTCCCATCACCTAATATTTCCCGCAACAATCTTTTTAAACTGGTTGTTTATGCAAACATCTCATAACTGTATGTGAAATACATCACACATGCCACTGTTCATCACTGCCTTACAGCACATAGTCTTCTCAACACATCTGCAGCTTGGTGTGAGTATGGCTTGCTACATCCCTTTACACGCATGACGAGAGGGGAAGCGGTTACCTAGGAACCAGCATGGCGACCCTGTACTCTCTCTTTCTCTCTCCTCTTTCTGTTTCTCTCAGTCGTGCACCTTCCTTCCTCCCCTTACATGCCTTCATGAGGGGAAACAGGGGAAACTGTTGTCTAGTAAAAAAAAGTCCACTCTCCACTCTGCCATATGTGCTGGCCTTCACACGCCTGGCCACAGATAAATTAAAAATACTACTGGCGAATGTAGAATTTTTATCAAGATTATCCGTCACTCAAAATAGTTGCACCTATCATCACTAGCATTACAAAGCAAATGGTTTCACTTGAAAGTGTTACGCAATTCATTTTAACAAAGAATAATTATTTGCAGAGCTGTTTTCTTTTGTAATTAAATGTAATTTTTTCCCTGAAAATTGGTGTTTAACTTTATCTGGCATAAAATCAACATGATTTTAAAACATAATATTAATTTAACTCAATGAACTGCATCTTTGCGAATAAAATTATATGCCCAGAAGCATATACATGACCTCCTTCTGTCACCAAAAATTGTTTGAACATTGGGCGACTTGTATTACCAAGCGTAAAGTTCATTTTCAGTATATTCCTGCGGGGAAATCGGACAATTTGTTGGGAATTATTTGAGTAAACATGAGTCTTTTGAATAAACATATATCCTGTTAGGGCCTATTCTACACCTTTCGTTTTCCAATACTGGGTGCACCGAGCCCGAGTGCAATGTTACTTGTGACAAGTATAAGTGTACACGAAAATCAGAAGATCTGGTTTTGAGTCATTAATTATTAAAGACTGTGAATAAATAAATTTTAACTGCGTTCTTTATTCACTCCTGTCACAAAATTACAAGTATTTTAAACAGTGAAATATAGTTAATTACTTTAAAAGACAAACATTTTCTGCACGTGCAAGGTGTCATCATGTAGCGGCAGGGAGGGATACACAGTTTCACTCCTCCTGCAGCTTCCCTTTCTGCGTCACCCCAGCTGTGAACACACTACCGCCCAAGTTGATAATCTCCCTGCATGCTCTCAGCTGATCTAGTGCATGCGAGACATTTAAAATTTGGTTTGCTTCAATTCAAGTTTCTTCCTTTGACAAAAAACAACACCATGTCACTAGGGACTATGTACTGTAATTTTTGCTGATATTTTTAACTGTAACAACGAAATACGTTTCCATCCATGCTACCTAGAAACTTAATTGTTTCATTAGGTAGCGTTTAATTTACAAATAGCATACCAAAAAAATTGGTTAAAACAATATTTTTACTGTGAACTAGTTGTTATAGGCTGTTCATGATAATGTGAGCACTTTCAAAAACCGTCTCATTTAGAATAATAGTTAATAAGTATATTTTATTTTAGCCTTGGATGCAAACTTACGAATGCGGTGAAATATACATACTGAGTTCATTATTTACATGGCAATATTTATTTGAAAAGGTGGTTAAAGAATAAAAAAATGGCCGAAAGGAAGAAGTAACTAGGGCCTCAAAAATGCTCACTTTGCCATGAACAACCTATACTAGCAATTGCCAACACATCACTGCTCTCACTGGTTTTAATTCGTATTGAATACAAAATAAATATTACAAGTTACAGAAGATACTACGTTAAAGTTTAATTTATTAAGAAGTATAACATTTTAAAGTTAATCATAGTGATATATATTTGTGATATACAAGTTATTAAAAAATAAAACAGGTTGACATGTGTTACTCCTAGGGTGATTTTTCAAAAGTTCGTTTGAAAACATCCGAAGAAACTATGAATGTAGTATAGTTATCCGTTGTAATCTAATAGTGTTGTCAGAAGTTAAATTTTAGTAAGTTATAATAAATTCTCAAGCAGTCATTTTTATATAGGTGCCCTGGATCCAAATCTGTGCTCAAATAATTATAAGTTAATGTATATAAGTAAACAAAAAGAGAGAGAAAGAAAGTAAGAAAGTGAATGAAAAGCAGAGTTTAGAGACCTTCAGAAACTTAAAGAACACCATGCCACAAAATATAGGCTATTAGAACCACATAAGGAGAAAATGAGCACTGTAGAAAATAGAACATAGGCCCTAAAATAACAGGATTTAAGTTCACAAAAATTGAATTAATGCATGTATGTATTAGATTTAAGAGACAAAACAAAAGAAATTAAATTTGATTATAAGTTTATTTTATTTACTGTGTCAAACATTAAAGGGTTTTTATTCATTTATTTTTTTCCTTCAAAACTTGCATGACTAGTTGGTACATGTTAATTTCAATACTTATTTGCTAAATATTTTCATTTATGAAGAATTCATAGATATGGATATTTTATCCCTACAAAGAAAGTATCAAGTTGCTATTTTTGGTTAAATAATAATTTTGTACATTTACTCACAATATTTTTAACCAGTATAATATATATATATTTTTTTCTTCACAATCAGGGTATTGATATGTGATTGATTAGCTGGTAGGTGTATTATGCTTTTGTTTTAGTGATATAGGTAAAGACATACACAAAATGAAATAAAATAAAAAAACATATTTTTGATGCTGCATTTTTAGTTTGAAAATTGTTGCAACAGGTCTTCAAAAGGTCACTAAAAATTTTTTCCTGATTTCGGTAGACATGCTGTATCATCAGGGGTTTCCGCCAGTGGCCTCACTGATTTACTATGGCTCTTCTATGGGCTTATTCTTAGTTTTATCAAAGGGCAGGGACAGGCCACAAATGCTGGCTTCAAAACATAATTTAGCTGATTCTCCATGTGGAGCATATAGGCCTAGGGCCTGGTATGTACTGTCTCCTCTTCTTAACTTCAGTAGTTAGCATGTTACCATTAGGTGAGCCCTTGCAGGGCCACAAAAAAAAAGTCCCAGTTGTCGGACCACACTATTTATCCAAATGTCTGGCTAATCAATTGTTTTGACAAAATTAAAACCAATAGTAAAGTACATTTAGGTAATAGCCATGAAACCCTTTAAATTGTATCATATTTCAAATTCGTTTTATATTGTTAAACTTATTCACTTATACATGTATGTGTTTGTGCATGCAGGTTTTTGTATTTACATATTTAGTGTAATGATGAGTTGCACTTATTTTTTATTAAATTTTTGTTCAAAATAGAATTTTTGCTTAGTTTACAACTTAACCTATTTCGTTTATCGGCCTCTTTCGGAAAGACATTTCTTTTCATTCATTTTATTATATTGCACCATTTGGTTTGCTGTTGTCTTATACAGGATGAGTCAGCACCTCTGTGACAAACTTTGTGAGGATGTTCCTTGCGAAATATCTGTTAGAAAATGTGTGACAACGAACACTAAGAAACCACTCCTACGGGCAGGAGACCTGTGTGAAGTTGGGGTTGAAATAATTAATTACATGGAACCCATTTTATATTATGGGATTATGTTTTATATGCATGTCAAACTGCAATAACTTTAACATGCAAATACCATTGTTGGCCTACCACATTTCCTACATGGTAAAATGGGGGTTGCCACACCTTTGAAAAGTGAAAAAGGGTCTTTGTAAATTCCTATGTATAGTGTGATTATGGGTTATGAATTACAATGGCAAGTCGTAAAATCAAGTCCTCTTGGTGAGAAAGCCTCCAACAAATGGTATACAAAAATAAATGTTTTATTAATAATGTCCTTTGTTTAATTTATGTGAGTGTTTATTTGTTTAATTATTCCATCAAGTGTGGTTGTTCATGTTAGTTCTTTCTTTAATGTTTGTCATTTGTTCAATGTTTTATGCTTATTTAAAATATTATTTTGTACATTATTTCACTTCCTTTATGTGTTTTTTTTTTTTTTATTGTTTATGTCATGTCATGAATTAAATAATAATACACATTTAGTACACCATTTCTAAAATACACCAACATAACATGTGTTAAACAAACATGTATGTATTTTACAGTCATACATGTCAGTCTGTATCAACCATTTAGCTAACATCATAAGCATTACGTGGCATATGTAATTATTGTTTATGTCTCTTTACTTGCATACCATTCGTTGATGGCTTTCTCACAAAGGACTCTTTTTACATCTCACCATTTTAATTCCTAACCAATGATAACATTTTGTGTAACAATTTACGTTGACCCTTTTTTCACTATTCAAAGGAGTGGTTTCCCTATTTTACTGTAGAAGGAATGTGGTACTCCAATACTCCAACAGTGGTATTTACTTGTTAATGTTATTGTATTTTATGACATGCATACAAAAAACATACCTTAATATCAAATGGGTTCTGTATAATTAAATAAAGTTCAGTATTTCAACACCATCTTCACAAGGGTCTTGTACACCTAAGAATGGTTTCCTGGTGTTCGTTGTCACACATTTTCTAACTGATGTTTAGCAAGGAACATCCTCACAAATTTTTTTGCAGAGTTGCTGACTCATCCTGTATATCTGATTCTGAAAGTATATAAAATAAATTGACATAAGTTAAGTTTTAATACCAAACTGATAAAATGTTTATTGCTGATAGGTGTGTAGTAAACAGATAAATGTGAACTGTCTGTCATTTTTAGGCTCAAGAAGTGTAGCAGTTTTTCCACCAGTGTGTTTAGAGGCTGGCAAAGGTTACAAGATTCGTTTGGAATTCAGACACTATCATGACCAAGTAGATACTCCTTCGGCATCTGTACTTGTTGATTCGGTGAGAATATTAATTATATTAATATTATGAATAAATATTTTAATTGCAACTGAGAAAATCTAATTTGTCATTAATAGATTAATGTTAATTCACCATAATACAAATTTTTGATTTAATCAGAATAAGGAAATCCATAGATTAAGATTTGTATATATAAAAACCCGGTTTAAGCATATTTATCCCAGTGGGAATATAACTGCAACAGCTGAAAAGTTACAGTAAGAAATTTTCAATTATTGGAATCGATGGTGCAAAATAGCATATACATTTTCAGTCACTTAACTCTAATTTACAAGTTATGACTGAAAATTTGAATTTGACAATTGAACATTTTCTGCTAGTGACAGAAAATTTAGCTTATAGTTGGTGACTGAAAATTTCATATTGCTGACTGAAAATTTGTAGGTGGCAACTGTAAATTTTCATTGATCAACAAAAAATTTGCAATCCCTGCTGGATAAAATAACTGCAACAATTGTAATATAGCTATTGCATTGTTGCATTCAATATTGCAGTTGAAATCTGTTATATTTCATTTGACTGCTGTAACTTTGTGGTCACCAAAGGTAAGTTTGAGTGTAACTACAGTAAACTCACTATTAACCATGTTAATTGAGACCAGAGAAAACACAAATAAGCGAATTTGTATTTAAAAAAAAAAAAGGTCATCAAACTTACTAATATTTTTTGTAAGTGGAACAATGATATTTGCTCGAAAAATCGTGATAAAACACACTACCTATTATACATTTCAAAGCAAACACAAATCACACATTGTATGGGCAGGATTTAAAGTACTGTATGTAGTACAGTATATGATACTTTAACTGACATTTATGTTGCACCAAGTGTAGTGTAATTCACGGCGCATTGAGTATACGCAGTTTATAGCTTGTATGGGCACCAGGCAGGAGGCATGGAGTAATAAGCGATGCGTAGTTTTTGTGTGTTGCTTCATTAATATGCACACAGACCTGTCCTTGAGATGACAGAGTGAGTTGGAAGTTTAGAATGCAATGCAGTAACGACAATAACAGGACTTTAAATGAGTCAACCCGGCATTTAAACAATACAGTACACTCCCCATAAAAAAAAATAACCCTCACAATACCAATGCAGAACCTACCATATTTACTCATGTATAGTGCACCCTTTTTTTTCCAAAATAAAGGTAAAATTTCTGGGGTGCGCGCTATACACGAAAAAAAATTAAGGAAGGTGGAGTTGTAGTTGTAACTGTCCAGAGATGTTTAGAGGGAAGTGTAGAGTTACAGTCTGTGATCTCATCTATCGCTCTTACACCATCACTCCTCTCCCTTCTCTCTCTCCGCCAGAGCTTCCACATGTTTAAGTTTCCTCTCCCCCATTTTCAGGCCTAATATTGCCAATCAATACGATCCTCCAAGTCTTCTTTGTTTACGTGTAAGGCAGAGGATAGCCAACCACGGACGGGGGAGGAGAAGGGAAGAGGCGACACAATTTTTTTTTAAGGAAGGGCTGTGTAACATTCCAGCACTGCAAAAAAATCCAGCATGTCACTGTGCAAAATAAGCCAAACGAAAAGTTGTTGACGTGTTGACTTTCTTTTAAATATCCTGCACCACTCTGTGTGCAACATGCACTTTCCATTAGCCTTTGTTGGTTTTTGTTGATGTCCCTAACAGTTTGTACCCCGATTCTGAAGTCTAGTGCTAATTTTGCAGGTGCCTCGCCAAGCTCAAATTTTTTTTTATTAACTTTTCCGTGATAGTCAAACCTGTCCTTTTACGCTTTGTTGACATGGTGCGAAAATGACACTAGAAACAGTTAACAACAACCGTTCCCAAACAGTCAATAAATTTGCAAGATTTTGTGTTGGGGTTGTAACTGAGATAAGCGTGATCAGATGTGCTCTTCAATCGGCAGAAATGGATGATTCACGCAGGTCTCTGCGACCTACTGACAGTTTAAAGAGATAAACATCAGTTCACACAACATAGCGATAAACATACATAGTACCGCTGCTTGTTAAACGACACATGTTACAGGATTGCCTTACCACAGAAGTTACAGTAGACTTTGTAACAAAGTAAAAAAGCCGCACAGATAAGCAAAAAAATGGTTAAGCAAAGCATGAATGTGCTTAAATGTGATTTTGACTCGTAAGTATTGCACAAATAACCCAAAAACTGAATAATTGGGAATTTGCTGTATGGTGTTACAATTATTGGCAGATTTTATATTGTATTCTATTCTGCAGCTATGTAATCACAATGAATTTAATTTCAAATGATAACTTAAATATTGCCACTAGTGAAAAGAGCTGATAAATGATTATGCAGAAATCCATATCTGCATTAATTGCCATGGATGTTAAATTTAAACAACAAAAAATAGCAGTCACTGCTGAGTTCTCATGTATCATGAAAGCCGAAACTTGTATGTATAACTAAGTGCCTATCAAGATGTAGTTCACCACAGTACAGTAGCTGACATGGGATATATATTTTATTAGTAAAAGCAAAATTATCAATTACATGTATTTTGAATAAAATTGAATTTATTTATGTATCAGTAAATATTTTTCAAAGTTTTATTCAATGTAATACTTTTTTTAATTAATTTGGTTTACTGGTGACTAACAGTGACGATTTTTTGTGAATGGTAAAAGTGTTATTTCATTTAATTGTATGAGTTTAATGCTGAGTTACATCTACCAGTCAAATTGTAACTTCATAACTGCAAAAATGCAGCTGGCAAGTTTATTATCTTAGTTAATAATTACAATAAAACAAGTTAACAACTTTGATGGGAGTCAGGTGTCGCAGAAATAGGTTACAGCAATTTGCCACACCGGGGATGACATATGATGGTACTTGGCATGTTGGTTGGCCAGGAGCTGTGTGGTGAAGGAGTAGTTACACAAAAAGGAGGGAAGAATGTAGTTTACCTGGCAGGCCCTAGTCCTTGCTGGCTGATGGAGATGTGATAGTGATTGATGGCAGAGTTGTAGGGCAATGACACTAGAAATTGAGTGTAGAACTTCTGCAAGAAATTAATAATTCCTTGCTCTTTCATAACTATGTTACACTCCCAGTGTTTTGGAGTTTCCAAAATAATTTTAAAAAATTCCTCTATCATATCATAATACTTGTTCACATTAATGACAAGATTTTACTGATATAACTAATGAGCCTACTTTCCTCTACATGGCTGCAATTAATATTTAATGAAGTTTTTAAAGATTAGATGGTAGGTAGGCCTTGATGCCTTGTTGACAACAGTATCATTAGTGATGAAACAAGAAACATATGCAACACTAGTGATACAATTACAAATACACATGTGTCTTACCTGGAACTCGAACCTAGGAAACCTTGTAAAAATAAGCTAACGTGCAATCAAATGCTTCACGGGTGTAGGATCCGGAGCATCAACTTTTGGTGTAATCACGCTAATGTTTTGAATGTTAGGGTTCACTAACTTGAAATATTTACATTGTTATTAAGAAAATTAAGGTCTGGTCCACTTAAACAAACAAGTTTATATGTTTACCATAGTGCTACCGATGTGAAAAATTAGGTGGAAATTGGTTTATCAATTGGTCTCAGAGCTGTGACATAAAAAACCCAATTTCTTAATTGGTGCTTTCTTTACAAAATTTCCTTAAAGAAAGATTGATAGATACAATCAGTGTAAAAAGTTTGGTAGAATTTGGTTTAATTGTTTTGTTGCATAGATATGCCGAACATGTCAAAATATTTATATGGACACAGTTTTGAAAATCAATGCCTGAACCTACTTAAATCACATAACTTTACATGGCGTTCTATGGCACTAATGGTGTGCAATATTTGGTGGAAATTAATTTAGTTTTTCTGGAATTATGACAATATTGTATTTTCTCAACTTGCTCTATTTTTCAAAAAAGCCAGTCAAAAGAATATTTCTGGTTGAATTTTGTTAAATTGTTTAATAGATCTAACATACTAATTATTTATTAATTATTAGGGCTGATCGGTTCTCACATTTTTAGTTTGGCTCAGTTCGGTTAGGTTTTTGGTTAAAAATGTCGGTTCTCGGTTCGGATTGGTCATAGCTACACATATTTATGAGTGCAATAAAGATTACAAAATTTACAACCGTTTTTGAATTTTGACTTGTAAAAATCTGATTTAATGAATATGTTTTAAATTCTGCCAAATTTTGCGGAAATTCATCTGGAAGAAAATCAAATATATGCCGCTTGCAATGCAAGTGTTAGACCTCGCTTAAAAAATGCCTGCCTGAAGCAAAAACAAAATTAATGTTCTATATTATTCTTTTAACTACACTCTTTGAGGCAATGATACACTGCCTCACACAATATAAGGCCATGGCTGTTTTATAATAATGCTTTTAAAAAACATGGTTAACCTAAATTAATTGGTGTTGTCTAAGAAAATGACAAAGTAGTCAGCAAGCAGAGAAACTTAACAAGAAAAAACAATCCTGTACAGTATTGTGTCTATGCAATGAACAAAAATAACCCTTTCAGTTGAAAGGAAAAACTGCATGAGCAAGTGTGGCAGCACTGGCTCTGTAGCATCACATTTATTTGCTAAATATATTTGGGGGAACTGTTTATATGCTTCGTTAATATGCAATTATAATTAAAGTAATTTATGTTACTAACGTCTGTGTACACAATTTGAATATATAACCACATTTAACAGAATGAAATAAAATCAGACACAATAAAAGACAAAACAATATTCCTGTACTGGCAATGCATGGTTTATTGGGAAACCATTACCCCTTTATCCCGGGGAACTGTTAAGGATGATTTTAACACTATATTACATAACTATTAATATTGTAAATATAATGCCACAGATATGCTACATACCGTAATATAAGTGGAAGCATCATTATTTGGTAAATTGTTAAGTAAACCTTCGGTTCAACTGACTAATTGGGGGGAAGAATTGTCCGGTAAACCAGAATGTCCGATAAATGGCCAAGTACCAAAATCATGTAAATCTACTTGTTAGACTGAAATGTATACAACATATATTTGTGTGGAACACTTAGTCAATAATGTTAGCAGTGTCTGAAATGGCTACGAGACCATAATTTAGGTTACTAAATCGACCACGTGACCAATTTTAGGCCCTAAATATTTGGGGATTTAGGGTTGAAATTTACTGAGGTGAAGTAGCACACTAAATCCTCAAATAGGTCCATAAAATCATCTGCTGTTTTTTGTTTAAGTTTTATTTCCCGTGTTGTGGTGGAAATGTCAGCATTTAATGTTTTTGAAATGCTTCACAATAAATGCATGTTAAAAATGGAAAATCAGGGATCATCATAAAGCTATTTTAAAATAAATTTTGTATGTTGTATTAAAATTGCTAAAAAAAAGTGATCGGTGGTTATTTGAAATGGAATGTTAATTGCAGGGAGCGAAGAAATAATGAAAAGAATGATATCGGCTAGAAAGAAATAAGATCAGCTATTACCAAGATAACGGGGTTACGTGAAAATGCTTGGGAGAAAATTATTTTATTTTATTTATTGATGGGGTGACATAACGTTGAAATTCCACAAGTCTGTAGTTTCCACCGTTGTCACATGTAGCGCTGTTACAAGCTGTTCGAAACCATCCACCCTAAATTCCTAAGCCCTAAGTCTCCAAATTTGCCATTTCGAACACATCTTTAGAGACAAAAACCATGCACGGGGATAGTCTTTTTCCTGTTTCATACTGGCAACCTGTCAAAGCCATTTCGGGGGTAATAGGCCGTCCCACCCCATCTACTCCCAACCTCTGCCCGTTCCCACATTTTTTTGTTGTCTTCCTCAGGTGTAGATGATTATCTGGGAATGGTCCCCATCTCCTTGTCGGGAGTGTGACAGGCGACACAACAGTTAAATGATTGGTACAACACGTCTGGCTAGCTTGCGGTCGGGCCGCTGTTTCACTGCGATGAATACAGATACATCCAGTGATAAACTTACAAGGAGTCTGGAGGAGAAAGCTGTGGTGTTGAGAAACACATTAAAGGGTTTGGAGTGATTTTCTTACCAAGCTAGTTTTTGTATGAGTTGGAGTGACGTCAGCTCTACACATAAAATGGCCGCAAGTAGGACTCTTTAAATATGTTAATTTTTTCTGTTATCTATCACTAGTTTTTTTTTTTTTGGTTTGACATCATTTTTCAACACATAATTCTTCAGTTTATCTTTTGCTTTACGAATATCGGACACTAGTTTATATTTAACTGTCAAATTCACAAGCTTTCTTTTTTTTTTCTTTGCCATTTACAGCTGTCAACTTGTGTGTTTGCTATTCACCAAAGCACAATAACCATGTAGGTCCCAGGCCGGACCTGTCGTTCTGTCAACTTATGTGCACATACACACCAAAAAACTATAACTAAGTAGTTCCTAGGCCCGATGCATCATTCTGTCAACTTACGTGTATACACACCAAAGAACAATAACCATGTAGGTATCCGCACTGCATGTAGTAATTAGACACGGGGGTGAAAATAATTTTCTTTCAGATTTGGTCCGTTAAAACGGAAGTCCACTGACTGGCGGTCCTGTAAAACGAGAGTTTATGTAATTTATTAGTTTTAACTTCGGTGCAAGAAAAACCAGTCTGTTTTTTTTTTTATGACCAAACTGAACCAAAAATTCAGTTAACTGATCTGCCCTATTAATTATTTATAATGTATATTTACACCGTTAAAAATATGCCTGCTGCACTAAAACATTTAAGAGTACATACCCTACTGTATCACGACTTGCATGAGAAATTTTGTGGAAATCGGTTGGTTGGTCCTTGAGATATGACATAAAACCTCTTTTTTTTTTTTTTTTTTTTTTCTATTTACGATCATCATAAATAGAGAAATAAAATGTAATGTGTTAGCATGTTCCATGATTGGTATGTATACTTCCAGTTAAGACAAATCAGTTGCATAGTTTTGTAGGTATAGCACACTAAGCTATAAGGTTTTTTAGCCTCTATTCTGAAAATAAGGGTATTGCACACTTAAAAAGTAAAAATTAATACAACCTACCACAGTACAACTTCTTCACCAAATTTGGAATGAATTGGTTGATTGTTTCCTGAGATATGACACAAAAACATTTTTTTTATGTGGGGCTATCTTAAAAAATGTCAAATTAGATGGATTTAATAGATATTTCCAGCATACAAAGTTACTTTGAAATTAGTTGTATAGTTTTGTTGATATAACATACTGAGCTGAAATGTTTATATGGCTGCCATTTTTAAAACAAATGTTTGACACACTCAAAACATATAAGTTAACATGGTCGAATGTAATTATACATATTTGCCAAATTTTGTAGAAATCTGTTTTTTTTTTTTTCCAGAGATATGACACAAAAATTTTAATTTGTCAAGTTATTTCATCTTACAAAATGGTGGACATTAGAGATGGTGTGTGGACACATTTTGTGGTTGTAATATATACTGCTAGCATACAAAGTTATATTGGAATTAATTACATGATTTTGACGATGTAGCATATGAAGCTAGCAAAGCTAAAGGGCTGCCATTTTGAAAATAAGTGCCTGACCTGCTTAAAAAAATATAGTTTACTTCACTTGTTTCAGTACTACTTGTTTGCCAAATTTGGTAGGAATTGTTCAAATAGTTCCCAAGGTATGACATAAAAATTTTACTGATTCGTGTTAGCTATCCTACAACATGGTAGACAAAAGAGGCTCTGTGTGGACACATTTAATCTTTGTAATATATAATAACAGCATACCAAGTTAAGTTGGAATTGATTACATGGTTTTAACGATATTTCATATTATACTTCAATAACTGTATGGCTGCCAATATGAAAATAAGTGTCTAGCATACTTAAAACATACTTGTATACATGGCTGCCGCAGTACTACTTGTTTGCCAAAATTGGTAGTAATCAATAGATTGTTTCCCGAAATATAACATAAAAATTTCACTTCTTCAAGTAATCTTTCAAATTGGCAGGAAAGCATGCATATTTCTTGGCATATATGATGCATATAATAGATAAGCATATATGATGCTTATAATAGATATTGTCTGAATACAAAATTTGTTTGAAAATGGGGACATAATATGGTAGCTATACCTCATAAACCTAAACTATTTATATGACTGCCATTTGAAAAATAAGTGCATCAGAAATTTGAATGGCATATATTCACGTGGTCTACCATAGTATTACTTACATGCAAAATTTGGCAAGAATTAGTTGAGCAGTTTTCAAGATGTAATCTAAAAGCTTTATATTTTCACATAGTGCTGTCTTCCTAAATGGTAGACCAACAACAATATCCATATATAAATTCAATGTATACACAATGTACTATCAACATACAAAATTTGGTTTAAATTTGTTGAATAGTTCCCGGTATATATCACCCTAGATTTTAATGGCCACCATTTTCAACATAAGTGCTCAACATGGTCAGAAATTATACAACTCATTAGTCCTTACTAAGTAGTATATGTGTGCCGAGTTTGGTGAAACTTTGATCATGCATTCAAAAATTGAAAAAGGGGGACAGATGCACACACACTCTTACGCAAACATACATACATAAAGTAGAGTAATAAAACATGAAGAAAAGTCCATCTTGTTGGTGCTACATTGGACTCAGTAGAACATTGTCTGTACATTGTAACAAAGTACATAATATAAGTGCAGTTATCCTCAACAACTTTGGAAAAACAGTAGCAAGTCCCAACATTTTTTGAAAAAAATTTTTTGCATTCTTTGATGTTAGAAGTACATTGTTGAAGGGTTAAATTCAGTAAATGATTATAACAATTTACAAAAGTCACATATGGATACTGTTCTCGGACTTATTTGTATAAATCACTCACTTGACTAGCGAAGACAGCAGCACCATCATATGCTACAATTTTTTTCTTGCACTTGTCCTCCAGAGATGCACTTACATTCTCAAATAGGGCAGCAGCAGTGTGATCTTTGCTTATAACAATAATCCCCAGAAATCTTTCCAGATGTTTGTTATTGTCATTGATAAAACAAACTGTCAATAGCTGTGACTTGTTTATGATATCCAATGTTTCATCTGTGATTAGCATGACAAAATGTGTCTCTTCAATTACTTTTCTTATATTCCTCATAACTACTTAAGTGACCAGCAATAAAATAATTCTGAATGGCAGAAAATGTATCTTTGAAATGAGCTCCCAAAAGTGGATCATTATTGCTAATTTTATTGAGAAGCTCTGTGTAATTTTTCCTATCCACATATATTAAAGACTCGTCGTGGTCACAATAAGACAGCTCTTGCTTTGCAATAAAATATACAGCATCTACTAAACATTTAAGAATTTCACTATTTTTCCTCATCTTTTCATTGTGCAGTAAATCACTGACATTTTTCTGTTCATCAAGCTGGTGATCAGTCCTCGTTCAGCCAAAGTTGTTTATCTGAAGAAAACACTTGATATGACTTGCAGGGTTTTTGTTCCAAGAAACAAAGTGTAAGTATGTTTACGTTTACAAAAACCACTCTTTCACCACACACTGTTCTCAATAGAAAGAGCAAATGAGGCCATTAAAAGAGCGTATTAGTTCTTTAGTTTAGACCCCATTAACCAGTAGTTATTATTGCACTTGAACGAACATAGTTTCTGTTGTGCTGAGTTTTTTTTAACACTGGCAGTGCCACGTGGAGCCTGTCATTCTTTAAAATAAAATTTTTTCCTTGAATACTCTTTCTCAAAAAGATATTTTGAAATAAACTGTCTATAACACACACTTCTAAAGGCTGCCCAGTGTCCATTGTAACGCGAAACAAAATCAGTTAGTAAATGTTGTAGATTTCACATGTAGTCTTGTACAAAGTGTAACAACTTGCCTACCTAATACTGTGACTACTTCTATAATTATACTCTTCACTCTCACTACTCTCTCCTAGTCACGATATCTCCAGTTAGGTAGAGGTGTACTTAGGGGTATCAATACTAACAGCTATTCAATGAACGAGAGGAATTCAACTACACACACTTATTATAATACTTTAAGTGGATATAAAACAATATGTTAACTCTCTACAACAATACTACTCGCCTTACAACACTGGCTTTACTTTACTCTGGTTTGACAGATAATTATAAGAACATTAATGAATACGGTTATACAAGGAACAGTGAGACGATTATACTGACATAACGGGATTCTGACAAACAGAAAGACAAGTTAATTATAATAATGTGAGATTACGATTATACAAAGACCCTAGCCGTGCTACATAATTATTAATACTTAATACGGGGCTTTGATATCGGGATTTCCGCCCTACCACCTAGCCCGATTTATGCTTACCAATGAAGATGTAGTGTATTCTTGTAGATGGGCCAGAGCTCCCTGGACCTTAGTGCTCTTCTGTGTCGCTCCGACACTGACGTGGTCACTTCACTTTCCGCTGACAGCCTGGGGCGAGGGGGATGTGAGCACGATGCTAGAATAGTCCCGGCCTCAGTAGGTGGGCCAGGTGTGTTATTAAAACAGGGGGCCCGCTCAGTAATCTATAGTCCATCCAAGTTTAACTTTGCCATGTAAGGGCCCCCTGGAGCCCGCTACAAAATCATTTCACATTAAACCAGCTAGAAGCCGCTAATCAAATCCTGCCCTAAACAGTTTGCATGACACCCGCTAGCAGACGCTGATGATTAGTGAAGCTCTCTGCTGAGAGTTACCTTTTCTGCATATGGCTTGTGTTTAAGCACTAGGATGAGTCATGGTGGAGGGCGTGGAAATGGTGAATGTGCGTGCATGAAACATTTCCACTACACAAACTATAGAAAACTTTCACAAGTGAGCAAGCGTAAGCCTGTGTTGATGTGCACAGCATTCATTGCAGGCTCTGCATGGGCCAAAATCACAGTTGCTCAGTTGATGGTCCTCATGCAGAATGCACATTTCAATTGTTTTTGTAGTCAGTGCACTGGTTTGATTTCATGCAACATTTTGCTACAAGAGTTTATTTTATAATTTTTATTCAATTGGTTTTGTAGAAGATTGTTAATTCATCATTTTGATAAGTAGGCCTGTCTTATTCTGCATCCTGCAATAAAGTTGTGGTAATTTTTTCTGGGACTGTTAATTGTCATATTTTTTATGTTTTTAATAAACATTAATGAAAAGCTTTTTTGAGACATAATTGTAACTGTAATTTTTTTGTCCTTTAACTTTTAACTTTAATCAGTTAATTTTGTTTTGAAACTTAAACCTTAATCAGTTAATTTGCATGTATTTTTACTTCTAACATTAATAACTTTTTCTTACTCTAACTATAACTTTAATTAGTTACTTTATTTTGTTAACTTTGCCAATTATGAATTTTATTCCCCTAAATTGACACACACTGGATATTTTGTGTTAGTTGTATAGTACTTGATATATCCTTGACACAGCCATATCAGATACAAATCATCCCATATGTATTGCACTAACTACCATGCCACGTTTACATTCAAAATCTTGTTTATCGTTGCTATTCCATATTATTGCTATCCCCGACTGATAAAGGTTGGTTCTGTTGTGATTATACTCATGTGCAGTGTGATGGAACAAATCATTTGGGTGTATAGCAAGAGTATATATTGTAGTGGCTGCATTGCTTATATTTTTGATAAGTATTTGGAATTACACTTTTTGAAACAGAAATTGAACTGTAATTCTCTAAACAATTGCACTCGTTGGTTTTGCTAAAATGTGTTGTTGCTATTCAATCTAAGATTTTCATATTTATTGAATATGAAATAAGCAAAAGAAGTACAGTATTATTTATTCAGAAATGTTGTGTTTTCTGGTCCTGAAGAGATAAATGCAAAGAACAATTTAATCAGCTATCAAAGTAATATAAAATAACTTTGTTATTTTTGTATGGCAGATTCTCATAATTTGATTTTGATCTTTATTCACTTCCATAATTACAAGTACATTGTTTGATTTCAGGTTGCTTTGATACCAAGGATTGAAAGTATACCATTTTTTCGTGACTCTCCAACAAATGAGCTTCGTCGACAAGAATATGAAAGTTATAGATGTGGTCAAGCATTTTACGAAGTAGTAAAAGGCACCACTTCAGATGTTTGCAAGAAATATCATTATAGCATTGGATTTTATGTCCATGGAGGCGCATATTGTATGTTATTACATTTTATCAATAATTATGTTAGCCTACACATTCTAGTCATATTATTTATATCATATCATATACCTAGTAATTTATGGTGACTCTCAAATCATTTTAACTAACTAGTTTGAATGATGGTAGCCTAAAGTAATAAAAATAGTACAGTATTTTAAAAGTATGGTAAGGTACAGAAATATGTATTCTGTATGGCTATAGCTCCTTGTACCTTTCACTTTTAAGGATAGATCACAAATTTAGTTTTATGAGTAAAAATTTTTGTATCATTCCGAAGCCAAACTATTTTTTTATTACAATTCATTTTTCTGCTTCTTTTGGTTTTCTTTATGTATATTTTTTATAAGTGGGGGAGGGAACAAAATAGTCTAAGAACTGTGTGGAACTTCATATTTTTTAGGGAAAGTTAACAATAAACTCCAAAGGAACTGGGGCCATGGTGGCTGAGCTGTTAGCCTGCTTGCCTCCCACAAAGGCAAACAGGGTTCAATTCCCGGCCGGGTCACTCCCAGATTTTCCCATGTGGGAATCGTGCCGGACGATGCTTCTCATCTGTAGATTTTCTCTGGGATCTCCTGTTTCCCCTGTCTCTTCATTCCGGTACTGCTCAATTCTCACCTCATGTCACTCTCATCAGCTTTCAAGACTTCATTGTTGAGAGTCACCCAAATCTTTCAACTCAATCAAGCTACATCTTATCAAAGATGAAATAACCAAGGCAAAAAATGTTGTGTGCTTCAAATACTATTGTGTGTTATACTTCCAAAAGAAGTGGGGGCAGTATAAATGATTGGTTTTTCTTGACGTTTGCAGACAGTGCAGTAGCCCAGAATTTGGAAATGCATAAAGCTAAATGTGTCTTATATAATTACCTATGGGCTTGGAACATTTTTCCAGCAAAATCGTATACATTGTAATAAATCTTCACAATTTTATGCAGTCTCATTTGACGAAGGCCTAACTTAAGTATTACAGAAAGGCCAAATAAATCTTGTCATTAATTACTTGGATTGTCTCAAAAGTGAAGGTTGTACTTGTTATTTAACATTAAATTTTTTTAAACAGCTCCACTACAGAAGACTTGATTACTGCATTTATGATGGGAATCATTAAATCGGAATTGTGTTTCCAAAATAATATTCATATTTTTATAGTTGGCCCTAATGTGAATTTAAAGTGTTCTGATAGTTTTATAGCAGAAGTGTTTGTCAGATGACTTTGATGAAGAGCAGATTTTTGATGTTGGACAGAGCATAAAGAAACTGGCTGGGAAATGCATACATTTCTTTGTGCTCTGTACTGCCATTTCAAAAACTTTCCATGAATGTGTTCAACATATAGTAGAGTCTCACTTATCCATGCTTTTCGTATCCGGCATTCCTTATTATCTAGCGTCCCACCCAATAAAAAAATAATATGTACTAATATGCAATTGCATCAATCTCTGCAAAAAGACTAAAAGTTGCGAGCGCTAGTGTAGTCTATTTTCTGTTGCACCGGACTGTACCGCAGCTACGCAACTAGTTACCCCGACTGTACAGTGGCACTTCTGAAATTACTAGAGCCTATGACTCATGAGTTCGACGTTCAACCCACCCCCATTCACCGCTGTCCACTGTCACAACACACTACTCAGTATAGTGCAGTTTTGTGTGCGGACCACTTTATCGTCTGTTACTGTGTTACATGCGTGTGTGTCTGTGTGTTAGTTTGACAAATGTTGTTGTGTCATTTAAAAGGTAAAACTTACACAAGTATGGTGATGAAAAGAAAGAAAGTTGTTGTAACAATGGAACAAAAACTTGAGGCACTCAAGAGGCTGGACAAGGGAGAGATATTGCAGATGGTAGCTGACGACTTTGGCGTTGGACGGGCAACAGTAGGAGATTGGAAGAAGAAAAGATTGGAAATAGAAAAATGGTGTGCATCAAGAGTTATGGAGTGTGCATTAAAAGAAAAAAAAAACTATGAAAAAATGTGACTATGAAAAAGTTAGTAAAGCTTTGTATGATTGGTCCACATAGTTCAGGGACAAATGTGTGCCTGTTTCTGAACCAATTTTACAGCAAAAGGCCTTGCATTTTCATAATGAATTCAATGAGGGAACCCAGATTTCACAGCAAGTGTCAGTTGGCTTGACCGATAAAAGAAATGCTATGGTATCCATCAGTTGAATGTCTGTGGTGAAAAACTTTCATCAAATTTTTAATAAATGGAAGCATTCAAGAAAATATTTCTGGAATTTATTGAAACTGAAAACCTAACGGGTGATCAGATATTTAACTGTGATGAGTCAGGCTTAAATTAGAAAATGTTACCTAGTAAGAGCCTTGTAGCCAGAACTGAAGCTGCAGCTCCTGGCTACAAGCGTAGTAAGGAAAAGCTGACAATTTTAGCATGAGCAATGCTACAGCAAACTTCAAACTGGTCCTTGCAATGATTGGAAAGTTTAATAATCCTAGAGCCTTTAAAACAGTTTCATAAAACGCTCTTCCTGTAAAACATTATAATCAGAAAAGTGCATGGATGAGAAGTGGAATTTTCAAAGACTGGTTTTATTCCTTTAACAGAGAAGTTTTTGAAAGAAAAAAGCTTACTGAGAAAAGCAGTTTTGTTGCTAGATAATACTGCAATGTACCCTGATACAGAGGAGCTTCAAAATGGTGACATTAAAGCAATGTTTCTGCCCACCAATGTAACCGCCATATGTCAGCCTATATATCAGGACATTTTGGAAACTAAAAAGGAAGTATCGCAGTATGCTGCTGTTCACAATGATAGAAGAAATTGGAAGACATGACATGATTGAAAAATTTAAACGCATCAATGTAAAGCATGTCGCTTATTGGGTCACAAGGGGCTGGGCTGACATAAGAGCTCCAACAATTGCCAAACCGTGGATGAAGTTGCTAGGCGATGATGAACGTATGGAAACGCAAAACACAGATGAAATTGAAGAAACCTTTCTACCTTTGTTGTAATGTATCCCTGGATGTGAGGATGCATCTTTGCAAGAAATTGAACGTTGGATGAAGGATGATGATCAACATGAAATAACTGATAAAAGAATTGTCGCTCTTGTCAATTGTGATGACAACGAAATTGAAGATCAAGATCAAGAACCAACTGTTGAGCCTCTCAGAGTTTCACATAACGATGGAGTTAAGACTCTAGAAACTACAATTAAATGTATTGACCAACAAGAAGAAGCTACAGGAATGGATATAATGATGCTGCAAAGATGGCAAGACTTGGCAGCGAAGAGACGGAACTTGTTAGGGAAGCAGACTCAAAAATTTCTTCAAACCATCTCAGGACTATTTTTTAGAGTATGTATGTACTGTACTGTAATTAATTTCAAACAATTCGTTAACTGTAAGGTAATTTTTTCAGTACGTAACTGTAAATTTTTCATTTCTTTTGTTCTAAAACATGGTTTTTATTCTTATAATGTGTAAAATTATAACATTGTTCGACCTTTAAGAGACTTATTTTAGCACCTCCCAATTATCCGGCTTTTTCGGTTATCTGGCGTTCTGTCGGCCCGTTTATGACGGATAAGCGAGACTCTAGTGTACATGCAACAAGTCACTTTTATTCTGTAATATTTTCATTAAAGTTTTATCAGTTAAGATGGGTGGAAAATTCTACAGTTCTGAAGAGCGTCGTAGAGATGTTGTAGTTTCTCAAGAAGCATTTTGGTGTAGTCGAAAATAAAAAGTTGGTTAGCTGATTGCAATAGTGCAACTAAACTTATTGTTCTTGATCCAAAAGATCCTGCAAATCTGAAATCAGTGCATAATATTGACATTGGTTATGGCATTAAGTCTGCATTTAATAATTGCAAAGCTGTAGAAGTGATACTTGTCCAAAATTAGTGCAAAACATTTTTCCATTACCTATTTGGAAAACTCAGCATAAAATGTATTTTAAAGTTTAAAATTATAAAGGGTGCCTCCTGCTTGTCTCCTACTGTTATCTCGTGTGAAGTTTTGAGATCATCAAGAATAAATGTTGCACTTGGAGCCTTTGTAGAGAAGAATCAGAGTACACCATCAGATACAGACTCTGTCAAGAGAGAGTACCTACTATTTTGCAAAAACCCACAATTCCAAAATGTTTTTAAAAAATTTGATAGGAAGACAAAATTATTTAATTTTATCAACCTCCACTCTGAGTGCAGAACAGATAGCAGTTGGTTGACACATTTTTCTTAATAAATATTTGTTTTTGCTGCAATGATGTAGTGGAAAGAGACTTCTCAGTGAATATGAAATGCCTTTGGAAAATTTAGAAGAAGACTCTCTTGTTGCTCTACATAATATATATGGCGCTCTTTCTGCTGTTGGAAAATTGTTGTTTCAAAACTTATGATTTTCGCAGCCAACAATACATCTGCAAAAAACAAGAAGCCCTAAAAATAAACATGAGAAAAGGAGTGCAGAAAAGAAAAAGAAGAAAAGAAAATTCTTTGAACTTAAAGAATTATAAATTTGCAAAAGAAGAATTATGGAGCAGAGGAAGGAAGAGGTACAGACCCTCGAACAAAAGATATCCAACCTGCAAAATGGATTTAAAAAAAAGTAAAATAAAACTGTGTTTTTGTTTGAGAAGACAGTGTCTTCTCAAACAATTATGTGTTCTCAATATTTTGGTCTTTTAAAATTTTACTATATGCCAATTAATGTAGTTTGTGCATTTGTGCCGTATTTTTAGTGTGATAATTTTTTGTGTCATGAACCATACGTTATAAGCCTGAAGCTGATGAACTCTTATAATATCTGTAAATCTTAATTTATGGCATCTACCAGCTGAAGAAAGTGAATCACTTTCATCACTGTAAGATTGTCATGTACTGCAGTCTTGTGTGACATTGATATTAATTTACTTTCATAATTTTTTTACAGGAATTTTTTTCTCCAATACACATTAGAAAATACAGGTTATTATAGTACTATTCTGTGACATAGTGTCACTTATCAATGTATTACCTTCAGTATAATTATGCTTGCAATGTTATTCATTCTACATTTTGATGTTATGTGGTAATTGATATTTTCGTACTGTATTGCTATTTTTTTGGATAGCTAGTTAAAATAAATTATTATAAACTGTAAATCATTGCTAAAGTGATTTATTCACAGAAGTCGAAAAATTCACCAAAAAAAGGTCACGAAAATGTGTTTTCTCTGTTCTGTAGACATCCTGGTGGAGTATATTGTATTTTTGTACATTGACCGCATTGGCATGAAGCAGTTACTGGAATTGACATCACATTGTGGAACATGGAGTTCCTTTTGAAACTATATAACATCATATAACACACATATTACAATTATTCTTTTGGGATAGATCATTGCTGTTTCCAATAATATAACAATAGCATGGCTAACTATATTTAAAAATATTGGTCTTGAGGAGGAATGAGTTAATTTTATCAGTCTTTACTGTTTTGTGTAGTTTTCATATTTTATTATTTTATATTATTATGTGAACACAGAGTTTTTTTATCAACATAATTTCAATAACTGTATGCATAGTCATTCTTTCTGGGTTCAATGTATTGTTTGACATATTTTCCTGTCATTGTTTTTGTAATGTTATTTTGTATGCTTTATTTTTTCAGTGTGTCATTGTGATCCAACGGGCTCATTGAGTTCTCTATGTGATTCATTGGGTGGGGCATGTCAATGTAAGACAAACGTTGTTGGCAGAACATGTGATCGTTGTGCTCCAGGAACATATAGCTTTGGCCCTGAGGGTTGCAAGCGTAAGTTTTTTAAAATTATTTTTGTGAAATTTATTTTAAATTGAATATTAATGTTAGTTTCATCAGTGTTACTATAAGCTGGTAAATTACCATTAGGTATTGTGTTTTATATTTAAATGTAAATAGTGATAAATGAGATGATTACAGTCGACTCTCGATGTATTGTTATCACATGTATCAATAAACTGCATCCACCAACAATTTTTTGTGGTCCCGGTGAAATCCCTATGTAAATAATGGTAACATAAACCGCTTGTATCGTTTATCGCAATGAGTATCGATCAAAGTATTTGTCGGGTCCCTTCACCCAATATTTCCAGCAACTATCGTTTTTAAGCTGGTTGTTTATGCAAACGTCTAGTAACTGGATTTGAAATACGTCACGTGTGCCACCATTTATAACTGCTCTGCAGCATGCTGTCTAGTGTCTTGTCTCCTCAACATGTCTGTCGACATTGCGGCAGTGCGGCGAGCGAGTCTGGCTGGCTACTTCCCCTGATGAGAGGGGAAGTTTTTACACATAGCAACAAGTGTGGCGACCTATGTCTCTCTCCCCCCCCCCCTCTTTATATTTCTCTCAGCGGCGCACCTCCCTTCCTCCCCTCACAGGCCTATCTCGCTGCCGAGAGGGGAAGTTGTCTACCAATGATAAAGCACATTCTGTCTCTCTCTCTCTCTACCATGCCTGTTTCGCTTGCCTTCCACATGACGCCCTCCGGCAACAGATCAAATAAACTGCGCCTGGCGAATGTAATTTTTTCAAGATTATGCATTGCTCAAAATACATCACTTGTATTTCAAAGCAAATGCTTTCACTGGAAAATGTTTTGCAGAACCTTTTAGCGAGGAATTATTATTTGAAAAGATGTATTCTTTTGTGATTAAAGGTGGTTTTTTTTCCATAAGGTTGATGTTTAATTGTATTTGGCGTAAAATTAACATGATTTTGAAACATAATATTTATTTAACTCAAGGGGCAGCATCTTCCTGAATAAAATTATATATCCAGAAGCATATACTTGAACTCCCGTTGTCACCAAAAATTGTTTGAACATCGAGTGACTTGTATTATAAGTGTAAAATTAATTTTCATTAACTTCTGTGAGTAAATCGGATTTATATTAATATATTTCAATAGACACACGTCTTTTGGATAAACTGATAAAATTAAATGATCAATTCGACACATTTTGTTATCTAATAATGAGTAGGTAAGCATCGAGCAGAGTGCAGTGTAACTTGACAGGAAAAAATCAGAGGATGTAGTTTTGAATGATTAATTATTAGACAGTGAAGAAATTAATTATAATCAACTTATTTATTAATTACTGTCTCAAAATTACAAGTTTTCTTTGCAGCAAAATATAATTAATTACTTAGACAGACATTTGTCATACGCACAAGGTGTCAGCACTTAGCAACATGTAGCGGCGTGGAACGGTAATCCTCCTGCCGCCCACCGCCCCCCTCCTTCGCAACAAACGTTAACACAATGTCGGATTGATAACTTTTCCGTGCACTCTCAGATGATAGAGCCCATGCCGGACATTCAAAATTTGACTTGCATTCAGTATCATATTATTTTCATTTTCAGAGGGTTTTAAAGTAATATGTCAGCTTAGAAATTCCGATTTTTATTGTGTTTATTAACTAAACTGTATTCACAGATAATGTGCAGCTCTTACTATACTCAACATAAAGTTTTATAAGTTTATAAGTTTAATTTTATTGATTTAGAAGTCAGAAACTGCATCTACTGAAATCCCGCATGTAATAACATTTTTTGCCGGTCCCCGGAGTAACGATAGATCAAGAGTCGACTGTAATACTTAGGTTATTAAAAGTTTGAATTCACAGTGCTATGAAAACTATGTTGAAAATATAGTAAAGTATTTTCAATAATTTTTTGTGTCTATGTAATACAATATCTTTGCTTCAATTTACTTTTAGAAATCAAAAATTTTATCAAACCTTCAATTTGTGTTTTATTGTGAAGCTTTATGGTTCTGCTGTAATAAAATGCTCAGTGGAATAAATAAATCAATAAGCAGTTGAGAAAGATATAAATATTAGGAAAATTCCTCCCTGATATTTTGTGTACAATTTGTCTGATTTGTCTTGAATGTAAATGGTTTGATTACCTGCTACTAAACTGGTAACACCCTGAACCATTTATTTATACTTTTGAATATAGGAAAACCCTGGGCAACCTAGATTGCATATTGTAATAGTTTATTTGTTCATTTATTTATTTATTTATTTATATATTTATTTATTTATCTGATTTATGTGCCAACCAACAGTACAAACAGACCAATAACTGGATAGAACAAAAAATACAACAAAAGAAAAAACTCCACATAAGACAACAACAAACAATTAACACTACACAAACACAGACAAGAAGGACATTTACAATGTTAAAAATTGCTAAATTAATTAACTTTGTTGAAAAAATTTTGTTAAATCCTATATTACCAAAGGATGCTGACAATAAAATATGTTTGAACCTTATATCAGGTGTTGAACAAAGAAAATATTAATTGTTAAATAATTTACAAATAATTGTATTCTATATTAAACCAAAAAAAAAAAGAAAGAGCAAAATAATAAACACCAAGCAATATACATATTAACTCAAACACAAAAAAAAAGACAACACAGATAACACAGAATATATAAGAAATAGAACTTATCTTATAATTAATTATCAGTTGCTAACTTAAATGGTGTTTATAAAGATCCGAAAAAGTGACTTTTCTTCCTAAAAAAAAAAAAGGAACAAAATTATAAAAGTGGTTATTACAATGGTTAACACATTTATTAACTAAATCTCTTTTATAAGATGACGCCGTCGAGTGAGACACGAGACGAATGATGACACAAATACTTACTGGTAATTTGGGCACCAGCGGTGCTTCCCAATCACCGCAATATTGAAATTCACGGTTCTCATGGATGTTGTGGGTTCCGTGTGTCCGTCTCACCTGTTTGTATTTACAAACACGTTATCAATACTAAACTTATAATAAAAATCACTGAAATAAACAATAGATAAAACATAAGTGGCTAGGACACTGTCACTACTGAATAAAAAATTTAGTTCACTGTAGACTTGTTTTATTGATATTGTTCATACACATCAACGTACTAATGAAATGGTTCTCTGTGTCATGACTAGCCAATCCTGCTTGGGTGCTCCCCAGCCCGTAATTAATCTAGTGCACGCCTAAATGGATGATCTCACTGAGGTGCGTGAAACCACAGCCTTCAAAAGGGAAGAGGGCCGACAGCCGCTAGGGTGGACTGACGGTTTTTCCCTGAAGACAGGACATGGTGAATGAGAAATGAATACCCTTAATACACATTAACATGCGTGATTACTCGGCATCACTAACGCAAACTGGTCAGGGCTCGCCCTCCAGCACGTGGTTAGTGTGGTGACGTCCTATACACAGAACCGGCTAGGGTGGGAGAAATTGCACTGTACACTAATTACACAATTACATAAACCCTTGATTGAGACATGAAATAAGATGGGACACGAGATGAATATTCACAATAAACACACACATGTGTGAAAACAAGCTTAGGTGGCACGGAGGCTGCTGGATGAAGTTCGTAGCGGACCATGTGGTGCAGTTGAAATTGCAATATTTCTGCATGGAAACTGCAAACTAAATTCAAATAAAATATTATTTGTGTTGAGCACGTGGTTCTCTTTACGATAAGCGTTGTTACAGGCTTGTAACATGCCTGATGGCGGTGAAATGAAACATTACTGTGACTGTGAGGTCAAGTACAAGAAAAAATTTATGTGATAAATACATTGAACCCTGAATAAAACTGACATAAAACCCTGAAATAAATAATTGCACATACAATGTTATATAAATAAGCTCTTAAAACGCAATGATGATGTATACAATGGCTTGGCTTCAGTCGGCCATGTGATTATACATGATGTCGCCGTAAAATATTCAAACACGAAAATTACCCTTAAATACATACATAAAAATAAAGCTCTTAAAATTGCATTTAGCAATTATGCAGAAGTTACACTGAAATGCCATAAAAATAGGTAGATGGCGTCTGATTAAAAATGTGCGGGTCGCGTGACCTCTCTGACATCTTTCTCTTACTTCTCCTCGATTAAGTTAAAAATCCTACAAAGGCGTAAGAATTAGTAAAACGGAAGCATATTTCTGTGGAAAATGTCTGGCGAAAACTTACACAAGCAAAGATTAACCGGTAGACTAAATTGACTATGGAAACCTGCATCAGTGATCATAAGTTGTAGTGCGCACGTGACAGTGTCTTACCTAGGCAGCTCTCCTCGACAGACTGTGCAGATACAAGCGTCCCACGAACTTATCATGGCTGCCTACAGGGTTCACATAAGCGGAAGTGCTATGCTATGCACGCTGAGTGAAATATTTTATATTGAAAATAAAATGGCACGTATTAAATTAGATATTGTTTTACATTTCTATAATTTTGTTATGCATTATTATGTTAATGTCTCTTTGTGATGGCGTTCATGCCAGAATATTAAGTGTACTTAATCTTGGTGCCGCAGCTACTTTGAATATTCGTAACCAAACAATTAAAATCAGTACAAGCACTTTAAAACATTTTTAAGACATATTAAACATTGTAAGGACTATATCACACATTTAACCCTGAAATTAACATTTATAGGAAAGTTCAAAATTGTCAGCCTCCTTGTGCACTTGCAGAACACGTGACACGTGAGTGCCGTCATGGGCTGTAGCGCTGCTGGCTACTAGCCAGCGTCAAAGGTAAAGTGGAAAAGGTATAAGTATGAGAATTTCTTTGTCTATATGCTAGAATTTTTAAACCAATTATATTTATAATTGCAGATCAAAATGAAGAAGAAAATAATACATTGAATAAAAATAAAGCATTGTTAATGTAATGATGTAATTGTAAAGTCTGAGTATTAAATATATCCAGTTCTTTACTATAAATAAAATCTATATTATTTGGGTATCTATTAAAAATAAGTTTAAATATCTTTCTTTGTATATTTTCTAATCTGTTGGAGTCAGTGCTTGTGATGTGAGTACATATTGCGGAGCAATGTTCTAATATAGACCTAACTAAAGAAAATATAAACATAACTATGAATCAGGTGATGAAGCAGAAAATGTAATATATTCCATTAATCCTAATGTATGACTAATATTATTAATTAGACCATCAATATGAAAATGAAGATATAATTTTGAGTCCAGAATCATCCCGAGATTGTGTAATATATTCTACTCTCTTTATAGTAACATTATTAACATAATATTTTTGTAAAGTAGGATTGGTTTTTCTAGTGAATGAAGTGTTTTTATTTTTATTTACATTGAGTTCCATATTGTTCATTATACACCAGTTGATAATAGTAGTAATATCAGCTTGAAGATGTCGACAATCCACTCCATGCTTAATAGTTTTGTAAGTCTTTAAATCGCCGGCATAAAGAAGTGCATGTGAGTGTGTTATTACACTGACAATATTGTTCACAAAAGCATTAAAAAGTAGAGGAACTAGATTACTTCATTGTGGAACACCAGAAGGAACAGAATTAGAAAGAGTGATAGAATTTTCTATTTTAAAAACAGAGGTTCTGTCAGAAAAGAAATTAGAAAACCAATTGACATAATAATAGTCTAGACCTATTGCTTGTAATATATTTTAAATAATTAAATGTTAGCTTGTGTCGAAAGCCTTTTGTAGTTCAAAATAAATAACGTCAACTTCGTTTCTTGTTACCTCAGCATATAAGTCATTAACTAGATCGAACAAATTATAAATTGTATTTTTCCCTGTTTGAAAACCATGCTTATCATTCAGGTATTAATTTTTTGTGAAATAATATAAATGTCTATTGTTATGCTCCTGCCTATCTATCACTAATAATCCGTACTATTCCTGCTGCTCTCACTCCTTCTCACCTCACAACTCTATCTCCGGTAGGCCAGGTTCGTACAGGGGACTAATTACTGCTAATGACTATTAATGAAAGAGGGGATTCTACCAAGCATATTTATTACAACTCTTTAACTGGACATAACACAATATTTCAAACATTATTACAAAATCTCATGCTACAATATACCAACTTTACTTCACTCTGTCTAACAATATTATTACATTAACATGAGAGGTTGCAATTATACAAAGTGGTGAACTGCCTTACTGATATAATATAGAATACTGAGATACATGAACACGTTGACAAGTAATTAAATGGATACAAGAATATATCTTCGTAATAGACTCTAGCCTTGCCACATGATATTAATCTTTAATACGGGGTCTCAATAAAGAGAATGCCACCCTACTGCCTAGCCAGACTTATGCTCACCAGTAAGACGTATCTCGTAGATGGCCCAGAGCTCCCTGGACCTCTGCGTTCTTCTTTGTCTCACTGACACTAACGTTGTCGCCTCAAATGTTGTCTGCCAGTTTGGGGAGATGGGACCATGGCTTTCGCTTTTATACTCTCTCGTCACTAGGTCACTCAGATGGGTTATTAAAACAGGGGCCACTGCTGAAATCCATAGAACATGAAAGGTTAATTTCTATGTTCTGGTGTTTGGGCCCCCTGAAGCCCGCTACACTACCCCCTTGGTTGAACAAGCAGTCTGCCCCAGCTGCTGTAGGTTAGAAGTTCCAAAGATTGATGTTAGGTGTTCAAGTTGGGATCCGGGAGGTTATACAAGACTTGCTATAGTTTGTAGGGTACCAGTATTCTGAAGACAGGTGATGGCATTCGCAATTTATATTTGTGGCTGTATTGAGGGTAGAGTACCCAATTTGAGATCCCGTGACATTTAACTGAACAAGATAGAGGTTGATTTTTTTTTTTTTTGGAAGGCAGGAAGATTAATTAATACGTTTAGAAGGTTTACAATTTTGTAAGAAAATTTTGGCGAATACCTTCACACGTGATAGCGTGAAACTACGGATGATGTGGGGTGCGTACATCGCCACATTTAGTATTCAAAGTTTAAAAGGACCCCTTTATTTCTAGGCATATGGACGTGGGTAAGTGGGAGTGGGAAAGTTTGTGCACTTGTGGTATTTTCACGCATCCTGCGGTAGGAGTTATTTAAAAGAATACCTTACAATGCCACTTAATTCATGCATACCGCCTTCGGGCTGAAGTTACAAGTTTGACATTATAGTTAAAAACAAAATTAAACCGTTTGAAATAAAGGAGTTCGTTTGCAACTAGCGATAATTTTCTGGTTGAAAAGAATTTTCATATGTAACAGTTGGTCAACCTGCGCCTTGGCAATTTGCACATCGAAAAGCAAGTGGCATTTAGTTTTATGGTTAAATAGCACATTTCAATTTTGTGAAGTGAATACCTTACGTTATACATCTTATTCGAATACTTACTAACATTTGAGCTAAGTATTGTATAAATCACAGTTGACAGATAACAAAACCATAAGAGAAAAAGTAGTGATATTTTGTATGATTCCATTGGGAACAGTAACCTATAAATATTTGCACTGATACTATCTAAAATTACATAGAGGGAAGTTGCTGGTTTTACAATGTTGAACAATACAAAATTTTAATTATTAGAAGTTACATCGCATATCTAAATATGAGAAACAATTACTTGCACAGATAAAAATATTTTGATTATTACCTCGTTGGTAATGATTTCATTTAGAACTGTCTTTTGTAAGCCGTTATAATATTCTGGAATTAACTTAGTATTTGTACTGGTTTCTGAGTACAATCTTTGTGCATATTGGAAGATTCACTTTACAATTTCTATAGTGTATACTTCAAGTTTATTGACACTGATATACAATGTGTGTCCATGTCTCATTTGTCACAGTTTCACTTTGTGTTGTATCTTTCTGTACGGCATTACATTATATAAGAATTAATATGCATCACTGTGCAAGTTATGTGAATTGAAATTACATGTGAAAGAAAAATATAAAATACTTACATCTTATACATGTTATACACATTACCGGCTGGTATCATTTAACCAGAGATGTACTTAATGAAAAATGCTGTTTGCATTTTGAACCATTAATAACAGAGTTTGTACTCTTTTGTGAAATAACACCTTGTTTCAGTTGAATCAGCTTAAAATTTTCTAACTGGCATTTTCTTTATATTATTGCACCCAATAGTAATTGGATATATGGTACTGAAAATATTTATGGAATAAACTAATCCTGTTCCTTCATTCGCTTAGGCCTAGGCTTTAGTTGAAAAACTTACAAGAAACTGTGAAGATATACCAACAACACCTGATTATCAACACTGACCTAGTATATTGTTTGCTTGCTTTGCATTTGAAATGATATAACTGAATTACTTTATGTCTGCAATTTTGATTGGTTAACTTCGGATATACATATGTTATGACTTGGCCAGGGGATGCCCTTTAATTACTATAGATTCATTCATATTAGTACTGATTTCACAAGCATAATAAGACTAGAAAATATTAATTTAAATTTGTGGTCTAGCCTACTTTATGTTTTACTGATATTGAAAGTATTTCTTGGCCATATGTATAGAACTGAGATAATTCTGAATCAAAACCTTGATATATAATACTATCTATTTCATTAAATTTTTTTTCTCATAAACTGGCAATATAATAGCTTGTGCATTATTAAAAATTACCATTATATATACCTACACTGAGGATTTGAAGAGAAAAAGATTCCAGTATCTGTAGCAGTTATTAGTAATTCTTTTTTTCAATTAACTTTTATTTTTCATTTATAGGAGCATGGGTGTATGTAGTTTGAGTTTCTGTAGGCCTCTGAAAAATTTTGTTGTTCAATGCACAAGTACACTGCACTTACAGGTGACTACCCTGGTTGGCAGCCCTTGGCTTGTGGGATTCTTGTAGTTCAGTTACCTGTGTTTAGTCAATTGAGAATAATGGTGAGTTTGAGTAACTGAAGATACATGGTGTCAATACAAAACGCTAGCAGTCCAATGGTAGCCGTGGTAGCATAATCATAGTCAATGGGGTGTATTACTTGAAATAAATGACTACTCCTAAACTTGCCATGTGTGGGATGGGATGGTATGTCTTGTATGTCTGGAAGTGTAGTGTGATTAATTTTCCAGTCAGTATTTAGTGCAGTGGAAAGATTGGAAAAGTGTATTCCTGTGGTGAGGTGTAAGTGTTGAAGGTGAAATACATGTTGGTGTAACCAATGAGCAGGGACCACAGTTTGCTGTAAAGGGACTGTGGGTGCTCGTACATCACACAGGTGTGTTGTGTCACTGATTGTTTGTGTGTGTGTTTGGCTACATAACATCCACAAGGGAAATGTATTTCATTGTTACCTAGTTTGTGTTCTTGTATATTAGTGTTCTGTGATACGTTAAGGCATCTTAACGTGTTGCCTTCTGGGTGATTTGGGAGGACGTATTGATGAGGCAAGATGGGGTGGATTGAAAATGTATTCATGGATGAACATCGAAACTTGCATTGTGAGAAAAGTTTGGCCGGGTCAGATAGGAGAATGGCTTGTTTAATGCATTGCGCATTCTTGGATTGAGGGATTGCTTCGGGATGGCTAAAACATCCTGCACGATATTAGATGTTGGTGTTAATGCCTTAACAATGCCCATGTCAGGGTCAATTGCAACAAAATTGGACGGGATTTGGATGGAATATGTATGATTTTGAAATTGATATGGCACGGGAATGATGTTATAGATTTTCCAGTTGGTGTTGGCAGGCACAACTGGTATCTGTATTTTAATAACTAATTGGGACGTGGAAAAACTCCACTCTGTTAATTTGTTTGTGTAGTATTTGAGTATGTTTTTGGTGGGGATGGCAAGCGTAAGACCTAATTTATTCAATTCCGATTTCCGATTGAGCAAGTCGTTTGTCAGCTGGGTCTTATTGACCACACTAAGGGGCAGTTGAGTCTTTGCTGCCATTAACGTATCTTATAATATGTTTCACTTCTTTCCAGTCCCTAATTTTTTGTTTCTGAGTCTTTTAACCAACACGACTGACTGCCAATATTATGTCAGGCCTTGTGTTGTTGGCTAAATACAACAGACTCCTAACAGCTTGTCTGTAACTAGTAGAATCACACTCATACTATTCATTAATAGTGTCCACATACCCACTAACTAAATCTGTTTGACAGGGCTTACACATTTGCACAGAAAAATCCTCTCAAATTATATCAATCAATCTACTGTGGTCCAATGTGATGGAATCAGCAGATTGCTCAGTTTGAATTGGCAAAACAGTAGCATGTCTTAATTCTCCGATATCTAGTTCAGCTGGCAATTCAGACTTTGCAATGATTACTTGTTACTTCTCTCCAATAACAATATCATCATCTAAATACAAACCTATTATTATACTTCATGTTATATACACACATATGGTTTTTTTTTACACATCTTTAAAAACCCAATTTCATGTGTATTTTGTCTGTATATATATTCCAGTCCTTGTTGGAAAAATGGTAACCTATAGATACTCCTTTTTAAATCACAATCTTGAAAGATGCTACTGTTACACTTTTCAAATATTTCTGGCTGTTCCATAAAAACATTACATCCCATAGGAATATGTAGAAATGCAGTACCTAACTGCCACCCATTTTCAACTGCTATAGGAATCAGTAGTCATAATGATTTCATCCTAATTACTGGACATAATTTTTTTCCTCACAACACAGATTAGTTTTTTTATTATCTCGAACCTTGATGCCACCAATCAAGCTTTACATTTACCATTGCTGGTTAAACTGAATCAGACTGTTTATTAGCCTCTACTAATTGATCATTGTGTGGGAAATTTTGTACCACTGATTTCTCTATAACTTGTTCATTTCCTTACTCTAATACAAGTACCTCAATTTTTCTTGTTCCTACAGTATCAACACTCTTAAAAGTAAAAACATGTTCTTCAAACACAAAATTTCTCCTTACTATTATTCTTCATTTTTCTAAGCTCCATAACCTATACTCATCTTTTATCCCTTCCTAATAACCTATCATTACACATTCCTCTGCTCTTGATTAGAGTTTCCCAGTTAGGGTTGCTAACTTATGTATGTAAAAATAAGGGAGACTTTAAGAAAAAATAAGGTAGTATTAGGTATGACGGGATGAATGAATATAAATCACTTAGGTCTTATATATTAATTACACTAAACTTATAAACAGGTACAAAAATTATTACAGAAAGCTAAGGTCCTTATTGAAAGATATGAAAATACATATTCAAAATAAAATCACTCGTGCTGGGGCTGCCAGTGAATATATTGCCATGCACATGTAGCTGGGCGAGTGCAGCGCGGCTGGCCATGGCAGCTTGCATCTGTCGCTCGGCCCTAGATTCTCAGGCTGGGCAGCTGTCAGTTGGTCGCTACAAGATTACTCTTGTGGGCGATTGCTAGCCGGCCGCTGCCACTGCCGTTGTTACAGGACCAGTTCACTTTGCAACAGCAGCCCGGTGTTGGGAGAACATGCTGATTGATGTGATTAATGTCTATGTGTTGAATTTCTACTCAATTTAGGTGACGTGTTGGCCTCTGCACTGGCATGATGAAGCCCGGCAATTTTTACGGGAAAACTAAAATTTTGTGTGGTCTACTTAAAATATTAAATATCTCGAATTTTTCATCAAAAACTTCCTACGTTGCACATACATGCACATGGCCTTACTTGCCAAAATATGGTAATATAAGAACCCATTTTATTTGCACACACTTACCTTTATTCACTTTACACATAAAATTGACTTCACAAAAAAAAACAATTGCTCACCCAAGAAATTAACACCTTACGTAGGCATGGGCGCAAATTAACTTTAAAAAAATTAATAAAAGGACATTGAATTAAATTTGAAGTTATCATACATACACTGATTAAGAAACTGATCTGTAATGTGCTGCTGTTTTACAGCAAAAGAGGAGGGATAAGGGAAGCGAAAAACAACAGGGAGTGTAAGGCAGAGACGGCTGTATGTGACTAGGACAAAGAATTCTCACTGACCCGGCCTGCGACACCCCCCCCCCCCCCCCCGCGCCCCCTACCGAAAAACATCTCAGGCCCCTTCTGGCATGAAGTAATTTATTGCTTCACACTGCTTGGGACAACAAATGTCAAATTCTATTATGGCAGCTTAAGAAATGTGCGACCACTTACATCAGTAAAGGCCAGTTTTCCAAAGGCTGGAAATCGTGGATAATAGAAACTTGTACCGCGGTTGGAGAAAACATCTGTAAAAACCAATCCGTGCATAACTGAAACTGCATTTGGCGAAGGATTACCGTATTTTGTTGACATTTTCTAAAATATGGGAGATGTGGCCTTTCAGATTAAATAATTAAGGGAGACAGGAGAAGATTAAGATCTTGGTAAAATACTGGAGTTCCCGTAAATACGGAAGAGTTGGCAACCATATTCCCAGCATTTTCTCCAACAGCCCAGGCTCTACAACCAAATACTTTAATTCTCCTAACCTCTTCTCATCTAGAACCCTATTCCACCACAACTCAAAACGGATTTGAAAAGCTTTTGCTGCTGAAGGGTCTCTATTGCTTACATATATAGCTGGCATTACAGATTCAGCCTAAAATCTTTTGGGCGCACTTGATTGAAACATCATGCACCTTACTGTACCTATCAAAAATTGATGGTGTTTCCGTTCTGTCAATTTATTCTGTTGAGGACAGTATGGAACAGACCTTTGGTGAACGATGCCTGATTTCTGCAACTGTTCCTGAAAATCCTTGTTTATAAACTCTAACCCATTATCTGCCAGAAATATCTTTATTTCTTTTTCATGTAATTTTTTTAACATTAACCTGAACCTTCTCAAGGACAATTAATACTTCATCTTTACTTTTCAAACATACTGCAATATAAAACCTGGAATATTCATCAATAAATATAGTGACATACTGGGATCTTCCCCTTGATACTGTATTTATTTTCCCAATTAGATCTCAATGTACATCTAATGGCTTGTATCGTTTACATTTACAATTTTTATGAGCTCCTTTACAATATAGTCTCTATTGTACAGATACAGAACAATTAACAGCTTCATCTTTCTTTAAATTTAGCACAGGCATTTTCAACAGTGATTCCTGATATACATGACCAATTCTCTCATGCCATATCTGCATATTACTAGCGTATCTTAAGGTAATACCATGTATAAAAATTTCCTCTGTTTTAGTAACCATATTATATTCAACACTACCCCCATTAACTATGTTTTTAGTTTGTATCATATACACATCATTCTTAGCTTTAACAGCATTGAACAAGATTTTCTCTTTCTTCCTCTCCCTCACATTTGCCTTATTATTTTGAAAAACTTACTTTAAACCCTTTGCTGTTTAGTTTTCCCACTGAAACCTAGTTTCTTTTCCCAGATTGGGTACATACAACACATTTTGAAATTGTATTTTCCATCCTGTCTCCATCTGCACAAATACTGTTCCTGACGTGTGAATTTCTAGTTAACTGGCATCACCTTTTACTGCCCCGTCTCTATAGACAAACAAACCTTTGAATGGACTCTTGATGAGAAGCACATGAATCCAAATACAAATTTTCTTTCGTGGTTTCTCCTGAAACTATTTTCATGTACATCACTTTGCCTGACACTTCTACTTTTGTGACGCACTTGCACTCACATTTTCTGAAGATGGTTGTTGATGATGTACTTCTCTCCTTCAGGCTCAACAGTCTCTCATTATGTGACCAAGCCTTCCACAACTATGACACTTTAGTTCGTGCAATATTTTGACACTTGTCCCTGTATTCCACATTTCAAACAACAATATGATTTCTCTCAATTTGATTCTTCATTTTCCATTCCTCTTCTGATGCCTAGAGGCAACGTTGGCTGGCACTTCATCTTCTCTCTTGGTACTTGAAATTCTGGCACTTCTCTCTTCAGTCAACAATTTTCTTTTAACTTCTACAGTGTTCAATCTCTCATTATCTTCCATGTTTTGAACTACTCCATAATTTCCTCTAGTGGCAGTTCAGCCAACATAATCATTGCTATACACTGATCTGAAAATTCAATTCCTCCTCTCAATAGTTTCCTGTTTCAACTTTGTATTTTAGCAAAATAATCACTCATTTATAATTCTAGCATAGTTTTGTAATTTCTTTTAGGGTTATGACACAATATAACACAGTAAATGTACTATACAGATTTCTTAACATAACCCATATTTTCTTAGCTAGTGGAATATCACCAATGTCATCCATAATTAAGTGTCTCAGCATGTAAAAAATATGTGCATGTGCTTTCCTATTCACTCATACTTGTTCATCATTCAGATCAGTCCATTTTGCATCTCCAAAACCAGGCTCAACTGCATTCCAGCAATTTCGGTTTACTAGTTCTGCCTCAGTTCGTATGGACCACGACTAATCATTTTCTTCTCCTCATAACGTGACTCTCTTTATTTCAGTATCTTCAGCCATGATGACTACTTCATGATATTTTGTGCAATATTTAGCGTTAGTCTGGGCCCATAACCTGTTGGATATTATGCTTTGGCCCACTAAACTCTAAGTGAATTATCAGATACTCTAATTTTAACACATTTCTATTTCTGCACCCTTAAAGTATTACATACATAAATGCATGTTAATCGTCCATCCCTACTTACCAAGAAAACCAAACAAAACTCATAAATAATATCATACACTTATCAACATTACAAAACAAAATTTATGCGGTAATAACTAACTATACAAACACCATATATCTCTGTAAATTACTAATTAAAAGTTTCTGTTTCTTGTCATACTGTTCTTGTGGCCCACGTTAAAATATAAAAAATGAAGATGTAATGTAATTTTGAAATAGTTCTTCCCAGAGATGATTACAATCTTATATTTTTTGTGCAAGGAAAAGAGCAAATAAAGGTTAGTGGTACAGAATAGATTGACTTTATCCCGTGTCCATCTTTGCTGAGAGATAAACTCATTAAATAGACAAAGGATATTGAAAGCATTGCTGTGAAGTTGGTAAAATCCATAAAGCTGCAATATAAAGAGATTGAATTTTGTAATTGAAATTACTCCTTATCCAGATGTAAAATTTAAGGTTAGGGTCTTATATGAAATTTTCAAATTTCAACATTCCTGAAACCTACTTGTAGCACGTTTCAGTCAGTCAACTAAATGAAAGTTATCTTCTGTCTTTGTTATTGCTCTTCTGTCTAGAATACCACAGCTTTGGTATGTTTATGGCCCCTACTCTTTCAATATTAAAAATATTGTTACACGCTCGCTGCTTTATCCCGCATGAATGAATGGAAGTGAAGAACTGAGTAGTTAAATGATTTATGTATGTACGCACTATCACTTGCAACTTGAACCATGGCTGCTTTTCATAAAGGAATGTTTACAAATCTTGCCTGTTATATTTAGCAGGGTGTGTGCTACTTCTAACCTTGAGTATCAGGTGTCTTAAAGACATCTGCATAATGTTCTGAATTACTGAACTCGCTTCTCTCAGCTTGACTTGGAGTGTGGAAAACTTTCTGTGTCAAGGCCAGCAGAGTATAAATAGTGCAATGGACCTCCAGACCAGCAGTTGTTGAATGGATGTGACTGAGTTTCAGCGATAGATGATGAGCTGGGAGAGAAGTGACCAGCAGAAGGGAAATCTGTGACTGTGAGTATTAAGCAGTGGAGAGTGCGGCTGGCAGGCAGGACTATTGGACTAGATGCATAAGAGAAAGTCATTACAAATTATGACAACAGACAAAGTGACAGTGTATTAATGATGAGTATGAGTTAATTGACTTTAAAGAAAGAGTGACATTGGGAAGTACGTTAATTGGAGGTGAAATAGACATAAAATATTATGCTTGCTGAGAAATATTAAAGTATTAGTGGCGATAGAAAATTTTATGCTGTAAATAATAACTGTTTGAATAAATTAGAAATCATATTTAGTACCTTTATTTTTATTAAGACCTCCATCACTCACAAACTCAAATACGCCCTTCAGGCATCATGTAACACTGGTGTCAGAAGTGGGATGGAGGCATTTAACCGTAAATTAAATTAGGAATAAGTTAATAAATAGTTACATTAAAAGTAATTGTTTATTGTAATAGTTGTAGGCTGAAATATTAGGACTGTTTTGTACAACAATCGCAATGAATGTTAACTAGGAAAATGTCTGCAGAACTGGAAGCACTGCGATCATTAATTGAGGGATTACGTAGCCAAGTGAGCACGAGTGTTAATAGCATTGATAACAAAATTATAAGTGTGAACGATAATGTAAATTGTGTAAATGAGAGTGTATACCAGAAAATAGATAGTGTAGTTAGGGGAATTGACAGTCAATATGAAAATTTAGACAAGAATACATACAGACACTCTAATTGAAAATGTAGATAGAAAAATAAAAGACATATGCGAGTTAGTGATTATGAAGATTGACTCTGTGGACAAGAAAATTGACAGTGTAAATGAAAGTGTGGACAGTGTAAATGGAAGAATGGACAGTGTAAATTAAATAGTGCACAGTGTAAATGACAGGATAGACAATGTAAATGCAAGAATGGACAGTGTCGAGGATGAAATGAAATAAGATCTTTGTAGTAGAGAAGCAATTGCAGTAATTTCTTCAGCAGTGGAGTTCCACTAACATCCCACCGGCACCCGAGAAGAGTGAGGAAGCAGTACAAGTCATAACCAATGCAGAAACCTTAGAGGACAGTCAGAAGCTCTGCGGCATTGGTGTCACGTCCAGGAGTGGGGAACGGGGTCTCCATTAAGCCTGCCCCTTACGATGGTCAGATGTCTTGGTCGGAGTACCAACACCAGTTTTAAATAGTCATAACCCTGAATGGCTGGTCAGCAGAACAGCGGACATACTCCTTACAGCTGTATTAAGACGCCTGCACTGAGCATACTACAGTCTCTGCCAGAGCAACATCGACTGGAGTAGCCCACACTGATGTTGGCCTTGGAGTTACATTTTGGCATCCAGTACCTGCAACATCCCCACCATGCACATCTGCAAAGTCATACCCAGTGACCAGGGGAGCCACTGCAGGAACTATGGCAAGACATCATGTGTCTGTCTCAACTGTCTCTGGAAAGGTGCTCCGAGGAGGCATGCAACATCATCACAGTCAGCTTCTTCATTGATGCCATCACCAACACAGAAGTACTGCAAGCAGTACATCTGGCTGCACACTCATGAACTCGGATATGCCTCTCAGGCACTGTGTAACAATATTCTTCTTTGTGATTTTCATAATTAAACAATAATTGTGTATTTGTATTTATTTCCAATGTCCACAGAACCAAAAGAAGCTAAAATGTGAGCAAGTTTCACATTTGAAACCTTTATTATTTTAATTTGAGCTTTGAAATGTGAAACTTTTAAATAACAAAAATTACTGTTGCTTCAGCCTAAAGATCCCACCCCACATCACCGCTCAGGAACAACAAGTGCCTACATCCCTATCCCTGAAAGCCTATCAATTGGTGGATATTACCTTGTCACTAGGATGCCCCACCACTACATTAATTTCGGTATTTTTATCTAATTACTTTATTATTTGTGTATATCATTCTAAAAGCGCCTATTGTGTGAAATGGATAAATGCTGTTACATATTTACTGTTATATTAAACCTTGAATGTTGTTTATTATTTTTATTCATATTTGTGAGTTTCTGTCTGTAAGTTTTTGGTTATTGGAAAATGTGGCCAAAACATTCTGTCACTTGCTGTATAGTTTTGTACTTTTGGTTTCAGCATGTGATTGCAATCCTACTGGTGCGCTCGACAACTTCTGCGATGTTATAACAGGCTTGTGCAAGTGCCACCGAAACAGATATGGAAGAGAATGTGACAGATGTCAGCCTGGATTCTGGAATTATCCAAACTGTCAACGGTGTACATGCAATGGCCATGCAGATGTATGTGATTCAAGAACTGGAAGTTGTACCAACTGCAGGGACTTTACAAGTGGACATTTTTGTGAGAGGTGTGGCTTGCATTTAGGTTATAATAAAATTATTATTGTATCAGTATTGAGAGATATGAATGCAAAAATCTTAATGGTTAATTCAGGATGGCACAGGTAATAGATACATACAGAAGTCATTATTTTACATATTTTTCATAAGTCATAACCTTTTGGTAACCTGGGTTGTAATGTCATCAGTATATCACAATTTCTTTTACATACTGTAGACTCTCGATTATCCGTAATATAATGGAGGGGATGATTGCCGCAGATAACTCAAAATCGCAGATAATCTGCATACTAATACAAAAATACAGTTTTTCCAACAGTAAGTTTTGTATGGTCGTAACTGAATACTGGGTATTTCAGTGTGAAACCTAGCCTATCCTTGACATGCTACTATATTTATCTGCATATTTTACAGCCTCGCATAATTTCCGTACCCTATTATTTATTAACAAACCAAGAAATTTTTAAAAATGCGTAATGCACAGTTACAGTTAATGCAAACAATGCAGTGGGATGCGTGTGGTGTTTATCACAGAGTGATTCTGGAATCTGAAGATGCATAAGAGGAAAGGCAGGCTGACGTCACTCGGTTGCTAAGCAACAGGCCACCTCCCCCCCCCCCCTCCTGGAGAGGGAAACAAAGACTTGCAAAGCGAACTGCATGTTGCCCATGTCACACACACACACCTCCCACACTGTCCAGTGCGTGCGGCATACAGCTGGCTGTTTCAGTATGTCAGCATGTGGAAAACAGTGTTTAATGTAGGAAACAAGTTTTGCCTTCTACTCCTAGTTCTTCAAAAAAATGTTGGGCTTGTTTGGTACACACTAATCCCGACACTGGCGTTCCCGCGGCACTACCACTCTAGCATACCCTTATCTAGTTCCGCTTACATTGATAGTTTCATCGTTTTTCTATTCGCCAATCCACTTATTGAGTCAGCATTGCTAGCAAACTCAATAAGTTTGGATTTATTCTTTCGTATATCCTGAATTGTTGTTTCTCCCACTCCATACATAAATGAAAGCTGTTTTATTGCACTTCCTCATTCAAGATTATTAATAATTACCAGCTTGTGCTATAAATTTAAAACCACACAATTATGTTTTGCAGACATTTTTCGGCTGAAAATGAGCAAAAACAAAACCTAACGTAACTACTGACTGGCGAGGTAAAACTGACACTGACCATGGGAATGCGATACATGGGAGGAATGCGGTGGTTGTGCTGGGTTCCGGCTATACCTGGCAGGTGGCATCTAGGCTAGCGAGTTGTGCAGTGTTTTCAGCTCACTGTCTTGCAATGTAACTAAGCCCGTCGTGCCATGGGGAACACATTTTGACATGCATTTGCATAGATAAACATATTTCAGTCCACAGTTATCTTCAGATAGTACCTGTTACGAATTTAATTAGTTAAGATGGGCATTTTATTAAATAACTTCTTTCTGGCAGTGTTTGAGTTGTTTTCCAAAATATATTTATATTTTTCTGAATATGCCGCGGTTAAGCCGCGTTGCGGATAATCCGCTCGTGGATAATTCACTCGCGGATAACTGAGAGTCAACTGTAATTATTTTAAAACAAGATACATTACTAGAAAGAATACTTCATTGAATGCTGTAGTAAATTATGTTTGTGTTAAAAATAATAATAGTAATAATGATAATGTCTAGCTGCATACATCACCTATGACCAATACTTCAACTACGATCGTTGTCTACCAGGCTGCTGCCACATGACACTGTGGCTGGTACGGAAGTACAGAAGGCGATATATGTGGTTAGCACTACAACATTAATTTTGGTAACCCTGGTGTTCTGAACCAAAACTACTACCTCACCACCTTCAGGCAGCTTCCCAGTTGTCTTCACAAGGCTGAATCAATCCTTTATAGTCTATTTCATATAAGTGGGGTAAAATCTGACAGAGAGTGTGACCAACCTACATACTATGTAAACAGTAAATGCTGTCGTTTGTAAAGTATTGTATCAGCTGATGAATTGCTGTGGGCTCCATGTTGTTAGGTTGGTGATTTTGATGATGGCTTTGAAAGAAAATATTACTGAGAACTAAAAGTTGTAATTTAAAATTGTAGTTATACATACAACATTTATGGTTTAAATTATGTTTTTAAAGCAGAGTATGTCGACACATGTGAACAGTAAACATTTCAAGCCAATGGCTAGCCATGTTTATGTTCCCAGTTTCCAGCGTAGAAAATGTGGTTGTGCATGTGCCCTTTTCTCATTGTGTTTATTATACAAATATCTTGTTGGTGTTGTTGGAATATTTAATCGGTTGTTAATTATTTTTTTATTTTCATTTTTCAAGCATAGTTGGTTGTAGGTATCATTGTAGTGCATTTTCTTGAGTGAGATGTGATATTAATCACCATGTGTTTACGGCTTCGTTAAAACTCCTCATTCCGCCATTTTCCTTACCGTCTTCCACAATCAAGTAACACAAGTATAATTTAATTATATAAGTTTAAGTTGGTTTGTATCTAGAAACATGCACAGTGTTGATTTTACTGAATGATTATGAAAATAAATTATTTAATGCTAGTGACTAACAAACATGATTTTAGTGAAGTAAACGTACAACGATTGCCATAGAAAATCACATGTTCAAGAGGTTGCAAATTTTACAAACAATAAGTTTGCATGTTTTTTTAATGTATTTTTAAACTGGTAATATTATTATGGAAATGCACTTGGCCTGAAAAAGCTGCACTTTTCACTTTTTTGTAGTGAGTGAATATTATGTGTTTATTTGTCTATATCGTAAATTCAACGAGTATAAGGTTAACTTTGGTCGAAGTGTGTGCGTGTATATATGGCTGCATCTGTATGAATACGAACAGCGATATATGTATCGTGTTTGGTTTTTTCATTAAAGTTAAAAATTTTCAAAATTTAAACATTTAAATATTATTTCCATACGAGAAAAATTTTCCACTGCTCCATCAAAACATTATGCAACTCAAAATGCCACACATTGGTTAGAACATCAAAATAATGCAGTCTCATGAAAGACGTTAAACTCAACCCCCCCCCCCCCCCCCCCCCTGATATACTGTTTCCTTTTTCCCTCAAAATAAATTAAACAGAACCACCACAATTTTAACTTGGTAATTACAAAAATAAAACAATTTTGAATGCCAACCTAGCTGTAATATCCTACATTAATTTCTGTCCGGAAGTTAGCTAACGTCAGTCTTTCGGTGCCTTTCACGTCAGGAGACATGAGGAAAGAGGAAAATGCAAGTGTGCATTGGACTCAAACATTTGTTTACAAACGTTTTTTCCTTCAGTGACAAAACAGCTGTGGTGGAAGGATACATTGTGGCTGTGCTACTTTTCTGAAACTGTCAAAATTTACCCCACGTACATGAAATATACTATACTATCCCCACCACCTTGTAGTGTCACCTCTTCGGTCGACACTTGTAGTGGTTGCTGTATGAATGCTCGTGAGAGTCCGCAGCAAACACTAGCTCAAACTAGTTCAGTTAAAGTTTGAGATTCTGACTTAGTAAAAGGTTGTAAAGTTCGTTGATTAAGACCAGATATTAAATAAAAGATGATTATACTGTTTACTAGAAAGTTTATTGCTGTCTCTTCATATTATTGGCAAACAAAAATAATAATTGACAGTTGCAGTAGTCAAAATAAAAAACTCAAGAGATAGAATGGCCGCCTTCACAAAAAAAATATCTCACTTCGAGACTTGATAATTATGAAGACGGGTGAGAATCAGTACATTTCTCTCGCGGCACCCTAACTACTCCTCCCACTGATGGAAAATAAATTAAATAGAGTAAAACAATGTCCAAAATGAAGACAGAAGGTTAAAGTCGTGCGCGTGTCTCGGTGTCGCCAAAAGCTATTCGGCTAACAACTGTTGAATGCACTACAACGACGACAAAACTGTGCGAACCCTAAAACTGTGACAACGGGAAAGTCATGCTTACCCTGTTTATGCTGCCTGAAATGTTGCATCAAGTTAACGTGGTTATGTGCTAATGTCTCAAAATAGCCCATGAACTCGTGACGTGGGTCTCAAAATCAAAGTAATACCATGTGCGCTGTCTCGGGTCACATCAGCCAACTGTGATCTCAGCACTCTAGTTTCATCAAATGGTTAAACACGACTACGTGTCTCATTTACTAAACCCTTGAAAAAGTTGTACTGTCATCCTGTGATGTTATTACTAATGCAATGACTCAAATATAATAATAAATTCGGAAAAAACTAATATGTACAAAATACAAACTAATTATTATTGCCACAATCTTCTAAATATTAAATAAATTAATATCCTTAACAGAAAAATAGCAAATAAAAATAATTCCCGAATACATAAATTATAACATATTTCAATGCTTTGAAAACCCAAAAGGGAACCAAGATTTAAATCTGGGTCCTCCATGCACAGGAAAACTATAAGTTGTATTTACAAACTTGGCATATATATTGTTAGTAGGTTAACCTTATTGTGGTATATGTTATGATGTACAACCTTGGAACTGAGTGCTGAAAAATTTGTAGGGTTAATGTAAATATAATAGTTTCAAATGTAGTATTTGGAAGTATGGTAAAAGTTTTTCATTCATTTTTATAGTAGGCCTAATAATAATTTTTATTGGTTAGTATTTTACAAATATATGATTTTAAAATTATTTAATTGTAGTATGTAACCAACAAATATATTGTTTTTAATATGTGCGAAAACATGCCCTCGGCCACATACCATAGTGACTTTATTTCATTGATGCTCACCTACAGAGATTCTCTTAGTATAGTTTTAATAGCACAACCTATAACTAAACTGCTGGAAAATAGTTCAGCCTGCTAAGGCAGTATTTCAGGTAATGGGTTTTTATTTATATCAGATTGTTCTCTCAATCACATCTCAGAAGTAACATGATGTATGAAGCAAAGTATTATCAGCAGGTTTTATTTGTACTGTACTTCTTTTTTAAAATCATGTCCTTCAGGCAGTGACTTCGATGTATAAACATATGGTAGTGTGATGGTACTTAGTCAAGGGAATATGGAAGGTGCAGGATTACTTTATACCTTGTGATGTAATGTAATGCCCTAAAATTTTTATTTCTGGTTGAGCGAATGAGCACTTTTTCACATTTATTTTAACATTAAATTCTCTTAATCTTTTCAACACCTTTCTTATGTTTACTAAAGTTCTCAAAATTTGCTACCAATTATGAATATATCATCTATGTAGGCTATAGCTGTATTCCATCTCAAAAATCCTAGCAAAATATGAATAAGCTTCTGGAAATATTGTAGTGAGGTACTTAAACCCACAGGCATTGTCCTGTACTGATATAACCCTATGCCATCTATGGCAATCACCAATTTATGTTGGTCTTGTTCCCTGACTAGGATGGCATAAATCCTTAAAAATTAATCTAATGATGTTATATATTTTGCGTTTTGTAGTGTATTTAAAATATCTTATCTCCTGGGGAGGGGATACTGTATTATTTTTTAATATTGGTTAAGTTGCCGAAAGTCTGTTAAAAATCTTATACATCCTCTTTTTTTTCGTATTACCAAGATTGATGCAGCATAAGTGAATCTGAGATTTCAATAATTCCTATGTTTTCCATATCTTTAATTTGTTGTAATAATTGGTCCCGTATTTTAGGGCTGATCTTATATGGCCTTGTGTGTTTCTGCTTGTTCATTGTCATATCAAGTTTAATTTCATAATTTTGTGTTCCTGTTAGCTCTAATATGCTATTTGCGAACCTATCTTGGAATTCATTGATGACTTTAACGAGTTTGTCTTTTTGATACGATTAAGTTTTTATTCATTTTACTTGTATCCTTGTTACCTGTATTTGCTTTAGTGGTCTCAGTTCTGTTGATGCAATATTGAAATGAATCTGCTTACTCATTTTCTATCACTGATGTGTATATAGGTATTTGTATAACTTTATCATAATTGTTGCCATTAATCAACATAATGTTATATTTTAGAACTGGAATGGTCATATGCCTTAGTAAAGTCTACTCCTAGCATGATTTCCATTTTAAAATTATCTTTAACTAATATCTTGCAGTAATGTATTGCCTGCTATACTCAACTTAATGTTAGTTGGTGTGTCTTATCTCTTGTGTTGGGCCTACTAATGAAAATTTTTCTGTCACAGGCATTACTTGTTTATTAGTTATAATGGTACTGGCTATATAACTCCTACTGCAACCTGTGTCCAGGAGTGCATAATACTTAAGAGGCATGATATTGTGGTAAATCGCAATGAAACAAAATAACACCGAACTACTAGTTAAAACATGAAATAACACAAAATATGTCAAATGTGCGGGGATATCCCACGTTCTTTTTAGCTGAGGATTATAGGGTGGCAATTTTGGAGTAAGACAGGTTCAACTGCTGCTGTTTTGAGGCAGTATTTGTACAGTTCTTATTCCAAGAACTAAACTGACAGGCTGTCACTTAACAACCAGAATGGATGGGGGTGGGGAAGATGCCCTGCTGTGAGATAATCATCTACAGGAAGAGGAAAGTGTATGGAAGAGAAAGAGAGAGAAATGCCATTCCCAACCCACTGTGGCCACCTGCTGAGATGGGCACTTCAAGAGATAATCATCTACAGCCTGTATTGGGGTCACCAAATTACCAGCTTTGCAGGGGTCCGACAGCTGCTCCAAATTGTCATTTCAGTACTTAAAATCTTTCAAAAGCAATACGAAATCTGACATTAATTAATTGGCAACTGACAGTGCTTAAATTTTACTCTTAGTAAAATAAGGGTGTGCTATACATATTAATAATTTTTAATTTACGGAATCTAAACAAAGTAGAATTATGTTGAGAAATGTGGTACCCAATCTTGTAGATTTAATCTTTTCTACGTGATGTATATTAAATACATATTAAATGGGTATTACATCTTTTCATGTATATTAATAGTTATTAAAAAATTAAATTCTGTGAAATTATGTTTTGTGAAAAATTTAATGTTATTTATGTAATGCAAAGCAAATATAATAGGCCATACTGCAATGTTTCGTGCCTTTAAAAAGTTATTAAAATGTTAAATTATGTGCAATTATGTTCTGTTTAGGAAAGAATTTCATGTACTATATTAAATACATAGTAAACATAATACTGCATCTTGTAGTATTACATGTTTTGTTTTCGGAAAAATAAAACCAATAACACCAAAATCTTTATTTTTATAACACCGAAATCTTAATTTTAAAACACCGAAATTTGGTTCAAAATAAAACCATAAAATCTTGTATCTAGTAATGCTGTTTACCTGTGATTTTAAGCTTCACGCGTGGTGTCGATTTTTTAACTACGACCTGTATACAATCTTGTCTTGGTGCACATGTTTTACTGTGTTGTGTTGACTGGAACGCACATTGGCTCAGCGGCCTTGTTTGGCTTTCCACATCATCGCCACGTGGTTCCTTGTTTGTGTTTTTGTAGCCGTTGCAAAGGTGCGTATTGTCTTCCATGTTTACATGGAGTGTAATGTGCCGCGTGCGAAACGTGTTTCTGAATTTCTTGAACCTGGCTGCCATATTTGTGTTAAATTTGAATTCCTGGTTGGGAAAGAGATCACGCTCACTGTATCCATTATAAAAACAAATGGTGCATGTATGTTAGGGTTCACTTTGCAGTACTATGAATTTCCAGGTTATGTGATCTGAAGTGTCATCATACAATGTTTTGCTGTGTTGCACATTGCTTGTTGCACCCACGTTTGTCAAGGTCCTTCGCAGCAGCGTTCCGTGTTTTTTGTTTTTTCATGTTGTTACATAGTGTGTTTTCCTGACTTTCAACACTGTTCTATTTCTGTTTGTTTGCATTGGATTGCGTTGTGGTGCTTACTTTGTTTATTAATTTGTTGTTGCTAAAATAAATTTTTAGGATTTTGTGTCTTTTCTGTGTGGCACTACTTTGTTATATGCCTGTTTTCACACCTCTGTTTGAACTGTCATAATTACACTGTTACTGGTTGTATTTAATTTTGCTGTCTTTGTGTATGTCCTACCTGGAAGACGTTTAATGACTATATTGCTACACACATTTTGGTTTTCACTGTCTGCAGGGGTTATGCGTTTTTCCCTCTCATGCCTGCTGCTTTCCAGTGACTTGCGTTCACCCCTTAAGTGATTTTGTAGGCTTTGCTTCCTGTAGTATGTTCTAGAATGGTCACTTTATGTGTTCCCATTCCTATATTTAACATATTTATGGCTCTTTACCTTGTTTGATACCCTAGTGTGGTCTAATATTATTTCTATAGGGGTGATACAGTGAATGTTGTGTCGGGTATTTTTGTTGTGTGACGTATTCTGCCTTGTATTTGCGTGTTTTGGAATTTCCCTTTTGGTTTGAAATGTATTTGCTGGGTGTGTTGTTTTATTTTGCACTTGTAACATTAATATGGCTATTTGCTCTCTTAAAGCATACTTATAAATTCATTTCCTTGACCACATAAGCACAGAAAATTTTTTTTTGCAAAAATGTTTTTCAACTTCTGCAAATTTGAGCACTAATTTACAGTTACAACAGTTGAAAATAAATAACACATTTTTCTGGTATTTAATTTTATACCTTTTTTTTAATAAAATATGGTGGTTATTGTAGATCACCACCATGCATTGAAGGTGTTTTGTCATGGTGGTTACCACTGGTAACCACTTCCGCACAACTTGACAAATGTATGCATAATTTTAACAAATGTGTATACGTATAGTTATAAACTTATAATTGTTTAGAATTTGTCAACAATATATGTTCAACGCATAGGCCAGCTGCAATTCACAAATATCTTAAATAACATTAAAAATAATTGACTGTCAACTTTCAAGGAAAAAAAATTTGTCTCTTGTAACATTGAATCAGAACTCTCAAATATTTTATATTACACAATATTCACAATACTACAGTATTTTAAAACTAACAGTTAAAATACATGTTAGGACATGGTGTGCTAAACTGGAAAGTCATGCAGTTACACCTTTGTAGGCACATAATATAGACCTAAGAAATGTGCATTGCATGTTGAGCTTACACATATAACGGAAACACAAAAATCTGTCCTAATTTGTATGAAAGTCTTGGAAACAATTTTTTTTTCCTCAAACATAATGGAACCTTGCACATCCAAACTGTCCTTACTGGATACTTCTTCGTGCTGCACTTTGCACATTGTTTAGATGTTGAACGCTGTGGTTGATGGTCAGTATTCTGTAGTCATATACACTTGTCGACTGTTTGTTTGTGGCCCTTTATTTGTATGCTGTGCTTCTGTCCCCTTTCTTTTTGTGAGCAGATGATTGATTTCAAAAGCAGTGACTCATATAGTGACCTTCGAAAATTCTTGTTTCTCAGCTAACCTGTTTATGAAGGATAAATGCATTAGTGATAGCGGCATCATCAAAGTGAAAAAACAGCCTCATATACCATTTTTTTTTACTTTTTCTATCAACCTGGTAAATGTTCTTGGAATTGTCAAAGTTGTCAATATAATTCTTATTATAGTTATAGTCTTTCAGGATTTGTGGACAGTGGACCTCTGAGACTGATCCATCATTTTCCTTTCGTTGCATAACAGTCTAATCCTTTGGATCATGGTAGTTGGAATTCAAATTTACTACCCTTTTATCCTTTCACCTAAACAATTGCTTCCAGTCAAAGTCCCCTCTCTTCAACTCTTTATCTTATCTCAAAGATGGCAAATTTTTTCTTGATTGATTCACAGTACCACAACAAAATATTCAATTTTCTTTCAGTGTGACCATCAAATCAAAGCTATTTAAATAATTATCAATGTACAAATGGGGGCCCTTGCCACCAAAATCTTCACAAAGTTCAAGAACTACCCGAGCGGCTAAGCCATCTTCAATTTGATTCACATTTTTGCCAGTGTACACTTGGAATCTGAGGTTGAATCCAGATTAATCACATAACATCCGTATCTTAAAGCCCCTTGTTATAGGCTTATCCCTCATGTACTGTTTCAGTGTCGATCTACCCTTAAATTTCACCATTGCTTCGTCAACCCCCAGTTTCTGATAAGCATGGTAACTTTTTGAGAAAACCTTTTGGATAGAGTTTAGGATGGGTCTAATTTTGTACAGTCGATCGTAACCTTGATGGCCAAACTTTGGTTGCACTGTACTATCATTGAAATGTACATGGCTCAGTAGCCGACTAAACCTGTTTATTATCATTACATCTGAAATGTAGTAGTCATGAATGTCTGGTTTTGATGACCAGGAAGTCGCGATAACTAGGTAAAACTTTCATTACCATGTATATACTTATTCCAAGAAACTCCTTACTTCATTGAAATCTGTCGGTTTGAAAGTTTTTTCTTCCTCTGTGGCATATAAGTTTGTTTGGAATACAATAAGTTCTAATAATTCATCTTCAAAAAATAGTGAATATATTGTAACAGGGTGTTTTTCTGGGAGATGTAATATTTTATCAGATGGTCCTTGCTTCTCTGTAAAATTAGGAGGGGTAGCCAAATTCCTCTCAGCAGCTTGATCCCAAACAGGTGGCATTACCACAGAAGTATTTTTCAAACAGGATTTACTATGCTGTGAAGACAAACCTGGCATAGCTGTGCTAGCAGAACTGTGATCAAAACTTTTTGAAGTTGATTATTGAGGAAAAGGAGTTTGAATACTAATTTCTGTGCTTGCAGGAATATCATCTGAATTTATGTCTGAAGATAATGATGATGCTGATATTTTTAATGTCCGTTCTTTTTCTATACTGAACTATGGATCTGTGTCAGAATCATCATCACTATTATCACTTTCTGAACTTGAGGTATTTCTACATAACTTTGTTTTCTTCTCCTAGAACTATTTCTCTCTGGACGTATTATGGAAAAAAAAAAAAAAAGTAGTATAGTAAAAAATATGAATTGACTTACTGTATCATTGTCATGGTTCACTGTTGCTAACCACCAATAAGTACCATATAAAAATGAAAATAATTCACTCAGATTGCATGTCAGTTATTAAAGTGGCATTAAAATGATCCATTACAAGCACACTTGCTTTATACTGAACAACTGCAACACTATTACCACAATAACTGATATGTAAACACAGCATAACAGAATATGGCATCAGTAATGTTTGACAACACAAAGTATCGCTCAGAAGTGCATTGGCATGCAATCTATCTGTATTTCATGTAACTAGTAAAGGTGGTTAGCGGCGTATACCATCGTGCATTCAGAGCAGGCAGAAAGCAGTTCAAGTTGTTTTCACTGCTAACCACCATGCTTGCATGGACAATATTAATGTGGTCAGTACCGCTGACCAACATGCTTCAAAGAGTTCATTTGAATATCTCCTCTTGGAGTTTTTTTTTGTTTCAGGGTTGTGTGTTGTATTGTATCTATTCAGCCCAAGCTCTATTCTCTTTAAATTGCTTATAATTTGTTCCACTTTGTCATTTTGCAAGCCTCTGAGTTTGTCCGCTACTGTCTGCAACAGTGACGTCCAAATTATGGCTACTAATTCTGATTCTGGCAAGAGGGGGATTATATTTATTTTTGTAGAAAATCATTATCTTCTATGTGTACCTGGCAACTTTCTCCCTCTTTCTGTTTCTTTGTGTACATTAAATGTGTATTTGTCTGTATAATCTATTAGTGTGAAAGCATTTGTTAGATTTGTGGTAATCTCGACCCATGTGATTTCATCTCCTACTCTATTTTGTTCCATGTTTTCGTATGCCCTCTTGGCTGTACCCTTGAGATAAAATTTAATATGCCTACATTTGTCTGTATCATTCCATTTCTTTATTTTGCTGGCGTCCGTGTGCTGGTCTAAAAAGTCTTGAACATTTTGTGACTTTCACCTGAAAATGTGGGTAATTTATGTGCTTGTTGGATTACAACTTATACCTGCTGTGCTATGTTGCTCCTGTCCGTCGCTATGCATTTATTTTCTACCTGTGTATTTTGATATGTATGTTCTGCTATTTCAGTCTGATATGTGGGGATGGCATATGTGAATATCTTGGTTGCAAATTTACTAGTGATCAGGGTCCAAGATAACCGTTTTTGCCTTCCTGAGACGTGCTGATTTCTGTAGCTTTGGTGTGTATTGTAATGTTTTGAGAATTGGGGTCTGACTGGTTTTCATTTTAGAGCATGTGGAATGAGTAATCTGAAGCCTCATTTTGGTGTGTGACAGACCTGTTTATGTTGTCTGCTGACGTGCTTGGTGCATCATTTTGTATCGCGTCACCTTCCTTTGACCGTGTTTCTAATTCCTTACGTTTTACCACGCGCCTGACATCACACACGTCTATTGTTACTGCTTTTACTACGTTCTTTGCTGTGGATGGAACCGATTTACTTTTGTTACTCATTAATGTGCTGTGTTTTGACGTGTCTTGTGTTTCATTTATTGTGTTCTAGCAAGCTAATTTGTGTAGTGTAGTGTAGTGTTTTTATATAGTGTTATCCATGTGTTGTATAACAATTTCTTGTACAGTACACTACTCACTACAAGCAAGTGTTTCCACATATTGCCACATTCACACACAACTACTTGCTTGTGGAAACATGTTTTTGCAACAAAATTTATTTTGAGCCGAAAAGCGGTTCCAATTAACTGGCGTGCATTAATATTTTCAAGTAGTAAGTTTTCTTTGACTCTATGTATTGTCTACTTGTACATCGCAAGCAGGGCCACGCGAACTTGTTGTGCTGCACTTTCGTGCTGCGCTATGTTCACAAGGTTGTATGGTTATTACTCTGTGTAAGTTGGTCGCTATATTCACTACAGCTTACTTACCGTTTTGCGGATGTGTTAATGGCTTTTATTTTCCCTATTCTTTTTATTGTTAGGCTGTTTTCAACACTGACTAATTATTATACTCTGATTGCTTATATTTCATAGAATTTATTTTATTAAATTGTGGTATTTTAGAATGAGCTATGTTCTATAATTGCTTACCAAATCTTGCCTTATATTGTCTCTTTTCTTGCTGACTTTGTACACTTCGCTCACACATGCTGGCTGTAGACGTGTTTTACTCTTTACACTTGTGACTCTAATTAAGTACTTTCTTTAATAGCTGTTTATGTTTATTACGGCAATAATCTTGGTAAATGAGACGTGACACATAGTAATATACTTGTTTAACATAATATTCTAATCAAAATATAGTGCAATGTGCAGACTCTAGTCTGAACCAGTATTAAGCCATTAATCTGAGATATTGCTGATTATACCTGATGGGTAGCTATCTACTTCGTTCGCCGCAAAAGTTTGGGAAAGGCCAGCACCACTACCAGTGTTACGCTAAGGGTGTTTAGCATACAGTAACTACTTCCTAACAGAGGTGGGGGTTCACTGGACAGGAATAACAAGTCACCCATCACTCACACAAGACACACTGGTTTATTCTCACACAAACTGTATAGAATTACTTTAATTACGTGGCTAATGCTTATATAAGTAAGTCAAATGCTCTTCGTTACATTAACCCATTAACAATGCAAAGAGTTATCACTCACGTTGTAGCTAACCTGACTTGGTATTAATGCAGCCTCTGCTTTATTGAGACAGCCTCGCCTAGAGCTTATGGAGGGTTTCATTCACCACTTTGTCAGTGCTGTAGACTCGTTCTGCAGACACTGGGGCCCCAACGAACTGTGTTGACCTCGCCACGCCTTGATGTCAATGTGTCCTGGAGACCTTGGGATGGGAGGGGGGGGATTGTCCTAGCAACACCCTCTTATACACTCATGTGCACCCACTGGCCTCCTTTCTTCCTGCGACCCCTGTTTAGGAATCGTAATCTCAAACACCGCACACTGCATCTCAACTGGCCCACTTAAGGCCTCGACGCTGCTGCCCTGAGCACCTTCATAACGGGAGAATTATTTGTTTTCAGAAGTAAAATTATTTTATTGAGGTAATGAAGTAGGCTCTTTTTTACACCACTGTAAATGTGGGATAGCATCTAAGACCCCTGTTCCGGTGTCCTTGTACGTAGGACAGATTGGTAGGAGGATAATTACAAGGCTCAAGGAGCATATTCATAACTAAAAACAGGAAAACCACACATCCGCAATTGGAGAACATTCATCCACTACAAAACTTGGAGTTTAATTCAGTTAATTTGAAAGTGTAGTTAACATCAGTAATTACAGGGTGAAAACAATGCAAGAGACTAGATATAATTAAACACCCTGGAAATATCAACAGAGATAATGGTTACAAGTTGAGTAAAACATGGGAATCACTTTTCCACCATTCTAGGCTAAAGATCTGCCAAAATAGAGTCCAAAATGCATCTAAGTATTATTGCCCATAACTCCAGCCCATTAGGAGCAGCTAGTATCTTGAAGAGAGTGGCTAGCCACTTCCGGCACACATGTTGCTTAGAGAGCCAGGGACGCTTCATCCCTCTGCCCTTCCCCTTTAAGCTCCTGGTTATGTGCTGCAGAGGGAGGGGTTTACAAATATGATCTCAGGGTATTCAACCAGAGTGCTTCATTATATAAATGCAGACAATCAGTATGGTGAGATGGAATCCATAACAATTTTTATTGTAAATATAATTTTGATACAGTGAATGCATATTCGGTATTAACAGACCTTCACAACATTCCTGGATCAAGTAAAAAACGTATGGAGGGGTGCATTGCCCCACCATGGAAAGAGAGAGGTGATTTTCTTGTTCCAAAGCGGGGTCAGGGATGTTTGGTTGACTGCATAGTTATTTGAATAATACACATGGTAGACATTGGTACAGGACTTCCTGAGGATCATGGAGGTCATGTAACCATGGCCGTTGTGAAGCGCTAGCACAATTAGATGTTTATTGCACTGATACAGTGTACAGTGGCATGAACATCTCCGAGAAAATATTCATTTAATTTTACATTAACAAACATACACAATCATGTTGTGTGGGTTTGCTATTATGAGGAAATACAGAACAAATAAAACTAGTGCTGGTTTGTTGACTGTTCAAATGGGTAACGAGCTAGCTGAGGCATAACACATTTAAGTGATAGACATTGTAATAATTAATTTACAGAATTGCTGATACTGGGGAGTGAACTGAGAGCCACTACCAGAAGGAACATCACAATGTATTTGCATTGGAGAATAATATAAAAATGTAGTCAGCTTTGTTTTTCTTGCATTTCAGTAAACAAGTTCACACCATGGTTTACTAAAAGAAAAAAAAACACTTATAGAAGCTCTTAAATGTACAGAAATGCTTTTGATACTGTGGAATAACACCTGAAACAGTTTGGAAGAAAAATGTATAAGCTTATGAGATCATCCTCCTTTCTGTGTTTTTTGTTAGCGTGTGTCTGCTAAATGATATGTAGTATAGTAAGGATACAGTTATTTATAGTTATTGACCATGTTGGGTGCTTATTTTCAAAGTGATATCGGTGTAAAATTCCTGGGTGTTATGTCTTATCTTGAACCATTCAAGTGAGTTGAACCAGTAATCATGTGTTGACATTCCACACAAAAAGGCAGTAAATTAAAAATACCTATTCTTACTTGGAAGATAGTGCCACCTGAGTTAATGAATATTTTACATGATTTCTAGCAAACACCTCAACTATCTCACCAAATTTGACATAATTAACACACTCATTGAAACACTGTCTATGATTTAAACATTTGGAAATTATGTTTGGTTGCAGAAAAATCGAAACACTTCCACTATATAAAATTTACAAAGAAAACAAAACTGTAAATCACAAAATGGTACTTTAGAAAATTATTGAAAGCCACTAATTCCATCTTCACTGCCAGACATATATTTCTTGCCAACAGAAGTGGTTGTAATTTACATGGGTTGAGAAAATGTGCTTTATGTTGCTTGCTTCGTGCTTTCCTTATTCTTATTACAATAAATTTCCTGGTAGGCAGCGAGAGTATCCATGATATCCCTCTTCACTTTCGAGCTACGAGCTGTCAGGATCGTTATCCTGAAAAAGACATGTGAATTTGCTCAAATGCCTCTGCCATCACTTTTGTGGTCAATTGTCGTTCAGGCTGAGGCACTTCCTCATCATCATGGTCATTAGCATCGGGATTATCATCTCCTCTTTGGTGAGCGCCTCAACAGAAATTGTGAGATCTTCATTGATGTTGTCTGCCTGGATGTTGATGAAGCCTGTTTGCATGGCAATGCTGACAATGTCCTGGTTGACACTCTGTGCCACATCTTCAAACCCTTGTCAAATCTGCTACAAATTTGGGAAATATTTGCGCCACACTCCACAAAAACACTCTGCAGACACCTCTTGCCAGGCCTTGGCAGTGTTTTGGATTGCATCCACAATGTTGAAGGAGAGCCAAAAGTATTTGATACCAAGTATTCCTTCGCCATCGGTGGCATATAAGAGTTAAAGAAGTGTGAGATAAATAATACAGATTGAAGGCTACAATGACCCCCTGATACATTGATTGTATTAGGTCTATGGTGTTCTTGGGCAGGAAGATAACTTTTTCGTGCAGATTGTCGATGGTGACAGGATATGATGGAACAGTATCGACAAGAAGTAGTATCTTGAATGAAAGGTTTTCCTGTGCTCAGTAAGCCTTCTGTTCTAGTATCACATTCAGTGGCAGCCATTCACGGAACATTGAACCAGTTATCCGTGTCTTTTGCTTCACCTTGTAGATAAGAGGCAGATGGTCCTTAGTAAATCCTCCAAGGCTCGTGGATGGGCAAAGTAAGTAATTAAAAGTGACTTCATTTTATATACACCCTATGCATTCCCCCCGAACAATACAAGGACACGATCTTTGGCTGATTTAAAGCCAAGCACAGTTTTCTGCTGCAAAATAAAGGTTCTGACTGCCATGCATTTTCAGAAAATCCCAGCTTCATCAATGTTTAAAATTTGCTTAGCTGTGTACCCACCTTAAATAATATTCTGCAGTTCGGGTATAAAGACTTCAGCCACAACACTGTCTGAACTTGCAGACTCGCCTGTCACTTTTATTTTGTTGTAGCTGTGGCATTTTTTTAAAGTTATCAAATCACCCCACACGCAGCTGGCAGTGAAAGTTTCATGCTGAGAATCTTCTCTTTTTTCCACAAGCAACTCAGAGAGAGACAAAGCTTTACTTTGTGTAATTGCCAAGCTGATTGGAACATTTCACTGTGTCTGGTCATCAATCCACAATTACAGTATTTTGTCGATTGCCTCCACTATGGAGTTGTGAGTGCTAGTAATTTTAGCTGCACACAATGGCATCATATTTTTAATACTTGATTTGATTTTGTAACCATTTTTGCAGATTGTGTCAACGGTAGTTTTTGGCAAATCCATTTTTCACGCAATGTCTGAACATCACTAACCTGACTCATAGCATCATACCACTTACATTTTTATGAGAAGCGTAACCAATCAGTGGTGGTGCATGAGGCCATTCTCTCTGGCTGTAGCATTGATCAAGTTTTGATGCATTTTGCTGAATATTTTATCTAATCAAAGTTTCAAATATGAAGTATTATTGACTCAAAATTAATGCTGTTTTCCTTTAAAAATACAATATTACTTGGTTAGAGCTTAAATTTGTTGCCAGAGATATTTATTTGCAGGATTTTAGCCTCACATGCACCGCCTCAGTGTTCTACTGCGACTGAGCACTGCTGCCACTCCTCCAGCCAGTCCCTCACGTTGGCTATAGCCGCAAAGAAACATGGAAATCTCACCCTTATCTCCACCTCCTCTGTACTCCTTAAGCTTCTGCAAGGCGGCAAGAAACTCAACAGCACTGCGTGCTCTCTACGCACGGCTGGAAAACTTTCAAACTAAACTTGTCTCTCAAAAACTATCCACTCAAATAATTTCAAATTTTACTGGCAAATCACTGATATTTTCTAACCGTGATGCAATCATAATATTTTCTTTATTTTATATATTTTATTATTAAAAAATGGTGAAACAATGGCATGTTTTGATTATTTTTGAACGTGCACAGGAAGAAACGTAGCAAGCAAGAAACTTATTGGTTTAACAGATAGATGGGTGTTATGCATATAAAATGAAAAGTAAACACCAAAGTTTGATTGTATGTCCCTCTTAAACCATTACATCTCATGATTTCCTTGTTACTGTGTGTAGAATTTCAAAAAATTTTCACCCGTTTATGAGAACAGCAGCTACAAGCTTTCTGTTATTTTCACTACACTTCTGTAATATTGTATCTGTATAGAGTTGAAATAATATTGCTAATTATTAGTTAAGTGATATTTACGCTATAGCAAATATTATTATTAAAAGTGAGAATCTTAAAGAAGACAGAGTTTCTAAGAAAATTTCATTACGGAAATACATAAATTACACTTGCCTCAACCAATCATATTCACAATTCACAGTTTGCAAAGTTTGGGAATGTGATATATTGCGATAACTGTTGTAATTTTACAATCATTCATACTATGCATGCGCTTATTCCTCTTTAATTCTTGCTCATTAAATATAGTTAACAGAGATGTTTTCTAGATTTTAAATATTTTAATCCATTACTGATTATAACAATGTTGTCTGTTTGCATTTGATGAGTGATGAAATAAACACGTGTAGTAGGTTTTTGCATCTGCCCATGACTTTGATCCAGTTGTTTATGTAATAAACAGGAAAGTAATTTGGCCAGAGCTGTACACTGAAGAGGCTCAGTACACAAGGATAGTCTATGTGCATAAATTATTTGTATACTGTGTGGCGTTCTACTAATCTAAGTTGTAATGTTTCATATTGCTATAGCCGAATGCGAAACCTACAGTTCACTGGTTGTGATAACTAAACAATTGCCTTGTAGACTACAGTATTCGTTAAATATATTTAGTTTGTAACACCTGAAACCGTGAATTTATGTGGGTCTTAAAATTTTCAATTTCTCTTATATAAACTGAAAAACTCTTCTCAATCTTCTTGTATAACCCCAACAAATCCAGCATATATTGACATTGCTACCAAACTTAGGTTCTTCGGAAATATCAAACCCAAACTCTTGCTTATGTCCTGGAATGAAATTAATGTCTGTAATGGAGCTCTTGTTCAGTATTTATCGGTACAGTACTTGCAGTTTTACATTAGTATTTACTTTTTAAGTTACATGGTTACTGTACTTTGCAAAAAAAAACATTCAATGGAAAGTAGCTTTTATAAAATGATAAACCACAGGTTTACTTGTAGAATATGCAGCCGATAGCCTCTGAAGCATGAGACAGGTGATATACGTCCTTCGTTTCCTTCAGGTTTTGTTATTTTTTCCTTTAAAAAAATTAACCTTTATAATTTCTACTTCAAGCAGAGAAAAACAACTGTCAGGAGGTAGTGAACAAACACTAAGTAAGTGCAGTGTATGAAGGAGAAACCCAAGATAATTTTTTTTTTTTTTCAAAATTTGTTTATAATTTAGTGATACTACAAAAACTGTTATCTTTAAACAACATATTTATTACACACAATTTTAAATTGTTATAAAATCTTTAACATTTGTTTCAATGATTATTTTAAAACCCTTTAAAAATATGTATAGTTAAAACACACAAATATAAATATACCTATCTTTCTCCCTTCTTACGTCAGCCCTCACCCATAGCTATTTGAAACTGAGAAAAAATCCCCCTAAATGTCTGTCCCTAAAGCCAAAAGTTCTCTCTGTCTTCTATAAGCCCCGAAAATGTCTTTTAAACTAAATTCCTGAATTCTAGAATCACTTGTTTGTTTGATTTCTTCTTATTGGTCAGTTCAAACTGCCACCGTTCCCTGGTTACCGAAAGTTGTCTGCTGGAGCACACCCTGGAAAAAAATATGGTTGGGGAAGGGGGGTTGAGTCTGTCTACATCAATACCATGGGGCTGTTGCATCATCATTCTACCGCACAGCATAGATAATGATTATTGAATATAACAAACAATAACATATGAAAACACTAACAAAAATTACTTTAACATAACAAAATGAACTTCAATGTAAACTTTACTAACCATAACTAATTCCTGATAGAGTAACTCTAAGTGTGTGCTACAATAAAAGGACAATGGCCAGTCACAAAACTGTTAGGAATTTACATTACATGTTTTCTGGTTTCTTCCAGAAAGCAAAAAAGAAAAGTGCCTATACAGAAAGGTAGGGCACCAGAAGAGAGGTGATATGAAAGTGTTGCCAAATGTATGGAATAATACAGCGCATCGCCTGTGTTTACACAACGCAGCAAATGGTACAGACTGCCTAGGAATGTGATTCCAAGCCTGCTAGAAATAGCAGCTTGGAAACATCCATTAAAGCAATTTTTGCATCAGTTGTACAAGACAAAGGAAACAAACAAATGTGTCCACAGACCCCCCAAATCAGCACTCTGGGCCCCAGTACCAGGTTAGGTGATGCTGCCTCCCCCCCCCCCCCCTCCAACCAAAAGTGAGGTGTCCGTCCTCATTTGCAGTCTCGCTCAGTTTTGATCAATATAGCTACCAATACTCATACTAAACTAACTTGTACTTCGGGTAGAATAACTTGACTTATGAAAATAGTGCACTTAAAATGTTTTTATTTTGTACCTAAAGCAAGAGAAATGTGTATGAAAGAAAATTAATGTTCTTTAAGTTGTAAAATGTCCAATACATGAAACAGAAAATAACACAACACAAACCACTTAATGCATTTCACAAATTATATACATAAGCATGGGTAAGCATAAAAACAAGATGCACTTAATGTTCATAACGTTGTACACTTGTAGCTCACTAACAAGAAACATTTTTCTAGTTTCTTGTTTGCAGATTCATTTATGACGTTTGTGAAGTCCAATGTAGAAGCCAGGCTGTGTTCTACAGCCAGTAAAGATAGTGAATTTAAGCGTTGCTGGCTAATAGATGCTCTTTGCCAAGTCTTCAACACATTTCTAAGTTTACTGAATGCTCTTTCTGCTGATGCAAAAGTAAGGGGAAGTGTACAAACGAGACGGAGTGCAATGCAGATATTCATGGATACTGGTTCCAAATTTTTCTGACATATTGCGTTTAGTATTTTCAAAGGGCCAACTTCAATCTTAGATTCAAAAACAACAAAATAAATATGCTTTAAATGCACAGTTTCATAATGTAAATTGACTGATAAGTCACTTTTAAACTGTCTTACTAGAGCTTCAGCCTTCACCTTCAATTCTTTTTCATTTAAAGTATTATACTTCAGAAAAGTAGACCTTTTTTTTTTGGGTTGAAGAGCCACTACCTGTTTTTCTTTTTGCCTCTTTTATGCAGGGTTTTTTTGCTTCTTTTATGCAGTGACAAGCTGTCTTTTTTTTTTTGCTGACTGGAATGTGTCCCTTCAAAAAGAAACTGTCGCCTCTGCCTTCCTCACCTCCCTTGTATTTTTGGATATTCAAAGATAGAAATAATGAGAGAAGGGAGAGGAATGATGTAAGAACGAGAAGATAACACGCCTGGCATTTCCCTACACTTCCCTCTAAATATTTCTGGATAGTTTACGACCTTCCATTTTTTTTGTCTATAGGTTGCACCCCAGACATTCTTAATTAATTTTTTGTAAAAAATATGTGTTATACACAAGTACATACAGTATAATACCATGCACGGTAGCGGCACGATTCTGAGTGATGCAATGGTCTGAGTAATGAATTTGTCTAGGTTATATTAAGTCAATATCATTTTTGAATTATTTAAAAATCAATTCAATTCGAGTTATCGAATGGAATATCCAAGCATTCAATTTAAATTCAAAATTTTCGAAGCTTCGCAGAACCCTAATATCTGCCCACGAATCTCTCAACTTTTGTATTTCCTGCTATAGGTTTTTTATGAGATTGGCTTCAACCTCAAGAGATATTCCTTTAGCTTGAATAATAACACTTTGTTCATCAGTACAAGACAGAAGTTTATGCCAAAATACTGCCTTAACAAGTCCCTCAAAAGAAGAAAAATATTTCTTCAAGCCCACAACAGTGCTGTTTATTTTTAGCTGTAAAGTTGTTGACATGCACATGTTAGAACCGTTATCGTAGCCTTGTGCCTGACGGTCTTCAAGTAGGATTTGATTTCTTTCAAGTACTGAAAGTACTTCACTAGTAATATCTTCACCAGTTTTTGCATTGAAGTCTAAGAATTGGAAAAATTGTTTGCAAATTTTGAATTACTTGTTTCTTTCTTCTTGGCAAAATATTTTAATGTAAAAACGTTTTTTTCTCGGTGTGAAACGTAAGGAGTTGCATCAATTATTAATCCATAGTAAATTGCATCTTGTCTTTTTTCTAGGATGGCGTTCAAAACTTCCTCACTGCAGAGAGAAATAAATTCATTCTGACTCATCCAGGATAAATAATGTGCATAATCTTTTATGCTTTTCCCTTGTAATGGAGGGTACTTCAGTTTAGCCAAATGTTCACGAGTAATCTCATCATATTTTCCCAACAATTCTAAAGTTCCCAAAAAAATTTCCGTTTTGAACATCTCCAATCTCTGTGCTATCCCCTTGGAAAGGCAAACCTCTTGAGGCTAAAAATAGCGTAACAACTAGTAGCCCTCATAAAATAACTTTCCATGTATCAGCTTCACATGCAATCTGTTTTTTGAGCTCAATATCTATTTCTTTACAAAGCAAGGCTTGTTGCAATGATTTCCACTTAAAATAACAATTTCTGGGCTCAGTGCTGTTTTCATGGGCAGGCAACCGATTATACAACTTTTTCCACTGTGTCTTGCTTGGAGAAAATTCTTTTCTTTTTGCTAAATTACTACGATTAACAAAATGTGCAGAAATGTTTTCTTCAAACAAAATGCATGGAAGACAGTGAAGGGTTTCTCTTGAAGTACTCTAAACCAGGCAATCACTGGTATATGATTCTCTATTGTTTGAGCTTAGTAAGTAATCAGAAAATGGTTTTAGAGTAACATCTTTTGGAAATGTTTTTGAAAGTTCAACAAATTCTTCATATTTATAAGCACAAGATAAAATTTGTTGCCGAACAGTGTCATTAATAACATTAGGCCATGTGCCAGGATCTTTTAAGTACAGTGTATCTAATTTAACATTATCTTGGTGTTTCGTACACGTTTCACCACTGTTTTCAAATAAAGTCTCACTAATGTTATTGTCTTCCTGCAGTAACACTTTTCCCGATCCTGTGCCCGTACTGCCACTCGTGGAGGGTTTCTGCAAGCATCACATCATGTATGAATGATGTTTTGAGCGTATCACCTTCCACTTGTTCAATAGTTTTCTCACTAGCATTCTCAGATTTTTTAAAAAATTTTGTAATCTTTTGCTGACCAATCACATCTATTGCTTCTTTTTGAGCTGGTTTTTGTGCCATTGATTTATGTTTAAAAGAAGACATAATTAACACTTCAATGAACACAATATAATAAACATGTTAGCAAATACTGTAATATAAAAGAGAAAACTGATACACCATCGCCATGATTTCATTCGTGTCCGACACCAGTCAACAACACAGCAGTCAGCAGCCAGCAGGACTAGGACTAGAGGTTGAGCTTGAGCGCATGAAAGAAATGTGTTGCTCGCCATGTTTCACGCATGCTTAAACAATGTAAGTTAAATATAAACCTGCCCTCCCCTCTTCTATCACCCCTACCGCCCTGTTAACCTTGCACAGGCGCAGGGCCCAGGAGAAGTATCAGAGTATTAAGAGCTGGCAGTGATGCGTGACTTACATGTATAATCACAGTTACTTTGCACTAATTTATTTTGATTGTTAAAAAGTTTAGATATTTTATGTATTTTCTGTAGTCCTATAATTTGCTCTAAAACAATCAACAGTCAATCAATTTTGCACGAAATGAGGTTCAAATAATGTAGACTATCCGAGTTGGAGAAAAAGTTTTAAAACTTGCATTTATACCATTAATAAAAAACCAACCCAGCCAGGTGGGCGCGGGCCTCCCAGACCCCCCGCCCAATTACCATGGTACCGGCCATCCCTCCTCATGTGGGGGGGGGGGGCCTGCCAATATAGCAAGTGTCCATTAAACAAATGTCCATTAATCGAGTGCTTACTCTACTGTAAAACATCTTTATACATACTTTGGCAGTTATTATTTTTTAATAAATGTGTATAATTTAAAAACGACACACTGTTAAAAGTTACTGCCATCCAAATAACCAAAATAAAAGTTTAAAAAAATAGTATGATTAAGTTTTTTATGTTTTCTAAAATATGTGTGTTATCTAAGCCTCAGTGTTATGAGTAAAATGAAGTTCTTATGTTAGTGAAAGTCAGCTGGATGAAATTAATTACTGGATATCCAATAACACATCAATTGTACAACCTAAATGTTTCCTTAAGGGGTATTGATCCCCAAATTAACTTTGGTCAAATTGAGCTTAAACCTCATTATATCATCAATGACATCTTCTGCATGCCTTTCTATGATTTTTCAATTGTTTAATATATTTTTATATATGTTTTAAACATTTAAACAAACATTAAAAACCTATATTACACATGTTTTAGCATGGAACAGGGGTAAATTTTATTTAAGAAACTATTTCTGTTATGTTTATTAGTACGTAGATTGCTTTATTACCTAAGTTTTCTGTAAGCTTTCCTTCAAAAACACAGAATATTGCCTTTTTATTTACTCGTGCAAACATACTTTTCCAGGTTGAAAGATACGCAAATGTAACAGTAAATTTGGACGTCTTGAGTATCGTAATCTAAGAAAAGCTTTCTTGTAGTGCATAGTATTATGCTTAATTTAAGTGTGTCAACAATAATATCAAACTTTGGTAATCTAGTTTACGAATGGAAGTATTTAGGAAAAATGTATGTACCAGTGGGACAAATTCACCAGACGAAGCCTACGCAGTGCAGCTCCCTAGCGGAAACTAGGCAAACTATTTGGATGATGTGAGGCATTTTTCCCCCATGGCTGGCACCTTGCAGTGAATGGGGGTGGAATGTAGGACAATTTGGTCAGCCACCCAATGGTCTTGCGTGAGGGGGAAGGGGAAAGGACAAGAGATGACAATGTTATGTTGCCAGATGGTGCCTTTCTGTTCGTAGCAGTACAGCTAAATGGTAAAGAGATGCTATAGTTTATGAGCAGTTTCAGGAGGTGCGGAAACGCCTTTTTGTTACACGTAGAGAAAAATACAGAGGCAACGCAATCAAAACTTTGGTCATTTGCAAAATTATAAAGACACGAAGTTAAATAGAGTTTGAACAGAAACGTACATTTTTCAGTTTTTTACTATAATACAATGATGCTATTCTTTAAAAAAATTGCCAATTCAAGATGTTTTAAAAACATGGTACCAAAGTATTTAATAGCACAAACACAAACATTTCAAATTCACAAATAGCCTTATGCTGCTTGAAACTGTTCTATGTTTTAATGTAGTAAAAAATTTTGTCGCCATTATTCACAACGATGGTACATAGTAAAGAAAAATTATCTCTCACCTGTTTCTTAATGTGACAATTTCGTGACATTTTTAAATGGTGGCAAAGTTTTCTGAAAGGTTTTGCATTATATTGTTTTCTAAAATTCTAGTATTATTTCAGAGACTATTTCTACTTTTATAATTTAAATATGATACGTTATCTGGAACTCTCGCCCTATGTCAACTCAGGGGATGTGATTTTTATGTATTTTCTTGTCCCAACAAATAAGCACGTCTTGAAGATTTGAATTTATGCTATTTTATTTGGTCCTTTCATTTCAACAGGTAAGTCGTGGGTTGCTTACAAAATAAGCGCACTGAAGTTTTAGCTTGAAAATGCTAACTGCCCAATTACTCTGTTTTTATAAAATCCTCAATTTCTTGGGTCAGAAGGTAGCACCTTGGCGGCGAAGGGTCACCGCTTATTTTATAGTGTGGTTCACGATTTATACATAGAGGCAGCTACATAACACCTAGTCTTTTGCTGATTTTTTTTTTTACGAAAATGGAGTATGCTATTACAATACTAATAAAAATCGGGCCCCTTTTGTAAAGAAGTCTGTAAATCATTTCTTTTATACAACGAAGTTGATTTTTGGAATTCAACTCAGAAGTATTATGTTTTGTATAAATACAAATTCTGCTGCTATGGGCCGTACAATTAGAGTACCTAGCAATATAGATTTCTTCTTCACACTTTACCTCAGCTTGCACTATTTTATGGGCAAGCTTAAATATAAAATTGTTGTGTCTAGTTCACAGAATTATAGTTGGATTTCTGTGTCTTGTTTATCATGCTACACATATTCCATGCCGGATATTTCTTTTCACTAAAGAAGTAAGTAATGTAATCAATGAGAAGTTTGTCTTGCAATGGAGTTGTGACTCGACAACCCAGCTATTGTTATCTTTGAACACCTGACCATTTGAAAAGCTGAGATACTGAAAATAAACCGTATGTCAGAGTTAAATCCCTACAGTTCAAAATAATAGAAGATATTCATTATCTGTTTTTTTTTTTTTCAGAGGAAAACGATACACGTATGTTACTCTTTCAATAACTTAAATAAACCAAATTACACATTTAGGCCTTGTTTGCATTAATTCATTATTTCGTAAATTGTGATTTTATATGCTTTATTTGAAACACTGTTTGAAGTCACTTGTTTATCACTTGTGACAATGCAACGTCGTCTTACCGGATGAATGATGTTATTTGCATAGAAAATGACCTCTTCTAAACAGGTTAAGAAATGTGAAAAGTCAAGAAAAGTTAAAATAATTGTAAAAGAAGATAATATATAGAACTTCACAGTATAGTTGTGCACAGTACAGTATAGTTTTTGATATTATTAATATATGTTGTGCTCTTGGATGTGCTGTGGCTTAACCGTGACATCAGCAATTGCTTCCTATCCTTCTGAAATGTGCAGGCGCCTAACCTGTTACTTTTTGAGAAATGTCTTTCTGAAATAATTCCCTGTGTTCAACAAATCAGTACTGCTGACAGTTAATGGCAGTCGCCAAATATTTCCCAGATAAAGGTACTCGATTAAAACTACAAAACTAATGAAAAAATTGCTTATTCACTTTAGTTTGTAATGAAGCAAGGCAATTCCCAGACACATATAAAATAGATGAACCGGTACTGTAAATGCTCACTTTGTACAAAGATTAAGTACTATGAAAAAAGTTGACAGTCTACAATTTTCAAATGTTGAGTTTAAAAAAATACAAATCAAGTGAGCGTGAATTTAGGAAAAAAATGTGGGCCCCTCATATATATTAAATAGAGAAACACGTTAGTCCATTGGTAGAGGTGTGTTTCCTTAAAAGAAAACCCATTCTTACAACTTACTCCCTGGCAACAATGTGCAGAATAAAATTAAAGTATTTTAATACTGTAATATATATATATATATATAAGTATATATAAGTATTAAAATACTTTAATTTTATTCTGCACATTGTTGCCAGGGAGTAAGTTGTAAGAATGGGTTTTCTTTTAAGGAAACACACCTCTACCAATGGACTAACGTGTTTCTCTATTTAATATATATGAGGGGCCCATATTATATATATATATATATCTCTCTGTGTGTATGTGCACGTGTGTGTGTGCGTGCATGGGCATGCGTGCGTGTACAAAAATCTGATGAAGGGGGATTTACTCCCTGTGACTCCCATTTCTCTAAATTCGGCATGAAATACATTGTCTCCAGATTTAAAGGAAAATGGGAATTATTGTTTCCAGGAAGGAATTGTAAATAATTGTTCTAACACATTATTTTACAAGTTGGTCATGTACACAATGGTCAGGTAGACAAGATAAATGTTTAATTCTTTACACAAATTATTCTAAAAAATTAATAATAATAACAGTTTATTTCATAAAGCTCAGTAATTTTTATATTTCAGATAAAACATTTTTTCACTTGACCATTATTTGTTATTCAGTGTCTAGCCCTGAACAAACCCTGTCATTCTTATTCAAATTCCTGGTTTTTGTAAAATTAATTTAGAAGAGTACAACAGACTAGCATGTTAGAATTAATAAAACAGTAAAGCATAATTTTTTTTAACTACACACAAATGATAATTATATCTACAGAGTTCAGAATATAAAATAGTCAATCACATCCAAATTTTTCTTTTAATAATTCATACTATAGCAACGCCATTTCTAAATAAACTGTTAACACTAACACATTTACAATATGACTTGAAAGAAGCTGCATTAAAATTTAGGTGTATGCAAACAGCACAATTTTACAATTTCAACTCACTCAAGTAAATATTTTCTTTAAATGCTAACAATGTACAGAACATTATACAAGTTACACCAAAGAAAATACATTATGTAAATGGAAAATGGTATCTTAAGAGGTCAAAAAATGTGCTACGTAATTAATTAAAATAATGTTCAAAGAAGTTAATGTACTGAACACCATGAAGTTATCTCACAAGAAATATCTTATTGGGATGGAAAATAACCTCTTTTAAACAGGTCAAGAAATGTGAACCATTATCCAATTAAAATAATGTTCAAAGAAGGTAATATACAGAACTTCACAGAAGTAACATCGCAGGAAATAAATTATTTAAATGGTAAATGATATCATCTAAACAGGTAATTTAAAATTGTTAAAATAATATAATGTTCAAAGAAGATAATATATACAGAACACCACACAAACTACATCACAATAAATTTTTATTACATGGAAAATTATGTCTTCTAAGCAGGTGATGTAAATTTTCGTAATTAAAATAATGTTACAGCACAAAAAATATATATTATTTACAGTAAATGTGTAACGTTGTTCAATCAACAATTATATTCAAAGAAATATTGTACAGAACATCAAACAAGTTGCATCACAGTAAATTAATTATTTATATGGAAAATTATATTATCAAATCAGGTAATGTGACATTGTCCAACTAATATAATGATCAAAGAAGATAATATACAGAACATCACATAAATTACATCAAATGTGAAAATATATTGTTCACATGGAAAATAAGATATTCATAACAGGTGAAGAAATTTGTACTTTTAATCAATTAAAATAATGTTCAAATGAGATAATGTACACCAGAATATCACACAAATAATATGTACAGGAACTTTTTTTTTTTTCTCCCCAAAGAATATAATTTCTTTTAAACTATTCAAGAAATGTATAGCTACGAGAGTTCAATTAAAAAATATGTTACACAGTGTGTTGAGAAGTGCATTCTAAATGTCAGCGGCGTGACTTGGTGTTATGCCCTTATTTTTATTCTGCGCTGCTATAATGTAATCTGGTTCACGAACTTTCGTGCCTCTCAGAATGTGACTGTCCGTGATTTCAGGCAATATACACAACATTAAGTATCTTCGAAGTTTTAGGAGTAGTTTTTTTTTCCCAGAACATTCTGTCTGGCGTTTCTCGTTATATTTCTATTCCACTGTTGCTAAACATAATTAGGTCACAATATGGCTGACCACTAAGCATAAGCTGCCTCTGTATTTGAAACCAGTAGTTATGTGGCACTGGATGATAAAAGGAAAATATAAAATAATATATACTTACTTCATAAAGAGAGATCAGCCCTTCAAGTAAAGAAATCACCACACAAACACATTTGAATAAAGTGGCTACAGAAACATAAAAAAAAGGAATAATAGGAAATCACATACAATTAATTATATAAGAAGTGGCATCACAAAACATAAGTCATGCTGGGAATCGTACAAGGCACAAAAGGATAATGGATAAATATCCTTTAAAAATAATCAAAAACAAGACTTATTACTTGCTTGTCAAATCAATGTAAATATGGTCCCACAGGTAAATCAAATAGATTATGAATAAAAACACATAATTTGTGGTGGTGTGCTAAATGAAATATTTTCCGAAACTTATTGACTATTTTCAGTTATATCAAATACAATATTATCAAAGCAAGAAACATTAGTAGTTCAAAAGGACGTGATTACACACGATAATATCAAGACACAAATTTCATAATCATAAGATTTACTATAAAAGGTTATTGAACAAATAAGAAATTTCTATTGTAAAGTTCTTTTTATTTTGTTGTAAAGCTTAAAATGTTCACTAGAAAATGCAGAAATAATCATCAAACTGGAGAAAACATCACTCCAACAATAGACTCAAAATTCATTTTTACGTTAACCTGGTGAATAATATATGACAGAAAAATTTAATGAACACTATCACTTAATGATACCTGGATGCATCCTTATATATTTTTAAAAAATAATTAGGCCTACTACAAAAGATTACTTGCAAGAACACAATAATATTAAATTCATTTAAAACTACTTGTGAATGGTGTCCAAAATGTTTAGAACTGCAGTAGCAAAAACGTATAAATATGAATTCATATCACTCAGCTACACTGCATTGTAATGCGTAGAAAAAACACATTTATAAAAAGGCCTGTAGAGTAAGTGGCAGGCACACCAGAACATCTTGAAGAATAAAAGTTGTTTGAAAACTTGAACAAACAGTAGAGCGAAGAAAAGCACGGAATTGGTGCAGGTCACACTACTGAAGTTAAGCCCGTGCAGATGGAAATCACAGAAACTCGTCTACTCTCACTAGACACATACAGAAGGTACGCAATAATGAGTAAAAATAAAATATTAAAGCACGCAACGAAGGGAAAAGAACCAAAAACTGTACTCAACAAAGGAGCGTAGAATAAATATACTTACATGATGAAGTGGCGAGCCGAAACACCAACAGAAAATAAATAAATAAATAAAATGCACCACACCACAACTACATAATGACTGCTACTCTACGGGATGTTTACATAAAGAAAACTATTAACTAGGGACTTAGGTCCCAAAGAAAATCATCCCGGTTGCCGCACTTCGCCAACGCACCATGTCTGCAACAAGTCAAGATCAAGAGTGGTGTTAAAAACGTGCTCGGTTGCGTATGAAAGTAAGGGAAAGGGAACAGAACATTAGTACTGGGCTTGCTGCTAGATGGCATTAAGAGCACAAAAGTGAACAAACTGCAGTATGGCTGGAGGTTAGCACGTGAATGAAAGACATTTTTTATGTGAAGTCACGCACAGGGTGTGTGATTACAAGGGGATATTGTGAACACAGTGACTGCAGAATGCAGAAACTGAAGCATAGAAGGTGGAAAAAAGGGGGGGGGGGGGGGTATCGATGGACGTGAAATACAATGTACTGTCAACGTTGCAGCGTCCATCCAGTGAAGCCAGAAATGCGCGTATGAAACAGCCACTTGGAAATGCTTTAGCGACTTTTCAGAAGACTTTCAAAGAATCAAATTGAGTAAAATTGAAATTACAGGAGAAATACTACTGAGGGAAAATTTGTTAACAATACATAATTGGTGCAAATTGTTTCAATAAAATTTAAGTTACAGGACCTAATAACATATATCAACATGAAAACAGAAATAAATGTCTGACCGTAGTCCAATAAAATTTTAATAAATCTCAAATGTTTCAAACTGAAAATAAAGTAATTATTTTCTGGACCGACCGACTTCAAATAAACTTGAAATGACTCGCATAATTCCAACAGGCATAAAGCAATTAATTATGGCAATAATCAAAATAATCAAATTCACGAGACAATTACTCATTAAAATCCTCGCAATCATACTAATGACTGAAAAAAGAAATATACTCAGAACCAATAAAAATGAAGTTAATTATTTGGAACCATCTCAATAACTAATCTAAATATTAAAATTTTAAATTTGCAAATAGCATAGAATTGGCTCTAATCAGTGACAACAAATAAAATTCAATAGTAGCTTATATTAACTCACAAGGACACATTGTAAAATACTTAGTGATGCATAACAAAAATTATTCTCACACATTAAAAAAATTAAGTGCCACATGGAAATTAAGGAGGGGTGTCAATACGGCACAGTTGTGCATTCTCTTTAGTTTCAAGGTTCCATTTTCGTATTGGACGCAGATCTTGCCGGTTTTTGCTGCTTTAGAGATTTTTGTGTTTCCGATGAATGGCAGACATTTTACCTCTACGAGTTCGGTACTGCCCACTAATCCATCAGGACTAGCCCCCAGATATGGTCAATCCGGTCTAACAAATCGACCACATTCCTTTACATCTATGGTTCTTTGCTGTTCATAGCAATAAATAGCTTTTCTTTCGTTCATTCGACCATATGTCACGGCTTTAGAATGAATTTCTGTGCCCATGAGCATTTTTTTAACCTTGGCATGGCAGGAAGTGGTTTCCCTCATGTTGTACACTGTCCCAAAATTAGATGCGGTTAAACAATGATGGCGGGCCTCGATCCACAGTGGGTTATCATGCTGTTCCATAGATACTCTTTCAAGTTTCGTGCAATCTTCATCACTTGCTACTTCTTTTTGTAGTTTTTCCAACACAGATCTTTTGGGTTTCTCCAATTCATCATAATTGGCATCTATCTCCGCAGCTTTAGGTCCATAGTCAAAATCTGTCCCATGTTGAAGTTTGCATTTTTTTCTTTGATGAACTAAAGACTCGACTCGCCTTGTGCATATGTGAGTTGTTTTGCTGCACGTCGCTTTTCTCTCTTTTTAATCGTTTTCTTCACTGTCTGTCCAGGGCCTCTTCCTTCCAATTATTTCCAAGGACTGACTACGTAGCTTGGTCCATCAGTGTGGGTTAGTGCTGCTCTATAGCAATGGTGTTGGTACAAATGACTTCTTGAGAAGTCAACTGTGAACTTACAGACCAATGACATAAGGTTTTCTGCTGTGCCCGTGGTACTGTTTTCCAACAATATTCCAGACTTACGCATTACTATGTCAAGACACTGGTAAATTCAGTCTATGAATTTTTTATGCTCAAGTATTGTCAAATTATTGGTGCCATCTGTGTCATTCCTTGTACAGTACTTTTCTCTGCATTCACTATGGTCTCCAAACACATGTCATGGGCCATTTTTAAGATCACGTCGCAGCTGTTTGAGATTTCCGCTATTCTCTCTTATAGCTCCATGAACAGCTGCAGACAACCAGGGATTGTGCTGTTTCAGTAATTTAATTACTTGTGTGTCATATTATACATTAGCAGCAACCTGGTGGAGTTTTGATGTGTAACATCTTACGATGTGGTTGGCGCATTCCGATTTCATTACATTCCATCCAAATGGGGGGGGGGGGGCTCTTTCTCTAACACAAGCATAGATGCTGGAATCGCCATCCCCAACAAGAAACTTGGCCCATACTACTCCATGAGACTTGAACAAATGGTTAAGCCCTTCAATAATCACAGCTTTTTCCATGGAAGTGGATGGCCCAGAATAATTGATATTACATTCATGATTTTGAGAATGATATTTGCTTACTGCACATTTGTAGCAGAATTTGTTTTTAATACAGAGGTACGAAACTTATTGGTTTATCTGCCAATTATACATGCCTGAAAACAAATAACAATGCAGTTATGAAAAATTAGTTTTCTTACTAAGAATAAATAACAAATAAACTGCACAAAGCAATCTGGATAAGATATGCCATACAATTCAGTTTGTTTCATTGACTTCTATTACCTCTTAGGTTATTATCGTAATTTTCAAATCTTGATATACAAAATTATGTACTTTTTGCGATACCTGTCTTGACAGAACCTGTGCAAACAACCTGTATATATTTATCAGTCAATTACTGGTGACAATGAATATACCAATACGTGTTGTTTAAGAAACAAGTCAAATGTATGCTTGCATGTTATTTGATAAATGTGTCAGTAAAACCTCAGACAAAGTCAATTAGTCTTAATACGGTAATAAAAAACCATGCAGGTGCACATTTAATATTAATAGATTCCAGGGTGTTACAAGTTCAGACCATAAAGATAATTACATCTCTTTGTTATTTATTTTGTTGTTGAGATAGCATTAGTTTTGAAATATTAAATAGATGCATAAAATTTCTCCATTGTAAAACTAGTTTAAATAATGCACTGTGATGGAGGAATGAAAAAAAAAATATATATATATATATATATATATATATATATATATATATATATATATATATATATATATATATATATATATATATATATCACCAATAAAAGAAAAAATATTTGTCTTTTTTTTGTACTCAAACTGATCATTTCATTATTTCAGTAGATGCGTGGATCACAGGCTCGCAAGATAAGTAACCAGTTCTGTTGTGTACGGTACCATGTGTAATGTTTGCAGCTAAAAAAAAATTCTACACGCAAATCTGAAAGCTAAAAGAAATTTGCATGTGGTTTACCTTACTGGAAACTTGGGGCACTGAACAATGTCGAAACATAAATTAAATATGGAAGTATCAACTCAAACTAATTTGGATTAAAAAATTATCTTTAAAGTCATAAAATAAACTTGTTCTACAAAACTATAAGAACCCCAACTAATCTTAGTATGCGAAGTATTGTGTGTTAAGTTCCTAGAATTATTTTACGTTATCCATGAAAATGAAGAGACGTTCATATACTGATTAAAAAATTAGTTAATCTAGATGCAAAAAAAAAAAGAATTTGTGTAATACGGCATTACTTTATGACAGTACAAATATTCATAAACAAAATAAAAACTGCTCATATTAGGAAGTAAATTCTAGCATTTATTTTAACTGTGTTAACATTTATTTTGTGGAAGGGGGAGGGGTTGTCGCGACAGTGTAGCGGCCATCTTCCGCAAAGGCTATCCGGGTTGGACTCTCCCCTCCCCCCCCCCCCGGGTGATTATAAGGGGTGAGTCTGGTCAAAACCACTTTTGCCGCATATGGAAAACATGGCGGACGTTATCATTGGCTTGTTGAGTTTTCTCAGAGTACTCATGTTTCCCCCCAACATGGCATTTCGTTGCTGCTCCACCTTCAACTCACTTCACTCTTCATCTGCACTGAAGACCATGGCTACTAAGCACTACACTGATCTCTTATTGGCATTAACATCATCACAATACTTTTCACTGTTTTTGCATGTTACTTTATAAATATCAGATCTCGCATTTTAATGTTTACTTTGGTTACTCTTTTTTTCCCCCCCATTTTTAGAGCAATCTTACGTCACTAAAAGGCTGTCTCAACACTTTAAACCAACCGCCCAATAGCTTGTACGCAACGGGTTTCTCTGTTACTAACATCCAAAGAGTGTACATGTTAATTTGTGACATTCTGTCTATGCAAAGTAACAATGACTATTTTTATGCGTGTAACCAAGACAAATACAAACTCACCATACATCTACAGCTGTTGCAATTTAGAAGTGATAAGCTTTTCTTATCATTTTACAAAATAAAAATGAAGAAAAAACAATACCTATGTTGAGGATAAATTAGTGGGTGTTTAGCGAAGTCGGGTATATAAATCCTTTGTTTAAGCCTCTGTAAATTAATTTGTGGCAGCAAATGAGGTGAAGTTATGAGAAGTGTTAATTATCAATTTTACAGGGAAAAATTTCCTTGCTTTATTGTTTTTAAAATTAGTTACTATGTAAAATAATTTGTACAGATATATAAGCGAAAGAATTTAAATTGTCACAAGGACACAGTTCCCACGGACGTTGTGTAATGCGTCACTAGTCATTTTCGGACATGCGTTTTTCAAAGCGCTCCCAAAATGGTGTTGTGAATATGTACAAATGTTATTGCTTATCTGCCTGTGTGACCTTGAAATAACAGATCAACAGATGTAGGGAGCGCGGGGAAGTGATGGAGAACACTGCTAACGAGCGAGGAAAAGAAGTCTACCGCTTGTACGACTTTAAATGTACTACCTTTACATTAACTATCACTTGAATGCATTGTGATGTGTTCGTCAGATCATTCGCAATCTAGTAACACTAATTGAACCAAGTTGAACCGGCAGGGTGAGTGGAATGTGTCTTGGGGTGAAGAGAGGGGGTGGAAGGACGAAGTTGTTCCATTAGTAACACGACATCACAATGCTAAAAGGGGGTAGAGTAGGAGGAGGTTGAGGTTGGAGAAAGGAGGGAGAATGCCATGTGCTCACAGTCCTGCGACTGTAGCGCTCTTCTGCAGAAAACAGCTAAACTATTTTGTACTGCCTGCCACTTGGTTCCGTAATTGAATCACAGATATGTTAGCATAGAAAACCCTCCCGGCTCATGGCGGGGCTTAATAGGTCTTAAAAAATTTATTTCCCATAAAATTTTATTGCAGTTTCAATTTACCAAAATTTTTTTGCATAAAATTTAATTTATATGGTGATTTTTCTCCCTTTTTTGTAGAAAGAACTTTGTGTTAGACATAACTTTGTGTGTTTTGTACCATTTAAACTCTGCTAAACTTAAATTAGATTACTGCTCACGTAAATTGCTACCCTACCAAATTTATTGCAGTCCTATGTACTATTCCAAAGTAATTTCACCCTTCATCTTTGTTTATGACTATATATATATAAATGCATTGAGTAATTTTGTTCTGCTTGGGCTGATGTTTTGTTGAAAGTAGCAAAGTGACTCAAATTCACAATGTTTAAATATATTTTCTGTGTGCATAGGTGCATCAAAGGCTATTATGGAGACCCTACCATTGATGGGGATATTCCATGTAGACCATGCCCATGTCCTGGAACAATTGAGTCAGGTCATTCTTATGCTGCACGCTGTAATCTGGATGCACGTACACAGGATGTTGTTTGTGAATGCAGCATTGGTTATGCAGGTATGTAGCAGCAAATTTAATAAACTTACTTGAATATTTTTGTACTTAAAGAATTCTTCTTGCCTGAATTTAGTTCTAGTTTTGACTGGGGTGGTATAATTAATTAAGTGTGTCCAAAATTCTTTGTAAAATAAATTCTTTGTGCTATGATGAAAACACACGTATTTTTGTCGATTTTTTTTAGCCTACTTTCCGAAGTAAAGATAGGTTTATGCAATCACCTGATTGTCTGTCTGGGATGGATGTCCTCCCATTATAACTCTTAAACCCACCAACCAAATAATTTCAACGAACTCTGTCTACATGTAGTAATTAGTAAGTACATTCGATTTTTATAGCTTTGAGCAAGTCTGCTACTTATTTTCAAAATGGCAACAATTTTAAAATGTAGACTATTGTCTTATATCTCTGTAACCTTTTAATCAATTTAAACAAAATTTGGTATGTTGGCAAGTGCATGATTTAAGCATTGAATTTGGAAGGTAGTTATGTTAATTGGTCAGCAATTTTGTAAGAGAGTGCAGCATGAAAAATAAAGCTTTTACGTTATATCTTGGGATCTACAGAACTAATTTCTTTCAAAGCATATAAGTAATAATATGTAGGCCATGTAATTCTATACAATTTAAATGTTTCAGTCACTTATTTTCAACATGACAGCCATATAAATAACTTTAGTTTCAATCATTACATCTACCATAGAGTTTGACATATTTTGACCAAACATTTTAAGCTGAAAGTGTTTATTACAACAATCAATTGTGTCAACACAAAACCTCTTTTGTCCTCCATTTTGTAAGATATTGCCATATAAATAATAAATGTTTTGTCACATCTTAGGAAACAATTAACTAATTTTTATTAAGTTTGGCAAACAAGTATTACATGGCCCCTGTAAAGGACATGTTTCAAGTAGGTCTGACACTTATTTTCAAAATGATGACAATATAAATGTTTTATTTTAGTTTGTTATATCTATGGAACAATGAATTCAACTTCTACTTAACTTTGTGTGGTGGCAGTTCCAATTACTACAACAAAATGAGTATGCACAGGGCCTGTTTTGTCCGGCATTTTGTAAGATAGTGCCACATGAATAAAAAAATTTTTTTGGCTATATCTCAGGGAAACAGTTAACCAGTTTGTACCTAAGTTGGCAAATACATAGCACTGTGGTAGGGCATGTAAGGTGATGGGCTATGTTTTAAGATGGCCAGACACTGATTTTAAAAACAGCAGCCATATAAACATTTTAACATATAGTCGATTCACGACTGGAACAGACTTTTGAACAACGCCTTAGTCGTGAGCTGCATGCATCGTTACTACAAACAGTGACTGGCGCGGGTACAGTTACTTTGGCAGCATGGAAAGAGAATATAGTTTGCATGTTTTAATGCATTTTTTTAATCTATTGCTTAAAAATGGGAGTAGGAAAGATTCTGAGAAGTCTGTTCCACTCATGAGTGGACTATAGTATGCTTTATCTACAAAACAGTTTAATAAATTTCAGCTTAAATGTTGAATGTTGGCAATATCTATGCAATCTTCAATTTAGCTAGGCCAAATATATAAACTCATTTGTCTGTAATTTTGGAAGATATCGCCTCATAAAGAATTAAGCTTTTGTGTCATATTTCAGGAAAAAATTAACTCATGCCCACCAGATTCATGTTACAAGTTGTACTTCTCTAGTTCATCTAAATTAATATCACTTAAAGATGTAGTTATACAGAATTAAATAACAGCCGTGTAAATATTTTCATTTAGTATGCCATATGGCCTGAAAAATGTCAACCAAACTTAATATGAAGCAGTATCTATGACAAACATAGAATGTGCCAATACATATCCGTTTTGTTCTCTGTTAATGATATAGCACAATGTGAGAAAATTGAGCTTTGTGTCATATGTCAGAAACCAGTTAATCAATTCCCACCGAGTTTTGCACACAAGTACTGTAGTGCTATAGTAGGCCAACTAAACTTACATGTTTTAAGTGTGTCTGGCAATATTTATAATATGGCTGCCACATAAATAATTTAGACAAGTTTGTCATGTCTATCAAACAATTATCAAAATTCCATTAAACTTTATATGCTGAGAGTATCCATTATAAGCGTAAAATATAATTATAGAGATTACCTTTTGACATTTTTTGTGAGATGGTACCAGATGACAATGTAGCATTTATATCATATCTTAAGAATCAATCAGCTAATTTCCACAGAATTTTCTGCCCAAGTAGTGATACAGTAAGAAAATTACATAATTTTATTTAGTCAAAATTTGTTTTAATGGTTGCATTATAAATTATTTAGATAAGTTTGCCATGTATTAAAAATAATTTGACTAAATAAACCAGTCTTTATATTCTCACAGTATGTATTAGATGCATCAGATATGTATATAGAAAGCCTCTTTTAGGCCTTTTTTACAATAGTACAAACAGGGAAGAGAAAGATTTTATGCCATATCTTGGAACCAGTCAACCTATTTTAACCAAATTCTGTATACAAGTAGTGCTATGGTAGGCCATGTAATCTTAAATTATTTAAGGTTGGTAAACCCAGTCTACCAAAACTTTAGACTGGTTACAACCAAAGTTGATTCTTGAAATTCTACCTCCATAATGCAGTTGGTTGCACATCAGCTTATGACACGAAGCATTTTGGGTTCAAGTCCCAGGTAAGAAATGTGTGTATTGGTAATTGTCTCACTAGTATTATGTTTGTTTCTGGTTTCATCTCTAATGATCCCTGTGTAAACGAGACATCAGGATCCACCTACAAACCTAGCTTATAAGAACTTCATCAAAATTATTTGCAACCATGTAAAGGAAAGTAGACTCTTTAGTTATATTAGTAACTTATTGGGTAATGTTTACTGTATGATACTGAGGTGGAGTCTGCAGGAAACATTAGCTCGAAGCTAGCTCAGTGAAAGTTTGAGATAATAAACAAAAAGTTGAAAGGTTCGATGATTAAAAACAGAAAATAAATGAAAGATGATTTAGATGTTCATTGCAGATTTATTGCTGTCTCTTCAAATTTATCGGCAAAACAAACAATTGACACTTGCAACTGCAAACAAAAAAAATACCAAGAGACAAAATGGCAGCCTTCACAAAACTAAACTTCTTAGTTCAAGAATCTTAATTACGAAGATGGACGACAATAACTACTTTTCTCTCCCAGTACCCTAACGACTCCTCACACAGACGAAAAATCAATTTGATATACATATTTTATAAATGTCCTAAATGCAAAAGAAGATTAAAGTTGCGGGCGATTGTTGGTAAGAGTTAAATGATCACTCATTGCAGGCTGTTCTACTGACAGTGAAAAACTGTTGTGATGCCAGAGATAGGTTGTGTTTCGTCTGTACATTGATCGAAAGTTTCCTCAGGTAAACATGGGCCAAGTGTGGCTTCAAATGGTGCTGTAATATCTAAAAATCACTAACTTGTACGTGGCTCTAAAAATAAAAGTATTGTGTCCGAGCGGACAATCAGGTCAGTCGAGGATGACCTCTGTATTTTCCTTGTTTCATCATGTCGTGCAATACGACAGCTATATGTCTAGCTTATTAACCCATTGAAAATGTGATGTCATCCTATGGCGTCTGTTGATGATGTTTGTTACTACTGATGTAATGAGGAAAATAAAATAATAAAGTTTGAATAATAAAAATATATAAAATGCAAACAAATTTTAATTGCCACAACCTTTAAAATATTAAATCAGTTACTATCCTTTATTGAAATATAGAAAAGAGCTTGACTGGCTACTGATGATGACAACAAGGGTAGGAGGAACAGCCATTCTCCCCTAAGGTATCCAGGCGCAATCTTTGAAGCCAGGGACGGGACACCGGCAAGACCCAATCCTGGATTCACACAGTCCCTCAGGAACCACACCAGCCTGCACAATTCAACTGTCACTCGCCTGAGTACTAGACAGTATGTTACATTTCACATCAACCACTGAGAGTCCACAGTCTCTCCAACCTGCACTGCTCACACCAAGTACACTAGGTGACCCACTTCTTCTGCTAAGGGTATGGAAGGGAGAGGAGAGACAGGTTACCCTGATTCTAACCCACCCATCTAACTAAGACTAACTTAAACCCCTTAAACAGAAACAAACATTACAAACTCACACAAAAAAATTAAATTAATGCCTTACTTCTGATTGCCCCGTACAGTGCTCATCCACTTCAACAACGTCTAACTTTTGAATTCAACAATCAAACTTTTGGTCGAGGGTCTTCAAGGGCAGTAATTCTAACCTCACATCTTAGGTTTAAAACATACTTAGCAACTAATGCCACACAAACATTCTTAATGACTAACAGTGGCTTTCCAAGCCCACACAGTATTTGATAAGTTTAACGACAAAAATGGGTAGACTTTCAAAGCCCTGGCTTTATAAGCCCATGTCTAAAATAGCGGCTACCATCTTATAATACCCTGCTCCTCGGCTAGGGTTATGCTGTTTCTGTTCAACGTTTAGTGGCTACTGTCTTACAAAACCCTGCTCCTTGGCTATGCTTATGTGGTTTATCTCACGACAACACTTCTTCCGTCTTACAATACCCTGCCCGTCGGGTAGAGTTATGCGGTTTAACATCTAAATACATCTCCAAATAAAAAAAACTTAACTTTAACTCTTACCTCCTAGCTTATCCTAGAAGTCTTAATGTAAATGAAGACCTCAACCCAAAATAAAATCAACGACTTACTCTCTTGGTTCTGCCACATAATTTGTTATCAACAAGACATCAACAGTCCACAGCAGGGACAAATTTAATATCTTTCAACGACTACAATGACTCAAAACTTCTATCCACTGGAAATTTTCTCTTTCCTTATGTTTAACAACTTCAAATGGCTGTAATCTGACAGCTTAATCAATATTAATAAAGGTCTTATCATCTCCTTTAAATTTTAATAACGACAATACAACTTAATTTACGATTAAATTTTACAAACCTTGTTACTTTCGAGCTGCTGTCTCATTAGGTCTCGACTAAACAAAAACAATAAGAATCAACTATTTTAATCAGGGTTAAACAAAACATATACAACAAATAAAATATCAGAAAAACTCTAATGGGAGAATTTACGACTCAACAGTACATCCTTAAATTGACTATGTTTCATTAATGTCAATAGAACATTTTAAATCCTACAATAAAAAAAAATTATTTACTTCCATATTGCTGTTTGTTCCAAGGTCTATAAACCTTAATTTATTAGCCACAATAATTTTTTTTTTATTTAACCTGACTTATAATGCTTTGTACCTCAGAGCACAAACTTTAAAAAAAAATAAAATGTCATTCATCTTTTCTCTCAAAGAAAATTACTGCAAAATTAGCTTTACATTTCCCAGGGAAAAAAAACTCTTACTCATTAAATTTTAAAGGTCAATACACTTGTAACAAAAAAAAAAAATTAACTCTGTCAACTAAACTTTTTTTTTCAGCATAAAAATAAACCCTAACATGATCTCTTAACTTTCTGCTCCTACACACAATCTGTAAAAAGGGTCATATTGTCACTAAGAGCAGGGGGGGGGGGGATGTAAAAGCTGCTCCAGACCCTCCGCATAATGGAAGGATATGTGACTGCGGCTCTCCAATGCCACTGTCACTGACCTGCTGTCCTACCCACAGGATAGATGCATCACAATCCACGGCCGGCTGTCATGGGGTGCCTGAACACCACTTCCCTCTGGCTAACTAGCTTTTAACAGAGCATAAGCAACACACAAACAACATTCTGAAAAAGAATAGAATAGAACTAACTCCCATAACATCTAATTGGGGGGGGGAGGAATAAAGAATCCCCAAACAAAAACTAACAAAAATATACACATTTTCGATTGGCTGAAATATCTAAGCATCCTTCACCCAAGAAAAAGGAAACAGTCCATGAAAGAATTTATGGGTGAAGTAACCAAAACTTTCCCGGGAAAACTACAGGGAAAATATTACAAAGGGATGCAGCAAACCATTTAGTGACAAACATAATCTTACTAGTTTCAGGGTAGGGCTTACCCCTAATGCGCTGCCTGAAGAGTAAGGTGGTGTAGAAGCTAAACAAAAGATATTTTAGGACAGACACAAGTAAGGCAATAGACGACAGGATAGATGTTTATGAGTAGGGCTCCTTTGACGACTAAGAGAATGGTCGCCACAAGCCACCCACGAAAGCATCACAAGAGAAAGACAGAACTAGAACATTGGATAACAAGTAGGAAAATTCAGAGCTCAGGTTGTAGTGGACGTCGCCATTTATGCCCGACCTGACAGAAAACCCTAGTTGCGGCAAAAATTTTGGCTCATGAAAAAAGTTAATGACAATAATTAAATTTTGAGAGGCTGGTATGCCTTCACTAACTCTATTTACTTTTTGGAAAAAAAAAATATATATATATATATATATTTCACTAACAGAAAAAAAATAATCTCCATCAAAATTAATTACCATTGGGGCTTCAGCCCAATTTTATATCAAATAACTTGTAGCTTGAACAAAGCCGAAAGTTCACTATCTACTTTTATTCCAAATTTACTTCCTCCATTCTCATATTTCGTTTTCATTTTCTGTTTATTTACGACTAACCAAAATAATTTCAAATGTTGTGTAGTCTTGCACAGGATGTCCTGTCTGTAAAAACGAATAAACGTCCAACAGCAGCAAAACAAAGTTACAGAAGAGTACATTCACCTTTTGTAAACAAAGTTATTCAGCTGCAGCCAGGAAGAATTTGTCGCAGTGGCAGCTGGACTTCTCAAAACTTCATGCAGTTCCCGACTGCGAGTGCAGGTGGACACCTCCCAATCTCTCCATCCACAAAAGTCGGCAAAATTTATTAAAATTTCTAAAACAAACATAATATTTCCCTTTTCAGAACTTACATTAAATATGCCCTGATTTAAATTTAAATTTAAAATAAACAAATTTCTGATATCACGACTGTAAAACGACCATAACGACAAACAACAAAAAATAATTTGCAACTGAATTTTGACTATCAATCGACTCTACCTGGCATTAGCTGGCATCTTGTGGCCATCGCACGCACTAACTGAACCTAAGCGGCTTACTAGCACCGCTACAAGCACTTTCAAATGTCTAACGAGTTACCGGCCACAACAAGAAAGACAAAAAATACTACGTTACTGTATGCATTGGCCTGTTACATCAAAACTAAAATAAAAGACAATTTCTCAGTGAACGACACATGAACAACGCAAAAACAGCAAACTGGGTTGTACTTACCTTTTTGTCTCCTACTATTTAAAACATCCATTACATAAAACAAAACTATAAATTGTAATTAATTAATACGGCCAAAACACACTACTATTTAACATCTTATAAAAAAGTACTAACCAACAAAAACTATAGCCGTACCAACACAATTAAAAACCAGTATAACTAACGACTACTCTACATTGTTACTTTTATTTACCTCAAATTACACTAAAGGTGTCAGTACTCTAAAAGCAACAAAAAACAAAATTGTCAGAAACAAATTATAAAAAAAACTGAATTAACACGAAAAAACTATTTAAATTGCATCAGTCACCTCGCCTACCACTGGCTAGTAAAAACTAGGGAAAGAAAGGAAAAAATTAAAAATTCTGTAAAAGGCAAACATGTCTCAAAAATAAATTTTGACTAAATCTAAGCCAAAATTACCAGCCGGCGCCTAGAAACAACTGTTATAAGAGTTTAAAAGGGGTTTAAATAAGGGAGGAAACCTAACCTGTGAAGACTACACCAACTGTTAAAAATATCTATAAAATATAAATCAGCATCTCTGCATTTTAGCGGTACATCGGCAGGGGGGGGGGGGGGCTAAACAAACAAACAAGACTTAAAACAATGTCAACCCAAAACTTCAGCACTGATAGCGTCAACACTTCATTGCGAGGTAAACCCTCATTACCTTATCGGCTAAGGATGCTCCTCTCAGCATCGCTCACATAACAAACTCATCTTTAACTGATTGCGTTAACAACAAAATAACCAGAACTAAAGGAGGCTAAAATTCTCCACCACCAGACTTTTTGTACTACAGGCATCCTGGACGCCCTTGTCACAACATACTGGTAGAACATAACTCATGGTAGGGACTGCTCAACTTGGCATACGAGATTACTGTGATCTTTAAGAAGGGTACTGACACGAAGATGAAAGGGGGTTTAGTTAAAAAACTAATTTTTTTAGATTTAATAATGAGATTAATAACTTTAAAATTTATAATAATAATAATCCTTCAAAACTCATAAAAGTTTAAGAACATGAAAAAGAATAAAGTAAGTTGGTTTCTTAAAATTTAAAGCAATAAAATAAGAGGAATTTTCAAGTATAAATTTCCTATAGTCAGAACGTCAAAAGAGTACAACATGGTGGACTGCAATAAATAATCTTGTAATTAATTAAAGGAAAAACAACATTTCAAATATAAATTGTGATAATCAAAGTCTGAATGTAATAAAAATTATTAACTGAGTATTAAGTTTACAACGAGTATTTATCACTTAGAACATCTCAAAATGGAATGTCTAGCTCACAAAATAAAAGTAACTTTTATTGGTTAACAAACAGCAAATTTGACTCTGGCCTTCTGCAAAATTTTACAAAAGTTTTTAAAACTTGGTTCCATTTCACAACTTCTTTCTCTTTACAAAATCTCTGGGAAAATGTAATTGTGCAAACTTGCTCATAATTCTCCAGCCTGGGCCACAAACTAGGTGATTACAGAGGTGGACAAAATTCCTAGCATGGAAAAATTTCCCCAGAACATAAAAAAGTAAGTCAAAATTTCCCCAATAATATAAAAACATATTTTTATAACAAATCCTTTACGGTGTTGATGAACACTGTAATACATTACAATTTATAGTAAATAGTTGCACATGCACACTTTGCAATTTAGGTAATTTAAAAATAAGATATTAGCATAAAATCTATTTTTTCCCCCGGAGAGGTGGCTAAGCAATTAGCTCGCTCGCCTCCCACCAACACAAACCGGGCTCAATCCCCGGCTAAGTCACCAAATTTTCGCAAGTGGGAATCGTGCCAGACAATGCCGTTGGTCGGCAGGTTTTCTCGGGGATCTCTGGTTTACCTTGTCCTTTCATTCTGGCACCTCAACATATTCACTTCAATCACCCTTATCAGCTCTCAAGACCTCGCTGTTAAGAGTCATCCAAATCTCTTAACTCACTCACCCTTTACCTCCAAAACATGTTTAGTAATTTGTCAACGTACAGTATATTTTAATTTTTTAACTTTGTTTCTAAAATGTAAAAAATTAAATAAAAATAATGAATAGCTTTTCAATCATGCAATAATTTGTTCTCTATGTTCATATACAAAAGTATTTTGGAAAGCTGATGGAAATATGTGTTATAGTCAATGTCACACTATGTACTATTTGATGCTTTAAGTAAACATACAAAACAATACGTAAATTAATTTCACATAAATTCTTAAAAATCAGAGAATAAAAGCAGCACTCAGAAGTACTTTAGTAATATATTTTTAATCGTAATTCAGGGTAACATAAACTATTTATATTACGATATATCTGAAGAACGAATTCGCTTCCGATACATTTTAATAACAAATTTGGAAAAACATCAAAATCATTAAATCCCAAAATAATATGTTAACCCCGCAAATTGAAATGAAACTCATAATTTAATAAAGAAACATACCTTATAATACACTAATAATACATAAAAACGCTCCCACTACTAACATCTTAGAACCTACTCGGACCGCATTTAACATGGGAATGGCAAGTTCCGCGGTGCGCCCGTAGGTTTAGACACTGCCGCACATGAGGGTTCTTATCCCCGAAACACATCTGGGTTCCATCTGTAAATTATTATCTCTAATAGAGCCTGTCATGCCTGTCACAGTGGGGTGGGAACAGCATCTCACTCTCTCCCTTTCTCTTCCTGTAGATGATTATCTCTCAGCAGGATAACTTCCCCCCCCCCTACCCGGTTCCTCGTTAAGTGCCAGTCTGTCAGTTTAGTTCTTATAATAAGAACTGCAGGTATCGGCATCGGCCCAGCACAAAAAAATTTCCCCAGACTAAAAATATTTCCCACGAACCTGGTTCGCGTGTTCGCACATTCCATCATTCAAAAAGGTCAGTCAGTTAAGTAACACTCCAACATCTTAGTGCGTCAACAGATACTAATTGTGTCTTAAACTTATTTTCAAAACTTTCACAAAGGCCAAACTCACGCGAATGATCTCTTAACTACTGGGTAGCAAAATAATTGAACTCTGGCCTTTAATCATCATCAAAACTCTAAAAGAGGATCAAACATGTTACAGCTACACAATTTTACTCAGCCTTTAGTGTTATCAGGGGAAAAACCAAAATTACCTTTACATGACTACATTGTAACAAAAAAACTGAAATGCTACTTACCTGTGTACATCTTGAATGATCACCAAGGCTCCTCTATTTCTCACACTGTGTTCAAGGAATGACTCCTATGCAACACTTTCAGGTCTGCTCTAATTGACGGTTCAGCTACGACTCTTCTAGACGATGATGCCGCGTCCTGAATGACCCCACTCGCCACCCACGCTTCAGAGTTGCTGTTGCTGGGAAGTTGTCAGCAAAACTTCATCTCCGGCCATCCCCGCCGTACCCAAACAGCGCTTCAGCTTCCTACCCCTTACTCCTTATGTGCCCTAAAGACGATGCCCGGCCATCCTCTAACCGTCCACTACTTCAGCAATCCACGAGTCCAGTTATCGCCGGCTAGCTATCTACGCCGTGTTCCTGCCCGGTCATCCTATGTACACGTGAACACTTCCTGCGCCTGGTTGACCGAACAAAAACTCCGCTCAGCTCCAGCCCATGGCTGCAACATGTGAATGCACGCACCCCGAGTGTTCTGGAACCTATTCCAGCCATACTGGCTATAACTTAAATGAGCTTTTAATGAATTTTTAAAAAGACATCTAACTAACCAAACAACAAAACATCTACCAAATTAATTCCAGAAAGGGGCCTAAGGAAACAAAAGCTAAACTTCAAAAGACTCAAATAAAAAAATTTATTACAATTTTTCAAAACTCGCAGATCCAAATCTAAAACAAAACCTAACAAAACTGAATAAAAACGATTCTCAAGCGAACCAAAACAAAGCTAATCCAACATTAATCTCTAACAACAGGGGTATATCCTAACAAAACAACAAACAGGGACACTAATTTAAAACCAAAAAGCTGTGATCCCCAACGATCCTAACAAAAAAAATTCAGAAAATACACTAATATTTACGTTGTAACAATATTCAGGAATAATTTAAGTTTTTTTTTATATTTCAGCAAAGGATAGTAACTGATAAAATATAAAATATTTAAAATGTCGTGGCAATTATAATTTGTTTGTCTTTGATATATTTCTTTTTTTTCCAAATTTACTATTTTATTTTTCTCATGTCATCAGTTAAGGAATAGACATTGACAACACACTTCATAGGATGACAATTATTGTTGTTATGTTTTAAATACTGATGTGTGGTTTGAGAATTTTGTTCTTTTAATTATTGTTTTTATTATACGTAAATATGCGTAAAACTTCTGAAGGTTTTTTTTAAAGAAATATTTTTGGTTCCTTAAATAACAGAAGAGAATTTCATATTAAAACATGCTTGAGACTGAAAAAGAACTGGAAGTTTGTGACATTAAGAAACTACTAAAAAACTTATATTTTAACGTATCAAAAAATTATTTCAATGTTTCGCTTAAAAAAAACTTTTCCCTATCACTTAATTAATTTGTACTTTTGGTCATAGATGTCACCTATGCTAATTGCCACATGATTTATAATGTGACTATTTCTTTATACAGTACACTCCCGCTTATTCGTGCTTCGCTTAACCGGCTTTCGGCTTATCCGTGCTGCTTTTTGACTTTTCTCAAAGTCTACTGTAACTTCTGCAGCAAGGCGATGCTGTAACAAGTGTCATTTAACTATCAGTGGCACCATATACGTCTATTGCTGTGCCGCGTGAGCTGATGTTTATCTCTTTAAACTGTCTTCCTGTCACAGAGACCTGCATAAATCATCCATTTCTGCTTGTTGTGAGGCGCGTATCTGACCACCTGGAGGCCATGTCCGAAATGGCAGATTTCACTGACAAAATGATCATGTGACCCGATTTTATATACAAAAATGGTGGCATATTCTGTAATTTGGTATTTTGTAACTTGTGGATGTCAGCAAAAATATAAAATGACAAAGCGTCACGTAGTTTTTTTACCTTCAAAACACGTGCATGAATGTATAAATAAAATGTCTTTTAAAACAAATAATTGTTTATAAAATACACTAGGCATGCTTTAAAAAGCAAGAAAGTGTCACCACGAGTGCTAAACAAGAGACTGTCAACCACATCCTAAATGAAACTTACGAAATATCAAGTGTGTCATTTTGGACACAGCCTCTCCCCCATCAGACACTCTTCAAATTCCTACAACACATCTTGCCAGTTTATCGACCGCGGCCCGTGTCATTGTTCACTTTGTAGTGTTGTTTTCTCAACGTCAACAAAACGTAAAATGGCATTTTAAACTATCCCAAAGAAGTTAGAAAAAATATTTTGAGTATGGTGTGTTATCAACAAAAACTGCCCTGGTGCCAAGGAAAAACAATTGAAGACCTTTCCAGTAAAGGCAGGGTTTAACTTTTCTTACATTTTTTCATATAAAGTGTTTAAATGTTTACAATAAACTTAACATTTCCCAAGTTTTAAACTTTTGTGTGTGTGTATGCCGGTAAAATTTAAATAAGCATCTAGTAATAGAGATTGTACTGTATTGTTTAAATGTCAGGTTGCCTCTTTTAAAGTCCCGTTATAGTCTTTATTGCATTGTATTCTAAACTTTCAACTAACTCTGCCATCTAAAGGACCAGTCTGAGTGATGCACGTTGAGAAAGCCACACACACAACTACGCTCCCGGCACTGCTTATCTATGTTGCCTAGCTAACATGCCTGTGTCTGGTGCCAGCACTGGCGCAGGCTGTGTATACTTGATGCACCATCAATTAACTATAACAGGTGCAATATAAATATTAGTTGAAGTATCGCGTACTTTAAATCCTATATATAAAGTTAATGATTTGTGTTTGCTTCTAAATGTATAATAGATACCTTGTTTTACCACGACACCCGCATCGCAAACGCGAGCTACTTGGACATGTCAATTGAACGATATGTACATTGTGGTAGATTGAGTGAAGTAAACTTTTTTGCTGAAAATTCATTGGATCAAACGTTGTGCCAATGTACGTCCGATACTGCGTCAACGCCATCAGAAACATGCCTGTTCACCTGCACCGGATGTGACGGGGCGGGAACAAAGTGAGCGCAGTGCACGTAGTGCAAACGGGACTCACATTTATGATGCATAGGGCCAGAAGAGTATACCACCTTCCGCGATGGTGTCGTAAACTGTGACGAGTGCCGTAAGATAAACTGTGCAGAGATCGCACCACCAACGACATCAGAGGGGAAGCCCACGCCGCCACCTGTAGTGGTAACGTATACGCCACAGGGACTAACGGGTCCAGATTGTAACGTACTGTTACCAACTTTTGTGGGACTAGATGCAAAGGACCCAGGCACATTTTTAACTGTATGTGAGAAGAAATTGCAGCGGCACCGCGTACACCGTGAGGACTGGACGGTGGTCACTGCGAACAGGTTGAGGGGAACAGCTGCCACATGGTGGAATTTAGTTAGAGACTATTGTGTGACATGGGAGGAGTTTTGCGACCTGCTACTAAGCAGGTTTGATATAGATGGAGATGCCATCCAAGCCCAAGCGCGGCTGTACCGTGAGCAGCAACACAACCACAAAGCCAAGTCTCTAAAAAAATAGAACTAAACAAATACATGAAATAATAAAAGTAACTGCATAGAAACAATACATAAACCCTTGATGAATTACATGATAATATTTTTGATAATTACGTACGTTTTGCCTATCAGTAATTAAGGCAGTTTCCTGGCAAGTATTGTTCATAACTGAGACTGTTAATAAAGATCCAATACTCTAGCAAATTAAATACATTGTTTTTTTTTTTTAAACTGCATTATACTGATTACTACTGAAATTAATATTACACTAAATTTGAATATGAAACTTACTGCTGATAAGTTTTCATATTTCTGCTTGGGTGAGCCCAACTTGGCCTAAGGGATAAATTGCAGAAATGCCAGAAAATCATATATAAAGCAATATTTTTTACTATGCCATTTTTTGAGGCATTATTATTTCACTACCCTTCCCACTTGACTCTGGATAAGGCTGGGCGGCCTGACACTTTCACTATATCTTGTTCACATGAGGTGGTACATGGTTTGAACAGGTCATTAGGGGGATGGTGTTTAGCATACATCCTGATGGTAGTGACTCTGTAGGGAAATCAGACTCAGACCTTAGTGTGTTCAGCCCGAAGAGATACCAAGTTGTGCCAGACAATGCCGCTGGTTGGCAGGTTTTCTCTGGGATCTCCTGTTCCCTTTCCTTGCATTCTGGTTCTGCTCCATACTCACCTCACTTCACCATCATCTGCTCTCAAAACCTTGATGTTAAGAGCCGTTTAAATCTCTCTCTTTTTTATTCTTGTCAGGTATAGCAGAATAAATCTTACTTCATAATCTAAAGTGTGTTGATATTGTTGCGACTTCAGCTAATGGCTGCAGTTGCAAACTATTAACACTCCTCAAGTGGGGTAACTTAAGGTAAGAAATTAGAAACTCAACAGAAATTTTCATCTCTTTGTATAAACAATAAAATAGAAAAATATATTTTATGACTTCTTTTCTGTTTCTGTTTACAAAGTTAATCTCTAACCTCTACTTCTAACCCAGATATTGAATTCAATACAACTCTCAATGTCATTGTGCAAAATTTCTGGTTACTGCATCGCCATTGGTGACCAAATACTAGAGACAGGCAACTACAAAATACAAGGAAACTTTGATTTAACCGCCTATAAGGAAGATGGTATGCCCATTATTGCTGATCACTTGATATTACTTATTGAAATGCATACATTTGCTTGGTTAGTAAAAGTAAGCTAAAACTAGCACAATAATAAATAATAAATTTAATTTACATTTTGTTTTATTCTAATTTCAATAAACGTCAAGAAGGTCAAAGTTTTGCAGATGTGCTGCATTATATTTTGCAGTAAAAATTTCAGTGTCTCAGTTCCTAACAGTGTTCAAGAAACATGAGGTGTAAATGAAGAGACTTGATGATAATACTGCCAAGTGAAATTGATTATTGAGTATGATATTTCTTGTATTCAGAGCATATGTATATTCTGGTTATATGAAAATTGATGTATGTTTTTAATTTCAGGTTCTCGTTGTGACGTCTGTGCTGATAATTACTATGGGAATCCAGATGTACCAGGAGGGTCTTGCCAAACATGCAACTGTAACACCAACATTGACATCTCTAGGCCTGGAAATTGTGATGTTCGTACAGGCAAATGTTTGCAATGTCTTTTCAACACAGAAGGCTTTAACTGTGAGGTCTGCAAGGCAGGCTACTATGGCATTGCAGGGAATCAGTCATGTAGAGGTAAAGTTAATGTTTTAGCTAATTAAATGTATTAAAATCATGAACAAACATGACAATGTTGTATTTTGTTATTTGGGTTAATTGTTGTACAGTCTGTGAAGTTTATTTTCGAGTATAAATACTGTACAGAATTTTTTTAGTTTATTTTGTTTTGTGTTACATTTAAAGGCATTTTTAAGTCATAGTATTGTTAAAAAATACTTTTTTTTTTTAATAATATTTATATTGGTATGTACCTGCCACCAATTTCATTACAAGTCAAACAGTCCCTTTGCTTTAAGTACCATGCAATTTAAAGATAAGACCCTATCAGTGATATATAAATGGTTGTGTGTGTAATGTTGGCATCAGTATTTGCAAGTCAGATATTGAAACCTTTATGCAGGCAGTAACAAGAGGGTCCCAGTGATCACTCCCACCCCCCTCCCCCAACACCCTCCATAGCTGGTAGTTGTAGAGGTTCAGGAGAGCCAACTCAAACTGTAAGTTTATAAAGTGCTGCATTACTTTGAAAATATATTCCACCTACTTATGTGAAAATGAGAATCATTTTCTATATTTTTTGAGTTGACACAGATTTAGCGTGAATTCTAAGTTAATCATAGAAAGACTTTCTCAGTAGTTGAAGTTACATCAAGTTACCAAAATAACCAACTTACCTGTGAATTTTTGTGAATGTGTGCACCTGTCAGTTGATGAAATGGTCCTTAATTTTAAGTTCATAATATTCAAACTAGCTCCATACTACTGCAGTGGAATCACATCATAACTAGTATGATCTATAATGTTACATTTGCAACAAAGATATATATTTTTTAATACACCATTATGTTGGATATTAACAATAATGCTGATACATTTTATAATATCACTTTTTCACGAGTTGAAATATGTCTAAATGTTTATGTCTGCAAACAGGTTTCATAAAGACGTCAGAATAATGTTAACATCTTCTCTTTCCCTCCAATACACAAAAGGAAGGAACAGGAATGAGTCACATCCCTTACTTCCTCTAAAATACAGTATTAGTATCACATATTCATTTCTCTCTTGACCTTGGTAGACTAATGTCCGGTTATCAGGCAGAGTTGCATTTATGGAAATGAAGAGGTGAAGAAAAGTATTGATCACATGAGCAGCTAGATGAGGAGAGGTGCAAATGATGAAAGGGTATCCAAACAAAAGGGAGACAGAGATATAGCCACACCACAGAAAGATAAAATAGATTTTACAGGCTGCTGTAATGTGTCTATATTTTGAGTCTTTTTTACATGTGTTTACAAATGAGGGAAAGCAAAAAAAAGTTTTTTGCAGTTGTCAGAGATTATTACTTCAAATTTTGATACTTCATGTAAAAGAATGTCACTTGTAGAAAATGCAGCTGTCATACATGCTGCATTGAATTTTACCGTCAACTTGTCATCATTGGTGTGCATAACTTGACATCTCATGGTTTGGAGTAACCTGTGTTTGGGTTTGAAAGTATAATTGAACCATGAATTACTGCAGGCATGCCCATAACTTATGTGTCTCAACTACCTGACACTGACTATGGTCTTGGCTTTTGCCTATTTAGTGGTAGCTGGGTTCTGCTTGGCCCAAGGGTTTTGCAGTTTCTCTATTGGAGCTGGCCTTATCCAAGGATTGTGTTTCCCAGGAGTTCTTGTAAGTGATGAGAATAGTGGCATCGTAGTCTTCGGTGGCTCGGCCACAAGTAGAGTTTTCTCCCACTTGGTCTTCAACCTAAGGAGGTTCCTTTCTCCAGCTCACTAGGCATTCAACTTGTGGTATCACAAGCCTTGTTGAGTGGGTATGAACCCTAGTGACCACCCAAATGGACTTGTTGAACTAGCCACGGAATTCTTGACTGCAGGGATGAAGAGATGTTATGTGGACCACCCTGGTTTGGCATCTGCCTGCAGGCATGCCTGATGAGTTTCTCCTCTCTCCTTGTCTCTGATTACTACTTTGGGCAGCTCTGTTCAGTGAGAATGTTGAGGACACTGGTTTGCCTTTGCCACCTTTTCCTGTTCTCTCCCTTGACTGCAATAAGTTATAGGGTAGACGATGGAGTAGGTTGGAGGCAAGGGTCTGCATTGTTGTATGGTAAAGGGGTAGAGGAGATCCCCGACACACTCGTACACAGTTTCCCTATACTCCTTATGTGTAAGATCAAGGTGAATAAGATATTTTCACCCTTACCCCAATTCGCTGTCCTCAGCAGATCGAGATCTGATGATATGAACAGAGACTTGTAAGCAGGGTAAGATATACTGCCTGAACTCTGTCTCTACCAAGGGTCTTGGGCGACGAGCTCTTGTTTTCCAGTTCTCTGTCCCCGGCAGATCAAGATACGTGGTAGGAGCAGACATTGATGAGTAGAAAGGCATATTTTCTGATTCTCTTGTGGTGTTTCTACTATGCGCAGTCAGATATTGTGCTCTCTAGTACTGAGTGATTGTAGGTCAAACAAGGATAGCCTGAACAGCCACTGCACTGAGCGCCAGATGTGGACGGGATCTGCCAGTTTGGGTGGAATCAGTCCCGCCTCTTACTGTCTTGTGCCCTAACATTGTTCTCTCTCTGGCCCCACATAATTGGGTAGCTTTTCCTATAAATGGCTGCAGTAACAGAATTGTAGGTTAGTGGCTGAGGGGAAGAAGGGCAGTAAATTAACTGGTAAACAATGGCTAACAGTTAATAAACTAGCTACGTGAAATAATGTACTGAAGCGTTTGATGTAACACAATTTATTGCCCGAAGGGCTAAAAGTCTGGCACATACATGCACAATAGACACTCGTCTATTGGTGCACAAATGTCTATCAGTACCCAGCTTCTATTGCTAACTCAGTGATGCCAACATGAAGAATTGACTGAGACAACACAGCAAGCATGGCGGCTGAGAACTCTGAAAGGGTGCATGCCAGCTCAGCTTAGCTACTGTTCCTATAGGGCATTCATTGTAAAGGGAACTCTTTTGAAAGCCCTCTCATTTGGAATAATAGTAAATAATTATATTTATATTTTAGCCTTAAATGTTAACTTTCGAGTGCATTGTAATACACACACTGTGTTTATTACCTACATAGCAATATTTATTTCAAAAGATGGTTAACTGATAAAAAATGCCTGAAAGTAAAAAGTTACTAGGGCCTTAAAAGTGCTCACTTTACCATGAATAGCGCATAGTCTAGGTGCTTCCTTTCATTCTCCTCTAGTTGAAGATAGAGTTTTGGAGGTGATGATCGTTGAAAACAACTGCTGTTCTCAGGCCACAGCGTTACATATAGACACTGTGCTGGGCCAAGGGTGTGTGGAGGTCGCTAGGATATACATCCCCACTCTGCGGAAGCGGCATGGCCAGCAGGCTGTGCATGAAAGTGGGTGGCGTTGGGTATTTTGTCCAGCCAGCCCTGCTGGCTCTCAGGGAAGTAGGCGAAATTGGGAAGTATTAGTGTTCCCATAAGTTCAACACTCCTTCACCTATACTTCTCTTACATACTACTTCATGTGTAGTTAACTGATGTTTGGAAGCAAGGTTATCTCTGCAGCAGAGTGACCGCAATATATGTCAATTTACCCCTCTCAGTTTAATGCTTAATCATCTCATCACCAAGGTGTTGGCAGCAATGTTTCTTTCTTGGCTGGTCTCTGTGGTGTAGGTGGGGTGTTGCTTTGCTTCTGTAGCTGCTTTTCTTCTGTGCCCAGAGCAACCCACTCTGCAGGTAGTCCATTCGTCTACTTTCCCTCTTTTGTCTCGAGTCCGCAAGTCACCTACCCTAGTCATGGTCGCTGACTCACTGACTTGTAGCTGTGTCTTTCTACCATTCTAACAGTACTCCATTACAGCACAGACTGAAGGCTTCAGTATTTACAGTCCTCAATTAAGCAAAGGTTTTCACAGTCCATCCTAATTTCGGCCCACATTTTGCTAACACTTTCCGAGCTATGTACGCATAAAACTTTATGTATATTCACATATTAGGAACACAAGAATCTTTAGTTGTATCTGCTATGTTTGGCACTCCCTTGTGTTTACATGCTTAGCTCTATACTCTTGACACATTTCCTGATTACAATGTTTACATATATCCCCATAACTCCTATTGAACTTTTAGATTAAAATATTTCTTCTGTGCTTCCACCTTTCCCACGAATATACTTATCCTGATGCATCATCATCATATGGGACAGCCATAGGCTCATAGGCCTTCTAGACGTAACACAATTACTTAGTTACAACATTGGGGTATCTTCACCACAAAAGCTAAGGACAATACCCTCTGTATTTCAATATTCATTCAGTCCTTTCCCTGTAGAACACACATTGCCTCAAAGACACATTTGGCAGTAGAAGGCCTTTGTCTGACAGAATGAACATTAAAAATTTTTAATGCAGGTCTTACAAAGCTAATCTTCTTCTGGTGCTTCATACACTCATGGCACTTGGGACAAAAAACTAACATGATCAATTAAAGGGACCACTTTCTCTCACCTTACTGGCTTCTCTGGGGATCACAAAGGTTGTTGGTACATTGGACTGGCCAGTTGATCACTGTCACAGTGGTGGGTGGTGCTAGTTAGATTCTTTGTAGAAACTGGTAAGGGACTGACTGCCCTGTCTCTACAGAGGTGCAATGGCCGCTCTTGCGTGGGTGTAACCTAGGTCAGCTGCGTCGGACATGTCCCTCGACAGCTACACCAGGTTTCTTACCTCCTGACTGGGACCTGGGGTGTCTGCAGCGTGGGTGGCTGAGGTAGAGGTGCCCTCAGCTCTGGGGGGCAGTACAGAGACAGGTTGCCCTCTCATACTGTTATAGAATTGCCATCTCTTTGTCTTTCATAAGCCCAAAAAATATGTATTTATACTGAATTATTGGATTGTAGAAACACTTGTTTCTTCAATCTCTTCTTATTGGTCCGTTCAAACCGCTGCCATGCTCGGTGGCTGGAATGTCGTCCGCTGGAGCGGGCGTAGGAGTGGTATGAGAGGGAGGCAAATGTACTCAAAAAGAAAATCTATAAAAGTTACAGGAACAGGAGTAAATGCTGCTGTACTTAGACATATAAGCCACAATTTCTCTAAATCATTATATTCAGAGCTATTTTCTTAAAAAAGTAATTGGTTTTGTATCCTAAAATGATTATATTTCTCTTCTGTGCTTCTGCTGTGTGGACAGAGTTATGGCGGAAGAAGTGTTATTCAAGACTTTTTATTTTTACCCACTGTATCAGATTAAATTTCATTTTAGGACTTTATTAGATTTATCCTTCAACGCAATGAACAAAACTAAAGTTTGTAGTCTCATGTGGTGATTTTGACCATCAACCAGTTCAACATTCATGTCACATGAGTGACAGCGGACAAAACTTCTGCTTAGAAAGTTTTCATCATTTAAACCATTAAGATCATAAGTTTTTTCCATATTTTTCAATTAATTTTTGTGCTTATAATAAGAAACTAAATAAAGTGAATAATTATATTTTAAAACATATTAAGTCAGTACCTCCCACCTTCCATTGTTCTATTTTGTAAACCGGTTCTCATTTTTTATTTACGAATGCAAAAACCAGTTAACTTAGGATTCTGCAATTAAGTAGAAAAACGGTGTTGCAGAATTACCATTTCATCAAAAATTCTAGTAGAGTAATCCCTCGTCAACTGCGGCTTCTAGAACCGTGGTTTCCATTATCCACAGGTTTGTTTTTGTAGACAGTTTCGCCAACCACAGTACAAGGATTAAATTATGTATGGAGTTTTCTGTTTTCTCAAAAAACAGTCATAACTCACAATGCCGCCACCTTCCCACTTTTTTTGTTGCAGGCAACGTAAAGCAATACATGTTCCATGCCAGTTGCTTGATATTGGGAAAAGGACCAGGGATAGAAAGCAGTTTTTTTCTATGTCTCGTGTCGCACTTGCCTTCTTCCCCCAACCTCCATGCCCTCCCCACCTCTGTCTTCTCCCATCAGCACTCTTTCGGGGATGCCAAAACAAGCCTCTTGGAATTGGATCTGCTTGTTTACGTCCTGCCTGTTTTTTGTAGTAGCCTAGCTGTATTAATGTGTTGAAAAGTTGCCAGTTTGTTTGGAGTAATGTGTGTGTGTGATTGTGTCAGCGTGCCTGGGTGTGTGTGTGCCCCTGAGAAGAAAAATTGATTGACCATGGCAGAAGGGAGGGGCGGTGTGGTGTGATTGACATTTCCGTTGGGCTGTGAAGGCATTAAGAATACGAGGGATGGTTGAGAGGTGGGCATAAGTGCTTTGTTTGGCTGTCGCTGCGAGCCTTACATCACGTACAGAAAAAAAAGAAGGCGACCAGTGACATCTGCTTTACAAGGTGCCGTAGCTATGCTCTTACTGCACTTTTTGTCAACTTGTTATTGTATATGTGCTATACAGTGACATACAAACGAAAGTAATGGGTGGAAAAAAGTGCCACAACACTGTCTGGTTCAAGTTTAAAGGGATTAATTACGCAGCAAAGAATGTAAAACGAATTGCCGCGAGAAAATTAATGATCATAAATGTGTCAGGCAGTGATTTTCTATCCGCGCAACATTTTGTTCCTTCCTCATTCTCTCATTCTCCCCTCTTTCTTTGTGAGTGCCGTAGTCTTGAGCGACTCAGCCAGCCTCGCTCTCACTGCTACAGCACTCCTTGAGTTTAGTTTATTTTGGGTGTTATCTTCCTTTCCCCTGCTCACTTCCTCCCACAGCAGTGGGGAAACCCACCCCCTCCAATCCCCATGACAAACACAAACTTGCAGCAAAAAGAAACAGCTCTTCGTGGAATAAGTTCATCTTTTGCGTGGAAAAAATGGTATTTGGGTCGTTTTTAATCAAATGCTGGTGTCCCCCTTCACCAAACAAGGCACTGCCCTTGCACTGATGTTATCAGGTTGAATGGTTCACATGCCACAAATCGCTATTTCCGATCAGTAAAATTAAAACTTTTTGTTATCTGAAAGTATTGTGCCATTACAAGTTCTGTTCTTACTATTAACAGTCCATTAAGCCCAATTTTTGAGTTCAGATATGTCAAATAGCTATCCGGCACAACATATCCCTCTGTCCCCCATAAGAACTTGTATTCTCCTACTGCGGTTTTCGAAAAACTTATCTTCCGTGGTTGACGAGGGATTACTATATTTGAAGCTTTTACATTGTAAGTGATGTTTTATGACATTGTCGGTGTAATACAATTGTTCATTTCCTCTTGCAGATATAATTCTCCACTGTTATGTAATTTACATTGCATGCCTTTCTAGATTGCATTTTGTCGCCCCACTGTCACAAACGGTCCTTTCCAAGTGTTAGTCCTGGATCCACCCTTGGATAAACTTGTAGAGAAGTTCACTAAGCAAACCTTTATGATGTGCTTGGTAAAATTTCATTAAGTGTGATGATATTAAGCAATCCTTGCTCTATATTTTATCATTATTTCAGAAATAATATTTGGTTGTTCCATGGAGGCTATCATTTAGAGTGAAGACTAGTGTGTGTAGATGAAAATGTCAAAAGTAAAGTAGTTTAAACACTTCAATTTTATTTTAGCCATTACTTTTATAGTTTTTCAATGATTTGTTGGACTTGTTTCAATGTATCAGTAATTCTACAAACAGAAAAAATTTGAGAATCTAAATAAAATACATTGCAGGAAATAACAGTTTTTTATTAATTTTTATGTAATCACATTTATGGTAAAATTCTTTAATATTAACCATAGGTGTAACTAAAAAGGGAAATTTCCATGTATACTGATCTATATATGTATGTGTGTGTTTTTATATATTTCATCTTAATAATGCAGTTGCAGTTTTCTAAACCATCACTCTCAGCACCAATAATATTTTAAGAATCACCATTGCAAGATTTTGTGTTTCCTTGCCCAGAAATTCCATGAATTCATATTGCTATCCTTTTGCTTATTATCTTTTTGTCACTAATAGTTGTAGTGGCAATACGACACATTGTTTTCCATTTATATAAAATGAACTACTTAGTGAGGTCCGTAATTTTATGCGATTTTCCATCTAAAGAACCAATTAATGGTGCAGATATACATTTATAAAAGAAAATTATCTCAGTCCTGTATTTTAAACAAGATTCTGAAAGTGAAGTGATTTGTATGTGATACCAGACTTATCACCTAAAACCATTGCCTTTAAGTGACCCTTCAAACCAAAAGTTTCTATAGCAGTCCATAAAACTCTGTCTCATAACTAAGTAAAAATTTCAACTCAACTGACCCAAATCAAAAGGGATAACATCCTGAACTCTAGATACAAATTTTCTGAGATGAGCTGTTAACGAAAATGGGGTAGAAAACATAATATGACTTATGATATAAATTAATTATTAGGGGAGAGAGAGAGAGACACTTGAAAATTGGGAAGGAAAAGTAGGTGTTTGTAAAATTTCAAGAACTATGTGAGATGAAACAACAAATTTATTAATTGTGTAAGTCTGATTTGATATATGCCATCTGTGAAAATTTTGTGTGTGATAGCACCTATGGTTATGAAATTATGAGTTGCCATTTTATAAACCAACAAAAGTTTGTGCATAAAAGGAACACAAAATATTGCCTTCATGTAACTCTGTCAGGTGAACAGTTCTAAAGAAAATAAGCAAATGCAAATGGGTGCCATAGGTTGCCTGTCATGTTTACAACCTGCATTGCCAGGCTGGTGTGTGAGCACCATTATACTGTTAGGTCCCAACATGGAGAGATATTACACGTACACAGAAATTACAGATAATACATCTCATGTTTGATGCAGTGGGAGGTAATGCAAGAGCAACACAGTATCAGTGTGAACAGTAATATCCAGACATCATCCATGGGATTGAATATTTACATTTGTACACAGATGGTTCCATGAGACTGTTTCATTTGCAGTACATAGGATAGCTCTTTATGCCTGACTCAGTTTCTATCAGTGAAATTATTATACTTTTTTGGAAGGTACATTTATTAGTAGAGATATTTTTCATACACACATGCAGACCTGCCAACTTTTACGGTTCTGCTGTAATTTTTACCGGTAAATGCAATTCTTACCTTTTTACGGAAGCAGCACAAATTTTGCGTTTTACGTTCCTGCCAGCCTGAAATTTCTGTTTGTCATGCTGGCCATCTTTGTTGTCAGTCACAAATACCTTTACTGATGTTGGTGGTTGTGCTTTTCTCAAGCTGCCATCATAGACTTTTACATTTGTTGTCCCAAGCAATGTGAAGCAATAAATTACTTCATGCCAGAAGGGGACTGAGGTTTTTAGGGGTGGGGGAGTGGCAGGCCGGGTCAGTGAGAATTTTTTGTCCTAGTCACGTATCGCCGCCTTTGCCTTACCCTCCCTGTTGTGATTTAATTTCCTCTTCCCGCTTCTTCTGCTGTAAAAACAGCGACACATTACAGACACAACAGTCTGTAATGTGTGCAAATAAAATGTGTTCTTATATTACCATATTTGGGCAAGTATGGCCGTGTGCGTGTATAGGCCACTTAAGAAGTTTTTGATGAAAAATTCGGGATAATTATATTTCAAATAGGCTGCACTAAATTTTTGTATTCCCATAAACATTGCAACGGAGTGTTGCCACGGAGTTTAATTGGTTTTTAGTCTGTTGCGATTGTAGGTTGTAAGTAGTGGGAGCCTAAAGACCTTGGGTCATTTTTTTTTAGTTTTTTTTTTTTTTACGATGTAGTTTGGGCAAGGGTTTCAGTTAGTATATAAGTAGCTTTTGCGTTTGATTTCATTCACTTAGCTCTGTGTCATTAGAAAAGACACATCACAAGCTCACATACCGCAGAAATTATTGTTGGATTTCTTGAAAGAGTATTACTCAAGATTTGTGAAATCAAGTGCAGTAAAGAACATTGATTTGCTGGAAGTAAATTATCATGATGATGCTAATCTAAAACAAACCAGTGACTTAGTTGTGGTATGTGCTACACAAAGAATTGTTTCCATTCTACCAGAACAAGAAAAAGAAACATTTTTTTCAATAGTCCACAATTACTACATATCTGCTTGTGATTATATTATTCACAAATTTCCTTTGAAGAGTGAAATTCTTAAAAAAGCACAGGTTGCTCAAATTGAGAACAATGAAAGAGTGAATTTCAGTGATGGAAAGTATTTCATTGACTAGTTTCCTATAATTTTGCCCGTTAAAAGTATTAAATCCAGAGATGTTGCTATAGATGAGCTGCAAAAACAGTTCACGTCTTTGCAAATGGAAGAGTTGCCAGCTATTATTTCCAAGCAAGACAGAATTGATGCTGTTTTGGCATGCATTGGTAGCATAAAAAATGCAGACACTTCTTTGAAGTAGGAGAGAATCTCTAAAGTCGTGTTGGCTATTCTGTTTGTGCCACACAACAACGCTGTATGTGAGTGATTTTTTAGTGTGGTTAAAAAAATAAAACTCCATTCAGGTCATCAGTAAGTTGAAGAACAATTCAAAACATTTCTGTTCTGAAGAGCACTTCTCCAGTGTGTTACAACAGAAGCTATAGTGAAGACTTTCTGAGAAGTGCTAAGAGAGCAACTTCACAGTATTTGCAGAGCCAAAGTGAATAGCCATTACTGTGATTTTTGACATGGGAAGTTTATATTAGGTGACTATCATTCACGTAGATTGTGTAATAATGACGTGGTGTTTTGTGTAATTCTATAGGCCTGTGACAATTATGAACTGAGTTTCCAGAAGTTCTGTAATTAGTGTGATAAGTTTTTGCAAATGTTTGCATTGGGATTGTTTTAACTTACATGAGAGTTGGCGAAAAGCAGAAGAAAAAACATCAAAAAAGTTTGATAAGTAAATTTATGTGGAATTTATATAATAGAATTTGTTTATTTTATGTTGTAGAAAAATATGTTTTGTACATTATTTTTATTTTTGGTTTAGTAGAATTGTATTAATTTGCATATTGTGTTCTATTTGTGTATATGTATTTTTTTCCACTTATTTATGGTGAACAGCTGTGTTTTACTAACTTATGTGAAATGCAGCAGGCTATTTATGCACAATTTGGAAAATTTTAAGATCTTACTGATATACAACTTGAGAAGTTGGTAGGTCTGCATATGTCTAGATGACCTAACATTTAGAATACAGCTTCACTTCAACTATTCCCGCTACTACTTGCATGCTCTAGCATATTTAAACATGCATGATTTACTGTCAGTCATGTTGTGCATGTAAAAATTCTCTACATGAAAGCTACCTTGAATAATACGAAATTTCAGAATGGTTTTACGTAGATGTGGTCTATTGGTATTTTCAATATTAAGGGAATTAAAGTTTAATTTTGTCTTGTCTACAGCCTTTTATCTTTTATTGCAATTTTTTGAATTTGTCTCACTTATGATAACTTTGAGATCATCTTTAACCAAACTAAATGTTGGGAAAAAGTATATCACCACGGTTTTCATTTTTGGATATACTTATTGTGGCTTTTATATCTCATATAATCAGATGATGCTAATCTTTAACTTTCAGATGGTTCATCATATGCACTATAATGCCAATTGAATTATAGTCACTGAAACCTGTTTGCAGTATGATGTAACTATGTTCCTGATATTCTCTATTTTCTCGCATTCTCTGAAAATTTATGTTATTGTAGATGACATTATGACACAGTTAACTCAATAAATTATTTGACGTGTGTGTTGTTGAACACCCACAAAAACACAAAAATATCACAACATATAATGTAGTGTAATTGAAAGAGCTTTCTGACACATGCCAGCATAGAAATAAATGATTGCACAAGATGCTAGCACAATACCCTTTCTTAAATAAAGGAACTCATTGAGGAACATTGGTGTATGGTACAGCCTTAATATTAAATGAAATTCATATCTGTTTTCTGCATTTATGTTGCACAGTCCATTGATTAAAAAATTAATTTATAGTTTTGGCACTTTCCCTTTTTCCATTACAGGCCTAAAGTTTAAATTCTCTTTGGAAAAATAAAAATTGACTTTGATTTACAGTACATTCCATGTAATTTCATAATTTAAGATAATTTTTATTACTCAAGTTTTTAATTGTTTTAGAATGTGTCTGTGATCTTTTGGGAACGGACACGAATTCTGGACCATGTAATCGTGAGACAGGGCAATGTCCCTGTCTTCCAAATGTCATTGGATTAAGCTGTGACGAGTGTGCTGAAAATCACTGGAAGATTGCCAGTGGTACTGGATGTGAACCTTGCAACTGTGATCCTGTTGGTTCTTACAGTGACCAGTGTAATTTGGTAAGATTTTAAAATTGTAGTTTAAATTATATAAATAATGGATTATGTTTGTTGATGAATTATAGTTTGCTTTTAACTACTCTGAATGTTTTCATTAATATGCTAATATTTGCTTAAGTACAATTTTTTGGCCATTCCAGCAACTTCATTTTTGTATTTTGTTATAGACATATATCCATGCATGTAAATTTGCACACATGCTCACAAATGATTGCATGTGTGCAGGCATGCCCACATGCACATGTACATCTATGCACACACTTGCACATATACCAATATGAGCATCTAGAGGTATGCAAAAACTGTCTCCTGACAACAATATAACCACCTCTGAAACACTGTATATATTTATATTGACAACTTAAGAATCCTTTATACATACACTGATACCCTGTTAAGAAGTTCCCACTTCTGAAGTTTTCCTCCTTAATAAGTTGAATATTTTTGCACCTTGTCTATATGCACACATGTAATTTGACCCTTCTAAGAAGTTTTCCTGGTTAGTAAGCATTATTTTTTCAGTCCCTTAAAAAAATATCTTAACAGAGTTTTACTGTATTTCACAATTTTGTAGTAAAAATATTTTCTTAGATACTATTTCCAAGAGTTTTTGTGTTATGATCAGAATTTGTCAAATATTTTATATTATATTCTATAAAATATGAATTTTTTAAATTTATTTTTCTATTACAAATTTACTTGGGCATTTATTATACAAACCCAACTGTTATAATGCAAAACAAATTCATACAGGCTGTTCACAAATAACATCTACAAACTCTGGCAAGTGATTCATCACAAATTTTAATCAAAATATATATACAATACATACACAGTTGAATCACATTATAATGACCACCTGCCTGTATCCAGAGTAATCGCCCTTCACAGCACAGACAGCAGCTAGATGAGCTGGCAGTGACTAAGTCAGGTTTTGATAGGTCTCCTCAGGTATCAGGAGCCATGCTGTCTTTAGTGCGTCCCACAACTGTTGAAGGGTATGTGGCGGAAGATTCAGATGGTGAACACAATGATCAAAGTGGTCCCACAGAGGTTCAATTGGATTGAGATCAGGGCTGTTTGGGGCCAAGGAAGAACTTTGAAGTCCTGATTGTGCTCTTCCAGCCACATGCGGACACTTCTAGCCACATGGCAAGGTGCATTATCGTGCTGGAAGATCCCATACTCCCAAGGAAAGACGATCGTTATTTACTGAGGGACATGATCACCAAGGATGGATTCATAATCGATCAAGAGTGCATTCCACATGGATGATGGGACCTAGAGAATACCACGAGAACATTCCCCAGACCATAACACTGCCCCCACTGCCTTGTGTTCGTTCAGTAATGGATGCAAGATGTCGGTTCTCCGATGTTTCTTGTCGGACACGCTGATGTCCATTTGTTCTATGCAGCTGAAAACATGACTCATCAGAGAAGGCTACTTGTCGCTAATCAGCAGTGGTCGAATCGCCGTACTGTTGATCAAATTCCAGTCTTCTTATTGATGCACCTGCCTTAGCATGGGTGCAGTCACACTCCATCTAATTCGGAACCCCATTCGCAGAAGGGTTCACTGAATTGTTGCAGTAGACACGTGTCTGGATACCCCCTAGTTCATTTGGATGGTGAGCTGTTCCACTGTTGCTTGTCGGTTGCTCTTCACACACCATCGTAGTCTACATTTACCTCAGACATCAATGGCATATGGAGCTCCGCAGCTTCCTCAACGGTTATTCTCAATGGTGCCATTCGTCCACTCATGATACACCTTTATCACAGAGGCACATGAACAGTTAATAAACGTCGCTGTTTCCAAAATATGGAGCTCCGCAGCTTCCTCAACGGTTATTCCCAATGGTGCCATTCGTCCACTCATGATACACCTTTATCACAGAGGCACATGAACAGTTAACAAACGTCGCTGTTTCCGAAATGTTGTCCTCCTTAGCCCAAAAGCCAATGATCATCCATTTTTGCAACTTTTATAAATTGCTTCCCTTACCCATCACAACGGGAAGCATAATGTATACAGCCAGCATGTCAGTCACATTATATATCTGCTTCACCAGCCCATATCACAGGCCATACACTATGGGCTATATGTTGCAGATGTCATTAGCAGGTGGTCATAAGACTGTGTGTAGCCTAATGTACTTCTGGAGGGTGCTACAGGCTTTTAAAAGTAGACTGGTTTATTGTGATTAGCATAAGAAGTAATTTAAATTGTAAGTGTATGGGCACTGTGATTAAGTGAAGAAATACATCTACATAAAATACTGTCTTTGTCATAAAAATACATATAGATAATGGGGGGCTGCTACATTGTTGCTGTTTGAAATATTGTTATGTAAAATACCAGTATAATATTAATGACAAGTAATAAATAAGCACTTCAAAATTACCAAAAAAAAAATGATATCTTGTGTAATTATACTAGACTGCACTATTTATGAGAAATTATTTCTTAATATTTATCTCCAACATCACATTTTTTTTTTTTAGGAATCACTTTCCTTAGTTTGTTGGTGTTATTTGTGAACAACCTATCCACACGGAATGCAAAATGAGGAAAAGTATTTATGTGGGGTCGCGTGGTCTAGCATAAAGTCTGTGTTCCAGAACATCCCAGATATGTTCTATCGGATTCAAATCAGAGCTCTGTACAGGCCAGTCCATTAGTGGGATATTGTTGTCATCAAATGACTCCCTCATACACCCTGCAGTATGGATAGGTGCTCAGTAATGTTGAAAGACACAATGGTCATTCCTGAACTGGTCTTCGATGGTAGGCAGCATGAAACGTTTGCCTTTACAGTACCATGTAAAGCAACAAGAAGGTCAAGCCCCCTCCAGGAGAAACATTACCTCACTGTAACCCCACCACTTGTGAATTTTACAGTTGACACTATACAGGCTGGTGGATGTTGTTCTTCAGACATTCTTCCCACCCACACCCTACCATCAGTTCGCAACATTGTATACCATAATTCATTATGCCACATAATGGTTTTCCACTGTTCTATTGTCCAGTTTCGATGATTTTTACATAATGCGCGGAAGCGTTTGGCATTTGCCTTTTGTGATTTGTGGCTTATAGCAAGCTGCTTGGCCTTGGAAACTTAATTTCCACTCCTCGCATCAAACAGTCATTGTGCTTGGAGTAGATCTTGACGCAGGTTGGAATTTGTTGGTGACATTGGATGGTTTGACTATTATGCTGTCTAACCCTCTTCGACACTCAGTGGTCTTTGGCAGTCAACATGGGAAGTAAACCTTTACACTTTTGAGTTATACAGGTCCATTCATGTTTCCACTTCACTATAAGATGGGTAACAGTAGACATGGTGATATTCAGGAGGGCGGAAATCTCCGCATGGGTTTCTTACACAAGTACCACTCATCCACCTGATCACGTTGAAAGTCAGCGAGTTCCCCTGACCATCCCATTCTGCTGTCTTGCGCTATCTGCTACCTACTGTGATCACTGACCACATGTTCCATGCAATAGATTACAGTACTGTGTCACCCTCTGTTAAACACACATTTTGCAGGGTATCTGGACACTCTGATCACATACTGTAGGTGTTTTCCTTTAAAGGGGTAAAACTAACCAGCAATTGTGGCAAGGTGCTCATCCTGTATCCCAGCATCCCTAAACAGGAAAAGAATTAAAAATTGATGGGGCAAATCAAGCCTCCCCTGCTCATGCTAGCGCCATGAGTCTCAAGCAACAACAATTCAAGAGACCTGACATATGGCCTACAATAGTGATCCACATCCCCGAGGTTTCATTTCACATCTTGACAGCTCAGCTCAGAAGAAGGAGCCACTTTTGAAACCCAAGACCATAAGAGCAGCTGTCCCCCAGTGTAGCATACTCGGTCCAGTATTATTCACTCTCTAGACTTAACGCTATTCTGTAACCCACATCTTGAAATGTCAAACTTGGCATCTGTGCTGATGACATAATTTTATCCACCTGCTCTCGAAACCTAGACATGGCTATATGGTATACACAGGACAATCTAAATGTATTAGAAACATTTTTCAGTAAATAGAGAATAAAAATTAATGTAAGAAACTGCAGTCTTAATTTTTCTACTAAAACACCTGCCTCCAAATGTACCACGGCTCACATAATTTCAGAAAGATATTCCCAATAAGACTGAGGTAATGCCTGCAAGTACTAAATACACTTACAGTGCTCATCATGACCTCATACCTCCCAGTGCATCCAACACTATAGACATTCTGTGATGCTTTAAGACAACATTATACAAAAGTAGTAGGCCATAGAGAGTTTGCGACAAGAGTCCAGGGTCCGGACTCTAAGGCTATGGCCGCCATCTTGGATTCTGCTATTCTGGAATTTTTCCTTTAAAAATTGCTTGTTTTGACCTAAAAATTTCCCGTTTTGCCCAGCTGCAGAAAAGGGCTCCCCAGAAAAATCCTTCGGAGGTCTCTGGCCGTCATCTTGGATCCAGGTGACATTAACCTTTGACCTTGACCCTGGTGACCTTTAACCTTGAAACCTGAAAAAAAATTAAACAACTTCAAAAATGTTTTAAAAATTATTATTTTTTAATTAACAAATGTAATTACCGAGAAAATTAAAAAAAAATTTCATTAAAAAAATTATTTTAAAAATTACTAAATTATTCTAAAAAAAAACTATAAAAAATTATATTAAAAAAATAACAAAAAGGTTGGAAAAATTTAAAAATTCTAGGAACGTATCATGTTAACCTGACACTCGTCCCACCATCCTTAGCATTAAGCCACTACTCTTACCTTCCTAAATTCCAATACTACCAAACAAAGAAAATTCATAAAAATTTGAGAAAAAATATACCAAAATTCATAACTCCAGCAAGTCTGTTGTGGCATCATTACCATCAGACACCAACCAAATATCATACCACGTATCAAACAAACCACCTGATGTACCCACCATCTATACCAATAAAATGCTGGCCACCACATCTCAGGCATGCAAAAGAAAATATATGTAACCCTGCTGACCAGGAGTACTGGGTACTATACCAACCATAACCCAGCATACTTCAGTCATGCCACAGAGATCACATTGTAATCATACATTGCAACATAACAACTACCCATTTTGTACCACATACATCATCCATTAACCACACCAACCATTTCATACTAGGTGACAACCCTCAAGCATGCCAAACATTAATATAAATCACTATATCAACCAACAAAAAAAAACAGTTAATTATAACAGCCATCCATACTAATAGATGCTCTCACAAAACCTACCATTTAAAATACCTCCAGCATACTTAACAACCACATTGATAACCCAATGGTACTGAGTATCAAAAACAGATATATTCCTTTCACCAATACATTAGCTTGCCTCAGCTATGTGACGTCAAAAGCCATACAAATACAACCCAGCATACCAACATATTATATTATCTGAAAATATAAACAAATTACCACAGCAGTTAACCATACCAACCAAAACATATAGGCCAATACATATCTTCGCTCTTACCCAAGCATACCTCATCCATGCTATTAACAATACAACATTGGGGTTCACCCTAGCCTTCTCGACGGGTGTATAGACTCTTCTGTTCTCATTGTATTCAACACCGACTCACAGTGTAAGCAGAACGGTTCAAGTGGCAAGTAATCTGCAGAAATGTCCAACCTGCCTCTTGGAGGACAATGATGTAATCTCTCTCAGAATCTTCCATCTGGGCAAAGACTTTTCGAATGTGCCGTCAGGGCATGCTGCATGTTCACTAAACTTGGCTCTGTGGCTCACACTGCTGTTAAAGGCCATTTTTGGTGTATTGCAGCTATGAATGATGGAGGGACTTATATGACCCACAATGGCACATCTGCATAAGCAAACCACATTAAACGCAAATGGGACACATGTCAGATTATGCTAAATTTGTCTTCACAGATATTTCTGGTCACATAATTGTGGCAGTTAAATGACTATGATTGCTATTTTTTCTTAAGTGATTGTTCATTATTATTTAATATGTTTGGCAGTTTTTTACTCTTGTAATGTGTGAATTTTGTTTCAGTATGAAGGTCAGTGTGATTGTAAACCGGGCTTTGGAGGACGTCAATGTAATCAATGCCAGACCAATTACTGGGGTAATCCGACAGTAGAATGTTACGGTATGTAGAAATATGTTATTTTATATATAGTTGATACTTTTTGATTTTTAATCAATGTCCTATCCTTATACTAGAAATTTCAATGTAGTTAAAGTGTTTTTATGCAGTTAAATGAAACCATACTACATTTGTCTTCTCCCTCCTTCCCGTTTCTCCCTGCTCTAAACACTGACGCTGGCTAACAGCCAGCGGCGCTAGAACCCATGATGGCACTCACGTGTCCCGCACGTGCGCAAAGAGGCTGACAGTTTTAAACTTTCATATAAATGTTATTTTCAGTGTAAAATGTGTTATATTGTCTTGTGTTTAATATGTCTTTAAATGTTTTAAAGTATTTGTACTAATTTTAAATGTTTGATTATGAAAATTCAAAGTGATTAAGAACACTTAATATTCCAGCATGAACGCCATCACAAAGAGACACTAAAATAATATTGAAATTCATAAGAATATTATAGAAATGTAAAACAATATTTTATTTAATTTATGGTATTTTATTTTCAATATAAAATATTTCACTCGGCGTGCATAGCACTTCCGTTTATGTGAACCCCGTAGGTAGCCATGGTATGACGCTTGTATCTGGACAGTCTGTCGAGGAGAGCTGGCGTGGTAAGACACTGTCATGTATGCACTACAACTTTTGTTCCCTGATTTAGGTTTCCAGAGTTACCGGTTAATCTTTGCTTGTGTACGTTTTTGCGAGACATTTTCCCCAGCATTATGCTTCCACTTTATTAATTTCTTGCACCCTTGCAGCATTTTTAACTTAATCAAGGAGAAGGAGGAGAAAGATGTCGAAGAGGTAACGCGACCTGCACAACATGAATCAGGCGCTATCTGCCTATGTTTATGACATTTCATTGTAACTTCTCTGCATTATTGCTACACACCATTTTAAGAGCTTTATTTTTATGTATGTATTTGGTAGTAATTTTCGTGTTCGAATATTTTATGGCAACATCACATATAACTACGTGGCCGACCGAAGCCAAGTCTTTGTATATGCCATAATTGCATTTTAAGAGCTTATTTATGTAACATTGTATGTGCAATCATTTATTTCAGGGTTCTATGTCTATTTTATACGGTTCAATGTATTTTTCACGAAAATTGATGCTTTTTGTACTTGATCACATGGTCACGTTAATGTTTGATTTCACCACCATCAGGCATGTTACAAGCCTGTAATCACTCTAATTGTAAAGAGAATCACTTGCTCAACATGAATAATATTTTATCTGAATTTAGTTTGCTGTTTCCACGCAGAAATGTTGGAATTTCACCTGCATCACTTGGTCCGCTACGAACTTTATCCAGCAGCATCCGTGCCACCTAAGCTTGTTTTCACACATGTGTGTGTTTATTGTGAATATTCATCTCGTGTCCCATCTTATTTCATGTATCATTCAAGGGTCCTCGTAATTTTGTAATAAGTGTACGGTGCAATTATTCCCATCCTAGCTGGCTCTGTGTAAAGGCCGTCACCACACTACCCACGTGCTGGAGGGCGAGCCCCAATGAGTTTGCGTTAGTGATGCAGAGTAATCACACGTGTTAATGTGTATTAAGTGTTTTCATTTGTAATTCACTGTGTCCTGTCTTCAGGGAAAACTGTCAGTCCACCCTAGCGACTGTCGGCTCTCTTCCCGTGTGAAGGCTGTGCTTTCACGCACCTCAGTGAGATCATCCATTTAGACATGCGCTAGATTAATTACGGGCTGGGGAGCACCCAAGCAGAATTGGCTAGTCATGACCGAGATAATAATTTCATAGGAATGTTGATGTGTATGAATAATATCAATAAAAACAAATCTACAATGAACTCAATTTGTTTATTCAGTAGTGACATTGCCCTAGCCACATATGTTTATCGATTGTTTATTTTCAGTAATAGTAATGTATATTAAAAGTTTATTTTTGCCAACGTGTTTGTAAGTACGCACGGGTGAGACGGACACACAGAACCCACAACATCCCTGAGAATCCTGCATCTCAATAGTGCGGTGATTGGGAAGCACTGCTGGCACCCAAATGACCAGTAAGTATTTGTGTCATCGTTCGTATCGTGTCTCACCCGACGGGGTCACCACATATTATTTCTTTTAACTTGTGTAGTAAAACCTTTGTCTCATAAATATACAAGGAGAGTCAAATGACAACCTTAATAATTTTTTTCTATTTTATTTAGCATAAGTGATGTACAACTATATCATTTTTCTACACGGCCTCCATTACATTCGATGCAAGTCCTCTAGTTCTTACAAAATGATTGGATTCCTCTAAAATATTATTTTGGTTTTCTGCACAGCCACTCGTGCACTGTCTGGTGTACCTGTTCAGCGGAATGGTATTTCTTTCCTCGCATTGCCTCCATCAGTCGTGCAAACATATGGTTTTCACTGGTACAAATATGGTAGATGTGGAAGATGCTCAAAATGCTGTTCGGTCACAACTGTTGCACGGGTAGTATGGGGCCGAGCATTGTCATGTTGCAAAAAGACATCAATAGACAGCAATCTATGTTGCTTTGTCTTGATCGCGGGTTGAAAATTACTAAGGAGATCTGAATATGCCGCACTGATGACAGTGGTCTTTCTAGACACATAGTGTTCAAAGACTATGCCTAGTTCTTCCCAAAATAGCGAGTATAATCTTTCCTCCAGATGGCTGTGTCTGAAACTTCTTGGGTTTTGGGTTTTTGCTCTTTTTGTTTCTGTTTGCTGGAAGTTGACCCAGGTTTTGTCTTCAGTAACGATTCTTGCAAGGAAGGCATCATCTTCTACTTCATAGCGCAGTAAAAGTTCTTCACAGGTGTCAACATGTCAGTGTTTCAATTCTGGAGTCAACTGCAATGGCACCCACCGTGCCGACACCTTGTGGAACTTGTCATCTGATCTCCTTATTTGGCCTGCGGAAGCCAGTCAAGGGTCGCATGTGCACATTTGGCTCAGGGTCATATGATGCGTGTGCTACATGTGTTTGATGCATAGGCATGTGGTGTAGAGTACAGTGAAGTTAGACCTGATGGTCAAAACCAACAGTTAAAAGGGTTCATGTTGTTATGTAAAGTCTTTTATGTATTTATTTTACAGTGTATTCCTGTGCACACACTTATAAATTAGCAAGTAAGGCTTTTATGTATTTATTTCTCAGTGTGCTCCTGTGCACATTCTTGTAATATACTTTAGCAAATGTTAGTGTTATGTGCTTTAAAACTGTGTGGCTTGACCAATTTTCATGAAACTTGCAATAAATGACAAATATTATTCTCTAAATATGCTATAAAAATAGAATCAATTCTATTCAGTCATTGAGTTTCATGACAATTGTTTTACTTGTGATATATTAGCAACATCCACCATTTGTTTGTGCGTAGTTTTATGTTAAAATATTGATATATAATATAATTGTACTCATAACTGTTGTTAAAAAACATGATTCTTAGATCATTTAATAATTCTTTGAGGCAAGCTAGGAGCAATCATACAAATTCTGTGTGTCTGTACCATAATTTGAAGAATAAACAGACAGACAGTGTCATCTAGAAGAGGGTAAGCAAAGACAACGAGCATGTCAATTATTGTGAACACTCAAGCAGAGTTCCTAACAATTGATATTAAATGAGGGTACATCAGCAGGAGTTCCAGGATGTTTACATGCAGACTGTTAGTGGAAGGTGCATTACTGGAAATGGAAATTGACACGGTCACCCATTTCAGCCATTCATTATTATTTATATTGCCTGGATTTTTACCATATTCCATTGGAAACAACTCAAACAGTGTTTCTAACCTATCAAGGATGTGTGATTAAGCCTAGGGGGGTGATACAGGTAGCAGTAAAGGCCAAGAATGTAGATCACAAATCACCCGTAGTTGTGGTTCAGAGGGGTGCTACCGCTTTACCAGGTAGAGACTGGTTAAGAAGGTCAAGCATTCAAATTGTAATTTCATAAAAAGGGGGGGGGGGGGGGTTACAGGAACATAAATCAGAGAAGGGGAAAATAAAAAAAAAAAAGTGTATTTTGCAGTTTTCTTCGTGGCATGTTGGACATTTTCCCTAAGGATGTTCTCTGAAAGTCACAACACTTTTTATAATGTGTTGTGCAGGAAGCATTAAACAAGGACAATGTATAAGTGGCATGTAGTGAGTTTTTTTATTTACAGGGTAAACAATATGATAGCTAATTTGAGTGTTTTAGATAACATTTGCTAGTACTGGGCTGTGGTTCCATTTTCAATTTCTACTAACAAACGCAACTTCCAAATTTGCTTACCCTCTACATGTATTTATCATTTTATAATACCTAACAATAGTTATGAAAACTGAAATAAAATTTATGTAATAATAATGAAATTAAAATTATTCAGGGAGCACATTACAAATTATAAGAAAACTCCCATTTACCCCAACACTTTCATCCACTTTCCAAGGAAAAATGAGGACTGGAGTACGCAAACAGAACGACTGCTTACCCTGCCGAAGAAACGTGACAGGATAACTCACTTGCGAGTTTGATTTATCGCCAGTCACTTCCATTTGTGGAAATAAATACTAGATAGCATCACTATGCGTGTACAGTGCGGGAGTTACTAAATCTCTGTTTCTCGAATTGGAAAAGGGAAATTCAGAATTAAATGTTTTTAAATTTTAATTTAAGCCTAAAACTATAAAGGTAAAACATTTCCAATATGTATAAGGTAAACATTGCTTACCTTGCGTCTATGGAATTTACACTACCTTGAGCTTATGAAAGCTAAGCACATGGTAATGCAGCAGTCTGGTTGGGTAACCTTCCCTTCTGTGTGGAGTGTTTCTATATAGGGGCTCTGCCATGGTATGTCAGAGGATAGCGTGCCAGGCTGTCCACACAGACAATGGGCCCTGGGGTTTGAGGATCCACGTGTACTCATATATGAAATTCACTTAGTAGGTTGAGACTTCTTTAAATGATGAACACTAAAGTTAAATTACTACTGACTTTATTGTCAGGAGAGATAATTGAAGTGGACAACATGCGGTACAGTATTATAGAAACCCTGTCACTTTTCTACTACAGGTGAAAGTGCCTGGGGTGGTTATGCAAATGGAGCAAACAGAATATACACTCACTTGCAAAAATATTGATAACCACGAATGAGTCATGCTAGTACAATGGAGGTTGCCATGCAGTATGGTCATAGCCTGACATGTGTCCTATTTGGGTTTAATAAGGGTTATCTTGCGTAGATGTGCTACTAGGGGCATACATATCCCTCCATCATTCATAGCTTTAATGACTCCAAATGAGGCCTTAGTAACCATGTGAGCAGTATGGTCTACAGAGCCAAGTTTATTGAACACACAGCATATCCCAACTGCGCATTTGACAAGCTTTTTCCCAGCTGGATGAGTTTAATAGAGGCCACATAATTTTCCTCAGAGAGGCAGGTCGGACGTTTAGATGCATTGCTTGCCACTTGTCACGGTACAGATAGACCCCCATGGACCACCAGCAGGGAGGACTGTTTCATCGTGCGATAGGCTGTAAGCACCCCACAGGTATCGCTGCCCACTATCCAGGGACATGTCACAACAGCTGGGGATACATCTGTGTCCAATGTTACCATGTCAAGATGGATAGCAGAGTGGGATCTGTCATTGCGGCATCCCTTACAATGTCTACCATCACGACCTGAGCATTGCCAAGCACATGTGACATGCTGTGAACAGGCAACATTGTAGCTGGCAGATTAGTGACAAGTAATGTTCAAAGATGACTCATGGTTCTGTCTGGATACAGACGACCCTGAAATTCGTCTCTTGAGACATCCTGGCCGGTACTGTGATCCACAATCCATTGTAGAGCAGCACATCACCCAAACAAGAGGTGTCATGGTGTGGGGTGCCATTTCCTATCATTTCTGGACCTTATTGGTGGTGATTGAAGACAACCTTATGGTGCAGTAATATTCCACGTAATTCTCTGACTATGTGCTCTCCCCTTCCTTGTGCATCTTTACAATCCCATTTTCAAGTACGATAATTTCCAGCCTTACACTGCATGGGTATCTGGCATGCCTTGCAGTGGTCAACGTGCTTCTTTGGACAGCAAGTTCTCCAGACCTCTCACCCATTGAGAAAATTTGGGACCAGGTTGGACGGCAACTTTGGCCAGCAATAACTACAGCGTATTTGGAGGGTCAGTTGCACCAGCTGTGGCTGTATCTTCCTTAGGAGAAGATCCTACTTCTAAATGCCTCCATGCCTGACCGTATCACCGCCTGTCTTCATGCTATGGATGATCCAAAAACTACTAAATTCATCCTGCATATGTTGGTCCCCTGTAGTACATGGTTGGCGTGGTACAATATTTTGATATTTTCTCTGTATATTACTACCATGTCTTGTGCCATTACCCACTTACGTTCCCCTGCAATGGCAACTTCAGTGTGATCATTTTTTTTGGCAAATGTGTGTATTACAAGGATGGAATTTATTTATAAGTACACAACAAAACACACACATAAAAATAAACCCTTGGTGTATGGGTCGTTAAGAAACAGTACTTTGCTTGTACTCAAATGAGCAAGAGGTTAGAGTAGGTTAGCCAGTGATCTCACACTAGCAGATCTCCAGATAGCACTAAGGCTGGATGAAAGCATCTCTGAAAGACTGATTGGGTACACAAGCTGGTGTCTGTTGGGAGAGCCTCTGAGAAGAAGTTGGGTTCAATTATGTTGCTCTTATGTCAGGCTGGTGGTGGTGTATACGTAAAGCAGGTAATCAAGTTTCAGCTACTTTTAGCTAGAGAGCCAGGTTCAGAGCACAACTCTTGACGTGTCTGAGAAGTGCCACAAGTTATTAATGGAGAACATCTAGAGGTATGGGGTGCACAAGCCCATATATGCCTGTATCACTTCCTTCTGATGTCGAAATCTGCTCTCTCAGCTCTTTCCCACTCTGCATCGTGTGTGCAGACCAGATGTGCATGAACCAATCAGCTGTGGTTAGCGGCAGGGGTTTCATCAAGCATGTGCTTAGGCACAGTGTTTCTTATTTGGTTTTTGACATAAGCACTGCTTCTTTAAGGTAGGAAAATCCACTCCATTAGCCTAGCCGGGTGTTTCCTTGCTTGTTCGCTTCTCTGAAATGTTGTCCGGCCAGATATCACCTCACTTGGTGCTGGGACATTGCAGTGAGAAATGTGATTACGTTTCCCAAATATATGTTGTTTTCTTGCCCTATGTTATCATTCCAGTGATTTTACTAGTCATTGGTTTGGATATGTATCAAGTTTAATACGGGTGGGAAAATGTGAACCCTTGTTAGGAGTAGTTACAGGATGTTCGGAAATTAAATCCCCAAACTACGGGAGGTGATTCCTTAAAAATAGTAAAGTCGAAAATATACAGGACACCATATACCTAAATGGAATATTAAATGACATATGAGCCTATGCAATTTTGGTTTTGAAATTTTTTTTTTTTTTTTTTTTTTTGCTGAATACCTTGTACAACGCCTAAAAAGTCTGCAAAAAAAGGTAATGTATGCTTCCCATTTTGTAGCGACACATACGTAATGCTGTCGTCCTCGGTCTGTGTGCACTGCCAATGTTGCAGTTTATACACAGTTACGCAGACCAGCCACTGCACAAACATTCTCCTAGGGGTGTTGTTATGGTGTATTCAGCACTGGAGAACACCATCGACCAGTGGGAAGTGTTCCAGGTGTTCTGTAGCATGCACGGCCCATTTATCTTGCATGAACTCTTCCAACTCCTGGACCCTGATTATTGCCTGCCACACCTCCTCATAAGCATATCCTAGGTTAGCCTTCACCATCGTGCACAATGCTTCTGTGGGTGAGCTCCTGGTGGTAGGGTGGGGGAGGATGTCATCCTATGTGGTCTTGTCATGGGCTTCGCAGCTGGTGTTTAGACAGCAGGAAAGCTCATTAGCCAGCTTGTTGTATTTGCTGGGGATGTGTTCAATAACAAAGTTCATGAACTGAAGTTTAAGTGCCCAAAGCGTGAATTTTCTCTTGTGCCCCTGCACTTTCTCCAGCCAGAGCAAGCACTGGTTGTTTGCACTGTAAATTCACTACTCTCCAGGAAGTGGTGGTAGCACTTTAGCACCCACATCATGAGGTATTCATGCTTGGTCATGTAGTAGTTCCTTTCAGCTTTCCAGAATTTTGTGCTTGCATAATCAATCACAAGACATTCGCCCTGGTCGCTCAGTTGGTATAGGACACCTGCCAAACCCTCATGATTAGCACCCGTCTGCACTTAGAAGCAGCAAGAGTAGTCAGGGTGGGCGAGTAAGTGAAATTTGCAGAACCCATGTTTCAGTTCATCAAAAGCATACTGTGCTGATTCGAAACAGCGATACCAGTTCTTAGCGAAAGTACATCAGTGAAAGGCACCGTGATGATGGCGAAGTCTCTAACAAAAAGGTGCAGCTTCAGCCCTGAAGCTGCACCATTTTGATCTTGATAAAAATTTGCTCGTATGTTGCCCTATTCTCAAGGTGAAATAAAAACATTAATTTAGATTTCTACCTACAAAAATTGGATCATGGCAGCCAATTTTCCTACACACTGTAAGCAAATTTTACAGATTTTGGAGGTTAACTAACTAGCCGTAACATTTTTAATAAGTCACCTGTTCACCAAAGTTGCATTTAGAGATCTAATCTTTTGTATGCTAGTGTCTACATGTAGAACAGTGTGCAACATCAAAGTTATCAGGGCTGAAGATTTACTTCCTAGAAAAAAATAGTCTCCATCTTAAGGAAAAAATTAAAATTTGCTGTTTTCGAAGCCAAAAAAATTATGTGGGGGATGAAATAAAATGTTGAGTTTTTTATGAAAGATACTCTATAGGCCACAAGTTGTCCCATTATATTTTCATCCCTCTTGAGCACATCAACATTTAAAAGAAAGAAAGAAAAAAATAAGTTGATATTTAATTTCATTTGTTTTTCATTATATAATCACACTTCATTCTGAATGTCATCAACATTAGGGTGACAAGAGGTACTAAATTTTAATGCACTGTTCGAGCAGTGCGATGTAAAAAAAAATTGAAAAATTCACTATTTTGCAACTACATAAATAAATAAAAGCAAATAAATATTTATGTACTCTAGTGTAATTTGTAAACTATAGAAAGTTTAACTGAAGAAAAATCAAATGCAGAATTCATGAGGATGTATTTTAAGTGATGTTATTACGTGTAATGGTAACCACTCTGTAATATATCCGAAAGTCTGCAGATGATGCAACTGTTTCATGAGATTACATCATGCAGATAAACACATAATTAGAAGCATCCTGCCTGGATCTTCAGTATTTCGTTGCCTATGCTGGTGGCATATTTTTTATTTAATTCAAGCAACAATGGAGTGTTCTGTTAACTGCTTTGTTAAAAATGAGTGTCATAAATTTGTTTCCTATAGATCAATAGAGTTAATAATTGAAAGTGACATAAATGATGAAATAAAAACATTAATTAGACTTAGAACAGGTGTGGATGAAGTAGTAAATATCTGTACATACCACTACAAGAAATATGATAATTTCTTTCATTGTAGGGTAATAATTGTTGTGACCCATTTATCATGCACAAGAAACCTATTTTGATGTAATTAAGGGAAATCATTATGCAGCTGTCTGCTAAACAAGAACATCTGAAACTTATGCCAGTTAAGGCTGTTTCAAAAGTTGAATAAAACCTTATAATTTGAGTTTGATGGAGAAGAACACAACAATGATGTAATTTTGAGCTAGAATGCATTTCTGTAGAATCGGTTAACCACACATATGCGGCTCGGCACGAATATCCTATTCATTTACAAAAGTTTCCTCAGTGTTAAAGAAGACACTGGAGCAAAAGATTGATAACTTACCATGGAAAATTAAAAGAGAATAGAAACAAGTACCTAATTTTCCTATGATGCTACTAGCCATGAAGAAATTACTTCAAATAACAATTTAGGTTACCTTGAATTAATATCAGAGTTAAAGGAGAAACTTGTGCATGCTAGCAAGTTTTTGATAAGAAATGCAAAATTTTACATTTGGTGCCAAAATGCTGTAGCATTTCTAAAACCAAAGCTGAGTTTAAGTGCAGTGAATATTTAGTAAGAAAAGCAAGGACTTTTAAGATAAAACATGGTGTGCTAACAAATGTTGATAGCAAAAAAAGTGGAAATTGAAATGAAGCAGTAAAAGTTGTAACAGATTTTTACTAGTGTGATGATGTAAACAGAATCATGCCTGGTTTAAAGGACTGTGTAACAGTCAGATCTCCAAGTGGAGCAAAGACAAAAGAATAATAATATCTAGTACTCTTTAATTTTAATGAATTTTACTTGAAATTCAAAGAAACTCATCCATGTATAAAGATAATGTTTTCAAAGTTTGCTTCATTAAGGCCCAAGTGTTGCGTGCCAGCTAGTGCCAGTGGCACACATTATGTATGTATGCGCCAACAGCACCAAAATGTGAAATTAATGTTGACAGCTACAGGAATTATCTGTGAGGAAGATGAGCTACTGAGTAAAATAAAGTACAAACTATAGTTGTCAAATGAACAATGTGAGCTTGGTACAGTAGTGAAAAATATGGAAGAGTTTTTGATTGATCTAAATAAAAAGTTCATTGAATTAAAAACCCATCACTTTATTGCAAAACATCAGTCTGAATTTCTAAAATAAAAAAAATAAGATATTACTTGTGAGTACATAATTTTGAGAGATTTCTCAGAAAACTATACTTTCGTGATGCAAGATGAAGTATAGGCATTTCATCATGTTAACACACGTCAAATTACACCCATTTGTTGTATATTACAACAAAAGTGATTCCACAAAGTGTGAAACCTTTTGTGTTGTCAGTGACTATTTGATACATAACACTGTAGCTGTTCACGTCTTTCAAAAAAATCTGCTTCAACATTTGAAAGACAAATTTTCCAGCTGGACAAATGTGTATTATTTCAGTGATGGTTCAACTGCTCAATACAAAAACAAAATTTTGTTAACCTGGCTATGCACAAAGATGATTTCGGTCTGTCTGCTGAATGGTTTTTTTTTTTGCCCCATCACATGGCAAAAGTGATGTGATGGTGCCGGAGGTACAGTTAAACGTCTTGTGACAAAGGCAAGTTTACAAAGAACCACTGAAAACCACATTGTATTGTCACAAGAAATGTTCAAATTTTGTTGAAGCAAAATTTATGGAATAACTGTATTTTCTTTGTGCCGTCAGAAGATATTGTTTTTGAAGAGAAGTTACTTGAAAGATGATTTTAAGAAGCTGAAACCATTCCCAATACATGACAGTATCATGGTTTTATTCCAGTAGAGGGGGATAATCTTTCTGTACCTACCAATACTCACCATCACAGAATTATTTAGTGGTACCAATCACTAAACCACAACAAGCTGTTTTGCCAGACCTAAATGGTTGTGAGTGTTATATGTGATAGTGACTGGTAGATTGGTTAAGTTTTATTTTCATGTAAAGTGGTTAAGTTTAAGAGAGGATGATAATACCTGAACTTTGCCACAAAAAATTAAGACTTATTATTATTTCTTTGTTTGTCCTATGTGTTTGTCTTGTCTGTCTTGTTTGTTTGTACTTGTCCTGTATAGTGTAATGTATTGTCTTTTTATGTTGTATGTTCATGCGCCCACCTATCATAAGTTCGTACTGTTGGTCGGCACTTTAAGCTTTTTTAAATAAATAAATGTATTATTATTATTATTATTATTATTATGGTATCACAGCAATTTGCAATTTGGCACTCTAAAAATGCCATGTGTTTAAACATTAAAAAAACTTCTTTTTTTTTTTCTCCACGAAAAACAAATATGGTTTTCACAAGTATAATGTCAATAACACTCTAATTCAGAGAGCGGATAATGTTGAAGATTTAGGTGTAATATTAGACTCCAAGTTATTTTTCATGTACATGTGGATAGCTTATTAAGTAACATCAATCATATATTAGGGCTTATTAAATTCATTACGTTCTCTGCAACCTCATTTGATTCTTTGTTATGTTTGTACAACACTTTAATTAGGTCTACACTAGAATACTGCTCAGTAATTTGGAATTATGTTACGGCAACTGATATAAATAGAATAGTAAATGTGCAAAAGAATGTGTTTAAATTATTATTCAACAGATTTTACACGCAAACAGATTTTAACTATAATAATGAACTAGTTAAATTTAAAACTTGTACACTTAAAGAGAGATGTTCAATTTTAGGCACTTTTTTTTGTAGTGAATGCCTTTCTTAATATTACTGTTTGTTTAGCAATTAATAAGAAAGTAGGTTTAAAAGCACCTTAATATATCCGCAGAACATCTCACACCTTTGTTGGGCTTAGTGATAAGCATGATCTTGCAAATAGATGTGTAGCTAATTTTAACAAGTATTTCATAAATTTTGATCCATTATGTGGCAGAAAAATAACCTTTAAGGATTTATATAAACATTACAGTAGTGTAAATCTACTCTAAGAATTTCCCAGATTATTTCTTCATCCTCCTTGGGAGGTTTATTTTATATTTGTATATACTTTTGAGTTGTTTTCCTTAGTCTATCTGTGCATTCTTATATTTCTTTTTTTTTTCTGTTTTCCTCTGTGTTTTTGTATTTTTCTTGTCTATGTAATGTCTTGTCCATTTGAGTGTATTGTCAATGTCTTTTATGTATGTGCCACCCAGTAATTGAGTTCTACTGTTGGGTGGCACAATAAGCATTTAATAAATAAATAAAAAAATAATTTATTATTATTATTTTATTATTGTCCGGGCATTCGTCAGAGGAGGATGTGTGGTGTGATCGCTCCTGCATATTTCTGATTCTTCTTGTAGAATTTCACTTTTAAAGTGACGGTTTGCTGCCAAAATTGGATTTCAAGGGGTTTTACATGCCCCCAAGTGCAGACATACGTTCTTTGTGTGACAAGCCATTTTATGGCAAACAGAAATTTGTAAAGTGCTCCGGTCCTTGTGGGACCAGGTTCCATTGCAACTGTATGGGCATATCAAATGAAGAAGAATACTTCTGTAAGAAATGTGTTAAGTGCGACATTGACACGAACGTGTTTAGTTTTCTCCAAAGAAAAAACGAAAAAGCAATAGTAATTCTAATTCGACAGAATTAGTCATTTCCCTGGATGACAACGATTCTTCTACCGCTTCGGAGCCAGAGATATCGGCTAAAATAGCTAAATCAATGGACTCTACAATCAGATCTGTGTTTCAAGTACTATGCGGTAAGATTGACAATCTCTCACAAGAGAACAATATTTGAGAGACTACAAACAACAAAAAATAGGCATTGTGCTTCCTGCGGGAGAATTTCAGAATCAAATAAAATTCCAGACGTCAGTCCAAACATAAATTTAAAAAACTTATAGCGAGGTTATTGTAAAAAAGTGGACACAACGGACATCAGTGATACAAACAAGAGCGAAACCATGTCAGTGACATGCTGTAATTCCAAGGAACAAAGTACAGATCTGCGTGATTCACTGAAGCAGCCACCTGTTGATGATGACAGTTTTACCGTTGTCAGCAGATGTGGCACAAAGGCCTCGACTACTAGTGGGCCGTCATCAAGCAGACCGAAGAAATAAGTTCAAGTGGGTGTTTGCGATAGCATGACCATTAAGAGATACCAAAAACCACGCGTCCACGCATGAAAGCATTATTTGTTTCCCGCTTCTCTCCCAAAGTTAAAGATAGTGACATTATCTCTTACTGATGTCAAAGTTTCATTCCTGAAGGTCACCAGATTGAAAACAAAATATGGCTCCTATGCATCTTTTTACATGGCCGTGGCAGAAGATGACTTTGACCACATCTTTAACACGGTTTTCTGGCCATCGCAATGTCTTCTCAGTCCCTTTTACAGCAGAGTTATTGGTACCAGACAGTGATCCTTCCCCTACAAATACAGAGAAAGTGGCTAGAGGAGCTGTGGCATAATCAATGTTATGTTTAGGCTAACAGAGGTGCTTTTAAACTCTACCTATGCCAACTAGGGATTTTAAATTGTATTACCAGAATGTCAGGGTTCTTAGGACCAAATCTCTTGTTTTTCTCAAAACGTCATTGGTACTAATTTTCCATTAATTGGTTTATCCTAAACATGGTTTAATGAGTTGAATATTAATTCCTATTATTTCCCGGATTATTATACAATTTTCCGTAATGATCGGGATGCTAAATTTACTAACCTTAATAGAGGTGGTGGTGTCTTAATAGTGGTAAATAAAAATTTATTTTCTACGTTTGAACAAAAATTTGATTTTTCTTACAAAAATCCAGAATCTGTTTGGGTCGAAATTACTAGTAACAGTTATACAAAACTTTTTAATTGGAAATATATATCTTTCTCCACAATTATCTGTGTATGATTTGAATAATTACCATAAATTTTTGGAAAAGAAACTAATTAACTATCCACATAAGGTCATTATAGTAGGTTATTTCAGTATCCCAGGTATTGACTGGAGTATTCCACATGTGCAAAATGTACATTACCACTACAATAAATTAAAGGACAGACTTTATTGCAATTGGTAAGTTTAATTAATCTAGAACAATATAACACCGTTAAACCTATTTCAGAACTACTAGATCTAACTATCTAATTTCTATATTAAGGTTGAAAAATCCATTGATCCATTAGTGTCAGAAGATACATATCATCCCGTCGTATGTTGTCAGGTAGCTTTTGACTCAGACGAAAATCAAATAAGCAATCAAACATACTGTAGAAATTACCAAACGGGTGATTATTTATCCCTATATTTAGCAATTAAGAACTTAGATTGGACCCCCATTTTTCAAATGGAAAATGTTAATTTTTTGGGATTTTTAACTGATAATCTCCAAAACTTAATAAATATGTATTTACCCAGTTCAAAAATTATCAAAAATTAATATCCAGTCTGGTTTTCCAGAGATTTTGTAAGTCTCATAAAAAAGAAAGAGCATTGGCACAGACTCTTTAAGAAAACTAAATCCAATACTCATTATCGTCTTTTCAGAGTAACGAAAAGTTATAAAAGATAAAATTAAAATTGTTAAACATGCATGGTAAACCAGCATTAATAATAAAATAAAGCAAGAACCAAATAGATTCTGGAATTATGTCAAATTCATGAAAAATGGTTATAAAGAACCCCTTATATTATTTTATGATGGTAATACAAAGCAAAATCCCACGGTGGTAGTAAACATTTTTCCAAAACATTTTGCAAAGGATATATATCCATTCCGTCCAAACCTCAGGAACAAGTCAATGCCCATACAAGTTATACCACTATTCATATTCTAATCATTAATCAGGGACTTGTCCTCTGGGCCATAAAAGCATTCAAAAGCATTAAATATACAGGCTGGGATAATATTCCAAATGTTATTATTAAGGGCTGTTCTACTGTTCTCACTCCAATATTCACATATATTTTTAATCTCAGTCTGGCTAGTGGTCTGTATCCAAACCTCTGGAAGCATGCTGTCGTGATGCCTATTTTTAAAAAAGGTAACAAAATGGAGGAGAATAACTATTGGCATATATCTCTATTATGTGGCTTATCAAAAGTTTTCGAGAAAGTAATTTACAAGCATCTTTTCTTTATGACCAAAAATCTAATTTTGGAATGTCAGCACGTCTTCCAAATAGGCAATACAACATATGCCAATCTTTTTAATTTTGTAGATTATCTTTATTCTAAAATTTCCAAAAGGCATCGAAAGAGAGTTGATCATGTTAGAGATTTAGCCATGATATTAGATTCCAAACTATTTTTCCATGTTCATGTAGATAGCTTGCTAAGTAATATTAATCACACATTAGGTCTTATTAAATTTATTACCTTTTCTTCAACTTCATCTGATTCTCTGTTATGTTTGTATAACACTTTAATTAGGTCTAGACTAGAATATTGTTCAGTAATTTGGAATTTTGTCACAGCAACTGATGTAACTAGAATAGAAAATGTGCAAAAGAATGTGTTTAAATTATTATTTAATAGATTTTCAACACTTGAAGATTTTAATTATAATAGTGAATGAGTCAAATTTAAAACTTGTACACTTTAAGTGAGACGTATAATTTTATACGCCCTCTTTTTAGTGAATTTTTTTCTTAATTATACTAGTTGTTTAGCTGTTAACAAGAAAGTAGGTAAGCTCCTGTATATACCCATAGAACATCACATACCTGTGTTGCTCTTAGTTATGGTCACGATCGTGTAAGTAGATGTATAGCTAATTTTAATAAATATTTCTCAAATTATGAACCATTTTGTGGTAGAACGATAACTTTAAATGATCTTTATGATTATCATTGTAGTGTAAATTTAGTCTTAAGATTTTTCAATCTGTTTTATAGTTATTTAATTTTGTGTTTTTTGTTCTAAGTTATTTCTTTTGTGTTTTTTTTTAACTATGATGTAATTCATTGTCCATGTGAGTGTGTTGTCCATGTCTTATGTGTATGTGCCACCCAGTAATTAGTTTATACTATTGGGTTTCACAATAAGCATTTCAAAAGAACATAATAATAAATAAATTGCAGTGGAAGCCCAAAATACCATGGCCCAGTATACTGCGGATTCGGGGCCTGAATAAATAAATAAGTGGAAAGTGTGCTGTCAGGTAGTCATGTGGTCTATCGGAGGGTGGTCGTGATTCGGGGACATTGATTGATGAGGTGGAGGGAACGGGTGCGCGTTCTCCCTCCTTTCAGCACCGAGATCTATTTTACTGATTCATTACAGCCAAAATGTATGGTTTTCCGTATTCAGTTTCGTTGGCGTGGTGCGATGTATTTGATGGAAGAATTCCTAGTGGTCCTTTTTTATGTGAGCCTGTTATACCTGTTCTGCCATTTGGTGTAAACAGACTAAAAAAAGATACTCTGACAACCTTTCCATCTTATCTAGGCATTGGATCAGTATAGAGGGATGGTACTGCCATATTCCAAACCATATATCATACTCGCAAGTGTCCTCCTATCACGCATTTACTGTCACTTACAAGTTAACATGAAATGTACGTGTGTTGTATAGCGTAACACATTTAAGCAATTACAATTAGTTAATGCCAAAATGTTTAACAAATGTTAGTTAAAACACACTGGAATACTGCTGTAAAAGGGATACAGAATTCTGTGGTATATTCGGTATAAAACTGGCTTGCAATGCGAGGGTGTCTGGGTTCGGATTCTGGGTAAGGTAGGGACTAAGTAATTTACAGGCGTATAATTAATCTCCTACTGGGTATAGCTCTACGTAATCATTATAATTATGATCTAGACACTTTTATTGTAGTGTGTATGTAGCAGCTATTCATTACATCTTCCCATTTTCGAAAAAAATGATTTCAAAATTTGAGATGTGCCTCAAAATTTGTGCTTCTATGTCATTTACAGACCTATAATTAATCTTCTACCAAAATAGTGCTACGTAATCACTATAATTATGATGTAGACACTTTAAATATAATGTATATATACAGGCTATACGGTGTGTCTTCCCATTTTCAAAAAAAATTAAGAGCGGACAAGCTATTGTCGACAAAGCTTAATGCCTTTCCTTACATACCTCAAATAATTCACTTTTTTTGTTTTAGTTTTTCTTTTGAAATTGAAAATCAGATGAGAAGGTGACATGTTTCATAATACGTGAGGCACTGACAGATCCCATCTGCAGTGCAAGCTTGCATTCGACCTTTGGACATGAGATTTGTTTCTCATTCTCACAACCTCCCAACCAGACCAAGCAGGAGTAGGGTGTGAACCCCTTTTCCCAACCTACGTGACAAACAACTCACAGTGAACACCTGCTCTTGATGGACTAAGTACATTCTATGCCTGGAAAATGCTGTATTTTTTTAGTTATTCTTAATGCATGTGCCCCCCTTCACCACAGCATGTTTCTCTTGTTCTGTTTGCCTTCCGTGGGTGCTGTCAAGTCCAGTGATGTAGATAAAAAAATTAAGTTCCGATAGCAAGGGACAAAACGTTTCACGAGTTACGGCGGTAAATAACTACATTTTGCCCCGTGTTTGACAGATAGGTGCCACGCCACATTAAAACACTGCCTTTTTATTTTTTTTGCTACTGTGCTCGGTCACTCCCAGAATTGCGCTGAAAGCTATAACATGGGTCTGAGTTATGTCCCCCAACATCCGCGTTATATTGGGATTTTATTGTGTTATTATTGTTGTTAATATTATTATCATCATCATCGGGTGGTGACTCATGCGAGTTGGATGTGTCTCTTGTCTGCTCCTGCGAGACCATCGTTTCCGGTAATTAAAGTGTCGGAATCACCGGAACAAGCTGACTTCCGGGGGTTTTACATGCCCTCTAGTTCTGACATATGTGTAATTTGCGGCAAACCATTCTTTGGGAAGCATAAGTTTGCGAAGTGCACTGGGCCATGTGGAACTCGCTTCCATAACCTGTGTATTGGTGAGATAACATATGAAAACTGTTTATGTGAAGCATAAAAATGAAAACAATATGTTCAACTTTTTGCCTAGACAACATAGTAAAGTGAACAACGTATTAAAAAAGACTAATACAAACTCAAAAGTCTTAACTCTAACATTGACTGTAATGAATGACAAGGTAACCAATAAAACAGAAGCAACTGAGAAGTTAGCTGCAAGTATGGATTGTACGGTAAAATCTATGTTTGAGGTCCTTTGTTCTAAAATAGATGAACTCTCAAAAGAAGTTTGTGACTTAAAAGAGGATAATTCTTTATTGTGTGCATTGTTTGAGAGCCTGCAGGCTGAAAATGAAAAGAAAATTTGTGCTTCATGTGTTTCGGGAGGAAAACTTTGCTCTTCTCAAGAAAATTCACCAAGAAAATCCTACAGTGAAATAGCAGGTAATAACAAGGCAATGGCTTTCAGTTCTACAAATAACTCCAACGTAAAGGTTCAACAAGGAAAAGATGGGTTGGCAACACGCGGCAACGTATGCAATATAGATCAACAGGATATACGCAGGCAGCCAGCTATTGATGATGAAGGTTTCATGGTAGTCAGCAGATGCGGCACCAAGGCATCTACAACTAGCAGTTCGCCAGCTCTCAAGACTGCTACAGCTTGGAAACCCATTCAGTTCGGTGTGAGAAATAATGTGAATATAAAAACTGTGCCCAAAGTTACCAAACCAAGAATGAAAGCACAGTTTGTTTCTCGTTTCGCCCCTGAGGTTCAAGAGAATGACATTGTGTCCTATATTAAGCAGGAACTGAAAGTTTCTTAAAAGTAGCGAAACTTAAAACCAAATACAACTCTTATTCCTCCTTTTGTATTTCAGTTGATGAATCAGACTTTGATAGACTATTTAATAATGTGTTTTGGCCAGCCGGGTGTTTAATTAGCCCCTTCTACGGCAGACTTTGAAATTAACAACTTTTTAATGCAGACTGCCCATCAACTACTGCAAATAACGAGCAAAGCATGATGGCAGGGGGAGCTGAATCAATAACACCCTAAACCATGTTAGCATAAGCGGAGGTGCGGCGATTACAAATATCCTTTATTACCAAAATGTTAAGAGGACTTAGAATTAGAACTAAATCCCTTTCTTTTGCCCAAAATGTATTGAGCGCCGATTATTCTATTATTTTCCTCACAGAAACGTGGTTTAACAGTAACATTTTAGATTACATTATTTTCCAGATAATTTCACTATATTTAGTAAAGATCATGATGAGAAATTAACTAACCTCAACAGAGGCATAGGGTATTGATTGCTGTAAACCAGTTGCGTTATACACATTTTGAACAGAAAGTCGAACTTCTTAAAGAAAATATTGGAGCAATATGGGTTCAAATCATAAACAGCAATATTAATAAAATATTAATTTGCAATATCTATCTTCCACCGCAATTATCGGTGGATTATGTTAAAGTGTATTTTACTTTTTTGGAAACTGCATTAGCTAATTGTCCTCATCATATAATAATCATTGGTGATTTTAATAACCTGGGAATAAATTGGAAGTTTCTTCATACACAAAATACAATTCATTACTATAATAAATTAAAACGTCAAAAATTATTACAGTCAGTTAGTATGCTCAATCTAGAACAGTTTAATTTCTCTAAACTGAATGCTGAATTAGTAGATTTAGTGTTTGCAAATTTTCACATTAAAGTTATGAATTCATAAGACCCAATTATTGAGGATGATAGATATCATCCGGCGTTAATTTTTTAAGCAATTTGGAGTTAAAAACTAATCAAGATAATCTGAAGATAACCTACAGAAATTATCGAAAAGGTGATCAGTTATCTCTATATTTAGCTTTTAATAGTTTGGATTGGAATCCAATTTTCGTAATGGAAGATGCCAATCAAATGGTAGAATATTTAACCTGTAATTTCTGAATGTTAATTGATCTCTTTATTCCTAAGAGTAAACGAGCAAAAAGTAGATATCCAATTTGGTTCTCTGAAGAGTTAATCGGGTTATTAAAAAAGAAAGAGCATTTTCATAGGCTATTTAAAAAGAAAAATAATAGTAATTCAGATTTTTATTATGCCCATTTTTCTGAGCTATGAAACCTAGTAAAAGAGAAAATTAGAACAGATAAGAAAAATTGGCAAACAAGAATTAATGACAATCTGAAAAATAATCCTAATAAATTCTGGAATTACGTGAAAACAATGAAAAATGGTCACAGAGAAAATATTTCTTTATTATCAGATGAATAATTGGTTCAGAATTCCAATAAGCTCGCAAATCTGTTCACAAATTTCTTTGTAAAAAGTTATGTTCAAACCAAAAATATTGATTCTGTAACATTTAATGATAATGTAAATATAGGTCTTCTTTCAGTCTCTCGAAGTATGGTTCTTTGGGCAATAAAAATGCTAAAAAGCAGTAAGGCATCAGGTTGTGGTGATATTCCTAATTTTTTAATCAAAGGCTTTACCCCAATTCTAACCTTTATATTCCACAAAAGTCTTTTAAATGGAATTTTTCCTGATCTATGGAAAAAAGCTATTTTTGTTCCTCTATTTAAAAAAGGTAATAAATATGAAATTAATAACTATCTACCAATCTCTTTACTTTGTAGCTTTTCTAAAGTTTTTGAAAAAGTAATACATAGACACTTATTTTTTAATTTAAAAAATTTGTTTACTGAGTGTTAACGTGGTTTCTTATCAGGTAAAAATACTGCTACTAATCTGTTCAACTTCGTTAATGACATTTACGCTGAAGTCTCAACAAGAAACCAAGTTGATGTCATCTATTTCGATCTTCAAAAGGCTTTTGATACGTGTCAACATTCAATTATATTAAATAAGTTACAAGCATTAGGTTTAGATAATTCTTATATTATGTGGTTTAATAATTATTTCTTCGATGGAACCTTTGTTGTTAAAATGGATAATTCAATTTCATCTTCTAACTCTGTTTCTTCTGGGGTTCCGCAAGGAAGTACTTTAGCTCCTCTACTTTTTAATGTTTTTGTGAACGATATTGTCAGTGTACTTAGACATTCTTGTGCGCTAATTTATGCTGATGATTTAAAAATTAACAAAAGCATTTAAACGGTAGATGACTGCAGACAGCTTCAAGAGGATATTTCTGCCATTAGTAACTGGTTTACTCTGAACAAAATGGAACTTAATATAAATAAAACCATCAGTTTTTCATTCACCAGAAAAACTAATCCAGTTATTAATAAATATTTTGTGAATAACGTTATAATAAAGAGAATTGACCATATCCGGGATCTAGGAGTAATCCTGGATTCAAAATTATATTTTCATGTCCGTATTGATATTCTTATCAGTAATGTCAGCCATACTTTAGGGTTAATCAAATGCATCACTCATTTTTCCACTTCTCCTGATTCTTTGTTATGCTTACATTACTCCTTATTTAGATCAAAATTAGAATACTGCTCTGTAGTTTGGAATTACATCATAAGTACTGATGCAGATAGGTTAGAAAATGTACAAAAGAAGTTATTTAAACTTATACGTTATAGATTTCCACAAACTTTAGATTTTAATTATAGTAATGAACTTGACAGATTTAGCACTCAGACACTACTATTACATCATGATATTCAGGATGCTTTATTTTATTTCAATGTATTTTTAGCTTTTGTATCTAGCAGTATAATACTTAATAAAACTGGTATAAAAATTCATGTGTATAGACATAGAATCACTCATACTTTCTCTCTGTTAAGTTACAAGATAGATTTAATGAACGAATGTGTTATTAATTATAATAAACACTTCCATAATTTTGATCCTTTTTAGGAAAAACTGTCACTTTTGCCAAGCTTTATAAATATTATAAAAGTCAATAATTTAATTTAATTTAATTTACTTCTTACTATAATTATTATTTTGGTCTCAAGTAATTGTGAATTTGTACTGGGTTAATTGTCATATGTATTAGTTAGTCTCTGTTTGTAGCATTTGGTCTGTGTTATAGTAATTTGTAAGTGTTGTGTGTCTGTTAACTGTCATTGTAATTGTTTTGTCCTGTGTGTATGTGCAATCCAATAACTGGTCTTATGTACTGTTGGTTTACACAATAAGCCTTGAAATAAATTAATTAAATAAAAATAAATAAATAAATTATTTTGACAACTTAAACCATTACCTATAGTCTTATGACCACAGAAGGGTTAACTGAAGTTAAAGATAGTAATTTATAGCCAAACAGAATAAAAACTGTGAACAAATCAATATTCACAAACCAACATTATTTACAGACATTAAAAGTGTATATCTTTATGTCACTGATCAGAATATTTTTTACTTTTTCTTAGTTATTTAATGTGTATGCAGTGGACATATGAGCAGTCAATATAAAAACCAACTGAAAGTTACATGGCAGTATTTATTTTGATATGCTGACAGATACACAACCTATGTAATGAAAGTAAAAATTTAGCAGAGATTTAGAAAGTGCTCACTTTAATATGGACAGCCTTTACCGAGTGTTACTGCATGTAAAAAATGTGCAAGCATCATGTTCTGCCATGGTCCAATGTTAAACCACAAATAGTTTGATTTTCTTAGTGTGAATATTCTTAAGAGTATCTAATATGAAAGTTCAATTTTTTTTATAGCTTGTGACTGCAATCCAGAAGGCTCAAAAACTCTACAGTGTCATCGTGAAAATGGAAGCTGTGTATGTCTTACCGGAATTGGTGGAGAGAAATGTAATGAATGTGCAAGAGGCTATATTGGCACATCACCTAATTGCATTCCATGTGGAGAATGTTTTGACAATTGGGATAGAATTCTAAGCCAATTGAAAGGTAAGTTAATTCAAAATTATTGTTTGTTATTTTCAATTAATTATTTATTATTATTTTACTTTAATTTTATGAAGCATTGTTGCTTTTCAAACTCTAGCATAATGCAGAGATCCTCATTGCCAGTGAGTGCCTGGACAAATTGTGCATTTAAAGTCATATGTTTATTATTATATGGGACTGGTAACTATTTTCCATATGCATCTTTAGAACATTTTTTAATATTGTTAAAATAAAATAAGTCAAGGAATAAAAAATGCAGTTTCAGCTCTTAAATATAAGTTTTTAATGATCCCCAACAATCACAAAACAATGACAGCCCACCATACTTCTTGTTGCTACTGGATCAAAACAAAACTTCCCATTATACAATCCACACAACTTTTTCACACAAAATAAAAAGTCAAACTATACATCATGGTTAAACCAATTAATAGAAAAAAATACTAAAATATTTTTATTGTCCTCAACAAATATTTGAGTTAATTATTGGTGGAAATGCTGTAAATTGTATTTCTTTGTTTGCTCAAGAGAGAAATAACTGAAATTGTATTATAATTAATAATACTAAATATTTTTCAATAAATCAATTTAAATTTGGGGGCAGAACTTTGTAACTAATGACTTGTATAAATGAAATTTTTTGCTTTCCTTTAGTAAAAGGTGAAAAAGAAAAGTTATTCAGTGATGTTGCAATAATTTTGTACCAATATTATTATTATTATTATCATAATAATAATAATTATTATTATTATTAAACCCACAGTATTTATATATTATCAAAGCCAGTCACACTACAAGTTTGTAGTGGAGGATCTGCAACAAAAGGAATGTAATGTAGTAAAATAGTTATGTTACATCTCTCTTTATATATTGAGCAACTTTGCATTTCTCAGAAGTGACAGCCAGCATTGTTTCTGACATCCCAACTTTTCGTGTATCATTGGTTTCCCCTAAGGTCAATATTTGGACAGTGATGAGTCACTACCAGTGAGCTTGGTTTACTCGGGCAGTTCACCAGTTAGTATGGTAAGATGCCACCTTTTAGTACAACTCTATCACTGCATCTGTTGCTTGTGGCAGAGACTGTTACCATGCAAATTAGGGATAGCTGAGGGGCCAGGGTCACAGCTGGCAGTTCAGTAGAGATGACCTAGTAATTAACATTGTCCAAATAATTCTGCTATCCAACTTTATGTTTGCCGCTACATGCTGTTATCACTGGTGGTGGCACATTTGGCCCCGGGTTGTATGAGAGACTGACTGCTTATATATGTAGTGATTAATGGCTATAGGGTATTCATGGTAAAATGAGCACTTTTTGAAGCATTCTTATTTTGAATAATAGTCAAAAAATATATTTTATTGTCGCCGTAGACATTAAATTTTGAGTCTGGTGGAATATATGCACTGTGTTTATTACTTACGCGAGCAAAATTTATTTTTAAAAATGGTGGAAGGATACAAAATGGCTGATAGGAAAAAAGTAACTAGGACCTCAAAAGGTTTATTTTTACCATGAACAACCTATATACAGGCTATACACATCCATGCTTACATGGTAACAGGGACCCTCTGAGTTTCTGATGTTGCTGAGATGGTACTCCAGTTTACTATTTCTGACATTGCCTTGCCATTGTTCTGGCCAACTGAATTGTTCCTCCAGTAACATTGTAGCTTACAGTGAGACCCAAATTAGAGTCGAGTTCAGTGTTCCTCTGGGTCATTTTATTCTGGCACACTTAACATTGGTAATGTTGAATGTTGTTGATCTAATTGTTGCTCTGTGAATTGTATGTTATATCTTCACAGCCATTCCTTGGAAGTGATCTTCTTTGTCCTTGCCCAAACCAAAGGACCATTTCTTCAACTGACAATCTACTCTTGTTTTTGTAGCCTCTCCAGGGATAGGCTCACATGCTGTCTATAAATATTGTAGAATCAATATATTGTCCTCAAGGTAGGCAAAATTGAACTCTCCAGTATGATCCACAAGTACTTCCTACAGCATTAACTTTCGAAAATTGCTGGAGGTACTCTTTGGTCATAAGGGCGCTACATAAAATTGTAGTGTTTCTCTATCAGTGATGGTGATTTTAATGCAAAAGTAAAAGTCATAGTTCATTGGGATTTACAAGTGATTTCACGTGTAGTGTGCAGGGTAAGCCGATGTCAGGCGTAAGTGCTGAGTGGCGTACTTACTCCAACCAGCACTTCCGCATTTGTCAGTGGATTTTCACTTTTTTTTTATATTGCGGAATATCAATTAAAAGTAGTGATACTAAAACTCATATATTTTAGTACTGTTGACCAGCAAACATATTTTCAGACAATTTTCATTGCAATTTCTTACATTTTTGCTGGAATTCTTCTAATTATTTTATAAATTTTTGTGATTTTTTGGTGGTTCCATAGAATGACCTCTTAAAATTGCTGTCTTCATTAAATCACGTACTTTAAACAAGCGGGCCTGACTCTATATAGGAAGTTTGTAATATTTATACGACATATTAAATTTGTAGCTTGATCCTATTTTTCTGCCACTTTCTGCTTTGCTGGGAACATCTTTGTTTTTTCATTGTGATTGTTCAGTTTTGAACAATACTTAATCATCATAGCTGTAGGTTTCCTTCAAGAGCTCTTTGGGTAAACGTACTTCCACACATTAGTTAAGATTGTTTTATTCTTGGGTCTATTTTTAAGAACTTAGTGTTATAGCTTGCCCAATGAAACTTTCACCCTTTTTTTTATACATCATTCAGTTTAAACAGGACTTCAATTTTCACAAATTTGACCCAAGTGGCTCTTTCACTTAATTTGAACATACACTCTTGCCTACATTTGTTACTGCTCTTAGAAAACTTCTTCCATAGATAACAAAATATGAAGAACATTATATATTTCTCTGTTTCCTATGCTACTTCACTTAAAGAACTATATTTACTTCAAGTTCCAATCAAAGGCTTGGTTCTCGTAACAATACCATTTGGAAAGTAAATTATGGCTACTCCCATTCTCTTGATGTTATCTTATAGCCCAGATGAAGATTGGTCATAGCAGAATAATCATAATCAAGCAATGCCTTTTTTTTGTGACCTTTTACTTCCACTAGGAGTTCTGGTTTTATGTCATACCATTGTCTTCATACAATATTTGTAGCTCTGGTCATTTATCTTGGAACTCATTGTTGTTATTCCTCTAACTTGCAGACTCCTTCGTGTTCCCATTTGTCACATTCTGTACTGGCTGTGGTGCCTCTCTACAAGATATATAGGAACTGCAAATATAGCTGATACAGAATATGGGTACTTTGTTGAGTAACAAGGAGACTTGGACTTCAAAATACCCTAAAGAGAAGGCAGTTTCACATTTAGTGGGCATTCCACTTCCAATGATAACACCAGGAATAAAAATATTATTTCTTCAGTATAAAATAAATAAATAAATAAATTTTTTCAGAGAGATTTTCATTATTGAATAACTTGCCTCATTCAGTCTGGCCACCTAACCTAATAGTATACCCTCTCAGCATTTAATTAAGCCTCAGTCTTTAGTGAGGCTTCTGCATCTATACTATACTTAACTAGAGACAGAATGCTACCACAGGGAGAATTATTTTCAACCAATTAATGTATTTTTATGTGCCAGGTTGTACCATGAAGCAGATTTATGGAGGGGTGGTTCAGATAACCTCCCTTTATAAATTGCCAAAACCAGGCCAAGCTGATGGAGTAACACATGAAGAATCACATTGACCTTGTGACCATACATGGATTGGCAATTAGTGTTAACAATCTTGCCTCCACTCTATATTTTCAGGCAGCATACACATCAATTAATCTGTCAAATTTCTTGAGATGTCAAGATTAAAAATGCTTCATTGCATACTATTTCATTGCATAATATATACATTAACAGGGTTTGTTGTTAATATACTGTAACTAACATTAATTATGTTCTTGGTAATCATTTGACAACCATTCCCTGCAAACGGTGCAGAGTTCCCTTAAATTATTATTTTTTAGTAAATATCCAGTAACAGGGAATACACTGCTTATCAAGAAATGCAACAATCATTGTACTCACCTTTCCTTCTGTCCGTTGTTATTTGGCAGTCTATAGTGCGACCTTGCTTCCTCCCCTTACATGCCATGCGAGTGGGGAGGAATTGCTGTGCTATCTTTGGCTATCTTCAAGCAAACTCAGCTTAATATTGATTCCGTCCCTCACATGCCTGATGGGAGGAGAACTTGTTGCCTGGCAACTAGCACTCTATTCTCTCTTCCTCACCTTTCATGCCTGGTGAGAGGTGTTTTTAGTATACAGTTTTGTAATATTTTTATTCTGCAGTGATAATACAAGAATAATAAGTAATGTGTTTATTTTGAGTAATACTTATTTTGTTAGAATAAGCATACAAGATAAAGGAGACAGTAAGGTTATGATAAATACAGGATAAATGTGCTAAATTATAAGATTTCCATTCTAAAACCTTGGGATAGGCAACAGTGAACACAGTAGTAGATTATTACTGTAAGTGAAATGTTTAACTTGTTGGTCAGTAGATGGTTATTTGAAATTATGGTGAAAGTGTTTATTTTTATGTTTTTTACAGAAAAAAAATATATGTAGAGTTGGTGTATTAATGCTTAATATTAGTGTTGAAATGAGTTTTTCTGTCGGATCAGGTGTAAAGGGTGACGTTTGCAACCTGTAGTTTTCAGGAAAGCTGGTACGACCTGTGCTCTGAATTTTCTTACTCACTTTTCCACTTTTCTAGTTCTGTCTTTCTCCTGTCTAGTCTATCGGGGGTGGCACGTGGGGGCCTTTCTCTTAGTCGTCCGATGGGGCCACACTCACAAAAATCTATCCTGTCTTCTATTTTGTTACTTGTATCTGTCCTAAAGTTATAGTGTTTACCTTCTTCCGAGCAATTTCTTCAGTAACTTGTTAGGGTTTAGCACTGCCCGACCCTCTTAGTGAACTAATCACTATGAGGACTTTTATTACTAAATAGTTTGTTAAACAAATCATAGGTCAGATTGTAGTTTACAGTTGCAGGTAACTTGGTGATTACCATTAGGCACTTTGGGTAATTTCTGCATTTTAGCCGATATTATTTATGTGGGTTCTGGAAGTCGGGGGTTAATTGTTCATGACCATGTGATGTGTGAATAGAGAGGAGCGGAGTACATGCAGCAGTACAGTATAAGGAAGGTTTTAATTATCAAGTACAAGTTTTCAAAACTTGAGAAAAAATATATAGCGTGTATAGGAAACGTGTATAAACTCTGGCACGTGATTCCTGATCGGAAAAGAGGAAGGTTGATATAGGACACCCATGTTCCATCTCAAATAATAAGGGCTGTAGCAGCCCCTAAAGGCGGTGGGCGACAAGGATATTATGTGGGATATTAGTCAAAGTACTTGTGTTAGAAGAACATAAATTGGTATACGGAGCAAGTAAATCAAGATCTGGGATACACGGTAAGTATGGTCCGCCGTACACACCCCCATCATGTAAATAATAGGGGTTATTTATTAATTAATAGTTATTTATAGTTATTTTTAATCAAACTTTTTGTTAAATTCCCTTTTTCTTTTGCAAACGAGTGATAATATTTTCTTTCATGCTACGTGGAATAGGAATTTCTTATCAGTGTTTAAAGGTGTGGCTGTGTTTGAGTGTTTATTTGAAGTGCGCTAGCCTTTTCTGAAGTCATTGGGAGGTTTCGTCAGCTTTGCAGATAGAAGCTTTTTATTCCATTCATAAGCAGTTTTCTTCTAGAAGTTCGATAAAATTTATCCGTGATGTAGTTCAATAGAGAGTGGGGAGGTGGTAACAACAGGGGTCATACAGGCTCTCGAAGGGATTACAGCCATTGCTATGCCCTTATTTAGTTATGTTTTCAGGACAAAGGTGAGAGGAGTGGGGGTAGACATGAGCCAAGGTGAGCGTCAAGCACCCGCTATCCACTAGTAAATGATTCCAAGACTGTGAAGAAGATGCATTTAGGCGGACCAATATCCCCGACACCAGAAAGCGCCTGCGACCTTAACTTCTTTTGTGTGTAATGTAACAAGTTCTTTTGACCCACAAACTCTTCCTACGAAATTCTTTCTGCTGGTGTGGGAGGTCATTAAGACGTCAGGAGGGAAATAATTTTCCCTCCTGCCTTTGTAAATTTTTCTCGCAATGCGAGCTTTGGAGTGACGTTATTAGTAATCGAACTACTGTGGCTATATTCGTTTTCGTATTCTTTCATTGAACTGTTAGTGATTCCGCAATGTTGTAAGATTGTGAACCTTTCATGTGGAATTAAAAAAATAAAAGGAAATACTCAGAGACTTGAACTTTTCTTTTCCAATGTTAATACGGCGCCTTAAGTCTCATCACTCTACCGATACAGTGAACCCGAGTTGTGATCTCCAGTTGTCATTTTTGACAACTGCAACGATACAGCCACATAGAACCCTATGCCTGAACACTCAGAGGGAAACAATACCTCTTTGTAGTAATGAACTTTTCTTCGTGTTGGATTGAGGTGTTTCCCACGAACAACTCTGAAGTTCCTGGTTTGAGGAAGAATTATTCCCTGGGTGGGGATATCCGAGAACCATTCTCAGTGATAATTGGCCCCTAGTTTGCTGATAAACAATGACCGATTCCTGCCAGTTATGGAACACTGAAAACTGGACAACATCTGGGTATCACCCACATGGTAACCCCCAACAGAAAAGTGGAATCAAAAGATTAAAAAAAAAAAAATGTTATGCCTCAGATTTGGCAAGGAACATGCCTACCACCAGGATTGACCATATACCTGACATACACTTTGTTCTCTGCTGTTGGCAATATAATGCCTATTCAGTTTCTTACCAATAGAAAACATCAGTGCCCTAGGAAATAGCAATGGGAAGTGGAACTGTCTGATGTTTGTGGTCCAAAACAGACTGCAAGAAGCAATGACGAGGTTGTAGCAATCTAAACAGTGCCTATAAAGAAATACAAGCAACATGAGTCAGTGAAGAACCCACAGCTCAAAGTAGTCAACTGGGCCCTCATCAAGACTCATCCACTGAGCAAGGGTCGAGACAAGCTCTTTCTTTGATTTGCTCTAATGGGATAGGCCATACAGTGTGGTTGAGAAAGTCAGAAATGCCTAATAGGTCTAAATTAAAGAAGGCTGAGTGCTTCACATGGGCTAGGTGTTTTATACACCTGGGCTCTCAGCCTAGCTTGTAAGCAGTTTCATATTGGATACAAAGTCATGCTCTCTTGAAAGAACCTCTGAATATGTCAGAACAAACTACAGCCACTTTACTGAGCACACTATTAGTTATACATATCTAAGCCTTTAACCAGTACTTTATTGCAGTTTTGTGTTATGCCGCAAGGGATAGGTATAGCCTTTTGTGCCCTTTCTATCTAGAGTTGAACTTGGAGTGCAGCTGAGAGTGATAGGAATGAGGCCCATTGATGTTGGTCAAATTGTTTGAGTTAGGATGCAAACCCAACCTCCCCAAACAATGGTGGGTCATGCACCCAGTCTGGTGATGGCATGTGAGTTTTCAACCCACAAAACACACCTACCATCATGCTTTGCTTTCACACCTCTAGACATTGTGCATTTCTTTGATTTCATACCCCCTAAACATTGCAAAGCTGCCTTCTTATTGGCTATTTGCTATTCTGTAAATTATTAATTTGGGGAATACTCAGTACATATTTATTACTTTATAACTGACATGATATAACTGCACTCCTCAAAACATTGAAATACTTAAAATTAACAGATACTCCGTCTGTGTAAATATGGGCCATACTTGTTACACCTCTATATATCAAACTAATTCCATTGTGCAGCAAGGTACATAATTTTGTCTGTATTCACATGTCAACAGCTACCTGTTACTTTTAATGTTTACATTCTGACAGGTGTTAACTGTCAGTTGCATCTGTGGCATCGAGATACACAAGTTGTCATCTCAAGAAGTGTATGCTGAGGTACTTTTGTATCTTTCATTTAAGTGTTCTCATTTGTGAAATACGTGTGTTAATAATAACCTACATTGACACGTATGAACCTCAGACATTTGGGATTCTCTTATTAGCAAATTAAATTAAATTAAATTATTATTGTTATATATATATATTAGCTCTATGTTGAACTTTCTCTGTTTTACAGGTCTTGCAAATAGTATTGTGTTGTTTACTAGTAGTATTTATTGCATATTGCCTATCTTGAATGACAGAATAATTTTGCTTCCTGTAAGGAAGAAAAAAAAAAGCTGTACAGTATGTACAACTTTTAACATTTGTTTTAATTATAGATCAAACGATCCATGTGGTACAAGCTGCATCAAAAATCAAGCAAACTGGTGTGACAGGAGCGTACACACAGGCCTTTGAAGCAATGGAAAAGAAACTGGATGAAGTCAACAATTTGCTTAGTAATACCAGTGTTAGCACCCAAGATCTTGAAAAACTTGTACAAATAGTTGAGGAACTAAGGTTGGTTAAACCTAATCGTAAATACAAATGTTGATGTTATTTACAATTTTTTCTAGCAGTTATTCTGTGTTTATTCATGCTGGTAAATATACATATTTTCACTCATTCTCACTCACTCATTTGGCTCATTTTTGCATTCTCATTCCTCTTGCTCACTCATTCAGCTCACTCACTTTCTCATGCTCATACACATGTTCATCATACACACACACATGCTTTCATACACTCATTCTTAAGCATGTGTTAACTCACAAACTCACTTTTTCACTCTCACTTGCTCACCCACTCATTTGCTCATGTTCTTTCTTTTTTCAACACTCATTTTTAATTTCACAAAATTTTATTTTCTTATATTGTCTAGGAGGTTACTTGAATTTATAAAATTTTCATCTTTTGCACGTTAAATAGTTGTTTAAATGGTGGCATTACACGTTGTCAGGGACTATATGACACATTTCAGTGAAACTTGGAATGCTGGCAACATCTTGGGTTAGCTTTAAGTTCAGTAATCAGTAATTACATTTGTGTATCATTTTTGAGACCAACACTATTTGAAAAATTAGGCTTTATATTATAGCTCAGGAATGACTTGACATGTTCTTTCCACTGGCGGCTCCACAGGAGGACCACAGGTCCCTGGCCCTACCTGTTGGATCAAGTGGGCAGGGAATGTGTGTATAGAGGTTAATATTATTTTGAAATATTTTAGACGTACTATAGTAGTTTTGGTTTATGGCTGCTGCTGAAATTGCTGCAGCTTGTTAGGTTTTATTACACAAGAAATATTCCGAAGAAAATGTGACATGATACCATGAAACGTATGGCCAGTTTTGTACATTGTAGTGGCTAACAGCAACAGTATGCCACAGCAAGGAATTTCATCTTGCAGTGCTCTAGACTGCACCTCTTCCACATGAAGTGATAACCATGCACTTCTCATGTTAGTAACTGATGGTTGTCATTGCAGTTCCTTTGCTTCAGCAGTTTTACTGAGACAATGGTACATGGAAACTATATAGAACTTGTAAACAAAGCTGTGTTAAGATGTCTCTGAAGAATAATCTAACTTTAGCAGCGTACAAGCAAAATAGATGCAAGAAATGAAAGAAGATCTAAATTTAAGCACATCCCTGCAGAAATTTTTTAAACGTGGCCATCTAAAGGTATAAATAAACATCTTCAATTTCAATATTTAAAAAAAACATACTCACTTCTCCCGTCTTTTTGGGTGCCTATCCCAGTCAAGGCCGCTTACTCATGGACCACGGGTATGTCATTCTTCCTGCGCCTAATGGTACTGCTTACAACTCAAGCTGAAGGCTTGGACATGTGCAAATTTTCATTTCTTCAATCTTTTCTGCAGTCCATCCTCTATTCTGACTACTATGATAAACCAATTTATATGTGCCTAAGATTTAAATTACAGCACTGAGAACAAAATTTCAACTGTATCTATTATGTTTTACGTGCCATTCTGTTTGCATACTCAACTTTATATTAGTGAGATGTTCTTTAATTTGTTATATTTACAACATGTTACACTCCTAATGAATTCTTTTTTTAAAATAATTCTACTTTGGTTCCAACTTACCCACAAAAGTGCTTTGCTTGCAGTCGCATACATATCAGTTTGGCTTGAAGCCTGTTCATGCTCACTGCCGGGCAGTATTTTCAGGTGTAGGGCTCCGCCATAGACTCAGTGTTAAATGTGGACTCCTATGCCTTTGTAAATAATCCCTAGTTCATAATTATGTTAAGGAAGTTTTCCTGCAAAAAGCTACTGACAAATACCTATTGTATTAGATTATTATCAATCTAATTTTTTTCTGAAAAAGGAACATAGTGCAATATATTACATTTGGTGGCTGAAGGCCTCTGACTATCTGAGTAACATTATCTGGAAATAAAAGTCTAACAAAGCTACCTCTTCATGGTGCTTGCACTCACTCGTAGCACCAGAAAAGAAATACTTACGAGATTACTTTTTCTCTCCACACTGGCTTTTTTGTGGATCACTGTAAATGTTGGCCGGATAGCCACTGGAATTATGGTGGGCAGCACCATATAGTCTCTTTGTAGAAACTGATGTGTGACTGTCCCCAGTCTCTACACTGGTGCAATGGCTGCTTTCTGGGCTCTAACCTAGGATTGCTGCTTAGGAGTGTCCCTCTGCAGCTACACCAAGGTTATTCTGGCCTAGCTGGAACTAGGTAAGTCTGTGGCTTGGACGGCTGAGACAAAGGTGCCCTCAGCCCTGGTGGGCAGTATAGGGTCTGGTTATTCTCATTCCTCTTATCGAATTGGCGCGTTGCCATTTCTGGATGTGGGTGGAACCTTTGTATAGGCTTGGTTTGGTGATTTACTTCCTTTCTTTCTTACTTGGGGCTGTAACATGGAGTGGACACTCATGGTGACTCAAGGGGCAACTCATTTGGTAGCTTTTTAGCATCTTGGGATGATTGCAGCGAGTCCACCACGGTTTAGAATGTCTGCAATATCTTCTCTGGTAGGGCAGACAATGGTCAGCGGGTCCGAGAATTGTACAAGACCCTTCAGGGTTGTTCTTGGGTTGGCTGGTGTACCGGCTCTCTGGGTCGTATGTCTTGGCCTTTGTGGTGACGTCCGCTGTGGGAGCGGCTCAGGAGTTGGTGGCTTTCTCCATGGTCAATCTGCTTCTTGAGTTAAGGACTACAAGATCATTGAGTCGCTGGTAGATAAAATGGGGTTCAACTTGTTTGTGCCCCACTACTGAGCTCGGATAGTGGTGCAGGAACTTCCCAGATTCTCTCTGTTCTAGGCTCAGTATTCCTCAGCCGTTTTAAAAAGCCATCCAGCTGTTGTGGTAGAGGTGGAGGGTGGTTTCTGCCATTATTTTCTTCATCTTTGGATGCGGGTCCCTCTGCACAGAAATATCTAAGCCGCACAAGTTTAAGTTTTCTGCAAGCTACCTTTTGAATATGACCCCACTCGTCTTCTGTCCAGTAGACATTAGATTGTATCTCCATGATTTGGCATGGTACTTCCCACTTGGCTGCAAACTCAGCTTGAAACTTCTCACTAGCTGTGCTCAAGGGGTGGCTCTGGACCTTGAACATGCTTTCCTCCTCTAGAGGTTGTGGTAGGTTCTATGTAGGTTCTGGGTATTTATTTTGAATATACTGCTATTGCACCTTCCTCGCCCTTCATAGTATTTTCTAGGCTTTTCAGCATGTTGCTTTGGCAGTTGGTAGGGCGGTAGGATCATTTCCCAATTCCCATTCTCTGTGTCAATGTGTGTTTTGACTCACTTGCATAGAAAAGAGATTAGTCACTTGTTCACAGGTCATTACAAACCCGATGCATGTACATGTCTTCTTACAAACTCATCATTTAGAATTCACAGGACCAATGCATGAAACAACTAGCACAAATGTCCAAGGTAGTCCACACTCGGTCGATGTAGCATTTGCAATATCACGAACACTATATTTTCCCGACTTTGATGACCGGACACAACCATTCCCGACCGGAGTAAGCAAGGTACTAACATGGCTGACACAAGCACGCTGCCCCTGATATCACCAACATGGCCACCACCACCTTGAATAAAACTGACGTGTCCCAACGTTCTGCCCACCAAATTTGGTACAAATTTAAGAATTGTCAGAATTTACTCACACTATGTACAACACTGAGGAAGAAACTACTGAGTGGGAAGGGGGCACAGCCTCACAACTGCCCTCTTGATTACTCCCTGGCGAGTCTTGATACTTGCCACACAACTAACTATATCTTTGCCTGGATGAAGTGTGTCAGTACAACCAAGCTGCCACTGAAGAGGAAGAAGGTAGTCTTCTCCCTTTACTGTAGACCCTTGCTGAGACCATTTACTTCATTGTTCAAGAGTGTGTAGATATTCCTTTGACCATTGTTGCCAGAAATGCTGTGTAGATTGTTGTAGCAGCTGCCACCTGTCGAGGCGCTTTGTGGTCAATTCCATTAAGTCAGCAGCTGGTGGAGCTACTAACGCACAGCCAATGAGAAAATGTCCTGGAGTCGGGGCACTCTGGTCATTAGGATCTGTGGAAAGAGCACATAATGGTCTTGAATTCAACACTGCTTCTACTTGAGTGAACAGTGCAGTCAATTCCTCAATGGTCAATACTTGCTGCCCTATTACACATTTCACATGACCTTTTGCTGATTTGATGCCAGCCTCCCAAAACCCCACCAAAATGAGGGGCCGGTGGTGGATTGAAGTGCCACTGGATGCCATTTTCTGCCAGACTACTTTCTACTTGCGTTGAATTGGATTTATCTCTCAAGTATGTTTCCAGTTCAATAAAGCACTTGTGAGCACCAACAAAGTTAGTGCAACAATCACTATAAACATCTGTACATAATCCTCTACGAGCAGTGAAATGATAAAAGGCATTCAGGAATGTGGTCGTTATCAGTACAGAGATGACCTCCAAATGCACAGCCTTTGTAACAAAACATATAATCAAACATAGGTATGCCTTCAATACATGTGCATTCCGAAGATGAGATTGTTTGATATGAAATGGACCTGCATAATCCACTCCCACAGCCTGGAATGCCCTCGTGCCCTGAACCCTACTGGTTGGCAAAATGCCCATTATTGGCTGGACAGGTGACTTCTTAAAATGTAAGCACCTCACACATTTTGAAATTCTTGATTGTATCATACCTTTGCCTACCAAAATCCAATACCTGTGTCTGATGATAGAATGCACAGTGCTGACACCTGCGTGAAGGGACCAGGCATGATAGTAATCAATGACCAGATTAGTGAGGTGATACTTCTTGAGTAACAGGATTGGATGTTGTTCATTGAATGACAACCTCGAGTTTTGGATTCGTCCACCAACTGTAATTAGGCCTTGAGGATCGAGGAAAGGGTTGAGGTTTCTGGCCTGTGGTGAGCATTCCCATCCCTTCTGCAACTGATCTATCTCCATCTTGAAAACATTTTGTTGCACTTGGTGTACGCAACAAACTTCTGCTGCTTTGAGCTCTGTTGATGTCAAGGGTCCACAACAGCATCAATACGGCCACCATTATAATTTAACAACTTAACTTGCATAGGAACAATATCTAGTTGAAATATAGTATATGTGTCCTTAGTTATAATGTTCACTTGAGCACCAGTGTCTAGTTTAAAATGTATGTCACGAGTATTTAAAGTCACTTGCTCCCACCACTCCAGCTTTTTGTAAGGGGTTAGTAATGACTCAGTTAGTAATGTGTCATCCTCATCACACACTACTTCACCACACTTCTGTGAATTTGAACACATATACTGAACATGATAGTACTTACCACATTTATGACACTGTTTACGGTATGCTGGGCACTTGCCCCATAAGTGCAACTTACCACATGCTTTACGCTGGGACTGACTACCACGATCACCTGTCGTCTTGAAACTTGAGTTGGTTCTTTGGATCCCCTTAACATCATTTTGCACACCCCTTCCTTTAAAACTTGAATGAAGTACTTTGTGATCTTGTGAACGACTCATTGCTTGGCGGGTTGTAGCCGAGGTTGTCTGTACTACAAAAACGTCACTCTTGCCTTCAAGTTACCTCGTCTGGATGTCAGCTAACTTGGCAGCACGGCTAATATTGATGCATTTAAGCAAGTTGAAGTTTGGCTCTCACAGCAATCTACCCTTCACTTGTACATCCCTTAAACCGCATATAATACGATCCAGAATCAAACTGTCCCACAAGTCACCAAACTTGCAATCAGCACTTAATTTCCGTAACTTGGTTACAAACATATCAAAACTTTCCCCTTCTTGCTGTACATGACAAAGAAAACATAACGAACAACTGTCTCATTAGCAGTTGGAATGAAGTGCTCCTTCAAAATGTCCAATATATTAAAATTGTCACGACTATCTTCTTCATTCAGGGAAAAGGTATTATAAATTTCCAGCATCTCGGCGCCAGTGGTGTGTAATAAAATGGCTACCCTTGTTTCAGCTTTAATTGTAGTATCAGTAGAGAGTCCCGAAGCCTGGAAATAAATCTCAAATCTCTGCCGCCACTTCCTAAAATTATCCGCGGCATTTACTTACAAGGACAATCCTTCTGGTGGTTTAATCATATTCATGGTTCCAAACAAACTGCACAACAGGTAACTAACCTGACCGACAATCACTGCCAATAACACATATTCATCTAATACGTAGGTCTTCAATCCGACTGCACTATGTCAAGTTTTATAAATAATAAAAGCATTTCTATTAAAATATTGGCTTTATTTAACTCCAGCCTTTACAATTAAAACATCCCCTACTGAGGTCAGCTCATGGCAAAGACAGCTGTATATTGCCATTGCTGGCCACTTTGTCATATGTAAAACCAATACTGCCAACCTCTGACATTGAGGACAGTTATATTATGTTCAGTATTGTTTTATCTGTTTTGTTATGCCCTCTGGTTGTTATTGTTGAGGGGATAATAAGCTGTTTGATTTAACGTAACAGGTTAGACTTTAAATACCCGTATATAGCTTCTGATTTATATTAACATATGTTTTAAATTGCTTTTAAATTTTGATATTTAAATGTTTTATATATTCACTATCCAATTAAAAATTCCTCCACGTTAAAATATTTATTTTTTCATATTCAAGCAAGTTTCTTTTACTTTCAGATCTGGTTTAAATCAATCTTCATGGACATTGGACGGTGTGGAAAACCAACTTCAAAATATAACACAGCGAATATATTTGACTAATTTAGCTTTGTCTGACTTGCAGAACAAGTCAGAAAATTTGAGAAACAAAGCTAAAAACTTGAAAAATGAAGCAACCAAGTTGCAAGAAGCTAATGTTGAAGGTATATGTGCTTATTTATAACTAAACTATAATAGCCAAATGTATTCTAGTAGTAAACTCACATCAAATGAACATGTCTGCTGACTAATGTAATAATTGTTGGTCTGATGTTGGAAAAATTTAGAAATTTATTCAGATAATGTAAGTACACTGATGTGACAAAAATCATGGGATACACATCTAATAATGTGTAATGCCCCTTCCAGCCCAAAGATGTGCTATAACTAGACATGGCATGGACCTCCACAAGTGGACAGAAGACATCTGGAGAGATGTTAAGCCATGCTGTGTGAATAGCTGCCAAAAGTTCCCTGGTATTTTTAGGTGCAGGATATTGGGTGCAAATGGTTCTCTCCACCAAATCCCATGAATGCTCAATAGGATTTATGTCAGAGGAATGTGCTGGCCACTCCATTCGCTGGAACTCTTCAGAATGCTCCTCGAACTAGTCATGGACATCCGTAGCCCGATGAGACGACGCATTATCCTGTTGGAACATCTCATTGTTGTCAGGAAAACTGAAGTCCATGAATGGCTGCAAATTGTCACCAAGGATTGTTTTGTAGTGGTTACTATTTAGTTTTGTGGGTACATGGACAAGTGGACCCAACACATGCCATGTGAACACACTCCACACCATTACGGAACCACAACCCGCCTGCAAGGTACTTTGTTGACAACTGGGATTCATGGCCTCATTGGATTTGCTCCATACCCGAACTCTGCCATCAGCCTGAAACAACCTGTATCGTGACTCATCGGACCAGGCCACATGTTTCCAGTCCTCCAGGGTCCAATTAGCGACCTCACGAGCCCAAGTGAGGCATTGTGCCCGGTGTCATGTTGTTAACATGGGCACTCTGGTGGGTCTTCTACTTCCATATCCCATGGAATATAATGCATGTTGCACAGATTTTCTAGATACACGTCTGACACCTCCTGCATTGAATGTGGCTGTGATTTGAGCAAGTGTTCCTGCCCTGTTGGCACGGACAATTCTACCCAACCTCTGTCTGGCACTATCATCAAGAAACTGTGGCCGGCCACTGCGTTGTCCACAGTAGATCGAAATGCCTCAATTTTGATATTCCCAGTACATACGTGACACCATGGATCGTGGAATTTTGAAGGTCTCCACAACTTCTGAAATTGAATGCCCCATCTTTCTGGCACCCACAATCATGCCACGTTCAAACTCTTATAACTCACGTCGCCTTGCCATGAGCATGTAAACAACAGTCAATCCGAATGCCACCACCACCTGTTCACAACTGAGACCGGTTTAGGCAGTGAAAAGTCATCCTGCAATGGTGGCATTACTAGTCATTCAGTTACATAGTGCTATCCCATGACTTTTTCCATGTAAGTGTATAGCTAGTGGATAGTTTGCAAAGATATTATAAGATACCAAAGATGTTACATAAGAAAACAAAATGTTACACATAAATCTGTGGTGTTGTGACAAGAAAGACTTAATTTTTTTTTTAATAGGCATACAGCAGTTCTGCGCAATACTGTTTTGCCATGGTACTAAGTAATGCTGTACTGTGTTGTGTTTTCACGAAGTGGGAAATGGGAGTTGAGAATTTTTAAAGGAATGGAAATTGAAGCATTTGTTGCAGGTTGCTCGTCGGTAAACAGCAGTTTTAGCTACCTAAAAATGTTGTGTAAATGTCAAAAATGCAGGAGGTTAAAAGAAAGCATGTCACGTTGACATTACAGCAAAAACTTTAGATATGTGAAAAGTTGGATCAAGGTATACATGTTGCAACAATCACGCTCAAGTATGGTATTGGTGAGTTAATCATATATAATATTAAAAACAAAAGGGCAAACTCAAAGCTTTCATAGCTGCAGCAAGTTTGAAAAAAATTGCATGAAACGTAAAATTGTTCACATGCCGAAACTACAGGAATTGTACTTGATATTATGTAATTGGTTTTCATTAAAGAGGTCAGAAGGTGTGGCAATATGTGGACCCGTGCTGATTTAAAAAGGGAAGGAATCTTATGATAAAATGGAGCTTGGTGAAGTGTGCACATTCTCAAATGGCTGGCTTGCCCATTTCAAAGACCGGCATGGAATACAAAAACTGATGTGTTAGGAGAACAGAAATAAGCTGAAACTGGGGCTTCTAGCAGATTTTGTGCCTGTCTCACAGGGCTTATAGATTAAAATTAACTTACTGCTGACTAAGTATATAATGGTGATAAAATCAGTTTGTAATGTTGCAAAGGCTAATTAATAGCCTCGTAGCAGTCGCCATAAATGTAACGTAACACATTGTTGCCAGAAATGTAACGTGTAGTCACGAGTGTGACAACTGGTGCATTACAGCTCAACTTCACTACAGCGATAGAGTCATGGGATTTAACTGGACCATGTTGAGATTAGAAAGAAATATCCCAAGTCTCAGATTTATTCCTTGTTTTTATTTTGTCAAATGTCAAATCACAGGTTCACAACACAAGCACGAGCATTTTAACAAGGTTTACAGATTTGAGACAGCGTCACAGTAGATCACTAATTAACGTCATCATATTAAAAACAACTCGCCTTGCAAGAAACAAAATGAGCACATCGCCATCCCGTCATACTTCCTTCCAGGCCAGTTGACATCTGCTTACTACCCCGAACCCCTAGCTCTTAGCTCGGTGCATTGCTATCTTCTCTCCTACTTCTCCTTTAGCTACATTAAAATAATAGAACTGGCCTGGGCTCAAATCCCCTCTTCTACTTCCAAATATGGAAATCCTTTGTACGAACGTCTACTGCGGCGCTTCCAACTTCTAGAACCAAAACTGCTGAAGAAAGGAAAACACCTAACAAAGTTGAAAAAGAAACTTTTCTCTGAAAGCTACGGAACCTCTACTGCGGCTTCAAAACTTGAAAAAGCAAGCTCATTACTGATAAACCCCCCTTGAACACGGCTACGAACTTCTCACCTCGATAAACCACTCCTATTCCACGTGGCACCAAAGATAATAAAATATTACACTCACTTGCAAAAGAAAAAGGGAATTTAACCAAAAGTCTCGATTTAAAATTACTGTTAAAACAGTTAAAAAAATACATAACCTGTAACATTACACGTATATTGTAGAAATGTGTACTGCATATCACTTTAGCTGATGGGAACCAAAAATCTGTGCATTGTTTCAGACAAAATACACAACTCATAACTGTTCTGGTCTGTGTAAATTGTTCAAGGACACACAGATATAAACTAACAGTCATAGTGAATTATGCCAAGCTAGAGTGCTTCAAGGATGCACCTCAAATTACACTTCCAGTACACTATAAATCTCAAAGAAGGGCTTGGATGGCCTCTGAGATTTTTATTTGGTGGTTCAACAATATTTTTATGCTCATCATCAAAGAAAACTTATGGGCTACAAAAATCCAGACAACAGCAAAGTTGTGTTTCTGTAGAATAATTCCCATGTCCACCATAAGTGATAATTTTTGTTCAACCAGTGGAACAAGGAGTATTTCAGAATGTGAATATGTTGTACAGGTGTGATTTTATGAGACAACTAACAAATTATGACAGAAATATTGCTGAAATTTAAAGAAAGTACAGCATCAAAAATGCCATGTTCAGTATGCCATGTGCCTGGAATTCAGTAAAATGTGAAACTTTGCACAAAGCTTCAGGAAAAATATGGCCTCAGACAGAAGGAAACAAATCTGAAAATTAAGACATAAAGGGATATGGCATATAACAAAGTGAGCAGATACCTGATGTGTATTGAAAGTATACAAATGGTGTAATGTGTAAAATGTGAAAACCGAGTGAATAAAATTTCATTTAACGAAGTTAATGAATGGCTGGATATGAACAAGAATGTTCCTGCTACTGTCAAAGATGAATAAATTATTGCAAATGCAAAAAATCACAACACTGTGGATCCTGAAAGTGAAGTTGCTGATATTTATAATGCTGGAGAAGTTGCCTAGAGTGATGCAGCTGCTGCATAGAACACCGTCGTTAGATTTGCAGAAAACTGTTATTCTGTGTCTGAGGTAATGCAGTGTCATATATTGCATTCACCATTCCTCAGGCATCAAGATCAGGCACAACTGCTAACACTGTTTATGACTCGGCAGATATGGGTTAAATTGTATTATGGAATTAATATTATTCTGAATTCAACACTCTATATAAATAAATTAAAGTTGAAAGTGCTTATATTCATACTGTATACATTTCTATTCTTTTTATGAACAATAATGATGTGTTATAATGTGACATGTTTGATTTTTATCTGTGAATTTATTTTTTAATCATAAAAATGAAACACTTGTGTTGCTAAGGTGAGTACTATGACAGTTGTATATTAATCCTTGTTGGGTTATGTACATGTTGTGTGTTCTGTGTGTGATGGCACACATGGCCACATGTCGAGAGATTGTAAGCAACAGATAGCATTGTTGCTTACAGCACAGCCGACGGAGTAGGTAATAGTGGGAAATGTAGTATAGTGTAAAAGGGAGGTGGAGTTATTTTCTTTATACTGTTAATCTTAAATATATTATGTTATGTATTCAGTTTTTTTATGGAATTGCATTATTTAACTGCTCTAATGTGTTTATGTAGGCAGCGAGGGGTAGGGAAGGATCATGGCTATTATTCTATATTGTAAAAAATTCTACCTAAAGTGGGATTTTTTTTTAAATCCATGGTTTTCACAAATCCGTGGTTTGTAAATCCAAGAGGACCCCAGACTGGTGAGATTTTACTGCAGATACTTAGTTACTCTCAAGATTTATTGATTCCTTTTATTTATGATGCCTTTATTTTTTGATAACTAATTGGCAATAAGCACTACCTTATAAAACAATGGTTTCAGTTTTCACATGTACACTTTTGCTAACATTCTTGAGCACTTCAGTATCAATACACAGTATTTTAATGTTAACTTTTGAAGAGTTTTAAACCATTTACTACAGTAGAATTTTAGTATTGAAATAATTTGTATACCAAAGTAGCAGTTTTGAACTATATTAATGTTTGATTTTGTAAATACGTTGTGAAAATCATATATTGTTATGCAGTAAATATTAAATCTGAGTAATGTATTTCAATGGCCATGTTTTTATGTTAGTAGTAGCATTTCACATTAGGATAAACAAATTACAGTAGGATTAATTTTTTTATTGGTTAGAGAATACTGTAGTTATTGTACTGATTGGGTTCTTTTAATTGGTTTACAAACAAGTGACTTGTAATCATTTTCAGTTTACTTTATGTTAATTTTTATCTTACAGGTGCATTGAACTTAACTCGTGAATCACAGAAAGTTTCCCTAAAAGCACAGAAAATTGTAGAAAGTGTAGATGAACAACTGCAAGAAGCTGAACGCAATTATAAACGCACAGAAGCTCGAATCAACAGAACTGCAAGCCAGTTTCAGAAGGAACATACAGAAAATGATAATGCTATGGAGATTGTAGCCAAGAAATTAGAACAACTTGAACAGGAGATTCCAGATTTAAATGAGAAAGTAAGAGTTTTATGTTTTGTACTATATTCACCCAAATACAGGCCGAGGTCTTTTGCCAAAAAAACCGGACTCAGAATGGTACCTCGGCCTCCAATTACATATCATTGAAAATGATAACCAAAATGCTGAGCTTTGTCATTTTGCATTATGTATATTCACAATATACATATAGTAAGTAAAAATTGCTTATTGACAATATAAGTGTATGTATTAATTTCTGTGTTCGATTTTATATGGAATATACAGCAATACTTTATAAGAAATTAATCTGCAAACATAAAAAACTAACTTTATATTGCAGTGTTGCCAAGATGTTTAGTGAGCGGCAAAATTTACCTGCCTAGATACTGTTTTCTCAATGAGCAAATGTGAGCAGTGAATATATTTTTTGTTGAAATTCTATAGTAAATCCATATTTTACACAGCCGAGAAGATTCCATTTTGTAATAATGAAACACTTTTACGTATGTAAACTTTTCGGCACATTTTATAATTAATCGATATCGCCATGTCTCCACAGTTTCAGACCAGCTTCATAGCATTGTTAAATAGTGAATACATTTGAATTACAAAAATCTCTATATCCTTTGCTCATAGTGATAAATGTATAAAACTTAGAAACTGTTCCATCCTAAACATTATTAACTCTTGCCCATGAATCCCAGAAAATTACCTCAAATCCAGCTATAACTGTAAAATCACAATATACTATATTTTTGCTCTTGGCCTTGAACTATAGTTGTTTAAGCCGAGAAACAGTGGCCTGGTGTAACTGTCCCTGAGAGTGACTGATATTTTCTACCCTCTATGCATCTCTTCACAACAGCTGGTATAGTTCCCAGTGCAATATTTGCAGTTATATAAGCTGTTCTTTCTTTGAGTCTATGTTCTTCCTCTGCGGTAGTACGTTCACGGTTAAGGTGAAGGAGATAAAACATTGCAGATAGCCACTTCCTTTTTCCTTTCCCCTGCTTAGCTTGTGGAACAGTACATTTGCATATTGTCAGTTCACAGATTAGTATCACTGTGTTTCTGTTGACAAATTTTGTATTCAGCTGAACAAGTAGCTATTCTGTCACTCATGGCAGAATTGTGATAGTGCCGAACTGTGCAAAAATATAAAGAAACAAATCTAACTAAATATTTTTAATTTCCTTAATTGTGAAACACCAAGAATATAGAGCTAGGTTGGTTGTTGCATTGAAGCGAATGTTTATTCATTAGCTACTGCACCTGAAAATACACTGCATTATCAATAGAGAATGATTATCATAAATTTAGTCACTGTTTCATCATTAGTATTATTATTAAAATCAGTTTCATAAATTTACATTTGCACCAAAAATTTTTTTATCCAAAGTTGTAGTAAGCATGAGATGTAAAGGAGTGCCAAGTTAATTGTGTTGGAGAATCTGTAATATTTCTTAAATAAACACATGCTTTCATTTTTGCATGCTGTTGAATTATGAATTTTTTCTCAAACATTGTGTCATAGGACCATAATTTTTTGTAGGGCCAATTAATGGTGCAGCTTATGCAGACTTCCTAGAGAATATTTTGTATCAGCTGATCTAAGATGTTCCTCTCGTTCTGTGACTTCAACGGGGTGGCTGTCTGGCTCACTTTTCACAGAGAGTTCGGCTAGTTGCTTACATGTTTTTCCCCAGAGGATGGACTGAATGAATGGGTCCAGTAGCTTGGCCACCACGTTCTCCAGACTTGGCCCCAAATGACTTATTTTGTGGGGGAGAGTTAAAGATATAATTTCCTGTGTGTATCCAACAAGGGAAGGTATGAAAGACAGAAGCAGAGCAACATGTTGATCTCTCTTATCAGTGCTGAAGGTTCACAGAGCAATCACGAACGTAACAAGGAGAGCAGAGTCGTGTCTGATACAGGGTGGTTGACATTTCCAACACTTACGAAGAGTGCTGTGTGCAAATGAGTGTTTCCTGTTCCCGGTTCACTGTGGTTCTGTCACACCATACTGGTATATACAGTACACTCTACTTCCATTTGACTGTGTGTAAACTGGTATGTACACCAGAAAAACATTTTTGTTGATTTCCTTTTGATTGTATACACGACAAGCACATTTTCATTCATTTTCATTGGATTGTGCATAAACTACACATGCAAAAAATTATAGGTATGTTTTTTTCTATTGTGCGTAGAAAAAAGCTCGTTTACTAAATGCTGTTTCCTTTTATATGATCTATCCAACAATACCTTATACGACTGCCATTTCCTTTTGAAATTTTAATGCTCACTTTCTTCCTTCTCGTCCCCCCCCCCCCCCCCACCAATACCTTACTTACAGTATGGAATGGGGTATGGAATCACTAACAACTGATGCTTCATATAGGGCAAAAGTAACCTGTTGGACTTGCATTCGAGAGGATGTGGATCGAACCCTGGTCAGGCCATCCCGAATTTGGTTTACCATGGTTTCACCATTCTTTTGCAAGCAAACATCTATCTAGGTGTCAGATACAGCATGTAGTATAAAAAAGTGTGTACAAGCTGTGTGAATGGTCTACATGTCTGGCACTTATACCATACTAGGCAGCCCTGTACAGTTTGACGTGTTCAATTCCACGCCTGGTACGACAGTTATCATGGCACTAAAGGCGCTATAGTGAATGTGACCTATTAAACCCCGAGACAAATTGTATAAAATATCTAAGCACTCCATAATTTATCACTTACATTTCTGTTGGTCAAGGTGCATGTTGTGTCTACAAAATGCAACCTTGTACTTGGCCGGAACTGACAGATATTATACGCGTCTACAATAGAGCAGAGGGAAATGGATGAAAAGCTCAAAGGATGTACAGGGATCAATTTCCGCACAGACAGCAGCCACGCCATGCCACATTTGCATCTGAGGAGTGACGTTTCAGAGAAAGTGGAAGTTTGGAGGTGACACAACCGAATGCAGGGTGCAGACTGACAGCAAGGACAGCCATATTTGAATTTGATATGTTGAGACATGTTGAGAATAACCCACGTGTGAGTACACATACTATTGCAAGAGTACTCAACAGAAGCCGCCACACCATTGGTCGAGTACTCTATGAGCAATTACTGCAGCCTTTCTATGTACAATGTGTGCATGCCGAGGGTCCTGCAGATTATCCTCAATGCATGGAATTTGTGGCATTGTTTCTGGAACAACGCAGAACACACCTTGACTTTGACAGATACATTCTCTTCAATGTGATGGTATACAGAATTGTTGAAATATCCACGAGTGGGCAGATGTCAATCCTCACACGCCATTTGTCCACGGGGATCAACAGCGATTCAGTGTCAACATCTGGGTGGGCATAATACCTAACATATTGGTTGACCTCTATCTGTTAACACATTGTCTCACCGGTAATGTGTACATTGTATTTCTGTGAGAAACATTCCCGACACTACTCGAAGAGGTCCCGTTACAAACCTGAGCGGCTGTGTGGTTCTAGCATGATGGCGCCACAGCCCAAAATTTGCGATGTGCGCGCAATCACGTGATTATGGTATTCCCCGAACGATGGATAGGCCGTGAGAGTCCTATTCCCTGGCCTCCATAATCTCTTTATATGAATCCATTGGATTATTTCTTCTGGGGTTACATGCGCAGCCCAGTGTATGAAACCACAATGGAATCCAAAGAGTACCTCCTTGCCCACATTGTTGCAGCTGCCGGGAGTGTTCTGGACAATGAGGGTGTTTTCATACATGTCTGACAATCGTTGGTGTGGCAGTGTGAACTGTGCGTCAAACATGGGGGCCGTACCATCAAGCCTTTCCTTTAAAAGTGTTTGTGAAACATGTTTCTACAATTAAACCTATGGAATGCCACAGCTTTTTTGTCAAATGCAATGTGTTACCTGATACCGCTTAAATGTGATGCATTGCAGTATTGCTCTATGCTGATGTACCAAATGTTTCAATGTCCAAACACCCACACAGTACACAGCAGCAGGTATACAGTTCCAGGTGCATAGGCACTATCAATATCTTTACATCCTGCGTGGAATCACACACCGACTTTCGCCACAAATGAACAGTTGTGTATGCGTTTTAATGTATGGTACGCGTTGTTTACAGTAAGTGTTAACATTGTCCACAACCATCGGCTGTGCAGTGACCATACACCCATGTAGGTAGTATTGCCTGCATACTAGGCGCTGTATATTGCTGCAGCGGAATCTTTGTGTGCATTTCAAACAAAACCGGTGAATCCTAGGCAGTTGCAACAAGGGGACCATTTTTGTTTTGTAGGTCATACTGCTCAATACACCAGTAAAAAACTTTCATAATTCCTAACAGTAATAGAGTTGCTGGCAATAAGAGGGTTGCCACCCTTTTATTTTCATAACAGGAAGTGTTGTTAATGTGAATTTGCTCTTAGGTTGAAGATCCCGATAACATAAAACAATGTTCCACGAATTGTACTTTCATCTCACCTAATTTCTGATATTTCGCAAAAATGCATTCCATAATCTCAATTTTTGGGGTATTATTCACCCTTAATGTTTAGTTTAGATACAAAGTGCCCTGTATATTTGCCACTTAATTTTGTATACAGAATCACTTCACTAAGTTTGTTGGATGAATTCAGCCCCATCCTGTATACACACATGTGCAGGTTTGCATGCACGTGTGTATCTACTACTTATGGATGTAAAAAATACCTATGTATGAGTAGTTCTGACTTAGGAAAGCCCCCCCCCCCCCCTCTATTAAATTTATGGATTCCTGGATACAACCTTGCCAAGTTGTGATCTGGTGATTGCGTGAACTGACAGTTAGTTTAATGATGTAAATAATAGTTGTGCATTTACTCATGGAAGTATGTTGGGAGTCCTTATCGCATCATCCAGCCTCGTATATTAAGCCACATCTAGAGGTCTTCCTGTTGTTTGGTTGCTGGAATGTCCTGAATGAGCAGGAAACCCATGGAAGTCCTGTAATTCCTCATCTTGTGCCTCTTGTCCGCTCTGATCATTCTGCACTGCATCTCCTGGCTGCAGTTGCTGAGCTTCTCGGTTTGATTATAATTGGCTGGTGACACTTGAGCTGTTCTCTATTTCATCTCACTTTGGTCCCATCATTAGTAGTGGCTGCACATCAGCATGATGACAGTTGCTCTGTTTTTTCTTCAGGGCCAGTACATGCTTTGCACATGGGGTGCAAATTTAATGTATACTTCTTGCCCTATTGTTAACTCTGGCAGATCATGAGCTTTTCTGTCATAGTGTCCCTGTGTTTTTTTTCTTTCACTCCCTTAGCATTTCTGGGACAAATGTTGGTACTTGTGGTTTCAGAAATCCAGTGGATGTGGGGATATTAATTCTAGTTATAAACATGAGTCTTTCCCTAGAAGAGGTCCCTGAACCTGATGTGGGTTTGTTTTGCCATTCCATAATTAATTACTGCTTTTTGTACACCTGAAATACATTTGCTATTATCGTTTTCAGTGGTGGTTTTGACACTTCATACATTTATATATTTATATGGGACTGATAATCAAAAAAAAATTTCAGGGAGGGGGGGGGGGGGGCTGATGAGTATTAGTATTGTCACTAGTAGTAGATCATTCACAAGTCACAGTGGAAGGATAGAAAAGGAAATAGGATAGAAACTATTTATGCAAACTAGCTCACATAACACACAAATTTACAATAGGTTGGCGCAATAGTCATATGTAAATTATATCACTGTGTCATTCAAATATCTTCATTTTAAATCTGTAAATATGGCATTAATATTTTTGCATATGAAAACTAATCACCGCCACATTTTATTACACTTAGAAGGTAACACAGTATAATTATTTCACATATATATATATAGTACCGTATCATTTTTGGTAACAACAAATTTTATGAGAAATGTTTTAAGTCAATTAAATGTCTATTAAAGTCCAAGCTTAAATCTACAAATTCTATGATACATAATTGTCATTCCTCAGCCACATGAATAAAGTAACTGTTAAAATGGTTAAAAGTATAGGAAATGCACTTGAATATTTTACTAAGTCAAAGAACTGAACTACTTTGCAGTACTATTTTTTTCCCCATTTAATCAGAAAACAAATTTTTGATATATAAGATGTAATGTAATCATATATGTGGTTAATAACAAATAAATAAATATAATGATTGCCATTTTAATATAGGGTGTAAAAAAATATGTGTCATGTGGGTAATAACAAATATATAAATATAATGATTAACATTTTGATAATAGGGTTTTAAAAAATGTGTTTCATTTCAGGGGTAGGGGGCTGCAGTCCCCTCAGAAACCCCTCCCCCCCCCCCCTGGTTACGCCACTGGTGTGTACACACACACAAATATATGTACATATAAATCCACACAGAAAACGAAAATTAATGTAAGCTTTACTGTTTTTCATTTACTTCACACTTTGCCTGTCCAGACCAAAGTGAAATGCAACCTTATTTCCATTTCAAACAGTAAAGTTTTGCTCTTGTAATTTTGTCAAAATGAAATCCA